>BSBK01002077.1:142500-828721 GCA_027943335.1 Chamaecyparis obtusa | reverse complement strand
GTCGAGTTGCAGTGAATCACATTTTGTCTCTGGGGAAGACAAAAATCCACTTTTTGGTTGGATTTTCTCTATTACCAAAGGTATTTGCATCACCTTTTTGGTCTAACTATGGGGAGTAGTAGTCGTTGAAAGCATAAATGGAAGAGAAGACTCACAAAGGAAGATGTTGAAGTGTATAGAGAAATGGATAGGGTTTCCCATCGGAACAAGAGACAAGGTATGTTAAATATTAATGAACATGTCGGCATAGACCCACCTTTGAATGTGGTTTCAAGTGAAGAACATGAATTTGAAATGATTTATGACAATAATATTGAAAATTTGAATGTAGGGATTGAAGATGAAAATATAGGTTTTGAAAATGAACATGTAGATGTGGACATTTTCAATGACAATCCATCGATTGAATATGAAGGAATTGACAATGATAATGGTGCAAAAGAACCAAATCAACATTACACATCTGCAAATTATATGAGAAATGAAGTCCCTTCGGAGGAAGAAAGACAAACTTCAAAATTGAGACCTTCAAGAACAAGTAAATGGTTACTTGAAATTGATGAGAACATAACGAGCAATTTCGATGGCAAGAGATCAGAAAGAACTGTTCAGTTGTGGGTTTCAAAAAATTTTGATCAATTTTTTAGCCACAAGAGGTTGGTTGAGCAATGCCAAATGTTTGTGCAATTGTTAAAGATGCAAAAGATGAGACGTATACTAGTCAAATTGAAGATTAGTGTGAACAAGAAAAAGGAGCGGAATGCTATTATTATGAGAAATATTTTTAGTGCTCTCAATTCCATTAGGAAGACTACCAAGGAAAAAGATAAGAGAGCCACTAAGAGGGTTATTACAACCTCCTTAGTAAGTCATCATTTGAGAAAGGCTCGTTTGATGAGACAAACTTGTGTTGACTTGAATCTAAATCGTAAAACTTTGGATAGAGCACTTGCAAGAAGAGAAAGACTTGATGATCCTCTTCAAAATGATACATGGGCTTATGGTGGGAGACTTTCACATTGTGATAAGAAGCTTACCAATGATGTGAAGGATCAAATTCAACTATTTTGGCAATCTAACTCAAGAGTGTCACCAAATGTGAAGGATGTCTTGAAGTTGAGAATTGGCATTCGAGACCACACCCCGCATCCAAAACATTATTTGGAGGTGAGTCAAACAATGTTGTTCAAAATTTTGTGTGAGACACATCCAACATTGTAGATATCACAAAGAGCTTTTGAAGCCTTGAAGCCTTTTTTTGTGTGCCTCTTAAGATTCGAAATACTTGTTGCAAATATCATGTCGAGTTTTCAATGCACTATGAATTGTTACGATTCATTCATTCTACTTTGCATACTAGTGAAATGTTGGAGGAGTGTGGTGCAAGTGCTCTTCTAAAATCATCAAGAGACTTGTTAGATCATTTTTTATGTCCTAGAGATGATGGATGTTTCTTTTATAGAAAAGATTTCTTAAATGACAAGTGCTCAGAGTGTGGTGGGCTAGTGAAGTTTGTTGAATGTTTTCATGAGGGCTACGAGCATGATTTTGGAAAGATAATTGTCCACAAAAAGGTATATGAAACCATTAAATATACATTAAAAAGTGGAGGTGAAGGCTCTAGATGTGAGTTGGTTACAAAAGAATGCAATGTAGTTGATTTTATTTCAAATTTCAGGAAGAATCTTTTTTATTAGTATGCAAAGCATAGTCATAGGTCTCAATGGTTGGATCAACAATTCAGGATGTGTAAGGACACTTTCCTGATTGACACTATTATATTGGTTGTTGAATTTTTTGAGAACTATACATTTCAGCCCCAAAATGAGTTGCAAGCTCAATATTACAATTCTATTCAGGTTTCTATTTTTATGCACATAACATATAGACATTCCCCTGATAGTACAGAAGATGACCGAAAGATAATCAAAGAGTGCCATTTTTATATGAGCGATGATAGATCGCACTCATCTGAGTTTTTCCAACATTGCTTTGAGAATTATTTTGAGTGGGTGCGGGAAAATAATATTGCTATGGATAGACATATCATTTGGTTAGATAACTGCACAGGTCTATTAAAAAATGCTCGTATGTTTTATTGGTTATGTAGAATGCATGTAGAGAGAGGTGTAGCTCATAGTTGGAGTTTTTTTTGATGCTGGTCATGGAAAAGGGGAGCATGATGGAGCAGGTGCATGCATAAAGAGAGCTCTAGTTAAGGAGAAATTGAGGATTTCAAGTGCAAAAATCATTGATGCTCGTTCTATTGTTGATTGGTGTACTTTAACATTGTCACAGGGGGGACTCTTGATGCAGCGGTGCATAGATTCTTTTGGTTGGTTGAGTTGGGCACAATAGGAGATAGGTTGGATTGTCAAACTGTGAAAGATTCTTTAAAAATGCATTCATTTCAAAGCTTAGATGCTAGTACATGGACCATTTGGACACGAGAGTTGGCTTGTTATTGTCTGAGTTGTCTTCAGTGTGAGTCAAGTGAGTGGGTTGATACATGGGTTCCACATTATCTTACTCCTTTATCTCTCATAGTCTCTATAATAAATGATGACATGGATTGTTCACTTGACTACGACCATCTTTCAGATCTTCTATAGCTAGGACATGTTTTTGTATTGGTTGCACCACAAGGGAATGATTAGAGATCGGATTACTGGTTAGCACGTTGTGTACGAGGAAAGAAGAAACTTGCACAACCAAAGATAGATGATGATATGTTCACATATCCAATAGGATCACATGTTGTTGCAAGAACATGGTTGTGCACATATATGATTAGAAATAATGGAATTCTTGCATTTGAAGACTATGAGAAGCACAAAACCATTCTCATGTATTCACACCTTATTATAGCAGCCAATGTTAAGTTGTTGACACATCAAGGAAAACCAAAGACAAAGGAACTTTGGACTATTAGTACTGTTGATCATGAAGCAATATTGAATACCCTCAAGTAGAGAGATGACCCTTCAGGCACACTTCAGTAGGTAAGTTCAACTCAAGTTGCAAGGTTTTCCATGTTTATTACGATTACGTTCAATAAATTAATTATAGTTTTTTGCTTTATTTGTTTGAGCCAATAAACTTGGTTTTGTATGTGGATTGTAAATGTAGTTGGATACATATATGATAGATATAGAAGATCGAGGTGTGCATTTGATTAGCCCATCTTTTATGACAGTAAACTTCACTATGCATTGTCTAGTCATGTTCTTTGGTTTGTTTAGTTACTTATACATGTTCATAATCTTTTTTTCAACCTATATAAACTTCTTATATTCTCTATTAACTTTTCTTTTGCCTTCTGAATGCAGGGATTGGAGTGAAAAAGACACTTATTTTTTATATATAGTTGTGTAATTTGTATATTTAGATGCCAAATTTTGTATATAAAAACAAAAATCGAATGTAATGTGCATAGTTAGGTGCCAAATTTTGTATATAAAAACAACAATTGAATGTAATGTGCATATTTAGATGCCAAATTAAAAAATTTGATGCAAAATTTGAAATATAAAAGAGCCCATGGGGTTGATTTGCAAATATTAAGAGCCCACATTTGTATTGTCTTAATGCCATGTAAAGTGCAAAAAATGTGTTTCCTTACTATGAATGTTGTATCCTTATATAATTTGTATCATCTTAATTTTGTATCCTTACATTTGTATTGTCTTAATTCCATGTACATTTGTATCGTCAAATGATGTAATAGTTGGAGTCATTGAGTCAAAATTGGTTAAATGTGTCCAAAATAAAATGATGATTCCCTGGGGTGAAGGGATAGTGTTCAAGGATTGCATCCTGGCACTGAATGGACTATGCCATTAGCTCCGGTTGGGTGAGTGAATGCTAGGGATAATCCCATTTCGACCACTGAGTCACTAGAACATTCTGGACCACGCTGGACCAAAGTGTCCCCAAGGTGCACTAAGCACGATTGGGCAGTGAAATTTCAAAGCTTGTATCTTGGACCCCATAAGAGGTATTGGTGATCCATGAGATGCTACAGGGCCATGTTTCTGAGGCCTACAATAACCTCTCTCCATTCTAGGAGATTCAAATTTGTTTGAATTTGGCATGCCAGTCTCGCTTGATGCCAAAAATTACAGTGAGGGTCAGTTGAAAGTTGCACCAATGGGTTTCTTCTAAACCATCCATCTCAACACCGAATGGACTACACCATTCGCTTTGGTTAGGCAGGTAAATGCTAGGGACAACTCCATTTTGACCACTGAGTCACTAGAACGTTGTAGACCATGTCGGACCAAAGTGTCCCCATGGTGCACTAAGCATGATTGGGTAACAAACTTTCGAGGCTCGTATCTCAGACCCCATGAGAGGTATCAATGATCCATGAGATGCTACAGGACCATGTTTCTATGACCTACAATAAATTCTCTCCATTCTAGGAGATTCAAATTTGTTTGAATTTGGCACACCAGTCTCGCTTGATGCCAAAACTTGTAGTGAGGGTCAGTTGAAAGTTGCACCACTAGATTTCTTCCAAACCGTGCGTTCATCCCGACACTGAATGGACTTTTCCATTAGCTCTATTTGGGTGGGTAAACACTAGGGACAACCCCATTTCAACCACTGAGTCACTAGAACATTCCAGACCATGTTGGACCAAAGTGTTCCCAAGGTGCACTAAGCACGATTGGGCAGTGAAATTTTGAGGCTTGTATCTCAGGCCCTGTGAGAGGTATTGATGATCCATGAGATGCTACAGGACCAAATTTTTGAAGCCTACAATAACCTCTCTCTATTCTGGAGATTCAAATTTGTTTGAATTTGGCATGCTAGTCTTGCTTGATGCCAAAACTTGCAGTGAGGGTTAGTTGAAAGTTGCACCGATGGGTTTCTTCCAAACCATTCATCCCGGCACCAAATGGACTGCACCATTAGCTCTGGTTGGATAGGTAAATGCTAGGGACAACCCTGTTTTGACCACCGAGTCACTAGAATGTTCCAGACCACGCCGGACCAAAGTGTCCCCAAGGTGCACTAAGCATGATGGGACAATGAACTTTTGAGGCTCATATCTCAAACCCTGTGAGAGGTATCGACAATCCATAATATGATACAAGACCATGTTTCTAAGGCCTACAATAACCTCTTTCCATTCTGGGAGATTCAATTTTTTTTGAATTTGGCACGCCAGTCTCGCTTGATGCCAAAACTTGCAGTGAGGGTTAGTTGAAAGTTGCACCACTAGATTTCTTCCAAAATTTTCATCCCAGCACCGAATGGACTACTCCATTAGCTCCAGTTGGGTGGGTTAATGCTAGGGACAACCTTGTTTTGACCACTGAGTCACTAGAACATTCTGGACCATGTCAGACCAAAGTGTCCCCAAGGTGCACTAAGCACGATTGGGAAACAAACTTTTGAGGCTCGTATCTCAGACCCCGTGAAAGGTATTAATGATCAATGAGATGCTACATGATTGCATATCTAAGGCCTACAATAACCTCTCTCTATTTTGGGAGATTCAAATTTATTTGAATTTGGCACGCCAGTCTCGCTTGATGCCAAAACTTGTAGTAAGGGTCAGTTGAAAGTTGCACCAATGGATTTCTTCCAAATCATTCATCCTGGCACTGAATGGACTATGCGATTAGCTCCGGTTGGGTAGGTAAATGTTAGGGACAACCCTATTTTGACCACTGAGTCACTAGAACATTCCGGACCATGCCAGACCAAAGTGTCCCCAAGGTGCACTAAGCACGATTGGGCAGTGAACTTTCAAGGCTCATATCTCAAACCCCGTGAGAGGTATCGACGATCCATGAGATGCTACAAGACTGAGTTTTTGAGGCCTACAATAACCTCTCTCCATTCTGGGAGATTCAAATTTATTTGAATTTGGCATGCCAGTCTTGCTTGATGCTAATACTTTCTATGAGGGCTAGTTGAAAGTTGCACCATTGAGTTTCTTCCAAACCGTTCATCCTGACACCGAATGGACTGCACCATTATCTCTGGTTGGACGGAAATTGAGATGACTTTAGTAACTCTGAAAAGGGTATTAGAAAATGTAAATAAGTTGTCAGGTTGTTTGGAGACTTCAAGAGTAATTTGCTGATTTCAGTGTTTGTAGGGCTACTAGACAGGCCTAGAAATGCTATATAAGAGAAATGGTTGAAGTTGAGGTGATTAAAGTGAATGGAAAATTGGAACATGGTAAATAGACCATGATAAGATTATCTATGGTGTTGGGATCAAGGTGAGAGGTCTCGTTGGAGTTTTGGTATGGTGGAGGCACTAGGGGCACTAGGTAGCCTAGGATGGTGTTGGTACTTGGAGAGATTGGTGTAAGGAAATGTTATAGTGAACTCATGAGCATGGTTGTGGGATTGATCAATAAGTTAGAGAACTCTACTAGATCCTTGAGTGAGGTTAACTCCTTTTGTGGATTCCAAGTTGTTTGTAGAATCCTCGAGTTGAGTTAGAGATTGAAGTCAATTAATGCAAATCAGAGGTTCAAGAAGGTCAAAGGAATCATCAATGGTGGAAATCACATAAATTATTATTTTTATTAGTTTTATTTTTTTTTGGAAGTTTAACTTGTAACCTTGATCCTTTCCATGGACTCAAAGGCCTAGATTCCATGGAAGGATGATACTAACAATGTATCATCCTTATATACCTCAAATGATAAATTACACATGTGAACACACGTAGCACATAAAGCATACACATAAATTTTCTTAAGTCATGAAGCATACATGTAGCACATAGATTATAAAGCATACCACATGAATTCACTTAAGTCATGCACGTAACCTATACACATGAATTTAGGTTATGAAGAATGTACTTGAATATACATGAATATACTTAAGGCATAAATCGTACACATGAGTACATACACACAAACATATTTACATACTAACAATGAATAAATGAACACATGTAATTAACAAATTAGATTGACTATCAAGTTTCATATATATCAAAATGAACAATAATTTTGCACATATTTACATGTCAACATATCTAGATACAATGTGGCATACGCCATCTCAAAATGTGTCATATGACATCTCAAAATAAGAAGTTCAACTAAAAATATTTCTAGGACATCCTATTCTACTGGTGGATCATCAAAATGCAGCCTCTTTGAAGTACTCTTTGGCTCTGATGGATCATGCATTCAAACACAAAAGTGAAACTCCAAGTTAGATTAAAATTTAGAATCATAGTCAACAATAATAAATAAAATTTAAACTAAAATTTAACTCTCATATACCTCACCTCTTTGTCTCCTCCCGTGGACAAGAGA
Source organism: Chamaecyparis obtusa (assembly GCA_027943335.1). Lineage (NCBI taxonomy): Eukaryota > Viridiplantae > Streptophyta > Pinopsida > Cupressales > Cupressaceae > Chamaecyparis > Chamaecyparis obtusa. Next base: position 821,421 of record BSBK01002077.1, on the reverse strand, counting down.
CCTAATATATGTCCTTGGTAGCACAGGAATAGTGCCACCAAAGTTGACTCCCACCAGTATATGTTTGTGAACATGAGATTGATCTACAAGTTATACTATTTAATGTTAAATACTTGGTAGAAAATATATGTTTACAAAATAGCTGAATTAACATTAAAACTTACCTGTGTTGAACTTTCTTCAAGGATTGTTGGCAGAGTCATCAACGATACAAACCTTTGGCATTCTACCTCCCTCAAACTAGGAGTGACCTACAAAAGTCAAACAGATACTTCATACTATCATAACTTGACCATATTATATATACTTGATAGTAAAATACACAAATAACTTTAGAAATGTACGTATCATGGGGCTATCATTGCGAATGGATATGCCTATGACTCTATCATGACGATAGGGTCTCATGGCATCATCATATGCCACTCTCTGTCAAATAAACCATGTAAATTAAAAATGAGTACGCACAACTGACAAGTATAAATGTATGTATAAACAAACTAAATTACTTAATTACCTTTCCCTTGTCAACAACTGACACCTACACCCCCTCACATTGCCCCTCAGTGGCAACTGGTGACACCTGTATCAGTATGTAAAAGATGATCATAAAAATTAGAAAACAATGTACATATACTATTATCATAATTTAAAAGGAAACCAATGAGTACATTAAAACATATGTACCGTGGAAGTGTCAAGACCAAATGATATGGCCGAAAGCATGGACCCCTCCACCTATGCCATCTCCTCCTCTGTCATCAACTGAACATAAATGTACCACATAAAAAGACATAAGTGGGGAATTATTATAAGGAAATTCTACTAAAAATATGAACAATAAAATTTAAATACAATGTAAAAAGTGAACTGTTTACCCTTACCATTATAGTCGGAGTCCATGGCTTTGTAGGCCCCTAATGCACATCTCCATGAGCTGCTTCAGTGCCTATAGTGTGTTGTGTAGAATCGTCCACCTCGAAGGAGAAATTATATGCATCACTATTAGTTAGGGGACCTAAGCACATATTCTTGCATATAATGCAAGTGTGGGGCACACAAACATGTGATCTTGTAGAGGATGTGGAAGCGCCAAAAGCATCAGGATGAGGAGGCAACAATGTCATACTTTGCATAACGAGCAGATCACTCAAGGTGTGAATGGCTCGAATAGTTTGTGAGTCGGCCTCAGTAATAATATCACGATGCTACACTGTGGGAGGTGGTGAAATCTCAGGAGGGGGGACATATGTGTAGGTTTTCACTCATTGTTCCCATGGCTTGTCCTGAGGAGTGCCTAAACCTACACCCTGGTTCGGTCTCATACTCCAATAATTTGCCTTGTGATCGAGCACAAATTTAGCATACAATTTTTTAATAAAATAAAATGGGACATCCAAATTGTTGTGAGGTGGTCTATCAAAAACTATCCACCAACAGTCACAAAAGTTGTCACGTATTGCACTATTTGTGCACCATTTAATTGACAACTTGGTTGTTTTAGGATCTATTTTTAGACCAATTTTAGGATCCACAAAAAGATTAGCTATGTCATGTCTTTTTATATTTAGGTTCATGACTTGATCATAATCAAGCCCATCGTCAAACTGGACATGCATGGAATCATGCCAAAGAAGTGTAGCACTATGTTGCTGTGTAAGTTTCTCCATGTTTTCAATAATTGAGTTCAATGTCATAAACATGGGGCACAATGTGGGGATATTGGCATAGGTGGTTTGAAATCCTCTAAGTTCATTTAGATTATCTCCTATTAGATCCTCTAAAGGGTGAGGGTTTGTGACAGGTACATCTTCTCGAGGTGGGGGATTGTTGGGAGGTGGTTCTAGATTGTTTGGGGGTCATTAGGAGGGTTTTATGATTCCATGTCTGATTACAATGAAAAAACAAATAGATAATTACAATGAATTTTATAAAATAATAAAAAACTCATTGCTACCTTATTTTTTATATTAAAAACTATAAATTTCTATTTAAAAATAATAAAAATAATAAAAATTAGAAGATTTGACTTACCTTGGGATTTAAGAAAAATCGGATAGGAGATTTGAAAGCAGATATCCATTTGCCCTAGCCGCGTTCACGTTTTCACAATGAGAAAATGTTGAACGCGGCTGGGGGTACAAATTTATATTTACTGGAAAATATCAGATATCCGATTAAGCCTTTTGCTTTGGCTTTTGGCTTGGCTAGGTGTACTAACACCCAGGCCTACTAAAAAGTCAACATATGCATTTGTGCGCTTTTGGACGAGTGAAAATAAGTTTTTTTCACATCGCCACTTTTTGGCATAACATGATCCTGCACATACCCAACTAAACATTTCATATTTAAAATAAATAATGATTGTGGTGATGTTCTAGTCAAAAAATAATTTTAAAAATAATAACTAAAATAAACTATTAAATATTGAAAAAATAGTTTATTAAAAAATAAATATAAAAAATAATATTGATATTAATTTTTAATTTATAATAATTAATTATAAATATATTTATTAATAATTAAAAACATAATATTGCTAAAAATTAAAATATAATTATAGATAGATATAAAATTTATCAAATATGCATCTATATCATAATATATTACTAAATTTTATATTTATTTAAAATTAAATTATAATATAATAATTTTACTAATTTATAAAAATAATAATATTATAATAAAATAATAACATTATAGTAATATAATATAATTTAAATATTATAATAATTTTGATATATAATATATTGTAATATAATTATTTATATCATATATATTATTATATAAATTTTAATTATTTATATTGATGTATACAATTATAAGATAATAATAAATGTATTAATAATAATATGAATAAGAATGAAAAAAATGCTGAATTTACATAATTTAGCCCATAGGTTTCTCCTATGAGGTTGCTTGCAACCGAAATTTTATAATTTTGTCAGGACAAAATTGTTTCACGGTCGAAAAATGCTTTCCAATTATTTGTAAGTGGTTTTCTGGCTGTATAAGACCCTCGCGGTGTCACAAATGGATTTCTTATCGTGCGGCTAAAGAAAGAATTATAGTTTCTTGTTTTCCTGTGAAGTTTTCCTTTGACATGCCAGTATCGTATTGTTAGGGGATGGGCACTTACTTTTCCTGTCATTCAGGACAACTCACAAATACTTCACATTTTTTTGATCCAGGCCTCATCTTCTTCGAGAAAGACTATTTTTCCGCCATGATTTAGGGCACTCCACATCAAACTATCGTAGCCCAGGTTGAAGACCAACATGTTTCAGGGGACTTTCTTTTGCAGGATTGTTGGCAGTAATTATTGTGTATCATGGTTTCTATTTTGGAATATATGAACCAAACAAGTCTATGCTTCTCACTTGAGGTAACTTGTATGAGAATGAATAGTACACTCAATAGGGACATCCATTCCTATATTACTGGTAGAACTCTTATCTATTGGACCTTTTTATGAAGTATTTTTTTCACAACAAGTCAAATTATGATATTTTTATTAGGATTCTATTCAAATGTGTGATTTTTGAATCAAATTCATTGATTCCATCTCTCATACCAATGAATGGTACATTTGAAGCATTGAGCATTTTAGAAGATCACCCATATTTTTTAGATTTGTTGTTAATTTTAGTTCATATTAATAAAAAAAATCCTTTTTCAAACAAATAAAAGGTTGGGGTATTTTTCTTTTAATATCTTTAAAAAAATATTTATCTTTGTTTAAGTATAAATACAAATTTTATATGAGAAAAAGTGAATTTTATCAATGTCATTAGAAACTTTTAGTTGAGGAAAAATTATATTTTGAACTATAAGATTTGAACAATTATTTATGCATATCTCAACATTTGGATATGATGCAACACACAACTAAATTATGAGTTATGAAATTGATTTCTTTTGATCTTGGATGTAATTATGTAAAACAAATGTCGTAGTATTTTTTTGTGATAAATGAGTTTTTTTTTCTTTTCTTATATGTTTGGTTTGAAATATATAGATAAATTTAAAAATTGAAGGTTTTAATGAATCTATTTATCTCAAAATATTAGATAAAAAAATAACTCAATGTCATCTATTCAGCCAATATTCTCTTGTGAGTTATATTCCAAAATACAAAATAATCCATACACAATGATAAGGGAGAAGGAGGGATCTTGATTACAACTATTTCTCTAAGAAATGAAAGTGTGCAACTCAAAGTTACTACAACCATACACCTCAATTATTCTTGAAGTATTAATTCCATTATTACAAATTTTTCTTCTACATAAACTACTCCAACCCATGATGGAATCAAAGTCAATTTCAGGAATCCAACATACATATTGATCAACAACATTGCTTGTGCTCAACTCAACAATATGAAGACATCAATTTCCTATTATTTTTAGGCCTTAAAGATAAAGAAACCAAAAATTGTATTACATATGATCAGTGTATGAAATTTTCTCCACGTCCTCCAATGTATTTCCCCGATATATTTTCCTATCGATGTAACCATTGCACCTTGTTGGGGTGCAATTGCTAGTTTATAGACAACCATACTTCTATAGCTACTCTCTGACATTAAGACGAAGATCTTCCTTTTGTTCTAGAATATGAATTGGCATTAGTTAATGTATCTTTTGATTTTAGATCCTCCCCGATGCTTAGAATAACACATGTATTTGTTATAAAATCCAAAATCTCACATGTCCATACTTGTATTCCTTTCTTAAGATTCACTATTACTGTGAATTGATTGTAGTTTTATTGCATATATACTTCTAAAGTTGAGAATATCTCTTTTGTTCCTGATTTTGCAATTGTGTTTTCTCTTCATTTCTATATGAATGCTTTATGTCTTGATACTTTGTGGAAAGTTGTTGTATTTGTTAGTGTAACTCTTTTCGTGGATACAAAATTCTATTATGCTTTTCAGTTCTTTAATACTCATTACATCAATTGCTGCTTTGTAGTGATGCACTGATTAATGTGCATCTTCTTTGTGTCTCTGAGAGCTTTATTATTATGTTGATCTCTTTGTTTGTGTAACTACGAGGGTCTTCCTTTTCATTTTTTAGATGTCGTGATTCTACTTTTGCACCACTTTGAGCTACATTTGGGTTGACAATTGTTGCAAATAATTTTATGTATCATTGCCATTCCCTCATGTCATGTGTCATAGCTCCTTTGAAATATTGTTTCCAAGCTCTCTGATTTTAGCACTGGATGTTCATTAAATGATGACCACTATGACTGATTCCTTGATATTTAATGAAAAATACAATTGTTTCTTTTCTTACAACTGCACTGATGGCTATGTGTTATTCAATGTCCAAAATACCACTCCTCTTAGTAACAAATCTCCCTTAAAAAGATTTCTATCCTTTTCATGATTAGTATCTCTATTATATCAATGATAATTGAGGTCTAAACTTTATATTTTCCCTTTAATATCTATCACAACATCTCTGTCATTGTATTTTTCCTTGCTCATGTATATAGTTTCTATCTTTCAATGTTTAATGATCTTTCTTGTTAGGGAGGTCATACTATAATGTCTCTCTATCTCTGTCTTCGACCCTTTAAAGAATATCATTCTCATAATTTTCATTTACCTAACATGAATAATAGGCTCGAGAAGTTTCATTTCCTGTAGGATATGGCTTTCTTTTACCATGAAAACTATGTATTGATTCCGTATTGCATTTAATAGCTATCCTTTGATATTCCTGTATTTTAGCCTTGCTTCCATGCTGACACTCTATGCTTAGAATTATTCATTCATTATCACTTCTAGTTGAAGTACACTTTTTCAATTATTACCTGTACTTGAAAGAGTGATGACTGATTCTTTCATTTGTTGGAGCTGTTATTGTTGTCTTGATTAGATCAATGCATACACATGTACTTTTTTTATATTATTCTGGATCTTTTTGAAGAATATTATTGTTATGCCTTCCTAATTGAGTCAAAAGGTTTCATATATGACTATATGTCCCTTTAATGACTCAACATTGAATGTTTTGTTGATCTGAAACTAAATATAAGTTAGAATGTTTCACGCTTAATTCATGTCCCTTGAATAACTTTGGTCATTAATCAGCTCTGCAACAAGATGTGGGTTAGAAGCTTTCATACTTTGAGGGCACGTCCCTTCAATAAACAATTAGTCTTCAGTACCCGAATCTTCTCATGTGGAAACAAATTAGTTAGTTAAAACATTTGGTTCTTTTGCTTGCTTTCATTCTTTTCTCTCTTCCTTTATCATTGCAGATTTATGAATGTATGACAGCCAAATATAGTAGTAAGGTTTGAGATCCTTTATTGCTTAGTCTAAGGACTGACCTGCCTCCTTCACTTTTTTTTGCAGGTGCGCTTAAGGATGCGGGACTCGGGCCTTCATCAAAATCTTGAAGATACAACAGTCTTCCATTATTAGGCAATAGAGGATCTCCCTCTTATTCCTCTGCTTGTCTTTTATGCATTCTAAAATCTCTCTTTTCAGATTATTTATTTTGATGGTAGCCACAACTTGTGTGACATCTCATTGCATTGTAATTTTCCTTCTTTTATTGAATCAATTATAAAAGGAAAGATGAACTTGTATAAACATTCCTTTGAGGCATCAAAGAATTTTGTAATTCAGATTTATGAAAATCATTGAAAGCTTTTCTCTGTAATAATTTCTACATTTGAAAAATGAGAAATCTACTTTTTTTTAAAGCATATTTTTTTTGTCTTTTTAATGGAAAAGCTGATTTGTTCTAAGTTTTTTTAAAACAACAAATTGTAAAAATACTTTAGATTTATCTTTAGGTTCTAAAAACTAATTAAGAATCAAGAAAATAATATTGAACATCTTAAGAACTTGGTAAATTTTGTATCAACTCACAAAATTGAGTGTGTAGTAAAAAATGTGATAAGGAATAATACAATTTTGGGTCTCCATCTTGATCCACCATGTGTGTGTACTATTCTTTTTCTTGGAGCTTAATTCCAGAGTAGGAAAATTTTGACAATATGTAGTGATATGTTCTAACGAGAAGTATTTCCTGCATCAAAAGATAATTATTTCATGATCAATTGGTTGTTTCTAGCACTGGTCATCCACCATGATCAAAATATAAGCAAGAGGACCTTTAGACAAGTCCATTTATACACAGATCCAAGAACATGTAGAGCTTTGATAATTAGCCGTTTCATTTGAGCAACACTAGAAATTTTCAATGTCATTGCCTATGGCACACACAAAATGAAATTCCCAACATAAAAAAAGGAAGATTAAGTAATTGCACCCACAAGAATGCTAGAATAAGTCTCAAACCATGGATCAAAGGATGGAAACTAAGGTTTTGTTAATAAAAAGTCTCCATATAAATCCCATGGACCATTTTTAGCTCCCATTTCTTATCTGTAAGTGATTCAAATTCAATAATACAAAATCCTCTAGAACAAGGGAAGATGATATTTCATCCACCATTAAATCTTTCTACTTTTTTGAAATCCAGTTATGGAGATTGCTTAATTTCAATCATGTAAACATGTGAATCTTCATATTAGGGCATATTTTTGCAAAAATGCCACCCTATCGCAAACCATTCCATCTAGGAAAATCTCAAGAGTGCTAGATGATGGTGGTCCCAATTACTAGATCTGCAATGCATAGGAAGATTACCCCTTGTCCCCATGCCTTTTCTTAAATGAATTTTTTTCTTAAATTTAAGTAGTAGAGTGTTCTCATGCAAAATAAAAGTTGTGGGCAAAGGAAAATTTAGAATCTTTTCCTAATCTTGTGGAGCAACTATTTTTAGCAAATGAAAATAAGCTATGGGAAAAAGGGGGGGCTATAAATAAGTAGCAACTTCTTATTGAAAAAAGTGACACATGTCTTCACCATTTTTTTCACGTCTCCTTTTTATTTGTCTACAATTTTGTTTTCAGATCTATTTGCAACAAAAATGATGAAATTTAATTTGAAAATAATATTTAAGACAGTGCTTAAAATTAAGCAACACACATTACCATCCATGGGGTCACCAACTACACAAATTGTGCCACAAAAAGTTGAGTAGCCGCTAATAGCAAAAATAAGCTAAGCAACAGCATGGGGACATGCCCTTAGACCCAATGGAGGAATTAGTTTATTTGGTTGTGGACAATGTAGAATCCATCAACCCTAGAACAAAATTATGATCACAATGGGGTAGATACAAATGAGTATGAGGATGACATTGAGTAGCAACATCCTAGCCCCATGCCAAACAACATCTGTGAATTTCATATTGCTAGTACTATTTGGTCCAGAAACCTTGCAGGTTGAGGTAAGACCATTGGAAAACTCTTCATTTGAGCAGCCCTTACTAGAATTGCAAAAGCCATTGGGCTTGTAAAGCACATGGAGTGAAGGAGTACAAAGCATTTTTGGATAAAATCTTTCCTAAACCTATTATATCTTTTTTGTTCATTTTTAAATTAACATTTTTTAAATTTCAAAAAGCTTTTTTGTTGATACAATTTAAGTTAGAATTATATTTTATTTCATAAAAACTCAGTAAGTCATTTTCAAGCTATTCATATGTAGCTTAAATGAAGTGTTTGATTATAAATAAAATTGTCTATATATTCTCAAATATATCTTACCTTAGCAAAGGAAATCCCTCTCAATAGCAACAACCGATGTGAACAAATATAAAAAAAATTGCTCAACAACACATGCCTTCTACTTGAGCAATGTCATTTGCAATCCCTACTTGACGATAGTGATGGTGGTACCTAATTTCACTCATTCTAAACACCCATCATCTTATAATATTTAAAGTCAAACCAAAAATATATTCTTGTGATTTTTTTTCTTTAATACTTATTTAATTTAATTTATATTGTGTTTAGATCATATTAATTTTTTCTGCATTAACCTTAAAATTTATTAGAATATTGAGTTTTTAACCTTTTGTTATGAACATTTTTTCAATTATATTATTTTATATAAACAAAATTGTTCACATAATGTTTAAATTTCACCTAAGAAAAACAAACTCCAACCATTCAAAAGAAAAAGCTTGATCTCAATTCAATGAATCACTGGAATATTTTTGGAAAAATGCATTAATCTTTTTCCATTCCAAGCCTCCACAAACCTATAATATGTAAGATCAAATGAAGACAATGTTCTCTTATAATTTCTTTGTCTACATATTGTACTACTTCAACTAAACAATATTTTTTTAAGATTTATAATGATAATTATTTTTGGCATATTGCACGAATACTTGAAAAGAAACTAAACATTATTGTGATGCAGTTTTCTTTTGTAGTCTTTATATACGTCTACTATACATTTCTCTCCGTCTTTATACTCCAAAATTCTTCTGAGGTCAGCTGCATTTTTGGATTTGGTTCAACGTTTGGTTGTCATGGTTCTGCTGACCCATTGGTTCCTGTCCTAAATCACTAGGATCCCAGTTAAAATAATTGGGATCAAGAAAAGGATTTGTTGCATAATCAATGTTGGTGTATGCAAAATCTTCTGACATTGTAGATTCTCTGCAACCATAACCATTGCCATTGCCATTGCTTCCCTCAAGCAAAGCCAATGCCCAATCTCCTCCTCCCTCAACTTCATTAGACGCATGAGAACTCTCAGGGCAAATCAAAGTATGGATCCCAGATTTCACTTCATCATCTTCGTCCTTTTTGTTATCATATTTGTTCACCTCCAATGTATTGGGGACCATAACATGTGTCAATGCATTCAGAAGGAATTCTTCCATTTCTCCAACAATGGAATCCAGAGACGAAGTACAGGAAGGCAAAAACTTGCACTGCGCACGGTTTCTAACAATCTGCTGAACAAACAAAAACCTGGTCATCTGGTGAAGCCCTTTCTTATAAACCCTAAGAGCAATCGCAGCATCAGAGAAGCCCAATTCAAAGAAGGAATCAGGCACTCTACACAGCCCCTCATAAATCGAAGAGAAAACCGTGTCACAATCGCTCATGATGAATTCAACCGTGTATTTTATCAATGAAACATTGAGATTTTCATGTGAGCGAGGAACGCAGTCCAAGAGAAGCCTAAACGCCTTGTGCAAAGCCGCCAAATGTTTGAGCAAATCCTTGTATTCCAAACGCCCAACTCTGTGCTTTCTCTCCTTCACCAAATCATATTTTGTGTGCATGAAATCAAGGCGGAAGTGCAAGTAAAGGGAATAACTTCTTACCAAACCCGAGTATTCTACTGTTCGAGAATCGGAGACGTCGAGGAAATGTGAGATCTGGTGAAATAGTGTGGACGTGAAGATTTGATGCAAGTGGTCGACGTAAGTATGGTGGGCATGTTTGAGAATGGTGTGAAAGAGTGAAAGGGATTTGAGAGCAACGTTCCATGAGCTGGTGTTCGTCAACCGCCTCCCAAGAAAGGTGGCGAGGAAAGCTCGTTCGCCATATTTATGAGGGAGGGTGGCGGTGATAATCCTTTGGAGGTACTTTTCTTTGGGACGATTGTTGTTGTGCTTTGTGGCCTTGATAATGGCGACTTCAACATCACAGAATTGGCTCGTGGCCGTTGCTACTGTTGCAGAGGTTGCATCCTTCAACGAATTTCTGAGTTTCTCTAGTTTCCTCATGCTTGCTTTATTTAACCAAGGAATTTCTTTAGATATGATGATCGAGATAACAGATTTTGGCAGATTGGTTTCTTCAACCAAGCAAATCTCTATTTCAATCTTCACGCTCTTGTGTTCATAGGTCACGGGGCGCGGCCCTTGGTGCAAATGACACCAAAGCGCTGACCTTAATCATTTCGACTTGGTTAAGGAAAGTTTTATAAGAATGAAACAACATTAATTCGATCATTGCAAGGACTGGGTACGACATTCACTTTTTATATGTTATGTAATAGCCAATTTTGAAGCAAACCAAGAACACATTATTCTTAGTGGCGCTGAAGGGCTAGTTGTCTTATCCTTTACATACCATAACTTATGTATTGGTACATCGTACGAGCTGGTGCATTCTAGGAGCTGATAGTTGTTTAATTTCTACTTTATATTAATACTAATTCATATGGGTATCTTAGAGTTGAATGGTTTACATTTAGATTATTTAATTTTTTTATAATAAAGATGGGAGTGATAAATAAATTAAAATAAATGTGATATTCAAATAAAATAATAAGAGAGTCAATGCTAGGATTGAATGGAGGATTGAAGTTAAGATTCTTCTAAATTGATTTGTTATTGTTATGAAATTGTCCATCTGAGTGGTCTAATGAATGCCTAAATCTAAACTATTACAAAAAATGACACACTTATCTCAAGCCCCATGAATTTGATCTGATTGTCATGTAGAATTGATTTGATAGTTCAAGCACCCTTAAATACTTGGTCACCTTAACCTTCAAAATATTTGAATATATCAAGGTAGTATTTAGAGACACCATTGAGGAGCTTGCCAACTCCAGAAGTGAACAAGTTCTACTAAAGGTCAAACTTTTTGGTAGACTACATTAATGGTGATGAAAAATATTAAAGAAAGCATTCAAAAAAATGCAAGTAGCTTAAACATGATGATGTAGATTGGATTCTTTTATTGTCCTTCAAATTTTCAAAGGATTCTCTAAGTATTATCCTTTTGGAATTTTGTTTCCCTATATGAAATTTTAAGCGTTCAATTAATGTCTTTAAATGCCATGACATATCAATGTATCACAAGAAAAGTGTGTTAGGTTAGCTCATGGCATCCAACAGAAAGGAGAAAAATATTTTGAGGGATCACTCCCTCACTCCATAAGATTGATCCAAATTGGTCCCAAGTCACATGCTAATAATCTAAAGGAATAAGGAGACAATCTCAAGTTAGGGAGTACATGTGTCTAAAATTAAATGTTAATTGGTCAAAATAAGTACATATAGCTCGATTGGATTGTGATTCAAGCTTAGCACAAGAGTATACTAGTTTCCACATGTTATTAAATGAAGGTATTCTTATTAAGGCCCAAACACCAAATTAAATGGGACATACCATGAGTTGCTAATTTCACAATTACATTTCCCTAAATTTGGTGTGTGTGTGTTTGGGTGCGCGTGCGTGTGCATGCATGTGTGGGTGCTTGCGTGGGTGTGTGTGTGTGTGTGTGTGTGTGTGTGGGTGTGGGTGGGTGCATGCATGAATCTAAGATGAGGAAGATTTCTAACTATAAGGATATTATTAGCCAAAATAAAGAGTAAACATTCACATAATTATAATGGGTATTATCTTTCAAAAATGATATAATGATTCTTTTGTACTACCCTTGTAATGAGCACTGCAAGGTAGAACCTACCAAATAAAAGTTATGCAATGAGTAGCCTCTACCACACGATCAAAATAAGAATAGTTTAAATGTTACTTTAAACATATCAAAAAAGGAAAGACATGAAAAGTGACAAAATTATGCTTATTTATAAAATGATACTAATAATTTTATATAGTGCAAGAAATATGAGAAGTTTTAGCGAGTTACAACTATTCTATAAAAACTACACATCATATGGAAATGTTATAAATATTATCATGAAATGGACAATGTAATAAAAAATCTACACAATGTGGCATGTGCTGAAAATCTACGTGACATGGGATAAAAATCAACATGTTGTGTATATGTGATTACATAATTATATAACTTTTACCATATATGACGAGTCCTTTTCTACCATAAGATAATGTTTTAAATATCAAACCATAGGAACCTTCCCATTTACATCAAAAGAATGCAATAAATTAGAGGCAAAAAGAAAAATGAAGCATGTAAAACTTGTATATACCTTATGATCAATCCTTTTATAAGGTTTTTAAGGCTTGGAAAAGGCACATGAAATGATAATAATGATGTGGAATTTGAACACATAAATAAAAGATAAAGGAATCAAGGAATGCATGGTAATGTTGCTCTTGATATCGGTAAATACTAAAACAAGGATATCTCCAAAGCTTAACAAGGATCATATAGGTTCCTATATAAAGGATGTAAATGCTACAAGCATGAAAATGATGATAACAATTGAACATATAACTATTACATTGACAAGGCTTCTCATTTGCTTATAATGTCATTCCTAGAAAAGTAATCATTTTCACCTTGTGTATGTCAAATTGTAAACCATATCTCTAAATAGGTCAACCAATACCATAAGATCTACAAAAAAATTATTGAGATCAATAGAGCTCTAAATCAAGTACATGCAAAAAAACAAGCAAGATGTACCTAATACACTCATAAGTTTTATTGCATTGTTCTGCTATCTTCTAGATCTTGTAGATAATAGTAAGATCTAAGCACAAAGCACTAACACAAGATGACATAACCGAATGGAATGTGGTTGATTGGTAATTCGGGTTTGATAGCAAGATAGAAAAATGATAGCACGTAGGCAAGAATACTCTAATTATTGTTAGGGGTGAGTGCACAAAGATGAGGGACTAAAAAGGGGTCCTAAGATGCCATTTTTTTCCTGAAATCAACAAACTTCGAACTTCGATGAGAAAATCAAGATAGTTACACTCAAAATTTGAATATGCTACAATCTAACAAGAGTTGAAGTACTCAAAATATAAATTATAAAGTACCAATCTATTTTTAAAATGTTGGAAATTAATATATTAATATATTATTCTTAATATTGTTTCTAAAGTACTCACATTAATATTATATTTAATATATTAATATTAATATATATTATTATTAATACATATTAATAATAATATATAAATATTAATGCATTGTAGCAAATAGCTTACTATTTGGTACAATAAAATATTGTATTTTGTAGGATCAGATATTCAATGTAGATCAGATATCCCATACCTGAGACTATTTTAAAAACACAACTGCAAAACAACTATGGGTCATTTTTACCCACAACTTTTACAATTTGGCATTTGATATTTGAAAATTATTTGATATTTGATCCATTAAAGTGATAATTTAGCTTAAATCGACTACCACGTATATATGAATCTTGTTTCATTTTTTTTCCATTTTTAATCATTATTTATATTTTTGAGTTTTTTTTCATTTTAGTTTAAAATAGATTTTTTATTTGAAATTGTTTATTTATTTAAACTATATATTAATTATATACATTTACAACTTAATCAGGTATGGCAGAAAACATTGATTACCCCCATCCTGAAAATCTACAGCCTAAAAACCCCACATCTCGTAGACCCATAGATGCTAAACCCACCACTACCAAACAATCAACCTATAGAAGAGCTAATAACTGAAAGTTTGAATCAAGGGGCATTAGAGATGTTTATCGTACAATCCCTAGGTTAGCCCCGACGTTTTTGATATTAATTAGTAGAAAAACTAGGGTGCTGACCCTTTACAAAATAATAGCTCAAGGGCGCACAGATACAACACACTAACAAAATAAAAACATCAACAAAAGCCTAGAGTTGAGTAAATTAAGTTAAACAAAGGCTATAGGTGAGATGCTTATAACCAAAATTTTTTCCACCATAGTAACTTATACTATCAATTAACAAAAAGAAAACTAAACATCTAGCCATAATCCTTCTAGTCCTTCCACAGACATGACAAAATCAACACAAATTTAACAAGTTTTGATGGTTGAAAAGGAAATTATATAAAAAACCCTAGCACATAAATGAGAGTAATGTAGGAGCATTTTGGGTTCTTGAAGATCTTTCTTTGTCTTAGAGGAATTCCCTGCTAGAGGGGTGCAATACTTTGTTTTTGGCAGTTTTCTGAGTTTTTGTGTTGCGATGATCTGTGGAGATATTTGGAATGTGCGATGAAAGGTGTTTGTTCCTTGATGTTTGTGGAAGATAAGGTTGTAGCTCTTGAGGTGACATGGTTTGGGAGAACTTGGATGGACAATTTCAAAGTTACAACTGTTTTCCTTGTTGTTGGAACAGTATTTTCCTGTAGTTTTGGAGCTGATTGTGGGATGTGGTGTCATTGATCCTTAATGAATCAGCCTTTGCGCTCTTAGGGAATTAAAGAGAACCTAAACTAATATCATTTACCAAGGGTGCAAGTCCTAATTCATTATGAGTAAAAAGTTATGCCCATTTTTCTCGGAGACCTATTTTCTGCCAGTTTTCACATGAAACGTGGAGTGTTTATTCTTGCATGGTTCCATGTGATGAGATGGGGCCTTGCGTAGTTAAGGGAATGTTTTTGGGTAATTTTTGGACCTAAATCTAAAGGCACATCATGTTTTGATCATTCTTTATTTAGTTTTGGTATCTTTTGTTAGACTGGACCTATATTGTAATTAAATACCTGACTAGCCGACTTGTGGCTTAGCTGGCTATATATTGAGAGCTTGGGTAGATTTTTAGTAGTTAGTTGAGTGGTACATGATCATTAGATCATTAGGAAAGAGGTAGATGATCATTAGATCATTAGGAAGAGTAGAGTAGAAGCAGATTTGTGAATCTGGGACTTTGTAGCATAACTAGTGGCTTGCGGGCTTAGGAAAACAAGGAAAAGCGTGAGTACAAGTTTAGATCCTATGGTGGTTGTTCCTATTAGAGGCTACCTATTGCAGATATAAACTAGTTGGTGGTTCCTTGGATCTTGTGAGATCTTCTTGATACTTTGTTATTTCATTGTAATAGGCCGAAACTTGGAAGGCCTTACAGCCGGGCATGTTGATTGAAATTCTATTTTGAAATATTATCTTATTGAATTCCGCTATGCTTCTTGTTGTTACAATCCGCAGTGTAGGCTTGGACCATCCATTATTGGATCCTCCATCACTACCTTGTGTCAGAGAGAGAGCTCTACTTACACTTTAGTGGAGCCTTAATATCACAACCTGACTACTATAGAGCATAAGACCAATCATCAATAAGGAATCAAAACAATTCCATATAGTTTCCCTCCTTCTCATCCTCTCTTATAATCTTGCATTACATCAAGAAGATAGAGGTGGTCGAGCTGTGCATTACCCAAAGACTAAACCTAGAGAAGCTCCCAAGCTTTCTTTCCACCTTACGAAACCAATTTCTTAGGCTACTTACCTCATTCTACAAGTCAATCAACTCTATGGTTGAAGCAGTAATAATATTCAAATTGGTTCAGTTGCAATTGGTCACATATCCATGTGCCGTGGTTAGCAAGTCTATCTCTAATATATAAGGTATAGGGTATATAAATTATGTAGGATATAAGTTTTTGGAAATAGGGTGTAGGATGTAGGGTCAAGGATATAGTGTCGAGGGTTAAGGATATTGGTATAGGGTACAAGATTGATAGTACAAGGTTTAGGGTACAAAGGGTTGAGGTTATTTCCTATGTATTCTCTCTCCCTCCCCCCCCCCCTCTCTCTCTCCCTCTCTCTCTCTCCTTACCACTATATCTATTCCCCCCACTCTTTGTTATTCTCTTTTTTATTCTATCATTTTATGCTATTCTCTCTCTCTCACTCCCTCCTTTCCTAGGCTACCCCTTTATGAACTCTCTAAAATTGACAAGATTAATATTCCAAAAGTTACTTACAATAAGCAATTGTGTCATACACATTTTTTTAACCTTTAGCTTTATGTTTGCATGAAGTGCATAGACACGATTCTATGTAACCCTCAAATTCAATTGAAATGTGAGAAAATATATAAATATATAAATGTATAAATATACAAATGTATAAATATATAAATATATCTCATCAATGAGACTCCCAAAGATCTAAAGTATACGACTCCTGAAGAGGCTTGGACTGGTAGGAAGCCCAACCTTTAGCACTTAAGGATTTCTAGTTCTATTTCTTATGTTCATCAACCTAAATAAAAAGGGAAAAAGTTAGATTCCAAATATTCTCCTTATATATTTTTTGGTTATGATGAACGTTTGAAGGCTTATAGAGTTTACAATCCTATTACTAACAAGGTAAAAGTTGCTAGAGATATTTGTATTGCAGAAAATGGAGTACATGGTTGTTCCAAAATTCATGATAGTGAAGCTTCTAAATGTATACTTGTGGTTGTGGAGGAAAATCCTCCTCTTAACCCTCGTATTGTTTCTTCAACCTTAGTGATAGTGATAATGATGCCGATAATTATACTCCTCACAATTTTTCTTCTAGTGATGATTCTATTACATCTAAAATGAGAACTAATTTGTTTAAAATTTTGATTAAAAAAGTGACGATTCTTTCACTAGAATGGATAAATCTAAATCTAGAAGGTAAATTTTTTTAATTATGCCTTGATCTCTAAAGTGCTGGCTACTAACAGTCTTTAATATTTTGAGAAAGCTATATCTCAATCACATTGGTAGAAAGCTATACAAGTGGAATATTATACTTTTCTTGCTAATGAGGCTTGGGAGGTAGTTCTTCTCCTTCAAGGTGTAATATCTAAAAATAGTAAAAAGAACAATCTACTTCTCTTGGCTCAACTAAAGCTAAATATAAAGTTTGTACCCATGTGCATCCAAAGGGACCCTATGCATAAGAAGACTACTTGAAGATTTGGGTTTATCTCAAGAAGCTCCTACTTCATTGTATTGTGATGATCAAAGTGACATTGCCTTGGAAAAGAATCCAATCTTACATGCAAGGAAAAAATACATTTCTCTTCAACATCACTTCATTATAGAGAAAATTTAAGACAAACATATTTCTCTTTTGTATTGTAAGGGTGAAGATCAAGCTACATATATTAATATATTCTCACCAAACCTCTTTGTAAAGATAAATTTATCTCTCATTGTAAAAGTATTGGTTTGCAACCCATTGAAGGGTTTGATGTAAACTCCCTAAGTAAAGCTTAAGGGGGGTGTTAGGAATTAATCTTTACTCGGATTAATTTCCTCTATAAATGTCTCTTGTAGGAATATTCTTAGGAATCCCTACAAGTTGTTTTACTTTTATGAGTTCTCACAAATCATTTTCTCTATTACAAATATATTTTAAATATTGATTTTTCTTCTTATGAGGTGACACATTTCACCCACCTAGGATGCTAGATGACATGTCTCTAGACTTGGAAGCTACTTTGTAGCTCCTATCTCTAACCTCTATATATTAAGACATCTCTCTCTTTTGTTGAACTAAGTTGTAGTTTGTATGCTTGTTCTCCCTTTCTTTCTCTCATTGTAATTTCTTTAGGCTTTCACGATCTACATAATATAAGAGGTTTTTTCTTTGTTTTTCCCCTTCACAAAATCTTGTGTCCCCTTCTTGGATCTTGGTGTGCATGCTCTTCATTTGGGTTTCATCTATGGAAACATTTACTTTCAAATAATAGCTCTTGATTAGTTTATTTATGATTTTTCATGTTAAATTATTCTTTTAGATAAATCAACAAGTGGGAGTGTGGAGTGAAAAAGAAAGTGGAAGGTAGAAGAGTTATAAGTGGAGATAAATTAACATGAAAAGTAGATAAGTGGAGTGAATTAATAAATAGAATTTATTAATTCCTCCACATGTTTGTTAATTAGGTAATTAAATAATATGAATTTATTTAATTGTAGAGTTGAATTTATAATATGAATATATTTAATTGTGGAGTTGAATTTATAAACCTGACCTTATGGGCTTATAGAGAAAGCATTAGAATGCCAATAGGAGATACACCTTTTTCCTTAGTCTTTGGAACAGAAGCAGTTTTACCTTTGGGGGTAGAACTTCCATCCTTAGGGATATCTCTTCATGGTTTGATAAGTGAGGAAGATTATAGAGTTGCTAGGTTGCATGAACTAGAACTACTAGATGAGAAACAACAACAAGCATTTGATCACTTAAGGGTATATCAAAATAGAATGTCAAGGACTTATAACAAGCACATTAAGTCATGAACATTTCAAATAGGTGACCTAGTTTTGCGAGAGAATCCCAAGAACCAAGCAGAAAGAGAAAAGAAAGGAAAATGGGAAGCAAACTAGTTAGGACCTTTTGTGATCATTTCATCTTTTGGGACCGACACCTATAAGTTAGCGAATTGTGATGGAGAAGAGCTATGAGAACCTATCAATAGCATTCATCTAAAGAGGTCCTATACATAAAGAAAATGAAAGAGTACAAAGAGTATCAAAAAATTAAATGGAAAGCATCCTATTTATTGTATATAGTCAAAAGAGATCTTGAAAATACCAAAAACATTGAAAAATAGAAAAGAGAAAACAAAATGGAAAAGCAGAAAAGATAAAAAATAGTGGAAAATTGAGCATGAAGAAAGCCAAAAACATTCATATATGATCCTAAAAATGATGTTGTCTTGGTAAAAACCTAGCAAATAGGCACCTTGATGATATGAAGACAAAAATTGAAAAAAAAAAAGAAAAATACAAAAAAATCAAAAAAGAGAAAAATTATCTTGGTGAAAACCTAGCAAATAGGCACCTTGGTAGCAAAAAAAGGAAAAAGCTTTAAAAATAGAAAAAGAAGAAAGATCCATTCAATTGGTGAAAACCTGGTAAACAGGCACCATTGAAAGTCCAAGTTAGTCACATACCTAGAAGGTCACCTTGTAAATATTGCATTCGCTAGCATTTGTATATATTGCATAATAAAACCCCACAGTTGCATTTGCAAGTACCTAGAGATTTTGGTCACCTAATTTGCAAATTGTCCTAAGTCCAACTTTGGATTCATATCAAACTGGGGGTAATCAACTCGAAAGGAGGAAGGATTCATCAAAAGAAAATTTCAATCAATCATTGAATCAATTAATCAAAAATGCAAATGAAACACTTAATCAAATCTTCAATCCTAATCCAATTTGAACCAAATGCAAAATTTGATCCAAGATCTTACACAACCTTATCTTTATCAGGATTAAAAGTATGAAATGGATGGAACTACACTTATGGATTTGAAAAACTTTGCAAATATTTTTAAAAGTGTTGACTTGATTGATGAAATCATGTCTTTCTAACAAATCGATGAAAGTTTTTACACTAGACAAGCTATGATGAAAGTGTGATATTTTAGTTGATTTTTGAATGACTGTATTAAGATCAAAGTTCTAAATCATGTATTATTTGTTTAAGGACGTGATCATCAAAGAATCATCAAGGACTTGTACATAGGATAAAACTGAGATCTTTGTTTTTTTATGCAAAAGGATACCTTGGATATTTTGATCTTCAATATCATAATACCAAAATCCACTTGCAACATAGACCCCGACAAAATTGGTATTTGCACTCTCATGATTGGTTTCAATCAGTGATAGTCTACCAGAAAAGGATGGGAAATCAAAACACAAGAGGTGCAAAAAGTATTCATATCATCATGGTTGAACTAGTGATGGTTGTACTAAAAAGTGGAATTCCAAAAATTGCTCAATGATGATTATAAGCTCCAAATTTTTGAATAATGATAGTTAGTTGCATACATCTTAGATTAAATGCATTTAAAAGTATTTTCCTTTCTTAGCTTCAAAAGCTAAATTTGCAAGAGGGAAAATGGACGAAAAGAAAGGGGGTGTAGTTAAATCAGAAATCAAAAGGATCATAAAAAACTATATGTGATTGAGTGTGTTGGAAATAAAAATAAAAAAAACAAAAGTGCATTTCATTAGCTCACTTGCATTAGTTAGGTTCATTTAAGCACACGATATTAAATTGCATTAAATCATTGAAATCATTTTCACTAGATTCACCTTATCTTACATTCATTTAACTGGTTTCATCATTTAAATCATTAAGTTCATTACGTTTCATCATTGCATTAAGTTTCATAAGTCATGTACCATCATTTGCATTAGGTTCATTGTATTAAGTTGCATTAATCTTCATCATCAGAATCATTTAATCCAATTGCATTAGGTTGCATACATCACCTTAAATTTATTAATTGCATTAGATTGCATCATTCAAGATTCATTTCATTTAGTATGCATCATTCATGGAAAAAGAGAATCATTCATAGCACATCCATTAAAGTGCATTTATCATGGCATTTCATTACAATCATAATCATTACATCATTATACCCATTACATCATTGCATTTCAAATAGAACATCATAACCATCATTAGGTGCATATCATTTAAGTCATTACATATAAATCCATTCAACAAAAGAAATGCATTGCATCATCATTTACATCATGTAGCATCTAGGATCATTAATCATTAAGTATCCATATCACATTGCATTCATATACATTACAACCATCTAATCCATCTATATATCATTACATCCATAAAAGAAAAGCATTAATCATTAGAATCCACATCATTGCATTCATCCATCTATTTTATGTCATACATAAGACAACCATTTAAGCATCAATAGAACATATGCATACATATCAAAAACTGCATACTGAAAAACATAAAACAAAGCATATAGGAGATAGAACCATCTAGATCTACATATCATGCTAAAACACTTGAAAAGGAGATCCAACACATCATGACATCATATATAGTGAAAGCTATCCGAAGGAGTATCAAAGTCTATAATATCATCATGAAGTAAACAACATATCAAAGTCCATCAAAGAGATCATAAAAGCAATATCCAGATAATCAATGTCTATCAAAGTATCAATATCAACATCAATAATATAGATCAAATCAAATGATACAATAAGACTCTAATATCTTGAAGTTGATAAAATAATGAGATCATATATCATCAAAGCACACAAAAAATGAAATATATCAACTGATTGGGTCACCAACACCATCGATACCATTAGGACTAGGAGCACTCTCTGAAGGACGACTTGAGCTCACCTATAATCCCTGCTGGCTCATCACTACAAAGAAGGTTTGCATCATCAAACTCAGCTGAGTAACTTGCTGCTACATCACTGATAATTGAGTCTGAGGAGATACGACATTTGATGCTAAAGTTGGGCCAGGACCCTATGGTGGAGGTATGGATGAAGAAGGCATCAAAGATGGAATAGAAAATGATGGAACAAAACTGGAAGAAGATGGACATGATGAAGAAGAGGGCATTGAAGCAGAAGCAGAAGAAAAAGAAGAAGCAGGTCCATGAGAAGGTGTACCTTGTGGAATAACTACTGGTATACCCTGATGAGTAGGAGGACCTTGTGCCTAATCTAATAAAACCTATGCCACCTGTGCCTCAACCTCTCTGTGATGTCTAGCTCTATGTCAACCTTGTCTCACTACTGGATCCCTAGCATCCCGATGAAGTGTTCTATCCACACCACCTCTACCATGACCACCTGCAGGAGGAATAGGAACAGTGGCAATCACTGGGATATGTACTCTACCTGTTCTAGCTACTCAATGACCATGTCATCTACGCCATGTTCAAATCCTACCCCTACCACCATCCCCACCATCATCATCTCCATCATCATCTTCACCATCTCCCGCATCACCACCGTCACCATCTGATAGCTCATCAATAACATGAATCCTCTTAGTAGGATCTGTGAACCTAGGAAAGGGGTACTGATGTAACCACTCAGCATAATCATCTGTGATACCAACATCCATAATATTCTCTCACATAGACCAAGGTCTCGAATCTCTCTGACAGCTATGCCATAATCTACACAGGGACCCCACAATGATCTCTCTGCCTGCACTTGAACATACAATGCTACTCCCTATGGCATACCCTGCCTACGCCTATATTGACATAGTACTCTCTTGAAGAAGAATCTCTCAATAATATAAGTGGAATGCCTAATCATCCATCAAGGGAAAAACATATAAGGTAACTCAGAGTCATCCTTAGGCCAAGCCTTACAACCAACATATGGCCTCCATACCACAACATTCATATCATCAATGACATGACGCCAACAATCTAGCTTATCCATATGGGTCTGAATAACCATATCCTCATACATCCAGGAAAATGGCCAACCCAGATCTCGTTGTCACATTGTGATAGGACATGTCACTAGGATATGCTCCCAAGTCCAAAGCTATAACAAGATCACCCCGATAGTAAGCGTAGAGGATCATCTATAAACCACTGTATGTAGCTCATGATACACCTAAGCTAATACACATGAGCCCCAATCAAATATCTGAGGATGCACCATCAATTCCTCAAGGATAGGACCCCATCCACATGCAAAACCATGACCACACCTGTCTGGCAAAAGAAACCCACCAATCAGAGTACCTAAAACTACTGAAAGCACAAGAAAAGAAAAGAACTGGGCCCACTAGTTATGATCATCTATAATGGTAGGAACCAAAAAAACCTGTCGACATGCAGACCCATCATAAATAGTGTCATAGTAGACCAACTCTCCTCTTGTCAGCAAGTGAAGGATGTGATATACATCCTCCGGAGTGATAGTCATCTCACCCAATGGTAAATGGAAAGTATTATGGTCTGAGTGCCATCGCTCAGCCATAGCAGTGATCAAACCCCAATTCACTCAAAATCAAGGAAGAGAAAGAAGGAAAGAAAGACCACATATATTGATATGTCTACGATCAGCCACACTAAGGTCTTGAATCATACTAAAAGGTAAGGGATAAGAACTGCGAACACCCAGTGACTTAAGCACTGCTTGCAAAAAGCAAGTTCAATCAAATCAGTTTTGAAATCAGTTATCACTTGGATTATCCTAAGTCAATCAAGCATTTACAAAATATGAAACCACAATCAATTTTCATGTTTCTACTCAGATAGAATGGAAAATTCATCATCATCCATCATCTAAATCTAGATTGATGATCCAAAATTCAAATTATGACTGACACATACTGACATCTTATGACTCACTATAACATCAAGTTCGTTACCTTAACCAATTAGTTGATCGACAATGTTGAACAGGTTGAAAGCTGACCAAGTGAATTTAAAATCTATCTTAAAAGGGTGAAAGTGCTATTTCAGGCTTTAAAAGTGCTAAAACGCAAATGCACTATTTAAAATTTTAAACACACTACTTAACAACTCAAAAGCATCATTTTAGGAAAACACGCTAAAATAATTTGAAAGGACTGTTTTAAAATTTAGCACTATTCTAATTGGTAAAAATGAAATCAACATTAAACATGCTATTTAACAAGGCAAAAGCAGTTTATGGCCAAGAACAGGTGTGTAAACGCATTGTTTCGAAGCATTGGTTAAAAATGTAGAAGCGCTACTTGATAGGTAAAAGCATTGTTTAAATGGGTAAAAGCACCATTTGGAATATAAAAAGGAAAAATAGAGGGTTTAACAATGAAAAATTTGATTTTCTAGAAATTAAATGCATAAATTGACAAAATCAAGAAGATCAAGCACTCACCGGAGGTCTGTAGTTTTGTGGCCGCTGATAACGTCACCCACACTCAAGCCTATGCTCGCAAATAGAGACCGGCATTATCAGAAAGTCAAAGGAGATCAGAGCTCAAAAGTCAAAGTAAAAGTGAAAATGAATAGTGAAAATGACTTTTTACCCCTTTATATAAACCCTTTTGACCTAAAAAGGGTATCTTTGACCAAAAAAGGGAATCTTTCACTAGAAGGGGCCTGGAAACTCCAAAATTTTCACCAATTCTACCAAATCAGGGGCATTTTCCATCAAACGGACGCCAAAAATTTATCAGAAATGAAATCAAAATTCATTATACATTGATCTAATCAACACAAATCGACCCAAACCATCAAAATCTTCAAATATCTATCAAATTTCATTTCATTTCCGAGGGGGCATACCACTCAAATAATCAACATCAACAACAACATCATCAAATCAGGAGAATGACCATCAAATCAAAGCGTAATCTTTTATCATAAAATTTTTTGCTAATCAATCGAAAGGGGCATCAAATATCGAATAACATCAAATCAAGTATTGCATCGAACTAACATCAGATCGACCATCAAGGACTTCAAATCAATAAAAAAAAACCATTAGAATTATATCAAACATCATTAGAACTGCATCTTCTATCACGCATCAAGACCGACCATCGACAAAATTGAGATCTTTCATCAGTAAAATCAAGACATTATTTGAATTAACATGCTTCACACGTCAACTCAAAGAGGGGCATTTGTAATCACTGAAAAGTGGATAGGATAATTCATGTGATTAACTAAGGCAAAATCAAGGCAATTGAATCAAAACAAACATTTGGCCAATCACAATTAAATTCAAGTCTTAATTCAATATAATTCAAAATCTAAAGTGAAAAGATCAATTAAAAACTATTAAATCAAGTGAAATTAAATCAGTGTGCAATTAATTTAATTAATTGTATAGTTTGAATTAAATCAAATTAACCCATTCAAGTGGTGCACATGGCTAAATAAATGAATTAAAATCAATTGATTAAATCCTAATTTCTCTCAACAACCAAATAGGAGGAAACAACCTCAACCAATGGGATTTAAGGAAATGAACTCACATGGATCAAGCCAAATTCAATCTCAATCACTCAAATTGAAAGAACATCTTGTCCACTCATCTTGTCTTCTTGTCCCAAGCTTTGAGGACACAATATTTAAATTGTCTTCAAAGGGTGGAACCAAAGACTCAACTCAATCTTAATAATGATCAACACAACTACACCCCCTACCCTTGCCAAATCCTATATAAGCAAGGCAAAATCACTCATAAATTCATCCACAAATCTGAGAATTGCATCTAACCTCTTGAGAATTAGATCTAGAAAGGCAATTTAGAAGTTAATTGAGCATTTTTATTTGGAATTGAGTTAATTAGCTTGATTTATCACTCATTTCTCATTCTAGGGCTGTCATTAATGGAGGCTTGTTGAGAGCTTCACATTAACACTCTTAGTTAAAGAGCCATAGGATGCTTAATTGTTCATTCATTTTCTAAATAGATTACTATATTGTGGTTATTTAGTTTCTATTTCATTTATTGTTCAATACTAATTCTATGAAGGTACAATTACTAGTACACAAAATGGCACCCAAAGTGGAAAGGATAATTCATGTGATTAACTAAGGCAAAATCAAGGCAATTGAATCAAAACAAACATTTGGCCAATAAAAATTAAAATAGAGTCTTAATTCAATATAATTCAAAATCTAAAGCCAGAAGATCAATTAAAAACTATTAAATCAAGTGAAATTAAATAAATGTGCAATTAATTTAATTAATTGTATAGTTTAAATTAAATCAAATTAACCCATTCAAGGGGTGCACATGGCTAAATAAATGAATTAAAATCACATGATTAAATCCTAATTTCCCTCAACAACCAAATAGGAGGAAAAAGCCTCGACCAATGGGATTTAGGGAAATGAACTCACATGGATCAAGCCAAATTCAATCTCAATCACTCAAATTGAAAGAACATCTTGTCCACTCATCTTGTCTTCTTGTCCCAAGCTTTGAGGACACAATATTTAAATTTTCTTCAAAGGGTGGAACCAAAGAGTCAACTCAAGCTTAATCATGATCAACACAACTACACCCTCTACCCTTGCCAAATCCTATACAAGCAAGACAAAATCACTCATAAATCCATCCACAAATTTGAGAATTGCATCTTGCATCTAACCTCTTGAGAATTATGTCTAGAAAGGCAATTTAGAAGTTAATTGAGCATTTCTATTTGGAATTGTGTTAATTAGCTTGCTTTATCACTCGTTTCTCATTCTAGGACTGTCATTAATGAAGGCTTGCTAAGAGCTTCACATTAACACTCTTAGTTAGAGAGCCATAGGATGCTTAATTGTTCATTCATTTTCTAAATAGATTGCTACATTGTGGTTATTTAGTTTCTATTTCATTTATTGTTCAATACTAATTCTATGAAGGTACAATTACTATTATACAAATATTGGAAACTACAATTGAAGCAATTGTTGTGTTGTCATTAATGTCAAACCTTAACTAGTAAGACTATTGCTATCTAAGAAAGTAATATATCTATTTGATTGTTGAGAAGGATTAGGGCAAAGGTGATAACAATAGCACCTAAGGAAAGGTTGAGTTATCTTGATATTTCAATGGGTACTTGATTATGTGGTACAATGATAAGATAATGTATTATTTATCAAAGTGAGAAGCAAGACTAAATAAGTAGGCTTATCTGAGAAAAAGTGAAGAAATCTAGTTTAAGCTAAGTGATGTTAGTGTCGATCGAGCCAATATATGCCGAGTAAATTTAGTGTTGACCGAACATTAGTTTATTGCTGAGGAAGATAATATTAGCTGAGGAAACAATTTCAGTGGTGACCGGGCTACCTAGTGATGACCGAGGAGTTGAACATAGTATTGACCGAGCGTCGATAATTTACATTTGAGGAAGAATTCAGATTCTTAGCTGACATAGTTGAA
This sequence comes from Chamaecyparis obtusa, assembly GCA_027943335.1. Lineage (NCBI taxonomy): Eukaryota > Viridiplantae > Streptophyta > Pinopsida > Cupressales > Cupressaceae > Chamaecyparis > Chamaecyparis obtusa. Next base: position 794,196 of record BSBK01002077.1, on the reverse strand, counting down.
TTCTTGGATTATGTAAATCATGTTGACTTTATTTATTGAATGTATGGAAGCATTTAATGCACTGTAAACCATTTTATTGTAATTCTATAAAGAGATTAGAGATGTTTCTAGAAGGATGGATGAAGAACATAATTTTGGAAGGATTCGATGAATCTGACCTAAACCTGAGTTCTATAGAGGAGATTAAGTAGAAAAAGTTAGATTGACCTATCGAAGAGGTATTAAGGAAACCTAAGTGTGAGGGTGAAGGAGGATGTTGGAGTTGTTGTTGTTATTGACTGAATAAGCAGAAAAGGTTGAAGGACAAGGAGTTGTGATTTCTTGAAGGGATTTCTGACCAGATCAGTGATGGAGATGGAAATGGATCACAGTCAGTAAGCTAGCATATATTTGTAAGAATTGGATCTATTATTTACAAAGTGAGTTGTATGTTTTCAGATCAAACACTGTTATTACTTTCTAACCATTGTATCAACTTAAATCCTTTAATCAAGGTTGACCTAATAGTCATTGTATAAATCCTTTAATCAAGGTTTCATTCTAATGGAATGTACTTAAGTGCTTTAACAAGGTGCACTCCTAATAGGGTGGTTGAAATCCTTTAACCGGGTCACACCTAGCAGTGTGTTTGTAAACCTTTAACACGGTTGGCTTTTCATAGAGCTCACTTCAGAAGAGTGAAAATATCAGTAGCATGTTACAAAGTGGTTTTTCCCAAATTGGGTTTCTACTATAAATCCTAGTGTTAATGCTTGTGTGAATGTTTTGGTTTGAACATTTCTGTGTTTTACAAGTTAAATACTATTGGATAGTGGGCTACACTGTTATGTGTTTTTGATATGCATTCTATAATGACTGAGTAGTTGTTGGTTGTTAGATCTAAGTTGTTGAAGAGTTTTGAAAGTTTATTTATACATCTGGACCTGAGAACAACTAATTTCACCCCCCCTCTATTTTGTTCTAAATCATATTAATAATTGGTATAAGAGCTGTTGGTGCTTAGAGAGAACAAGTTTAAAGGTACTTGAACTAAATGATCAGGATGTATAAGAAGGAAGTACCGAAGCTAAATAAGGAGAACTTCGCTACATGGAAGAGTCTGATGAAATTGCATCTAGCTGGTATTGGTGACTCAGCGAAGTATTATATTGAACATGACTATGTTACACCTGTTGCACCTTTGACTGCCAAGGAGATGAGAGCTAAACAAGAGCACAATCAAGCAATGTTGGAGATTGCATCTGCCTTAATCTATCCTAAATTTGAAGACATCAAAGATTGGACAAATGCAAATCAAATGTGGGACACTCTTGCAAACATCTATGGTGGTGACATAAATGTACTAAGGGCAAAAGCTGAAAGCTTGAGAGGTAAATTTGATGAAATGAAAATGCAAGAAGGTGAGAATATTGCTCAATATTGTGGTAGGATAAAAGAAGTTGTAAATGCTAGTAGAGGAGATAATGGAACTATTGATGATGAGACTGTTATTGGAAAAGTATTGAGAACTTTGCATCCTATTTATGCCATCAAAATTTCAGCAATTCAAGAATCTAATGTAACCATGATAATGCTCTTACTCTGGAAAGTCTTGTTGGTAAGCTTACTACTTTTAAGCTTTCTAATTATGATAACTTCACTGTTGCTAATGTTGAATTTGCATTCAAGTCACAAATGGTTCTGAATAAGTCTAAGAAAGAAAAAGAAAGATGCATTAGTGAGAGTGAAAGTGATAGTGACACTTCTGATGAAGAACTAGAGGATCTTTAAGCTCTTATGGCTAGAAGATTGAAAAGAGGAAAAGGCAAGTATAAAGGTAAACTCCCTATCATATGTTTCTCATGTAACAAAGTTGGTCATATAGCTGCAAGATGTCCTGACAGGGATGAAAAAGATGAGGAAAGAGATAGCAAGCACAAAGATAAGAGAGAAGATAGAGGTTACCAAAGGTACAAGGACTACAAAGATAAAGGTAATAAATCTTGCTATATTATCAAAGAAGAAACTAACACTGATAGTGATGATTTTGAAATTGAAGTAGTCTATGTTGCTATGAAAGATGAGTCTGATGAAGATGAGAAAACTACACTTGTATCCTATGTGAAAAAAAATTATAAGTGGATTATTGATAGTGGTTGCTCTCACCACGTGACTGGTGAAAAAAGTAAGTTTGATACCCTAGATCATTACAAAGGTAGAAGTGTTAAATTTGGTAATGATGCACCATGTCCTATTAAAGGTAAATGATTGATTAAGCTAACTGATAAGATCACTTGTGAAAATTCTTATTGGGTTGAAGGTCTTAACTATAATCTTCTAAGTGTTGCACAACTTAATAGCACTGGCTATCGAGTGGAATTTCATCATAGGAAGGCTAAAATATTTGATGCCACTGGTGAATTGATTGGAAGTGGAGAACATACAAGAGCTAATTTGTTCTATCTATACCTATCTGAAGAGACATGTTTGATTGCACAACTTGATGATATATGGTTGTGGCATAAGTGGCTATGTCATGTTAACTTTGACAATCTGGTAGATATTAGTAAAAAGAAGAAAGTGAGAAGATTGTCATGATTGAATAAACCTAATAATGTAATGTGCAAACAATGTCAGCTGGGTAAGATGACAAAGTCTAGTTTCAAGAGCAAGACTTTTACTTCTGAAAATGCTTTAGATTTGGTTCATATTGACCTTTGTGGACCTATCGGTGTACAAAGCTATTGTGGTGCTAGATATTTTATTCTGTTTGTTGATGGTTACACTAGAATGATGACTATAATATTTTTAAAAGAAAAATCTGATGCATTTCAGTTTTTTAAGTGGTATTTGGCTAAGGTTGAAAAGGAGACAGGTAGGAACCTTAAGTGTCTGAGATCTGACCAAGGTGGAGAATTCATATCAAATGAGTTCAATCTATTCTACAATGATAGAGGAATCAAGAGATAGATGTTTGCACCTAGAATACGTCCACAAAATAGTATAGCAGAGAGAAGGAATAGATCTATCATGGATTGTGCAAGAACACTAATGATCGAGAAGAATGTTGCACAAAAGTACTGGAGAGAAGCTATAAGTACAACTATTTATACCATAAACTGAGTATAGATAAAAAAAGGTACAAATGTTACACCTTATGAGTTATGGCATGGGTATGCACCTAATGTAAAGTACTTTAGAATTTTTGGGAGCAAATGCTATATACTAAAAGACAATAGGAATGGAAAGTTTGATGCTAAAAGTGATGAGGGCATATTCCTAGGTTATTCCACAAAGAGTAAAGCTTACAAGTGTTTGAACTCTAACACTAACAAAATTTTGGAAAGTGTAAATGTGAAGGTTGATGAATATGAAGAGACAAATGAACAGGAGATTAAGAGAGAACCAGAAGATTATAGATCTTTTGTCTATATAGAAGAAGGAGAGGCAAGTGATACATTTGCACCTGATGCAAAGTATCGGTTAAGAAATGCTGAGCATCAAGGAAATAATGCCAAACGATAGGAAGAAAATGTTGAGCGAAAGGAGGATGCTGCCGAGTATCAGGAAGAGGTTATCGAGTATTCAGAAGCTAAATCTAAAAATCTTATTGGTGAACCTGAAGAGCAAGGAGAAAAGAAAGAAGAATCTTTTTTGGCACAGTATGTAGGGAGACATCACAAGCCTGAACAAATCATTGCAGACAAAGAAATTAGAGTTCTAACCAAAAGCAAGTTAAGAGACCCTACATGTTTACTGTGTGAATTCAAGCCTACAACAATGAGGCACTAGAAAATGAAGACTGAATTCAAGCCATGAATGAGGAGATAGACCAAATAGAGAATAATGATACCTGGACCCTGGTGCCGAGACCAGAAAACAAAAATGTCATTGGAATAAAATGGGTATTCAGAAACAAGCTTAATGAACATGGACAAATCACAAGGAACAAAGCAAGACTAGTGAGAAGTCTCACAATAGGTAATAATAATCACACCATTGTCTCTCTTAGGATTGATATACTCATACTAAGGATTAATTTTCCCATTATGAAATGCATTTAGATTGTCAACCCAGGGACATAGACTTGAAATGGGACAGCACAATTTGTGCACTAAGTTCCTGTAAGAGTCATACTACATATGTTGCAGGAAGATAAAATGTGTGAAAGGAACCTATACTATTGCTTCAGGAAAGTAAACACACTTGAATACTTAATGGAAATATGATAGAAAGCTTGTAAAATGAATCTAAGCCTATCTAACAACTCAAAACATTTACTATGTCTATCTTTTGCAAGTGTTGCAGGAACATCCACAGTAGTAATGCTGTAGGAGTAAAAGAGTAACTCTACTTAAAAGAAGGGAAAATGCAGGAAGCAAATCTAGTCTAGCTTAATATAATCCACCTCCCAAGTGGGCACCCTTGGTTGGCTTTTACTAACTACCAACACAGAAAATAATCCAAAAACACTCTTCCATTAATTCTTCTTAACTGGTTACATAACAATTGAACAACTCATGAAGAACAAGAAAGAGCAACTTCTGCTATATTGAATACATCATTCTATATTTTCTCATATTTCTAACTAAGTCGATCAAATCCCTTTATAAAGAGGATTGACACTTATTGAAAACATAACAAAAAAGTTTGAGTAAACCTCACCAAATAAGGAGCTGGTAAAACAACCATGACATATTACAATTACTACAGATAATAAAATAACAACTTCTGAGGAAATATAGCAAGACTTATTTCCTATATTCTTCGGAACAACAATTCCTTTCTAGGTGCAACATATCCTTCGAAACCGTGCTGGATTCTTCTGCCATGACTGGTCTTCTAATGCTCCTTCTTTAATGTGGTTGCACCACTCTTCGTACTACTTCTTGTTTACCTAAAAGGTTAGTAACATTCGGTACACATATGCAAGTCAACATTTCAACCCCTACTCAAATGCTAGAACACAACTTAAAATAACTATATGAAGTACTACATTATATTTATATTAGTCAGCAAAACATGTCATTCAAGCTACTTATAGGATTTTGTGGCTTTAGTTGTACTTAGCATAAGTGCACATAGGTATAAGTCATAAATGTTTTAGAAATGTCTAACAAAGCATAAAGAGTGTCAACAAAATATGAAGATTATAAAAAAATTGAGACAATAATTTGTCTCATCATCTACCCCCTACTAATAGAATCCTTGTCTTCAAGCATTGTATTTCTTGGCTATAGACCTAAAGTCACTGACAGTTGTCTTCCCTTTCTTTCCACTCTTGAAAGTGTAGTAAAATCCTCTTGTTCTTTCCAAGTAATCTCCTTGGTGCTCCTCCTTCAAGTGATCCAACCTATTAGTATTGATGTCATATAGGGGCCATAGGAGTGTAGGTAGTTGGAAAGACAAAGGCATCCATAATTCTCTTCTGACCTGTCACTCTAATGGCATATATCTAGTTGCTTTGTTGGTTGCTGCTTCAAAATTGATTAGGTTGTGTGGCTCTATTTTCTTGAAGGCCTCTGGTAATCAGTTCTATCGACTCCTTACCCCTGTAAGACCTCTTTGAAATGAAAAGTATGGTAGTCCCCAATATTCTCTATAAACCTTGTCTCTTAATGCAAAGACTTTCTCCCTTATTTCTGGCTTTTATTTTCCATAGGTCAAATTGAGCCAATCCCTCAAAATGACATCAGGCTTATGTGCCTCATCCCTTAACGGTAAGGGTTCAAATTTTTCTAGATCCCTATAGATGTCTAGCTACCTGTCATAGTTTGCTTCATTATGCATCCATGACATCAGAGCCCTTAAGTGAATATCCCCTATATAGAGCAAAGGATTCCACTCTGTTTCATGTGGGATGACAAAGTTATGCAAATATAGCTCACATAATAAATTTTTCTACCATGGGGGAAGAGTTTGATATATTCCACAAAAATATTGGGTTGACTTGAACTCACAATCAATACTCTTCATGGTCATCATAAGTTGAAACAAAATAAATTGTTCTTTAAAAAAAATAGCATATACCCTGGGTGGTGGTCTACAAGCTATGACCTGGTTGACTAATTTTAGGGCCTTGTCCATTTGTTGTTTTTTGTTTCTTTAGCTACTCCTTAAGAGATTCAATTTCCTCATCCTTATCAAATATCTCTTTCTACATTTGATCTCTTTCATGTCTCCACCAGGTCTTTTGAAAAATAAAATGATTGTATAGGTTAAAGAGTACAGACTAAATTGTTTGTGAGGGAAATTCTTGCTATTGAGCTTTCCTTTTCTTTTCTTTGGCAACTTGCTGAAAATACTCAGTGAACCATGTGGACTTGTAGGGAATAATGGAGACATTGGAATATATAGGGTACTGTGGAGGAGTAGGTTGAACATTCACAATAATGTTGTCTTGTACTACATTAGGGCTTGGCTCAGGCATTCCCTAATCATCCTGTGGCATGCTACTATTAGGTTCTTGCACATTTTGAGATTCCTCCATATTTTGAGGTTCTGCCCGCAAGGGAGAGTCATCTAGAATGTATTCAATAGAGGGTTCTAGAGAAGGTTGTGGTGCTGGAACATTTGGATTTCCAAGGGAAGGTGAAGACACTTTTCCTCGCATGCGAGGGCTTCTACGCACAATTGCCTCTTCAACCACTGTAATTTTAGTTTGGTGAGACCTTTTTGGCCTTTGTGCTATAGGAGTAGACACTATAGGAATGGAAACTGCATGATTCAACCTTTTTCTTTTATTTATTTGGACTGCAGGGTTTTGAATTTCACCTTCTAGGTTAGGGATTTCTTTTTCAATTTTCTATTTGCCTTTCTTTGTGGAAGAAGTAGGTATATCACTCTCTGGAGTGGGCTCAACAAATTTTTTTTTTGGGGACAATTATGGTTCTTTTCCTTTTTTAGCTATTTCTTCACTAGGCCTAGAAGACTCTACTTCATTCACTAGAGGTTGAGCAATAGGGTTGACTTGGGGCTGCAAGGTTTTAAACTAAACAAATTCTGCCCAAGACATGGGATAGACATCCCTAAGGGATTTTTCAACCAAAAGCTTTATTAGGGCATGGTGGCTTATGAAATTTGCATTACCCTTTTGTGTTTCTTTGACACTAATGCTTAACATATTATAGAGAAAATTAGGAACATTAACCTGAACATTATGCCTTAAATAGCTAAGCAATTTAAAATGGTGGGCATGCAGGTTTGAGAATCTTCCTTCACAAGTTAAATACCTGATAATGTGCTTAGCCAATTCTAGAAATAGTGGTGGAAGAGACAACCTCTTGCATCCTTGCTTAGTGATTTCAAGCAGAGGATCACCCGGTTAGGAGAATTGAGCTTGAGATGACTTGATGTCATGCTCGTTAGGATAGTTTTCTCCAATGACTGGTAATCCAGTGACTTCTACAATTATTTTCTCATTAGAAACAACTGTTAAACTCCACATAGTTTCTTGTCCCTCTTCAAAAGTGGCCATAAATTCTACTGCAACCTCCTCATTGAATTCTGTCAACTGAAGGAAATACCCTAGCCAGTCGCATGCATTAAATCTATGAACTGCTTCAACATCCGTTAGTAAAATACCATGGACGACTAGTTCATGTCTCTGTAATTGTCCACCCATCTTAATAATACCCAGTCTTCAATTTTGCTGCTCTCCAATTCACTGCTAATCTTCAGTCTTCTTACACTCTGCAAATACCTTCTTGAAATCCCAATTGCTATTCTTGAAAATACTAATTTTTTTTCACTTACATTACCTCCATTATGCTTGACATGAACAATAGTAATGAAATTGATTATAGAGGACATCAGAGTCTTAAGTGGGAGTTATCTTGTAATTTAATTATGGTCCTTTCAAGTCATGTCAAGCTTAGAAAATTAGAATTTGAAAGTATGGTAGATGTGTAGGATTAAAAGAATTAATAGAACGTAGCCTAAGTACAACATTGATGTGATGAGGATGTGACTAGGGTGACTTAGGAATAACACTTGGAATTTATTACACTTCCCCTGCCCCCTACTAAATAGTGACAAGTGTCCTCACTTGATAAATTCAGCATGAGAATGGGAAAGTGGTGTAATGCCTATTTCATACATGTAATACAATACTAGATATAATTATTCAAACCTATGTTCTAAAAATGAATAAAGAGTTAAAAATTTGTACTTGGTGAGTAGTTATTATACACATGAATGCAAGCTGATGAGAGTGTCAATTCTGGCAGCCGCATGAAAGTGCTAACATGGTATTTTATTGAAAGCATTAAAGTAGAATTTTGTAGGTGACATGGTGTTTGAGTGGGTGGTAGACATAGAAATGAGATGAGTTGGTGAGAAGAAGAGAGAAAAGTGAATGAAGAAGTATACCTCATATGAAATGAAGTTTTATTATGGGTTTTTGCGAAGGCATGTTATGGTGAGGCTGCAGGAGGAAGGCTTTCACCTTCTGCTACATGAACTATTTCCTAAGGGGTTGTTAAACTTTGCATGCTGAACTGCTTCAAGAATTCCTCCTTGGTTTGGGGCTTTTGATACAGGCGCAAGCGGTGTCCATTGACAAGTAGCTTAAATTGTACTGGATCAAGTGTGGTTAGTTGGAGTACTCCATTATCAAAGACATATTGAATCTCATATGGTCCTAGCCATCTAGTCTACAGTTTTCCTGGAGTCTCCTTGAATTGAGAATCATACAATAGAGCCCAATCATCTACTTGAAAGTGTTTATTCTTGATATGTGAATCATGCCACCTCTTCCTTTGGTTCTAGATTAGCTCTATTCTTTCCAATGCTGATTTTTGCATCTCATCTAGGGAATTAAGGTGGAGTAGGCATTTTGATTGTGATGAAGGAAGATTGATGTTCAACTCCAGAGCTATGCACAATGTTTTATGTTCAAATTCTATAGGTAATATTTCTGCCTTTCCATATACCAATTCAAATGGCATGAATCTGGTTGTGGTCTTCCATGTTGTACGATAATCCTAGACTGCTTCAGTCAACCGAATGCTCCAATCCCTTCGATGCAATTGCACTATCTTTGTTAATATTGCCTTTATTTCTCTATTTGTCACCTCTGCTTGTCCATTCACTTGCGGATGATAAGGACTAGACTTTCGATGTCTTATGCTATACTCCTTCATTAGCTTAGTGATCAGATTTGAAGTGAACTGTGCTCCCTAGTCTATGACTAATTATCTTGGAACTCCATAATGGGTAAAAATGTCCTCATACAATAATTTGGCTACTTTTTGATCTTTGGCACTCTGCATTTCTTTCACTTCCACCTATTTTGTCAGATAATCCATGCACACCAGGATATAATATTTTCCATTTGATGGAGGATCAATTGGTCCTATGAAGTCCATACCCCATTTATCAAAGGGTGTCATCACCACTTGTGGATTAAGTGGCATCTCATTTGATTTTGTTGGATGACCCATCCTTTGGCATTTATCACATTTTTTTGTATAACTGGCTACATCTTTATGTAATGTTGGCCAATACTATCCTATTGTTAAGATTTTCAGAGTTGTTCTCTTTGCTGCAAAGTGACCTCCACATGGCTCATCATGATAAGCATGGAGTATGTCATATATTTCATCTTCTCTCACACACCTCCTCATGATCTGATCTAGATCAGTGTAAAATAGATTGTCATCTATCCATGAAAATTGAAAGCTTTTCTCTGCAAGCTTTTTCCTATCCTTCTGAGAAAAATGTGGGGGCATCTTATTTGTTGCAAGATAATTGGCTATGTTTGCATACCATGGGTTTTTGATTGTTATGTGGAACAAGTGTTCATCTGGAAATGCATCTTCAACCTGAGTGGTGTCTTCATCAACATTTTGTAGTCTAGACAAGTAATCAATAACTACATTTTCCTTCCCTGGCTTATCAACAATTGTTATATCAAATTCTTGCAATAATAAAAGCCATCTTGCCAGTCTGCCTGTTATAGCAGGTTTGTTCATCAGATATTTTATTGTTGAGTGATCAGTGTGAACAAAAATGGGATAGCCTATGACATAGTGTTAGAATTTGTTCAATGCATAAACTACAGCTAGGAGTTCCTTTTCAGTAATTGTTTAGTTCAATTCAGGGCCATGGATGCTTTTACTGATATTGTAAATTGCATTCACAGGATTAGTAGGCTTTTGTCCTAGCACAACACCTATGGCATAATCTGATGCATCTTTATGGATGTGAAATGGAATAGACCAATATGGTCCTTTGAGGACTAGTGTAGTTGTTAGAAGTTTCTTTAGCTGTAGGAAGGACTCATCACATGCTTGTGTCCATATAAATTTAGCTTCTTTTGTAAGTAGTGTGTACTGAGGACTAGCAATTTGACTAAAATTTTGAATAAAGCATCTATAGTATCCAACATGTCCTAAGAAAGATCTTACATCTTTTTGCTTAGTAGGGGTAGGTAATGTGAGTATTACCTCAACTTTAGCTAGGTCCACTTGAATTCTTATTGCTGAAATAAAATTCCCAAGTACTACTCCTTCCTACATCATCATAAAGCATTTCTCACTAAAGGGATAGATTATGTTCCTTACATCAGATTAGCACCTTTTCAAGATTCTTCAAAGCCTCTTCAAATGTCACTCCAAATGTTGTAAATTCATCCATATATATCTCCATACAATCATGTGATATGTCAACAAAAATACTAATTACAACCCTCTGGAATGTTGTTGGTGCATTACACAACCCAAAAGGTAGGACTGAATATGCATATGTCCCCCATGGACATGTGAATGTATTCTTCTCTTGGTCTTCTAGAGAAATAGTTATTTGATTGTATCCACTATATCCATCAAGAAAGGAAAAATACTTCTTACTGGCTAAAGTATCAAGCACTTGGTCAATGAATGGTAATGGGAAGTGATCTTTCTTTGTTGCTTTATTTAACTCCCTGTAATCCACACATATTCTCCATTTACCCCACTTCTTGGGTACTATAACCAAATTTGATACCCATTTACTATGAGATATAGGATATATAAAGACAATATCTAATAAATTTTGTAATTCAATTTTGACTATCTCCCTTAATGCTGGATTAATCCTCCTTTGAGGTTGACAGAGTGGTAGGCTTCCTTCATTTATATAAATCTTGTGAGTACATAGTGTAGGGCTTAATCCATTCATGTCCCCATAGTCCCATGCAAAGGCTTTCTCATGTGTTTGCATTAGTTTGGTTAGTTTCTCCATCTGTTGTAGAGGTAGTTTATTATTCACATGGAGATTATGACCCTTAGAAAGCTCAACAATAGTTGTAAGGTCAAGCATGGACACTTCAGTGATAGGACTTGTGTTTAATTCACTAGGTAGCAACTGATGAATAATATTGGGTTTTGAAGGTAATAGACAATTTTCAAAATTGTCTTCATATGTAGTTAACTCTAACACATAACTTTTAGACATATCTTTGATTACAACATAGTCATTATTAAGAATGCTCGAAATGACTTCATATTCCTCTTGCAGCTTTAGAAAAGATTGCCTATGTAACATCATGAGATGAACCACATAATTTAGTTCTTCTTCTCCATCTCCTAAATCTGGCCATATAGGTGTACTTAAATATGGCTGCGGTTGAGCTGGAGAATACAATGCTAGTTTCTTAGTGGTTTGCCCATCTAAAATTGTCATGTTCCCTGATCTACAACTTATGTTTGCATCAGCTGTTACCAACCATGGATGTCCTAGGATGATAGGGTAACCAACAAGATTGACCTTTGGTGATAGAATCATGAAATCAAAAGGGTACTCCCAAGAGTATAATGCAACTATTATGTCTTCTATCATTCCCTCAGGGGTGACAGTAGAGCTGTTTGCTAATTGCAATATTGTTGGAGTAGCTCTCAACCCTTCAATGCTCATTTTGTTCATAGTATCCTTGGTCATTACATTAATGGAAGCACCTAAGTCTATTAATGTATTATTGCCAGACTGACCATTAATGATAATGTTAACAACTGGACTCCCTAGATCTGAATATTTTGGAATTACCAGTTTTCCTAACATGATATTAGCCAATTGTCCTATAACATGAACTATTGTAGGATCCTTTTTCTTTCTTCCAGGCTTTTTAAGACAAGCTTCTTTTATTGCTTTTCCATAAACTGGAACATCCTTTATTGCTTGAAACAGGGGAATCTGGACATGCATGTTATTTAGCTGGTCAATGATATCAAATGGTTGGTCTTCTTTTGGTATGGCTTGTCCATGCTGAGCCTCTAAGGAAAAGGTGGTTTAATTTATGTATGAACATTGGCCGAGTTGGAAACATTCTATGGGACAACAGTATTTGGCAAAGTATTCTCTGGAGTCGGTACTGATGCTGCAGGAAGGTCTAGCACTTCAGTGATAAGAGGTGGTTTAGGTGCTGGCAAAGTAGTACCTGATCTTAAATGTATATTAGCTATGTCAAGTGCATAGATAGGGTACTATTGAGCATTGGTAGCATACATTTGCTGATGTGGTTGTTGACTATTGGGATTCATTTGTGGTTGAACAGGTAACTATGTTTACTTTTGAGGACCTATATTTACACGTCGTGGCATTATGGCATTATTATTGGAGGTGGTAAAGGTGGATATCCTAGATTTGGATTAGGCCATTGCTGAGGTCCTCTCCACTGGTTAGTACTCTGCCAATTCCCTTGTGGTTGTTGCCATTGGTTTGGAAATTATGGCCATTGGGGTTGTTGTGGAGGATACCATTGATTCTATTGGTTATTTGGCCAAACATTATTCCAAGTGGGTTGATTATACTGTGGAGGACTTTGGACATTGTGGTTTTGCCACTGATTATTATAAGGATTTGAAAATTTTAATGGGTCTTGAGGCATACCTTGTCTCATGGTCCATGGCCAACATTGAGAAACAAAGAATACTTGCTCGTCCTCTCCTATCTTTAAGTATTCAGTTGGAAGATGATGATTCTCAAATTTTGTGACCAATTTTCACTGACAATCCTTCTTTTGTTTGTGGTAATGAGGACAGTATTCAGCTAGCTATGCCTTCATGTCTGCATGCTTCTTCTTGGTAGTCATTATGTTCAGGTGTGTAGCAATATCATTTATGATGTCTTGCTTGAAGTCTGACAACAAGTTTGAAATCTCCATCTTTGAAATACTAGAGCCACTATTTGCAAGTTGTCTACACTGAGATATATGACTAGATATAGTGTTTTCATTATGGCAACAAAGTCATATAGCAGTTTGGAGTCAGCACACCAAGTGTAAAGATCAGAATTCAGTTAAGTGTTGAAGACTGGACAACATACAGAGTACCAAAGACTCAGAGCATCAACACACATGTGTATGGATGAAATAAGGTATACACCCTGGAAGTTAAGATTATTAGACTATACTTATGCTTAGTCTAAGAGCACATAAGTAGATATGCAAAGATGTGAAAGTTACAGTCAGTTAAAGTTACACAGCCAGTGTGTGTGCTAGCAGTGAACAAAGCATGGAGCCGACAGTGACTATTTTGGTTTGCGATTATAAATTAATGTTGTAAAGGCTATGCGCCCATTGTATTTAGGTTTCTTGAAATATGTACATGTATAACTATAAGTATGCTTAAGCCAATTCATTTGGAAGTGTTGTTTGTAATTAGTTATAGGGCTGACCTAATTGTTTTGTTTTTGTAAGCATATAAATATAAGGTGCGCCCATTGTATTCGGTATGGAAGTTGTAATGGAGTTGTCATAAGAAGAGTAGAGGTATGTGAAGTGAGCATAAGATGTATTAGAGCTTTGCTCGAGGTCAAAGCATCAACGCACCAAAGGAACTGATCTGACAAGCAGTGTCACAGTGAATAGTTCACCTACAGATATAGTGTGTATCTGATTTAGAAAGTTGTAGCCTTCATCATTTGAGCAGTGAGCTCTAGGATAGTGAGTCCACTCCCCTAATAGGGATCATTGTAAAAGACTCCTAACAGGGTTTGACCCTTAACAAGGTCTACTATACTAAAAGCATTGTAAAGCTACTCCTAACAGGGTAAAGGATCTTCTAACAAGGATCACAAAACACTAGTGTAGATTATTAGTGGGTATCAAGTCCCACCAGGGTTTTTTCCTATTTAGGTTTCCCCGTAACCATATTGGTGTCATGTGTTGATTTCATGTTTCATGTTTATATGAATGTTTAATTCAGTACTTAAGCATTTATAATTTAGTATTCAGATTAAAGTAAAAAAGTTAAAATACAATGAACACTGATTCACCCCCCCCTCTTAGTGTTCCCATTCCTAACAGCCACTTCCTTTGGCCAGTGTTGAGTGAAATCCCCTTCCTTTCTTGACTACTACTTTATAATAGTTAAGAAAAATCTTCTGAAGGTCATCCCAGGAAGACTGAGATATATCTCCTCTAGCCATGAGGTCCAAGGCTTCAAGACAATTTGCATTCACTCCTCTTAGAAAAATTAGCTTATGTGAATCCTCCCGCAATGCATGTTGAGGGTTCTTTTGTAAGTTAAATAAGAAACATGATATGTAGTCCTCTAATGTCTCATCTTCCCTTTGTGACATATGAAAGATGTCATCTCCTTTTGAATCACTCCCCTTGCGGTATTCCTTATACTTCCTTAGAAATAAATCTATCATCCCATCCCAATTTTCTATTGCATTTGCTCCTAACCCCATGAACCATCTGAGAGATGACTCCTTCAGTGTTGTTGGAAACAACTTAAGCTTATGACTATCAGTATTATAGTAAAAAATTCAACACAGTATATCAAAATCAAACAAAAAGGTGTCAGGATCCTTTGTGATGAGGCCATAGAACTTTGGTAGTGCTGAAGTAGGTATGTTCTTGAGATTAGGATTGTTGATAAGACTTGGAATAGGAAATGGAAATGTAGGAGCTGCCATTACTGGAGGTGTTGGATATTGAAACTGTGGCTAGAAATTATTGTTGACTGGAGGGTTTTGGATAGCAAGTGGTCCTGGAGTAGGATTATTATGGAAACTGGCTAATATTTGTGTAAAAGGACTAAGATCAAATGTTTCATGAGTGTCTTCTTTTGTTGAAGATGATGCAACAAACTTAGGACTTGCATCGAGAAATGGTAACTCAAGTTCCTCAAATTCTTCTTTCAGCTTAACAGGTTCTTTTGGAAGAAATTTTCCATGAACATCTTGCCTTCTTCGATGCATGCAAGTAAGTTGATGACTTGTGAAGCAAGCTCACAACTACTCTGTATTGATTCAAACAGGAAACTAATTTGAAAAATAAATGACTCATTAAGGTTCCTAGTTTTCTACCATCCCCGACAATGGCACCAAAAATGAACAGTCTCATAATAGGTAATAATAATCACGCCATTTTCTCTCTTAGGATTGATATACTCATACTAAGGATTACTTTTCCCATTATGAAATGCATTTAGATTGTCAACCCAGGGATGTAGACATGAAATGGGACAACACAGTTTGTGCACTAAGTTCCTCTAAGAGTCATACTACATATGCTGCAGGAAGATAAAATGTGTGAAAGGAACCTATATAATTGTTGCAGGAAAGTAAACACACTTGACTACTTAATGGAAATATGATAGAAAGCTTGTAAAATGAATCTAATCTTGTCTAACAACTCAAAACATTCACTATGTCTATCTTCTGCAAGTGCTACAGGAACATCCACAGTAGTAATGCTGCAAGAGTAAAAGTGTAACTCTACTTAGAAGTAGGGAAAATGCAGGAAGCAAATATACTCTAGCTTAATCTAATCCACCTCCCAAGTGGGCCCCCTTGGTTTGCTTTTACTAACTACCAACACAGAAAATAATCCAAAATCACTCTTCCATTAATTCTGCTTAACTGGTTAGATAACAATTGAACAACTCATGAAGAACATAAAAGAGCAACTTCTGCTATATTGAATACATCATTCTATATTTTCTCATTTTTCTAACTAAGTCGATCAAATCCCTTTATAAAGAGGATTGACACTTATTGAAAACATAACAAAAAAGTTTGAGTAAACCTCACCAAATAAGGAGGCAGTAAAACAACCATGACATATTACAATTATTGTAGATAACGGAATAACAACTTCTGAGGAAATATAGCAAGGCTCATTTCCTATATTCTCTAGAACAACAACTCCTTTCTAGGCACGACATATCCTTCAGAACCGTGCTGGATTCTTTCACCATGACTGGTCTTCTAACGCTCCTTCTTTAATGTGGTTTCACCACTCTTCATACTACTCCTTGTTTACCTGAAAGGTTAGTAACATTTGGTACACATATGGAAGTCAACATTTCAACCCCTACTCAAATGTTAGAACACAACTTAAAATAACTATATGAAGTACTGCACTATATTTATAATAGTCAGCAAAACATGTCATTCAAGGTACCCATAGGATTTTGTGGCTTTAGTTGTACTTACCATAAGTTCACATAGGTATAAGTCATAAATGTTTTAGAAATGTCTAACAGAGCATAAAGAGTGTCAACAAAATATGAAGATTATAACAAAATTGAGACAATAATTTGTCTCATCAATTGGTATGCAAAGGCTATGCGCAAGAAGAAGGAATAGACTATGGGGAGACATTTTTCCTTGTAGCAAGATTAGGAGTGAGAACTCTACTTGCATATGCTACCTACAAAGATTTCAAGGTATACCAAATCGATGTCAAGTCTACATTTTTAAATGGTATATTAGAAGAAGAAGTGTACATTGAACAACTTGAAGGATTTGTTGATCCAAACAAGAGACACATGGTTTGCAAACTGAATAAGGTGATGTATGGACTAAAGCAAGCCCCCAGAGCATGGTATGAGAGGTTGCACAATTACTTGATACTATACACAAACATTATGTGTACTTCTCTAAGTCATTATATCCAAGAAAATCCATGAATAAGATACCTTAGAAAGTGACCTAGAGCTCTCTATGCATGGAGTTGCAAGATTATTTTATTGCTCTCAACTAGAGCTATTAAGCTTATGACCTTGCTAGTCAACCACGCAATGAGAGATTCAAATGAAGACAAGGGCAAGAATGCCAATATCCCCAAGAATCACTATGAAATGCAAATGCAAGCTAGAAATGAGAGATGCAAGATAAACTATGGAAATAAAAGTACAAGCTATGCTATGAAAAGGAAAGTACAAGTATTACCAAGCCTTCCTTTTCTTGTGTTGACAATGATTGAGCCAAATGAATTATTTGTGGATCCTTTGGTGTATTCAAATTGACTGGCTGTGTAGGCTCAACAAGCACTGAAGACCTGTCTTGAAAATAGCTTGGAAGATTATCAAGTACCTCATCCTTAGGTACCTCAGGAAGGTTTTCACCTTCAAATACGTCTTTTATTTTTACTTTTTTTGGTTCTGACACTGCCACATAGTAGTTTTCACCATGAGAACTCCTATTTTTTGTTTCTTTTCTTTTTATTTTTTGACTGAGGTACTTGATATCCAGCTTTGTCATACTTGTAGTTGGTTCATTGGTGGAAGAGACTATAGGTTCAAAGGCTTTTAGGTAGCACACTACCTCATATTCATTTTGAAAAGTTAGAAGCTAAGGCTCTTGATAGCACTAAGAACAATCAATTAAGTGAGGATTGGCAAGGGGTAATTCAATGGCTGGTTCAATATTGTGTATGTGAATGGCATCATCTCTAGTGATTGCAGAGTTAGGATCCATCAAGTATCCCTCTAAGGTACCCAAATCGGGACTTATCCTACTAAGCGAAGCATCATCCACTAAAGAAACTTGTGGATTCCAATCCTCTAGTCCTACACTAGACTCATTAGCCTCCTTGTATTGGGAACTATATGTATGGATAACAACAATGTCCATGTCAACTGTAGAACAATCAGAAAGAGTTTCCCACTCATACTCATGTGAGTTTGTATTTGAATCCCGACTGGGATGTTTACACCAACCATATTTGTTAGGCCTTGATGTAGAAGCATTGATGTCACCAACGGTAACACCCTCTTGAATGCCATTCGTGTGTTGGATAGGATCCTCAACATGATTTTCAATAGTGAATTGTTCTTGTTCTAGCTCTAAAACTACTAGATTATCAAATGTAGTATCTAAATCTCCCCAAAGGAGATTGGTGGCACACCTATCTTGCTGATTTTGCACATTGGGTATGTATTCATCATCACTATCTATCGTAGCTAGGATAGGGGAAACTTTCTTGTTTTGACTTTCAAAACCTAGGCCAATTGTTGTCTTAGATTTGTGCCCAAAAAGAGCATGATTGAGTGGTTCAGCCTTAGCATCTAGTCTATGACTGAGAGGACCATGACCTAGGTAACCCATATTTTTGACCAAATTATATCCTCTCCCATAAGTCTTAGGAGATGGAGAAAAATTATCATTGTGCTTGTATTTTTCCTCTTTGTAAATCCAGTCTCTAATAGCTACTTCCTCTTTTTCATCCTGAATGGGAATTGAAGACTCTACGAATGTATCAAATAGAGTCACTACTGAGGATGAGGGATGCATCTCCTGTGAAGGTTTACCATAGGACCTAGGTGAGACTGGTAGCTTTGTGAAGAAGTCAATGTGATAAACCCCCATACCAAGGTCTATGGTTTTGAACTTATTATGATATTGTGCCAAAGTTGTATCAAAATTTTCTGCTTCTTGATTAAGAGGAACATGGGTCCCTGCTGAAATTGCATTAACAAATAATGTGCTATCCCCGAGTATACAAACCTCTACTCCATTATAGGGGAACTTGACACATTGGTGATAGGTGGATGGCACTACTTGCATGTCATGGATCCATGGTCTACCAAGCAAAATATTATAGGCTAAAGGACCAGCATCAACAATCTGAAATAAGATGTCCTTTTCAATGGGGTCAATCCTGATAAGAAGGATGACCAAGCCTTTAGAGCTTCTCTTTGCCTCATCATAGGCTTTGATGGTTATTTTATTGTGAGTATCAATAACTTGCTCTGAGTAACCCAGTATTTTCAACAAACTCAAGGAACAAATATTGAGCCCAACACCCCCATCAATCAACACACGTCTGACACAGGTCTTGTGAATCATGACTTCAATGTGGAGAGCAAGATTATGTGGATGGCTCAAGGCTTTGTCATCTTCTTTTGAGAATGTGAGGTAATGTGGGCTGGCAAGGTGATTTACCATATTTTGGAATTGATCAATGTCTATGTTGTTAGGGACATTGGTTGTACACAAAGCAACTTCAAGGACATGCTTATGTCTTGGAGACAACTCTAAGAGCTCAAAAATTGAGATTTGAGCTGGTGTTCTTTGTAACTAATCAACAATATTGTAGCTCACTTCTGGATTAACCATTGACTTGGTGGTGACATTCTTGGATGTCACTTGCTTTGGTTTGCTAGATTGGTTAGAATTAGGACCTCTAATGACCACAGGACCTTGACCTTGGCTTCTAGTGACAACATTAAGAGCTTGAGATGACCTTCAAAAGTGAGGACCTCTAAGCACCACCACGGGTTCGTTATCAAATATAGGAGAGTCCACATCATGACTATGAAAATCTTTTCTTTGCATCATGTTGACATTTTCATCCACAACTTCAAGCATATTGATAACATTCTCTACAGACGTATAGGTGTAGTTGATTGCAGCTTTGCCATCTTTGGGTTTAGAGGTTTCCCCCTTATCATATTTAGGCAAACATTCCTTAAACGCTTTATGATCTGCATTGGTCTTCAATCCATCAATCTGAAGTTTACCATTTTCAATAAGATCTTGAATGAAATGCTTAAGGTTCCAGCAGTGCTCTATGTCATGTCCATTGCCATTATGAAATATACAGTAAGCTTTTTCATTCCACCAATATGGCTTAATGTCAGGTATGTGAAATTTTGCTGGATCTTGTGGTTGTGCAAGATTGTTATCAATAAGCATTTTGAAAACATTTTCATAAGAATCCCCAAGCTTAGAGAACTGTCGCTTCTCCTTTTTACGTCTTTCTTGATATCTTTGTTTATTCTCTTGTCGGTTAGAGGATGTATTAAGCTTCATAGCTTGAACTGCACTAGATAAATGAAGGACACCTTGATCCTTTGGTTGGTTAGAGTCAACAACTCCGTCATTGACTACTTACTTATTTTTATTCCAGTGTGAGTTCTTGCCTTTGTCCTTATGATGGTTGTTATTATTTTGACTATTGTTGTTATTATGTTGTTTAGCCAAAATACCTTGCTCTTTTAAGACATCCTCTATTCTACATGTGGTTTCGACCATGGTGTTGAATGAATCAAAGACCATCTTCTGAACCTCATACCGCATCTCAGGTACTAAATTGCTCACAATGATATCAATTCTCTCCTATTCAGGAATTGTCCTAGAATATCGGGAGCATAATCATCTCCACCTTTGTAAAAATGTAACAAAATATTCCCCTTGATTCTATTTCAAATTACACAAATCGAGCATGGTGACTGATCTTGATAAGTTGTAGGCAAAATGTTGCACAAATCTGTGAACTAGTTCTTTAAAAGTTTTGACAGGAGGGGTTATGTTGGTAAACCACTCCATAGCTTGACCTTTTAGACTCCTTGGGAATAATCTCATTAGATAGGAATCTTCATGGTGAAATTCAAAACTCATGGTATAAAACTGATGCACATGATCATGTGGGTCACCATTACCGTCATATTTATCATATTGGGGAAACTCAATTTTCCTAGGAAAATCCATCATGACACTCTTATCAAAAGGGTTAGGACAAATAGAATCAAGGTTGAAGGAACTCTTGGGAGCCATCATCTTCTCCATCATCTTTTTGATTTCCTTAATCTCTTCCTCTTATGAGGGACTCTGTTTCTTTATTTTCCTATCCACATCAAAGTTATAAGAGATCCTCACACCCTTGTTGATTAGGTTCTCTAGGAACTTATCTTTATTTTACTCAACATATTTTTCCACATATTGTTTTAAAAGTGGTTCTTGTTGCATTCGCATAAAGTCTTGAGCTTCATAATTTGCACTAGTTCCTCCATGTTGAGAGCCATGATGAGCTCATTGGGAGGGTTGTCTTGAGTTCCTAGGAGACATCTGTCTCCTATAGTGAGTATGTTGTAAATTCCTTCCTCTAGGACTAGGAGATCTTGATGGTGACCTTGAATATTTCTACCTCGTGGGCTGCCCAAGGGAGTAGATGGTGGGGAGTTGGTCCCACTGTTGATACCCCTATTGTTGAATTGTGCATTAAGTTGTTGGGCTAGGAGCCTATCTTGTTCTTCTTGTGTGGCTCTTCTCTCTATGTCTAACAAGGCTCGTTGTTCCTCCTCTAGGAGCCTAAATCTTTCTTCTTTTGCAGCTTGTTCATTTAAGAAGGCTTGTTTTTCTTGCTCAATACTTTTTAGCCTCTCACTTGTATATCTTGTGGTTGTTTTTAGTGGAGAGCTTGGTCTTGAATGGTTGAACAAGTTAGTTGGGTTCACATGAGCATCACAAGATTGGTTGTTTTGGTCCTCATGTCGTGACCGTGCATCTTGATGAGCTTGTGCATAGTGTCTTTCATCTTGTTGATGAGCATCTAGATATCTTGAATTAATAGGAGGTGATTTAGGTTGATTGTCATCATTGAATGACATGTTACTCCTATGTCTCTGAAAAATGTTGTCAAGAGTTTGATCTATTGTTTCTCTTTGTCTCCTATTCAAAGTGTAGCTCATGTCCATATTTGATTGAGAGGTTGATAAAGAAGTACTCAACTAACTAAGGCTACTCTTAGGCTCAAACCACACTTCTGAAGCACTCCTAGGAGATTGATCGAAGATGGGTTCCTTCCCCTTTCACCTTTGATGAGTTTGAACTAAAGGTAATTGTTTAAAAACTACTCGAGGTTGTTTTCCTTGACCCACTTGGTATCTTGTTGTAACCGACATGAAAGAAAAGATCCTTAGTGAGAAAAATAACCTTATGAATCGCTAATTGTCAAACTAGGATAGTGAAAATATTCAATTGTCCAAAAAGAGATATGGTGAGATAGAAAGTTGAAAAAAGGTATAAATCAACACTGCCACAATGGTGCATAACAAAAGGATTCTAGTATCCTAGCACATATGGATCAGGGGGATGATTTAACCAAAATATATTGAAATTGAATTTATATGAAAGTGGATTTGGGCAAAAGAGTACTCAAACTCTTTGAGTGTGCAATCAAGGAATCTAAAGGTGAATCTTCTCAACAAAGATGATTCCTAATTTACTAATGACAAGAAATTTTTTTGGTGAGGTCAAAGATTACTAACTCAAGATGTCTAGAGCCAAAAACCTAAGGCACAAACAAGCTTTCAGTTGTAGGGTACGAAACTTACTAAAATTTGGTCAACTAAGAGAAGACTAAAAATTGCATAAATCTGACAGGCAGCAAAAAGATTCTGGGTGAAAGTATCCAGGTAGATAGGGTGATAGTTTCTCGGCAGGTGATATTTCGCTGTAAGCAGGGCGACAGTTTCTAGGTGACTCGGGTGATGGTTTCCAGAAAATAGTGCGACAGTCTTCCAGTAGAAAAATTTCACATGATATTTATCAATAAAGGGGGTGATACTATTTCAATGTCATATGACTCTTTGACCAATGAAGTGCAAAATCTCAGTTTTAAGAACTGTTTGTTCAAAATTTTAGTTTGAGGGTTGATTTTTTTAATCACAATCACAGTGACAGTAGTAAATTGACAGGTTTGCAAATAGTAGGTGATCAAACATGTCATAAAACACTTGAAACAAGGGCAAAAGCAACCTTGCCAAGACAAGCACTTGTGATATCAAAGCAATAAAATCCTACGAATGCTACCGTGATGTTTGCTATTCAAGAATGTTTACATGGGTATATCACAACGAGAACACTTCAAGAACTTTTTAGCCTAAAAAGATAATGGCTCAATACTTAACAACTTGGCCCACACTTGATGTCCCATTGCCTCACACAAAGTGGTTACCCACAATAGATATTGGCTTTTTTGTGGAACTGCCAATGACACAACCAAAGGAACATAGATGGTGAGTAATCTTGGGGTGATCCGAGTCATTCCACTTGGATCAATCCTTGCACCAAGAAGCTAAGTGGAAAAATAGGGTGGCCTCTATCTATGGTTCTTAATAAGAGCTTCTATTTTTAGTACCCCTCTTACTCCCCAAAGGGACTCCTTACCTTGCGGCAAGTAACGGACCTTGTGGCCTCAAGAGTACCTTAAGAATTCTTGCTCAATACTTTCATCATGGTCACAATCCCACAAGTACTCACATCAAGTGAAGACAAACACTATGTCTACCAAGGTTTTGTGTCCTCGATAGCCTTGGGTTTATAGTGGGTTGGAATAGCCGGCAAAAGGCTTGTCCCCACTTGGGTCATTCCTCTTGATTGTTCAAGAGCAAGCCCGCTAAAGGATTCTAAAGATCTAAACAAAGAATGGATCAACTTATGAGATTCAAGGATTTTGTTTCACCACAAGGGTGAAGATAATACTCCCTTATCCTAAAGCTTTCTCCCAAACACACCAAGCAAATGTTCAATTACCCTCTTGCTTTCAAAATCCAAAGATGGGTCAAGATTTTCTGGTTCACCACAAGGGTGAAGAGCATACTTCTCCTACCACCCAAGAATTCCTACAAAAAGATATTATGTTCCTATGAAATGAAACAACTAGTAATTGCCACACTTGAAAATGAAATAAACAACAAGCACTTGATAGGGTTTTTATGCTTTGGGTAGCCCTACAAAAATTGTTAGTAGCCCTTGTGCATTTGAAGCTTTGACATGCATTCTTTTGGCAAAATATTTCAAGCAATGAGAGTACCTACAAGCACAATTTGTTAGGCCCACAAGGTTAGTAAAATCCAAAATCCAAATGAAATTTGCAACTAAACTCTGCCTAACCACAATGAATCAAACCTGCAAACTAATTGGATCAAAACTTAGCAAAAAAGAACCAATAAATAACTCACTACTGGGTACAGGTGACAGTACAGTCACCAGAAATGTTGTGTGACACTTCTTTGTATATGGAGGTGATAGTTTATCTTCGTGTGACAGTTCACTGACCTACATGCGATAGAATATACTAAGTAGTGTGATATTATCTGCCAAATAGTGTGACACTTTTAACTAGTAAAGGTGTTTCCTTGCTATACAAGAAACTATCGCACAACACTGGAAAACTATCACACGACACTCTGAGATAGAAAAATAGAGAGACAAAAATGATGCTAAACTATGACAATATTTTTTCAAAAATGCATGAAATGAAGGAGAAAACAATAATGTTCTGCCCCACAGTAGGTGCCAAAAATGTACACACAAATTATGTGTACTTCTCTAAGTCATTATATCCAAGGGAATCCATGAATGGGATACCTTAGAAAGTGACCTAGAGCTCTCTATGAATGGAGTTGCAAGATTATTTGATTGCTCTCAGCTAGAGCTATTAAGCTTATGACCTTGCTAGTCAACCACACAATGAGAGATTCAAATGAAGACAAGGGAAAGAATGCCAATATCCCCAAGAATCACTATGAAATGCAAATGCAAGCTAGATTAAGATGAATATGCAAGCTAGAAATGAGAGATGCAAGCTAAATTATGGAAATGAAAGTACAAGCTATGCTATGAAAAGGAAAGTACAAGTATTACCAAGAATTTACCAAGAGTGTCGTGCGAAAAAGATGCATTTGTGTGTACATTTTTGTAAAAAGGATAATGAGATATTTGAAAGGGACTGCAAATTATGGACTATACTACAAGAAGCATGAAAGACTGAACTGAGAGTCTATATTGATGCAGATTGGGTAGGAAATGTGGATGATAGAAAGAGTACTAGTGGTGGACCTTTCTTTCTTGGATAGAGATTAGTTTCCTGGAGAAGCAAGAAACAAAATTTCATTTCCTAATCTATAGCTGAAGCCAAGTATGTAGCTGCAGTAGTGAATTGTTCAAACTTGGTATGGATAAAGCAATTGCTGATAGGCATGAAAGAAGAGATCATTGAACCAGTTGTCATCTACTGTGACAACACAAGTTCTATCAACATATCTAAAAACCCAGTGATGCACACAAAGACCAAACATATCATCGTCAAGTATCATTACTTGAGGGAATTGGTACAAGATAAAGAGGTCAAAATGGAATATGTGAATACAAAGGAACAACTAGCAGACATATTCACTAAAGCCTTACCTAAAGAAGCTCATGAATATCTGAGAGGAAAATTAGGGGTTCTTCCCCTCACTGAGGCTTCCTAGTCAAGCTAGGAGCACTGTATCAAATGTGCTACAAAGAGTATCTGACAAATTGATATAGAAAAAGGTCACACTTTAGGAGCATCCTAGAGTTGTGAAAAGTACAACAAAGCTGATAATCAATCATAAGCAAAGATGATAGAGGGAGAAATATTGTTATTGAATTGACAAGATGACATCTACATCTGAAAGATGCATGTTTTAATTGCTGCTTTGGCATTATTGTCAAAGAGGGAGATGAATAAGATGAAAACACATGGTAAGATTTCATGGAAGATCAAGTAAGAGGGAGAGATTCAGAGGGAAGGAACACATAAGAGATTAAGAGGAAGTTACTGTGTGGATGGTCATGCAAGCAAGGCTAAGAGATTCAAAATCACAATTAAGCTAAGGATATTATAAATATTTCTGATGTATAGACAAGTTTTGGATTGGTTGGTGAATCATGTGTTATTCATATGGTGTTGCAATAAATGCCAAAGAGGGAGATTGTTGGAAATGACAATTGAAACAATTGTTATGTTGTCATTGATGTCAAACCTTAACTGGTAAGACTATTGCTATCTAAGAAAGTACTATATCTATTTGATTGTTGAGAAGGATTAGGGAAAAGGTGATAACAATAGCACCTAAGGAAAGGTTGAGTTATCTTCATACTTCAATGGGTACTTGATTATGTGGCACAATGATAAGATAATGTTAAAGGAATACAATCCTTCTTTGGGTAGGTAAACTTTTTAAGGAGATTTGTTACAAATTTTGCAGAAATCAGTATCCCTATCTCTAGAATGTTGAAAAAAGAAGCAAAGATTGAATGGAATGAAGAAGCGGATGAATCTTTCAGAAGTATCAAAAGGGCCATCAAGGATGCTCCAGTTTTGAGGACACCTAATTATGGTAAGCCCATGTAGATATTTTCTTTTGCTTCTTGTCATATAGTTGCAATAGTTTTATTATAGAAGAATTTAGATGGATATGAACAACCTATATCATTTTTTAGCAAATCCCTACAAGTAGTAGAATTGAAATACGATATTACTAAGAAATAGGCTTATGCCTTAGTTAAAGTAGTCAAGGCTTTTAGATGTTACCTTGTGGGAGCTAAGGTGGTTGCTTATGTTCCTAGTGCTACAGTTAAGGATATATTGGTGCAACAAGAAATTTTAGGGAAAAGATGTAGATGGATCAATAGGATCCAATAATTTAATATTGATATCTAGATTACAAAGTTGGTAAGAGGCTTAGGTCTTGAAAAATTAATGGGACAAAGCAATTTGATTGAAAATCATATAAATGTGTTAGAAGAAGAGAAAAGGCCATATGTTTGTGATGTGGATTATTGTGATTGGTACAAAGATGTTATTGGTTACTTGCAGAAATTGGTCTTTCCCCCTGAGATGGATGAAAATAGAAGAAGAACTATCAAGTTGCAATCTGCAAGGTATGCCATCATACATGGTGAGTTGTGGTGGAGAAGCAATGAAGGAGTATTGCTAAAGTGCATAGATCATGAGAGGTCTGAAGCTTTGTTAAAGGAAATGCACCAAGGTGTTTGTGGAGGACACTATATGGAAAAGATGACAACTCACAAGATCCTTAGGTCTGGATTTTGGTGGCCTACAGTTTTTAAGGACACACACCAATTTGTAAGAAAATGTGATGCATGTCAAAGATTTGCTGGAAAGTTGAAATTTAATGGAAATTTTCCACTCTGACCTATTACAGTTCAGGCTCCTTTCCAAAAGTGGGGTATTGACTTTATTGGAGAAATTCCCAACAAGTCTAGTGGTGGACATTCTTACATACTAGTGGTAACAGACTGTTTTACCAAGTGGGTTGAAGCTATCCCTACTAGAAAGGCTACTAGCAAAGTGGTAGTAGACTTTGTGATGTAGAACATCCTTACCAGGTTTGGTTTCCCAGAGGTAATTGTGGTTGATAATGCAATGTGTTTTAGATCACAGGAATTTAGTGATTTTTGTCAGCAATATGGGATACACATTTCATTTTCTTCCCCATATCATCCACAAGGAAATGGTCAGGCTAAGTCCAGTAACAAAAGTCTGATTAAGATTCTCAAGAGAGTGTTGGACAAGAATAAGAAAGCCTAGGACTCAAAGTTATGGTGGGTACTATGGGCTGACAGGGTAACTATTAAGAAGGCCATAGGTTGTGCTCCATTTGATTTGGTATATGGAATAAGTGCTAGATTGCCTCAAAATAATCTATTGCAGATGTATAAGTTCATCCAGGCATATGATGAAGATTTGAATGATGAGATGAGAGTAAGAATGGATGAATTGATCCAATTGGAGGAGGTAAGGAGAGATGCACATGAAAGAAATGAGACATTGCAGAGACAATGTAAGAAATTGTTTGATAAAAGGGCTACTCATAGGATTTTTGAAGTTGATGACCTGGTCCTGATGTGGAATGCAAGGTTAGAAGATAAGCGGAAGCATGGAAAGTTTGATCCAATTTGGTTGGGCCCTTATCTTATTGAAAGTAAATGGGGGATAGATTCTTATGTCTTGAAAGATTTAACTAGTGGTACTTTGGAATTGCCTATTCATGGACAATTCCTAAAGTTTTACTTCTCCTGAAGTATCTTTTCCATGAGCAGTAGTTTAGGTTTTCCCCTTGTACAGTTGTCTATTTTTTCTTTTTGGGTCATAATTTTGAGTTGGTCTGCTCTTCCATGAGATTCTAGCTTGCTCATTATATCTGTAGGAGATACACATCCTCGAGTATGAGCCACTGTGAGCACCTATAAAATTTTCATGGCTCTAGCATTTTTTTGCTGGTCTTTGCAGTTGTTTTTAGGTCTCTGGCTCAAACCCTAGGTGAAATTTTTGAAAACTAGCCATTGTAGTGAAAAAGCCCTAAAATACCTTAGCCTTGTTCTAATTTTGTGTTACTTCATTCAGGCCACTTAAAACTCTTAAAGCATGTGCTAAATTATTTACCCTTTGTCGCATGATCACATGAACCTTTTTCATGTCATGCGATCTTGCAACTAAAGGTTTTTGGGCCCCTTTTAATATTTACCAATTTGCCTAAGTCTCCCAAGTTAATTTTTCCTAAGTTTGGAGCTCGGCTTTAAATTTTTTCTTAAGTCAGTGCCTTAATATTTCCTATGTTTCGGCTTGATATTTCTCAGGCCCAGTCTCTTTGACAGCTTTTCAATCTGACAGTTGTCATTAAAGCACAAGGGATTTGTCAAAGCTATGTGATGTTAAGAGGTCATTGATCTTACTCTATGACACATCGTTTCAGGCTGTGGGTCCAAGGTGACACATATGCACAAATGGCGATCTGCGATTGGTCCATGTATTAATACGGTGGCAGTTGTTAGTGGGACCTAGTTTCCAAGTTTTTTAGAGGGTCCTGACATTTTTAGTTGATCAAAGATTGGCGTAAGTTCTCATGAGATGTGTCAGAGCTTTGAGATCTTACGCCAGCCGTTGATGTTACTTTATTCTCAAGTGGCAGTATAAAGGTGGGTCCGATTGCTAGATGGTTTTTATGTGCCACGGTGTGTTGATTTGTTGTTATATGATTGGTCTACATTGTGTGACTAGGCATGTTGTTAGTGGGGGAAAGTTTTTTGAGGTTCAGTGGGTTCTGACACTTGCAGAGCATCGACGGTCAGCGTGTAATCTGATGGGTTTTTTTTGACACATGTGAACTTAAGATGACCATTGATCTCTTTTGGTGTCAGGGGCTTGTTAGAGTAGGGTAAGATTCTCCATCCAACAGTTGTCTTATGATCTGAAGGAATCTTGGAGGTCTATGTGAAGATGAGACAACCATTGATCTTCTTGATGCGGGCCCCGTTAAATTTTCTCAGTCTTTTGGTGGTGTGGATAAAATTCTGGTGGTTCTGACAAATGTTTTCTTTGTTTGCTGGTTCACGTGATGTTTTGGTGAGGGGTATAATGACTTAGTGATTTGGTGAATAGTGTTCGCGTAGTAGCCAAATGATTTAGTAGTGCTCTCAAAGTTCTCACAAATGGGCGAAGGTTTTTCAGTCGCGTATTCGCCAGATTATTATATAGTAAAGAACATAACCTGAGAAAAGGAAAAGCATCTAATGGTCATGATATAAACCAAGATTAGATTTGAATATGGGCTATTGATATGTTAGTAAGAGCCATAAAGTAGCCATTCTCTACAAATTTGAAAATTTGAATGTTTTCCAATGACAGAAAGGACCAGAATTGAATGTTTCGACGACCGAACTTAATAGAAATGATTTACAATTGTTGTGGTGTGGTCCAATGAATTTGATGATTATTTGCAGAGAGTTTTGTACCATGGGGGATGGGTTTACTTGCTCGAAGCATGTTGCAAGGGTCAAATCAGATGGATTTGCAGGAATTTCTTGATCTTCAGTGCAGTTCCAGAAGAATTACCATAAGTGAAGATTGAATTTAGATTTGATTGCTCAAGGTTGTTTGGTTTTCCCTCTAATGTATTAATTTTTGATCCATTTGAATTTCTTGGTGGGTGGAAACCCTAACCCTTACCTTGGTTATCTATAGCTTGTTGCATCCTAACTTGTGTAGGATTCCAAGATAACTAGTGGTATTTAGTGTTGAATCGTAGATTTTGAAGGGGTTCTAGTTTCGAAGTTCAAAATAAGTCCCTAGTTTTTGGTCCCAAGGGTTTTGTAATAATTTTGATTTAGTGTTTGTTAATGAAAGAAGAAAATTGCAGGTCTAAGCTATAGTTTGCAAGCAGGGTGTCTTGTGATTCATTGTATACATAGAAGGAATTCATCATACTTAATACAAATATCTGATTCTTATCTCTCCTTTGTGTCAAGTCAAGTAAGCTTTGAGTTTTCTAGCTCATTACATATGGTTTTTATGTATGTATCTTCATTCTTGAGTTCTGATCTTGGATTGGATTAAACAATGCTCTAAATGAGATATGAGTTTGCCCTTGTCTATGTAAGGATGTTTTGTAAGCAGTAATGATTAGGATAAATGTATTTATGGCTATGAATTCTTAGGTATTCCCAAATTTTTGTGTTTTTGTGTCTAAGGACTCTTGCCCAATGGATGAGGCACTGGCCTAAATGAGTATTCCTCTTGTTAACATACACTAGTTGGAGTTATTGCATCCCAAATATTGAAATCAATAACCTTTCTAAGCTTTAAGTCTTTGGTTGTATGGTTGTGTTACCCAATAGTAATGGAGATTCAATGAATGTGAGGTTAGAATTTAGTACTTTCTTACTATCAATATGTTGTTTAGACCCAGTCTTTGGTGTGTGAAGTATAGTTTTCACTGGGTTAGGTGCACCCGCCTTGGTTTTGCAGAGCCAGAAGTGAAGAGGGAAGTCTTGTCCCTATAGTTGGTCTAGTTACCCTAAGATTCATATACATTTTGGAATTAACCAATCCTAAAATCAACCAGAGGGTATATTTGCAGCCTAAGAGCATAAGCGTCCATTTTGAACACCAACAGAAGCTTTGTGTCCTTTCCCATTTGACAAAAGCTTGGTCATGACACCTTTTCCCTTGAATACCATTTTTCCTAAATATGATAAGTACATGGGTAAAATAGACCCACATGATCATTTAAGGGAGTTTTGTGCCTTAAGCATTGAGTTCATGAACAACACTACATACCTAATGAGACTTTTTCCTAGGATCTTGGGAGGTCCCACCATGGAATGGTTCTCTAAGCTCCCACAAGGAATAAATACTTTTGAGGAATTAGCCTCTAAGTTTGTGACCCACTACTATTATAATATTGAGCATGAAATTACAATGCTCAAATTATGTGATACCAAACAGAAAGATGGTGAATCCTTCTTAGGATTCCTACAAAGGTAGAGGACCGTTTTCACAAGGTATCGACAAAGTATTCCCGAGAAGGAGAAGATGGAAATTTTTACAAACAATTTGACCATGGAGATGAATTATTGATTACAACTTCAATTTCCCCCAACATTTGAAAAACTTATAGAAAATGGGATTAAAATTGAAGACGTATTGGTGAAGAGAGGAGAGATAAAATTATCCAAAGATAATAAATCTAATACCAATACCAACAAAAATCACTATGTATCTAATTATACTAATAATAGGGGAACCGATAATCACAATGATAAGCCTAAGTTATGGTTGAAAAAAACAATAAAAATCTTGTGAATGATGGAGTCGTAGAGGCCAACAATTTGAAGGCCACCCCTTTTAACTTATCAAGTGGAGCCAATTCTTCATATAATGTTAATCAATCGAACAAGGCTCCATTTAATTCCAATAATTCCAATAATTCCAACAAAAATCCCAACAATCCAAACAAAAATGCTAATAATAATCCTTATAATAATGCTAATGGGAATAAGCCCAAACCCTTTTTCTCCACTTATAAGAAGAGAAAATTCACCTTTCTAGGTGAACCCTTGGAGAACGCATTAAGGACCTTGGTTGCTAACAAGATCATCAAAATAGAGATCATAAAACCAATGAATACATGAGGTTGAAACACTTAGTGCAAGACCTAATAGATGATGGAACTATCAAAATTGAAGGGCCTCAAAACAATGAGGATCATACAGCCTTCAAGAACCCATTTCTAAACCATGAAAAGGGTGAATCATCTAATAACAACCAAAATTAAAAAAAGGTAATGAGAAGGTGAACTTCACTCACACTTATGATAACATAATCAATACTCTAAGTGAATAAGATAATGCCATAAATGTTATCATGGTAAAAGAGAAATTAAAAGAGGTGTCATACAACGTTGTTACTAGGGTGCAAGCTTCCAAAATCACTCTACCTAGAAATGCTCTAAGGATTATTTTACCCAACAAAAATACACCTTCATCATCAAAGAAATATAACTTGGTGGATCAATTACAAAGGAATCCTACTCAAATTTCAATCTTAGAGATACTCAAGTTATCACCTACGCACAACAAAATTCTAGAAAAAGCTTTAGTGGAAACCAATGTGCCACTAAACTTAGATGCAGACAAGTTCCAAAATATGGTGGGACATCTCATTGCTCCTCATTGCTTATCATTTTTAGAGAAAGATGACATGTCATTGAACCATCCACAAAATTTACCTTTGCACATAGAGGTTCTTATTCACAAACATCAAGTGAAAAGAGTGCTTATTGATGGAGGAGCCAATTTTAAACATATGTACCCTAAACTTGGTCAAAGCCCTAGGATTTTATGAGGAGGCTATTGATTCAAATAAAAAAATAATGATCAAAGCTTATGATGATGAATAACGAGCATCAAATGGAGTCATAATACTTCCCATAAGAGTTGGTCCTATGCAAAAGGAAACAATTTTCCAAGTGTTAGATTTAAAGTTGACCTACAATATATTGTTAGGGAGGCCATGGATCCATGAAATGTAGGCCATTCCTTTGACTTACCATCAATGTTTAAAGTTTCCTTATCTAGGGTAGGAAATAATGGCAAGCGGGGACTCAGACCCCTTCTAATATTGTAACAACATCAAGCCTATCAATGACTCTCTAGTTCCACACAATGCAGAGGGATCTATACCTACTCAAATGGAGAAAGGGAAAATTTCTAAAGACATCCCATTATTGAAGGAAAAAGAAAAGATAGAAAAGGAAGTTTTTATTGAAGACATACTAAAACTCACTAACCTAGCTACATCGACTAAGGGAAAGGAGAAGGTTAGTGAGGATAATATTATTGAAAAACCAAAATAAGATCTAACTAAATCTGTCCAAGTATACACCAAGGAGGCTTACTATCAGAAAATGGACCAAATGATGAAGAATTTTGATGAGCAATGCAAAATCAAGCAAAAAGGAGTAGGTGAATACTCCCTATCCATGATGGACTTTCCCTTATCACCTAAGTCCTATGGGAGACCACCTAATATACCCCATAAATATAATGATCATTTTGTGAGGGCTAGCACTTCATCATCCATGGATGAGGATGATAATGAGATCCTAAATTGGCTTTACAAGGATGAAGAAACAAGTGCACATGTCAAACACATCCATAATATAAGCATTCCCACACATCAATATGGGAAAGGATTTCAAATCATGCAAAAGATTGGGTACAAAGGCCAAGGACCTTTGGGCATGAAGAATGAAGGACTCATTGAACCTATAGAAATGACATGGCGAGATAGCAAGGAGAAAATAGGATTAGGGTATCTTGAACAAGGGTACACTCAAAAACTCTATCCTAAAATCTATGATCAGATATTGCAATTAGAATCCCATAGTGATGAAGATTCTAATCAATGGGAATGGGACTCATTGTCAAGTGAGTCATGCCATGATAAGGAGATAGATGTGAATCATACATACACTTCTAGCAAAGACAAAGGGCAAATAGCAGAATCAAGTCCAAATCAAGCATCTAGTTCTAATCAAGTGGTTTTAGAGAACCTTCAAATTCAAGAGATTGCAATAAATCAATGGGTAGGTGAACCCTATGTACCTTCATGGAGACCTACTATGGAGGAATCAAACATTAGGTTTAATCCACATGACTTTTATCCATCGAAAACCTTATAGGAGTCTAGCGAGGAAGACTTTGACCCTACTTCTTTGGAACATTTAGAAGAGGCACATGTCATAGACTTGAATGATACAATGTACGAACCATCAAATGAGGTCTTATCCCTAAATCCCACTGAACCAAGCCAAAGCATTGATCCTTTAACTCTCATATACCCGAAATTAATCGAATGGGATTCCATCAAACCAACCATCCTCCCAACCTTTTTGAATGACAATGTGGTGTCCCAATATATCAATGTGGTTTAACCTTCTTCTACTATGTAATATCAAGAAGAAATGATAAAGGCGAGTATCCAAACTTTCAATCCACCTAAAAATGAAAAAAAAACAAAAAAATTAAAAAAGGAAAAGAATCTAGTGCTGAAAACCACGTTGTGGAAACATTAGATCAAAAAGAAAAAGAAATAAAGGATGTTTTCGAAGGTGAAACCCAACTAAGGTACCTAAGGAAGGAAGTTTGGATTCTTTACTTGAACATTATGAAGAGAGATATCCAATCTTGATCAAGCCCACAGAAAAGATAAACATAATTGGTTCAGAAATCGAGCCAAAGATCATACATCTAGCAGCATCATTATCTAGCGAAGAAAGAAAAGAATTCATTAAATTCTTTAAGGAAAAATAAGTCAACTTTGCATGGTCATATGATGATATTCTAGACTTAGATCTGAACTTGATTATGCACCATTTAAACATCAAACAAGCAAAACTAGTCAAACAAAAGCTCAGAAAGCTGCACTCGCATATAGCATTACTTGTAAAAGTAGAGTTGGAGAAATTGCTAAAAGTGGGATTTATCAGGGCCATTGATTATGCCCAATTGATTTCAAACATAGTGCCAATATCAAAAGTAGATAAGTCCATCAAGATTTGCACAGATTTCAGAGACCTAAACTTGGTGTGTCCTACGGATGATTTTCCTCTTACAAGTATAGACACCATTGTGGACATAACAACAGGACATTCTATGTTCTCACTCATGGATGGATTTAGCGGCTATAACCAAATAAAGATAGCACCTAAGGACCAAGATAAAACAACATTCACGTGTGCATGGGGAACTTTTTGCTGGAATGTCATGCCTTTTGGTTTGAAGAATGCCGAAGTGACCTATCAACGAGAAATGTCCACTATATTCCACAACATGATGCATAAGTTCATGGAGGACTATGTTGATGACATATTAGAAAAGTCTCATTCAAGGGAGGAGAATTTTCCAATTCTAGAGAAAATATTTGTTAGGCTAGAACAATTCAAAGTGAGGCTCAATCCAAAAAAGTGTGCATTTGGGGTCCAATCAGGTAAGCTGCTAGGCTACATTGTATCCACAAAGGGAATAGAAATAGATCTCGCTAAAGTAAAAACCATCATGGAGATGGAAGCACCTCAAAACATAAGCCAAATGAGGTCACTACAAGGAAGAATTTAATCCATCAAGAGGTTTATATCCCAATTGGTGGAAAATGTCATAACTTCACCCAACTTCTCCATAAAGACACAGTTTTCAAATGGGATGAGAAGTGTGAAGATGATTTCAACATGTTAAAAAAATACCTCATGAATCCTCCAATTTTGATGCCACCAATAAGAGGCAAACCCTTGATCTTATATATTTCAACAACTAAGCACTCATTGGGGGCACTTTTGGCACAAGAAGATGAATCAGACAAGGAAAAAGCAATATACTACATAAGTAGAACTCTAGTCAAATATGAATTAAACTACACTATCATCGAAAGGGCATGCTTGGCTATGGTTTTTTCTTCACAAAAATTACGTCACTATATGCTATCTCATAAGATAATACTCATTACCAAGATCAATCCTTTGAAGTATTTACTAAGAAAAACAACATTGAATGGGAGGTTAGCCTAATGGGTGGTGGTATTGAGAAAATTTGACATTGAATATGTAGACCGTAAATCAATCAAAGGGAAAGTTATTATTGACCAACTAGTAGAATCACCACTAAAAGATGATCATCCGATTCAAGTAGAATTTCTAGATGCTGAGATTTTGAATATAGAGGCAAAAACATGGCAACTATACTTTGATGGTTCATACACCCAACATGGATCAGGAGCAGGCATACCATTGATAACTCCACAAGGATCTATAATTCCAAAATTTTATAAATTGCTATTTCCATGTACCAATAACATAGCAGAATATGAAGCCTTAGTAATTGGCATAAAGTTGGCTTTGGAATGGAAGGTGACAAAACTGAAGATTTATGGAGACTCCCAACTAGTCATTAATCAGACTAATGATGAATATTAGACCAAAGATGACAAGTTGGTGCCTTACAAGAACATGGTGGAAAACCTTAAGAAGTACTTCACTATTATTACATTCAAGCAAGTGCCCAGAGAAAATAACAGAGCAGCAGATGCAATGGCCTACAACTACCAGATCAAAGCACTAGATATGAATTCCTGGTAGAAGAAGTGGAACAACCCGCATTTGACCCCACCCATCCTCATACTATTTTCTTATTAACTGGACAAGAATCACATTGGTATGGAGCCATTTACACTTACCTCAAAGACCAAATCTTACCAATGGACCAAACTAGGAACCAAAAGAAAAGCTTCATCCGCTAAGCCGCTCGATATACCTTAATATCTGAAACATTGTATTGTAAGAGTCTTGATGGAATGCTTCTTAGATGTTTAGAGAAAGAGGAGTCAAACATAGCCTTACGAGAAATCCATGAGGGAATCTATGGGTCACATTCAAATGGATTAACCCTAGCTAAGAAACTTCTTAGGATAGGATAATACTAGCCTACGATGGAGAAAGACACTTGTCATTTTGCTAACACTTGTCGAAAGTATCAATTTCATGGAAATTTGATCCATGTACCAGCCCAAGAGCTTCATCTGATGACAATGCCATGGCCATTTTATCAATGGGGATTGGACTTAATAGGGATGATTCATCCACCATATTCAAATGGTCATAAGTTTATCATCACTACTACAGAGTATTTCACTAAATGGGTGGAAGTTGTACCCTTGTCAACTGCAACAGGAAAATAAATATCCTTGTTCATTCTGAATCACATAATTTGTAGATATAGCATACCTCATGCCATCATCATAGATAATGAAAAATAATTTAAACACAAGGATCTAAAAGAGTTATGTACAAAGTTCCGCATGATACATCATTCCTCTTCAATCTACTATCCCCAAGGTAATGTACAAGCTGAAGCAATGAATAAAAACCTCTTGAAGATATTGAAGAGAACCATGGACAATTCAGGAAGAGATTGGCACATAAAAATAAACTTGACCTTATGGGCTTATAGAACAAGCATTAGAACGCCAACAGGAGCTACACCTTTTTCCTTAGTCTTTGGAATAGAAGTAGTTTTACCTTTGGAGGTAGAACTTCCATCCTTAAGGATATCTCTTCATGGTTTGATAAGTGAGGAAGATTATAGAGTTGCTAGGTTGCATGAACTATAACTGCTAGATGAGAAACAATAACAAGCATTTGATCACTTAAGGGTATATCAAAATAGAATGTCAAGGACTTATAACAAGCACATTAAGTCAAGAACATTTCAAATAGGTGACCTATTTTTGCGAGAGAATCCCAAGAACCAAGCAGAAAGAGAAAAGAAAGAAAAATGGGAAGCAAACTAGTTAGGACCTTTTGTGATCATTTCATCTTTTGGGACCAACACCTATAAGTTCGCAGCTTGTGATGGAGAAGAACTATAAGAACCTATCAATAGCATTCATCTAAAGAGGTTCTATACATGAAGCAGATGAAAGAGTACAAAGAGTATAAAAAAATTAAATGGTAAGCATCCTATTTATTGTATATAGTCAAAAGAGATCTTGAAAATACCAAAAACATTGAAAAATAGAAAAGAGCAAACAAATTGGAAAAGCAGAAAAGATAAAAAAAATAGTGGAAAATTGAGCATGAAGAAAGCCAAAAATATTCATATGTGATCCTAAAAAAGATGTTGTCTTGGTGAAAACCTAGCAAATAGGTGCCTTGATGATATGAAGAAATTTTTTTTTAGAAAAAAAGAAATATACAAAAAAATCAAAAAAGAGAAAAAGTATCTTGGTGAAAACCTAGCAAATAGGCACCATGGTAGCAAAAAAAGGAAAAAGCTTTAAAAATAGAAAAAGAAGCAAGATCCATTCAATCAGTGAAAACCCGGTAAATAGGTGCCATTGAAAGTCCAAGTCAGTCACATACCTAGAAGGTCACCTTGTAAATATTGCATTCACCAACATTTGTATATATTGCATAATAAAAGCCCACAGTTGCATTTGCAAGTACCTAGAGATTTTGGTCACCTAATCTGCAAATTGTCCTAAGTCTACCTTTGGAATCATATGAAACTAGGGGCAATCTACTCAAAAGGAGGAAGGATTCATCAAAAGAAAATTTCAATCAATCATTGAATCAATTAATCAAAAATGCAAATGAAACACTTAATCAAATCTTCAATCCTAATCCAATTTGAACCAAATGCAAAATGTTGATCCAAGATCTTACATGACCATATCTTTATCAGGATTAAAAGTATGAAATGGATGGAACTACACTTATGGATTTGAAAAACATTGCATATTTTTTTCTAAGTGTTGACTTGATTGATGAAATCATGTCTTTCTAGCAAACCGATGAAAGTTTTTAAACTAGACAAGCTATGATGAAAGTGTGATATTTTAGTTGATTTCTGAATGACTGTATTAAGATCAAAGTTCTAAATCATGTATTATTTGTCTAAGTATGTGATCATCAAAGAATCATCGAGGACTTGTACATAGGATAAAACTGAGATCTTTGTTTTTTTATGCAAAAGGATACCTTGGATATTTTGATCTTCAATATCATAATACCAAAATCCACTTACAACATAGAATTCGACAAAATCAGTATTCACACTCTCATGATTGGTTTCAATTAGTGATAGTCGTACTAGAAAAGGATGGGAAAGAAAAACACAATAGGTGCAAAAAGTATTCATATCATCATGGTTGAACTAGTGATGGTTGTACTAAAAAGCGGAGTTCCAAAAATTGCTCAATGATGATTATAAGCTCCAAATTTTTGAATAATGATAGTTAGTTGCATACATCTTAGATTAAGTACATTTAAAAGTATTTTCCTTTCTTAGCTTCAAAATATAAATTTACAAGAGGGAAAATGGATGAAAATAAAGGGGGTGTAGTCAAATCAGAAATTAAAAGGATGATCAAAAACTATATGTGATTTAGTGTGTTGGAAATCAAAAAAATAAAAAATAAAAGTGCATTTCATTAGTTCACTTGCATTAGTTAGGTTCATTTAAGCACATGGCATTAAAATGCATTAAATCATTGGAATAATTTTCACTAGATTCACCTTATCTTACATTCATTTAACTGGTTTCATCATTTAAACCATTAAGTTCATTACATTTCATCATTGCATTAAGTTGCATAAGTCATGTACCATCATTTTCATTAGGTGCATTGTATTAAGTTGCATCAATCTTCATCACCAGAATCATTTAATCCAATTGCATTAGGTTGCATACATCACCTTAAATTTATTAACTGCATTAGATTGCATCATTCAAGATTCATTTCATTTAGTATGCATCATTCATGGAAAAAGAGAATCATTCATAGCACATCCATTAAAGTGCATTTATCATGGCATTTCATTAAAATCATAATCATTACATCATTATACCCATTACATCATTGCATTTCAAATAGAACATCATAACCATCATTAGGTGCATATCATTTAAGTCATTACATATAAATCCATTCAACAAAAGAAATGCATTGCATCATCATTTACATCATGTAGCATCTAGGATCATTAATCATTAAGTATCTATATCACATTGCATTCATATACATTACAACCATCTAATCCATCTATATATCATTATATCCATAAAAGAAAAGTATTAATCATTAGAATCCACATCACATTCATCCATCTATTTTATGTCATACATAAGACAACCATTTAAGCATCAATAGAGCATATGCATACATATCAAAAACTGCATACTGAAAAACATAAAACAAAGCATATAGGAGATAGAACCATCTAGATCTGCATATCATGCTAAAACACCCGAAAAGGAGATCCAACACATCATGACATCATATATAGTGAAAGCTATCAGAAGGATTATCAAAGTCTATAACATCATCATGAAGTAAACAACATATTAAAGTCCATGAAAGAGATCATAAAAGCAATATCCAGATAATGAATGTCTATCAAAGTATCAGTATCAACATCACCAATATAGATCAAATCAAATGATACAACAAGACTCTAATATCTCAAAATCAATAAAAGAATGAGATCATATATCATCAGAGCACACAAAAACTAAAATATATCAATGTATTGAGTCACCAGCACCATCGGTACCATCAGGACCAGGAGCACTCTCTGGAGGACAACTCGAGCTCGCCTATAATCCCTGCTAGTTCATCACTGCCAAGAAGGTTTGCATCATCAAACTCAGCTAAGTAACATGTTACTACATCATTGACATCTGAGTCTAAAGAGATATGACATTTGATGCTAAAGCTAGGGTAGGACCCTATGGTGGTGGTATGGATTAAGAAGGCATCAAATAAGATGGAACAAAATTGGAAGAAGATGGACGTGATGAAGAAGAGGGCATCAAAGCAAAAGTAGAAGAAAAAGTAGAAGCAGGTCCCTGAGAAGGTGGAGCCTATGGAATAACTATCAATATACCCTGTTGAGTAGGAGGACCCTATGCCTCATCTAATAAAACATGTGCCACCTGTACCTCAAACTCTATGTGACATCTGGCTCTATGTCGACCATGTCTCACTACTCGATCCCTAGCAACCTGATGAAGTGCTCTATCCACACCACCTCTACCATGACCACTCGCAAGAGGATGTTAATATAACTGAGAGGGGGGTGAATCAATTATCCAGTGTCCCAAAACAAAATGTATAATCCAAAACAAATTCTTCAACTTCTGCTACTTGGTAAACATAAAATACTTTCACTATCTATTCTTTTACCAATTATCAGTCTAAAACTTATAGTAGTTACCGATCAAATCTAACATGTAATATGAA
Organism: Chamaecyparis obtusa; assembly: GCA_027943335.1. NCBI lineage: Eukaryota > Viridiplantae > Streptophyta > Pinopsida > Cupressales > Cupressaceae > Chamaecyparis > Chamaecyparis obtusa. Next base: position 753,311 of record BSBK01002077.1, on the reverse strand, counting down.
AAGTATGATAACAAACAAATATCACAATCAACACACAATACAAGAGATTTAACGTGGAAAACCTGTGAGGGGAAAAACCACCTGGGACTGGCAACCCAAAAATGTTCACTCTTCTAAAGTGAGGTTGGTGAAGACCCAACCCTATTAAAGGTTACAAACACACTGTTAGGTGTGATCTTGTTAGAGGATTTTGGACTAGAAGTTATCATCCAACCAGCAGTCACTCTGGGTTTGATAGGATAACAATGTTCACTCTATGAATGAAACACACAAAGACTTTCTTAGTCCACTCAGTTAAGAGATTTGACTATGTACAATGGTTAAATATGTAACAGTAGATGATCTACCTTGAAACAACTTCAATTGTAGTTTACAGATCAATGTTCAGCTCATTCAAATCTTTCTGATCAATATGTCACTTCAGATTCAAGACAATATCAACTTACTATCCATTAGTAATTACTCTCTATAGCTCGGTAATTTTTCTCTAGTTCGGTTCTCACTAACTAGTATGATCAGAATGCATAAAAACTTGTTCACGCGATAATTCTACAGTATCTTCTTCTTCTAGTGTTGTTTCAACAATGAAACCAATGTCTCTTATATAGACGAGTAAATCATTTTCTTTTTGTCCATCAAATTTTTCCGCTTAATATCATTCATTGATTTTTCTACTTTAACCTTCTTCGGTTGATGTGTCAATAACATGTTGCAATCTACTCCATTAGATCTTCCTTGAATTAAGTTAGCCGTCGATCTTCATAACAAACCTTATCTGTTACCTCGATTTCATACACTTTCCAGCTCATCAATTTATCAGCTAAACTACTCATTTAATTGCTTTCTATTCTGCTCAGTTAAAAAAGAAATGCATCGGTGAACACAAGCTTGGTTAACACTGTGCTTGGTATACACTACACTCCGTCGGTGTATATTGGAATGCTTCATTTACCGACAACACCACTTTGTGTCTTTCAGCTCTATTCTTCATCATAGATGAATGCAACATAATAAAGTCGATATCATCAAGTCATAAACTCATCAACAAGTTACTCAGTGTATTTCTTATCCTCATCTAACATATACATCTTCCTCATGTAGACATTTTTTTTCTTCATCTCTTTCACCTTTCTTCAAATATTTCAGTATAGTAACTTACAAGATAAGTACTGTCAAGCTAGTTGACATCAATGACAACATAATATTGATTTAATCATTTTGCATATCTAATCAGCAACTCCTCAGTGATCTTTAATCATAGATTCTTCATTCAGGTTCTAAATCAGTTTTAGTTCATCAATCTCTCCCTTTGGCATTGATGGCAACTCAAGTAATATGAAGTATACCATACACATACTAAACATGTATTCTAAAAATCTATGAACAAATGTTGTACAAGATCTCCCTAGCTTAATATGTTTAATCACTATGTTACTAAACAACATTATAAAATAAAGCTTTGTCATTTTGTAGATATGATCTTTTTAGCTCTCGGGTTCTATTTCTGTTCTCTGTAACTGATCTTCAATGTTTTGTTTCTTCCAGATTATCTCTCCCTTAGATAGTTCTCATCGGTGCATGTTTAACTTTTCTTTCATATTATTTATCTCTCCCTTTGACAAAAATGCCAAAGAAACAAATAAATAATCAGCTCTATAATAGCTAAGTAACTCTCTGTTGTCCAATACAGTCTCTGTATCTTTGTATACTGATATCCCAATCTATTTCAGTTCTTCAAACTTAATCACAACCTTGAACATTATCCAAAGTGTGAACTATGTTGCATCAACATGTGTGATCTTTTGATAATTTTAAGCTGATGCAACATCTAGATCATATTAGTGACTGATAGACAGGGGATGGACCCCAAGTCTAGTCCTCAAGTATTCAAATGTGTCCTTCGGTAGAGGCTTTGTAAAGATATCTACAAGTTTTTCTTTAGATGTAACAAATTCTAACTGCACTTGCTTCTCTTGCACTTGTTCTCTTAAGTAGTGATACTTAATTGATATATGCTTTGTCTTAGAGTGCATCACTAGATTCTTTGAAATATTAATAGCACTTGTGTTGTCACAGTATATAATCACCAGGTCAGTGATTACCTCATTCATTCCTTCCAACACTTGCTTGATATATGAAATGTTTGAGCAATTAGTAGCAGTAGCAACATACTCTACTTCATATGTAGACTAAGAAATACAAACCTGCTTTTTACTTGTCTAGGTTACAAGTCTTTCACCAAAGAAGAATGCTCCTCCGATGGTGCTTTTTATGTCATCTACATTTCCAGCCCAATCAGCATCGGTATAGACCTCCAGTTCAAACTTACCTTCCTTAGGATATCATAAACCATAATCCTCTATCTTTTTCAGGTATCTTAAGATTCTTTTAATAGAAATCATGTGTGATTCTCTAGGGTTAGCGAAAAATCTAGCAACAATTCCCATAGCATGTGTTATATCTGGTCTACTATGAACTGCATACATTAGCTTACCAATCATGGATCGGTAAAGTTTTTGGTTTACCTTTGTAGTTTCATCTTCCTTTGTTAGTTTACCTCTAGTAGCCATCAATGTTCCCACAGGTTTAGCATCTTCCATGCCAAATGTCTTCAAGACTTCCTTTATGTAGTTAGACTGTGTGATGAATATCCCACCACTCTGCTGAATCACTTGTAGTCCTAGAAAGAATTTAATCTCTCCAAGCATAGACATTTCAAACTCATTCCTTATGTCATCAGCAAAAGATTTACATACATGAGCTTGACCTCCAAAAATAATATCATCAACAAATATCTTAGCAATAATAATAGTGTCATCAGTATCACCTTTCATGTACAAATTGCTATTCTCAATAGTTCTTACACATCCAATACTTAACAAGTAAGTATGCAACCTTTCATACCAGGCTCTCGGTGCTTGCTTCAAACCATATAAAGCTTTATGTAATCTACATACCATGTTTTTGTTGTTTAGATCAATGAATCCTTCAAGTTGTTCTATGTAGACCTCTTCTTAAAGTATACCATTCAGAAATGCTGACTTCACATCCATTTGATAAACTCTAAATTTCTTGTGTGTAGCATATGCAAGTAGCATTCTAACTCCTTCCAATCTAGCAACAGGTGCAAATGTCTCACCATAGTCAATGCCTTCTTCCTGTGCATATCCCTTGCATACCAATCTAGCTTTATTTCTTGTCACCTCACCATTTTCATTCAGTTTGTTCCTGAATATCCACTTAGTACCGATAACATTTTTATCTTTAGGTCAGGTTACTAAGGACCAAGTTTTGTTCTTCTTTATTTGTTCTATTTCCTCTTTCATTGCATTAACCCATTCTTCATTCTCTAATGCAACTTTCACATTTTTTGGTTCAAGTTCACAAACTAGACATGTACCTTGTCTTGCTTTACTTCTTGTGTACATGCCAGCTTGTCTGTCTCCAATAATTTATGTCTCGGGATGATGTCTTCCAAAAAAACTAGCCAGTACTTAGTTTCTCCTTTCTTGTTCATCCTGTTCAGGTTCATGTGCTTGCTCGATAGCTCCATCTTGTTTGTCGATTTCCCTTTCCTGTTCCTTGGGGTTATTTTCCTATTGACTAGTTATCACAGGTTGTGACTTCAATAGATAATCAGGAAGTTTGATGTAAGTGAATCTACCATAGTCTTCTGGTTCTTTTCTACTTTCCTTTGTGTTCTTGTCATCAAACTCATCAACACGGACATTAGTACTTTCAATTATCTTATTTGTAACCTTATTCAAACATTTGTATGCTTTAATCTTAGTAGAATATCCTAAGAATATTCCTTCATCACCTTTAGAATCAAATTTCCCATTTCTCTCATCTTTCAGAATAAAACATTTGCTTCCAAAAATCCTGAAATAACTTATAGTAGGTTTGTGTCCAAACCATAGCTCATAGGGTATCTGATTGGTGTCCTTCTTCAGTTGTACTCAGTTAAGCACATATATAGCTATACTGACAGCTTCCCTCCAGTATGTCTAAGAAATATTCTTTTGCAGCATTAGTGTTCTTGCATAGTTAATTATTGACCTGTTCCTTCTTTCAGCAATCCCATTTTGCTGAGGTGTTCTCAGTGCAGAGATTTGTCTTTTGATACCATGCTCATTACAGAAATTAGTAAATTCATCAGAGATAAATTCACCTCCTCTATTAGATCTTAAGCATTTTAATTCTTTTCCAGTCTCTCTTTCTACCTTTTCCTTATACCACTTAAACATCTTAAATGCTTCAGATTTTTCTTTTAAGAAGATAACTGTCATCAATCTAGTATAGTCATCAACAAAAAGAATAAAGTATCTATCACCATAATAACTCTGAGTTCTCATAGGACCACATAGGTTGGTATGAACCAACTCAAGTATCTTCTTTGTTGAGTAGTATTTTCTTTTAAAACTAGACTTAGTCATCTTACCTTTCTAACATTCATGGCACATAGCATGATTTGGTTTTGACAAGTTAGGCAACCCTCTAACTCTTTTCTTCTTACTAATCTTCATCATGTTATCAAAGTTCACATGGCACAACCTCTTATGCCACAACCATGCATCTTCATCCTTCATTAATAAACAAGAAGACTGATCAATATCAAGATAAAATAGATTACCTCTAGATTGTGTACCGGTTTTGACAAGTCTTCCTCCATCATCATAGATTTTTACCTTCCTACCCTCAAAATCAAGTCAATGGCCTGAATTATTTAGCTATGCCACACTTAACAAATTATAGTTCAGTCCATCTACCCAGTATGCATTTTCACATTTTATTCTATCATTAATCATTAGTGAACCTTTACCTCTTACCATGCAGGGTGCATCATTTCTCATCCTAATAGATCCTCCATCATATTCATCAAGTAGATCAAATTTCTCTATATCACTAGTCATATGATGTGTACAGCCACTATCTATGATCCATGTATCATATCTTCTTACTTTAGAGATCAGTGTTGTTTCTTCATGTTTCTCTTCTTCCTCTGTGTCATCTTTCATAGCTACAAATACTACTTCTACATCATCATCAGTATCAGATTCAAATTCAAATTCTTCATCTATATAACATACCTTTTTCCCTTTATCATAGTTATCTTGGTTGTCTCTGTTGTTGTGTCGGTAGCCTCTATTAACTCTTCTCCCATAGCTTCCTTTGGATCAGTCTTTGGATCTATCATCATCTTTCTTATTCGGACATCTAGCAGCGATGTGGCCAACTTATTTACAATTAAAGCATTCCAAAGGTAGCTTACCTCTATACCTTCCTTTACCTTTGGGTAATCTTCTAGCCATAAGAGCTTCAAGCTCATCAAGTTCTTCATCGGTACCACTATCACTATCATTATTCTTATTATTTCTACTACTAGATTTACCAATCTTCATAGAAGACATGAAAGAAGATTCAACAGAAGGTACAACACTATTGTGAAAGTTATTCAATTTAAAGGTTGTAAGCTTACCGATCAGTGTGTCAAGAGTAAGGTTGGATGTAGCTCTTGTTTCATGAATTGCAGATATCCTAATTGCATAAACTGGCAATAAAGTTCTAAGAATCTTACTTATCACTGTTTCATCCTCAATAATTCTATCTGATGCTCTAATAGAATGTACTACCTCTTTTAGTCTATTTGTGTATTGCACAATGTTCTCACCTTCTTTCATCTTCATATCATCAAAATGACCTCTTAGGCTTTCTGCTCTGGCTCTCTTAACATTCAAATCTCCACTGTATATTATAGTCAGTTTATCCCACATGGCTTTGGTAGTAATGCATCCCTTAATGTCTTCAAATTCAGCATCAGTGTAGGTAGCAACAAGTTCCATCATAGTAATGTTGTGTTCATGCCTGTCCTTCAGTTGATCAAGTGTCAAGGGACCTGGTGTCGGTTCAATGTAGCCATTCTACATCAGTTCTAGTGCTAAGTTCCCATTTCTACATATGTGCAACTTCATGTAGCTTTGCCATACTATAAATTTCTCTTTATTCAGCTTTGGCACTTCCCTCTTATACATCTTGAGATCTTTGTGTTGGAGTCCTTAAAACTCTATTCTACGCAACCATAGCTCTGATACCAATTGTTAGAATAACTGAGAGGGGGGTGAATCAGTTATCCAATGTCCCAAAACAAAATGTATAATCCAAAACAAATTCTTCAACTTCTGCTACTCAGTAAACATAAAATACTTTCATTTTCTGTTCTTTTACCGATTATCAGTCTAAAACTTATAGTAGTTACCGATCAAATCTAACATGTAATATGCAAAGTATGATAACAAAAAAATATGACAATCAACACATAACACAAGAGATTTAACATGGAAACCCTCTTAGGGGAAAAACCACCTGGGATTGGCAACCCAAAAATGTTCACTCTTCTGAAGTGAGGTTGGTGAAAACCCAACCTTGTTAAAGGTTACAAACACACTGTTAGGTGTGACCTTGTTAGAGGATTTTAGACCAGAAATTATCATCCAACCAGTAGTCACTCTGGGGTTGACAGGATAACAATGTTCACTCTATGAATGAAACACACAAAGACTTTCTTAGTCCACTTGGTTAAGATATTTGACTATGTACAATGGTTAAATATGTAACAGTAGATGATCTTCCTTGAAACAACTTCAATTGTAGTTTATAGATCAATGTTCAGCTCATTCAAATCTTTCTAATCAATATGTCACTTCAGATTCAATACAATATCAACTTACTGTCCATCTATAATTACTCTTTGTAGCTTGGTAATTGGACTACAAATTGGTTCTCACTAACCAATATGATCAGAATGCATGAAAACTTTTTCACGTGATAATTTTGTAGTATCTTCTTCTTTCGGCGTTGTTTCAACAATGAAACCAATGTCTCTTATATAGATAAGTAAATTGTTTTCTTTTTTTCCATTAGATTTTTCTACTTAATCTCATTCATTGATTTTGCCACTTTAGCCTTCTTCGACTGATGTGTCAGTAACACATTTCAATCTGCTCCATTAGATCTTCCTTGAATTAAGTTAGTCGTCGATCTTCATAACAAACCTTATCTGTTACCTCAATTTCATACACTTTCTAGCTCATCAATTTATCAGCTAAACTACTCATTTAATTCCTTTCTATTTTTCTCAGTTAACAAAGAAATGCATCGGTGAACACAAGCTCGGTTAACACTGTGCTCGGTATACACTACACTCCGTCGGTGTATACTGGAATGCTTCATTTACCAACAACACTACTTTGTGTCTTTCAACTCTATTCTTCATCATAGATGAATGCAACATAATAAAGTCAATATCATCAAGTCATAGACTCATCAACAAGTTACTTAGTGTATTCCTTATCCTCATGTAGATATTTTTTTTCTTCATCTCTTTCACCTTTCTTCAGATGTTTTGGTATAGTAACTTACAAGATAAGTACTGTCAAGCTAGTTGACATCAATCACAACATAATACTAATTTAATTATCTTGCATATCTAATCAGCAACTCCTCAGTGATCTTTAATCACAGATTCTTCATTCAAGTTCTAAATCAGTTGTAGTTCATCAGAGGAATAGGAGCAGTGACAATCACTGGGATATGTACTCTACCTGCTTTGGCTACTTGAAGACCACGTCATCCAAATCATGCTCAAATCCTACCCCTACCACCATCCCCACCATCATCTTCTCCATCATCATTTCCATCATCTCTTGCATCACCACCGTCACCATCTGATAGCTCATCAATACTAGGAATCCTCTCAGTAGGATCTGTGAACCTAGGAAAGGGATACTGATGCAATCACTTAGCATAATCATCTATGATACCATCCATAATATTATCTCACATAGACCAAGGTAGATAACCAAGGTCTCGAATCTCTCTGATAATTGTGCCATAATCTACACAGGGACCCCACAATGATCTCTCTGCTTGCACTCAAGCATACAACACTACTCCCTATGTCATACCCTACCTACACCCATACTAATGCAGTACTCTCCTGAAGAATAATCTCTCAATAATATAAGTGGAACACCCAATCATCCATTAAGGGAAAACCATATAAGGTAACTTAGAGTCATCCTCAGGCCAAGCCTCACAACCAACATATGGCCTCCATACCACAACATCTGCATCATCAATGACATGATGCCAATAATCTAGCTTACCCATATGGGTCTGAATAACCATATCCTCATACATCCAAGTGATTGGCCAACTTGAATCTCATTGTCGTGCTGTGATAGGACATGTCACTAGGATATGCTCCCAAGTCCAAAGCTATAACAAGATCACCCCAATAGTAAGCATAGAGGATTGTCTGTAAACCATTGTATGTAGGTCATGATACAACTAAGATAATACACATGAGACCAAATCAAATCTTTGAGGATGCACCATCAAGTCCTCAAGGATAGGACCCCATCCACATGCGAAACCATGACCACGCCTGTCTGGCAAAAGAAACCCAACAATCAGAGTACCTAAAACTACTGGGAGCATCAGAAAAGAAAGGAACTAGGCCCACTGGATATGATCATCTCTAATGGTAGGATCCATAAAAACCCATCGACATGCAAACCCATCATAAACAGTGTCATAGTAGACCTACTCTCCTTTGGTCAGCAAGTGAAGGATGCAATATAAATCCTCTAGAGTGATAGTCATCTCACCCAATGATAAATGGAAATTATTATGGTCTGAGTGCCATCGCTTAGCCATAGCAGTGATCAAACCCTGATTCACTCAGAATCAAGGAAGAGCAAGAAGGAAAGAAAGACCACATATACTAATATGTCTACGATCAACCACACTAAGGTCCTGAATCATACTAAAATGTAAGGGATAAGAACCGTGAACACCCAGTGACTTAAGCACTACCTACAAAAAGCAAGTTCAATCACATCAGTTTTGAAATTAGTTATCACTTGGATTATCCTAAGTTAATCAAGCATTTACAAAATATCAAACCATAATCAATTTTCATGTTTTTACTCAGATAGAATGAAAAATTCATCATCACCCATCATCTAAATCTAGATTGACGATCCAACATTCAAATTATGACTAACACATACTGACATCTTACGACTCACTATAACATCAAGTTTGTTACCTTAACCAATTAGTTGATCAACAACGTTGAACAGGTTGAAAGCTAACTAAGTCAATTTAAAATCTATCCTAAAAGGGTGAAAGTGCTATTTCAAGCGCTAAAACACAAACGTGTTGTTTAAAAGTTTAAACATGCTACTTAACATCTCAAAAGTGTCATTTTAGGAAAGCACGCTAAAATAATTTGAAAGCATTGTTTTAAAATTTATAAGTGCTATTCTAATTGGCAAAAGTGAAATCAACATTAAACACGCTATTTAACAAGGCAAAAGCGGTTTAGGGCCAAGAACAAGCATGTAAATGCATTGTTCCAAAGTGTGGAAGTGCTACTTGAGAGGTAAAAGAGTTGTTTAAATGGGTAAAAGCACCATTTGGAAAATAAAAAGGAAAGACAGAGGGTTTTACAATGAAAAATTTGATTTTCTGGAAATTAAATGCATAAATCAACAAAATCAAGATTAGGCCCTCACCGGAGGTCCATAGTTCTATGTCTGCTGATAACGTCGCCCACGCTCGAACCTATCCTCATGAAGAGGGACTGACATTGTTAGAAAGTCAAAGGAGATCAGAGCTCAAAAGTCAAAGTAAAAGTGTAAATGACTTTTTACCCCTTTATATAAACCCTTTTGACCTAAAAAGGGTATCTTTGACCAAAAAGGGGAATCTTTCACCAAAAGGGGCCCGGACACTCCAAATTTTTCACCAATTCTACCAAATCAGGGGCATTTTCCATCAAACAAATGCAAAAAAATTATTGGAAATGAAATCAAAATTCATTATACATTTACCTAATCAACGCAAATCGACCTAAATCGTCAAAATTTTCAAACATCTATCAAATTTCATTTCATTTCTGAGGGGGCATACCACTCGAATAATCAACATCAGTAGCAACATCAACAAATCTAGAGAACGACCATCAAATCAAAGCGTAATCTTTTATCAAAAAATTTTTTGCTAATAAATCGAAAGGGGCATGAAATATTGAATAACATCAAATCAGGTATTGCATTGAACTAACATTAGATCAACCATCAAGGACTTCAAATCAATCAAAACAACCATCAGAATTATATCAAACATCATTAGAATTGCATCTTATATCAGGCATCAAGATCGACCATCGAAAAAATTAGGATCTTTCATCAATAAAATCAAGACATTCTTTGAATTAACACGCTTCAAATGTCAACTCAAAGAGGGGCATTTGTAATCACTAAAAAGTGGACAGGATAATTCATGTGATTAACTAAGGCAAAATCCAGGCAATTGAATCAAAACAAACATTTGACCAATCAAAATTAAAATCGAGTCTTAATTCAATATAATTCAAAATCTAAAGCCAAAAGATTCATTAAAAACTATTAAATCAAGTGAAATTAAATCAATGTGCAATTAATTCAATTAATTGTATAGTTTGAATTAAATCAAATTAACCCATTCAAGGGGTGCACATGGCTAAATAAATTAATTAATATTAATTGATTAAATCCTAATTTCTCTCAACAACCAAATAGGAGGAAAAAGCCTCACCCAATGGGATTTAAGAAAATGAACTCACATGGATCAAGCCAAATTTAATCTCAATCACTCAAATTGAAAGAATATCTTGTCCACTCATCTTGTCTTCTTGTCCCAAGCTTTGAGGACAAAATATTTAAATTGTCTTCAAAGGGTGGAACCAAAGACTCAACTCAAGCTTAATCATGATCAACACAACTACACCCGCTACCCTTGCCAAATCTTATATAAGAAAGGCAAAATCACTCATAAATCCATCCACAAATCTGAGAATTGCATCTAACCTCTTGAGAATTATAGCTAGAAAGGCAATTTAGAAGTTAATTGAGCATTTCTATTTGGAATTGAGTTAATTAGCTTGCTTTATCACTCATTTCTCATTCTAGGGCTGTCATTAATGGTGGCTTGTTGAGAGCTTCACATTAACACTCTTAGTTAGAGAGCCATAGGATGCTTAATTGTTTATTCATTTGCTAAATAGATTGCTATATTGTGGATATTTAGTTTCTATTTCATTTATTGTTCAATACTAATTTTATGAAGGTACAATTACTAGTACACAAAATGGTGCCCAAAGTGGACAGGATAATTCATGTGATTAACTAAGACAAAAACTAAGGCAAAATCAAGGCAATTGAATCAAAACAAACATTTGGCCAATAAAAATTATAATCGAGTCTTAATTCAACATAATTCAAAATCTAAAGCCAAAAGCTCAATTAAAAACTATTAAATCAACTGAAATTAAATCAATGTGCAATTAATTCAATTAATTGTATAGTTTGAATTAAATCAAATTAACCCATTCACGGGGTGCACATGGCTAAATAAATGAATTAAAATCAATTAATTAAATCCTAATTTCCCTCAACAACCAAATAGGAGGAAAAAGCCTCAACCAATGGGATTTAAGGAAATGAACTCACATGGATCAAGCCAAATTCAATCTCAATCACTCAAATTAAAAGAACATCTTGTCCACTCATCTTGTCTTCTTGTCTCAAGCTTTGAGGACACAATATTTAAATTGTCTTCAAAGGGTGGAACCAAAGACTCAACTCAAACTTAATCATGATCAACACAACTACACCCCCTACCCTTGCCAAATACTATATAAGCAAGGCAAAATCACTCATAAATACATCCACAAATCTGAGAATTGCATCTAACCTCTTGAGAATTATATCTAGAAAGGCAATTTAGAAGTTAATTGAGCATTTCTATTTGGAATTGAGTTAATTAGCTTGCTTTATCACTTATTTCTCATTCTAGGATTGTCATTAATGGAGGCTTGTTGAGAGCTTCACATTAACACTCTTAGTTAGAGAGCCATAGGATGCTTAATTGTTCATTCATTTGCTAAATAGATTGTTATATTGTGGTTATTTAGTTTCTATTTCATTTATTGTTCAATACTATTTCTATGAAGGTATAATTACTAGTACATAGAAAATAAGATAAATAAATAAATGTTAAATAAGAGACCCAAATAGTTAAATAATCACTTAACCCTAGGACAAATCAATGCCAAGAGGACAAATAATTAATTTATCCTAAAACATGTGTTAGATAAGAGACCCAAGTAATTAAATAATTATTTGACCCTAGGACAAATTAATGCCAAGAGAACATAAAGATTAAATAATTGATGAAATTATATAGTTAGACTGATGAAAAGAGAGATCAAGGAAAAATTAATAGAAAATGATGAGATCATAGGATATAACTAATGAAAGAATGAGGGTAAGTGCACAAAAATGGGGGACCAAAAAGGGGGTATAAGATGCCACTTTTTTTTTGAAATTAGAAAACTCTGAACTTCAACGAGAAATTGAAGATAGTTAGACTCAAGAGTTTAAGATGCAACAATAACAAGAGTTGTAATACTCTAAATCTAGTTTCTAAACTACTAATTTATTTTAAAAATGGTGCAGATTAAGGCCCTCAAAAAGGGGGAGCACAAAAAGTGGTCCTATTTTTTGTGAAAAAACATAACATAGCGTTTTGTGTGCTCCCCCTAAAATGTTAACTTTTTTTTTGAAGTTTTTTAATAAAAGTTAGCTAACAAAACGTAGTTTATCTCAAATTTTTTTGGTAATTTTTTTATGAATGTATAATTTTTTATGAATTTTTGAAGTGCACACATCCTAAAAATGTGAAATTTAAGTGTGCTCCCCCTATAAATCATTGAAAACTAATTGAAAATCATTTTTTTAAAAGTGTGTATAATGGATTGTAGTTTCTAAAAAAGTAACTTGTTGCAAAATTCGATGAACGAGCCAAAATCTATGCCCAAAATACTACACATTGGTTTTTGACAAAAATTGAACATACATACAAAGGAAATTAGAGATGAAAAGCTTAGCATAATCACAATTAAAAATAAATTATATGGTTAGATAGCTAACAGAGAGATCTACAGTATCATGTTGTCTGATTTTAATGTTATTGAACCATAAGTAAACCTAACAATGAGCACACAAAAAAATATGTGAATTTTTTGGATGTCTGCTAGAAAACACGTCTCAAGCTTATTTGAATCCTCCAAGCCTTTGGGTTGGATCTCCAAAGCAAATCCAGGCCGTAGGCTTGGTGGATTCCAATGTATTACAAAGCGCGCTAGCACTATTCAAATTTATGACTTGAATAGCACACACGCACTATTCAAATTCATGACTTGAATAGTGCACATGTGCTATGTAACATCCAAAAAAGGCTTGAGAGAGAGAGAGAGAGAGCATATGTGTGTGTGTGTGAGATAGAGAGGGGGAAAGAGGGTAATAAGGGAAAATATGGATGGTAGGAAGGTGGGAGAGAGCCTATGTGCGTGCGTATGAGAGAGAGAGAGAGAGCATATGTGTGTGAGAGATAGAGGGGGGAAAGAGGGTAACAAGGGAAAATATGGATGGTAGTAAGGTGGGAGAGAGCGTATGTGTGTGTATGAGAGAGAGAGAGAGAGGGTAATATGGGAAAATATAGAGGGTAGGAAGGTGGGAGAGAGCATGTGTGTGTGTGTGTGTGTGAGAGAGAGAGAGAGAGAGAGAGCTCTACCATTTTCATAGCCTCTATGTGTGTGTGTATCTCTCTCTCTCTATCTCTCTCTCTCTCCCTTCCTATCACCCTACCTATCCCCTTGTCACCTCCCTCTCTCCCTTTATCACTTTTATAGGGTTTACATAGCGTGTGCGTGCTATAGTGCGCACGTGCTATGTTTTAAATTCAAACCATAGCGCTAGTGCGTGTGTGTGCTATGGTTTGAATTGCCCAAGCCATAGCACATGCGTACTATAGTGCACACATGGTTTAGTGCATACACACTATGGTCATTGGGGGGCCAAAAAGGAATGTGGCATCTTTTTGGTCCCCCATCTTTGTGTATATACCAATGACACAATATCAATAAATGATGAAGACCAAACAACTGATATATAGAAGAAATGTTAAATAGCATAGCCACAAACATTAACCAATTTTTGGTGTCTACATTGGTAATTTTAAGCTTTGAATGTTTCTTACTAGGTTCATGCTAACATTGATGCATGAGCATCTCGGGTCCTTGGCAATCCTGTGTCACCAAAAAGATTTTGGAATTTGTCTGTGTTGCTCGGTTCCTATTTTGACCGATTTGGTCGGTTTCTTTTGGTTAGCGAGTATGGTCAGTTATCTCCTGGGTGGTCAATTGTTTCACTAGCTCTCAGTGATGCTTGTCTATTGCTCAGTCATCCTTGCTTACTGAGTAGTTTATTTTGAGTTTCTATTGAGGCTGACTTGTGCATTGATTATGGGTCATAGATTTGATGTTGGTATGCATCATTGGGAAGCATGTGGTCCTGATCTGACCATTCCTTCCATTGATTGTGGATCTGAAGGCTGAATCAGTTCGGTAGCCTCTTGTATAAGTATAGATGTTTGGTTAGAGTTTAGGGAGTGATTTTTTGGGATAGAAGATAGAAGAGAATAGAGCGAAGATTATTGGCAGATCCTCACATGTTTGAGGACTTCCGTATTTCATTGTAATATTTTCTGTAATCGGGAAGGCCTTACAACCTAGCATGTATGAATCAATTTGAATGAAGTTAATATATGATTGATCCTATTTCTTTCTCTCCCTCACTGTGTTGTTGTTTCTTTCATGAGTTGCTGAGCAGGGTTGGATCTATAGGGTGTGCCATCATTTGGCCCCTGAGGTCCTTGTCCTTGCGTCAGGTGGTATCAGAGTGAGGTGAGATCTAGATCTAGGTTTTCGGATCTAGGTTTGTAGGTTCCTTCTTGCAAAGCCCTAGTTGAATTATTGTGTGGTGGCAGATTGCAGTTTGACCTGCAATTGCAAAGGGTTTTCAAGATGGTTTGTGGGAGGCGAGAAGTGGATCCAAGATTGGTAGGCATGTTGAGATAACTTGCTGCTAGATTAGAAGCTGTTGAAACAACCCAGAGAAGAGGCAAACATCTCAAAGATGTTAGCGATGATGAAGTTGAAGTGGAACAAGGTGAAGTAGAACCTGCACCTATGATGGATCAGGGTGAGAAAAGATTCTTGAAGGCATTGACAAGTTTGAAGTCAACGCCACATTTCAATCCTCTGGAATATAGTGGGAAATTGGATTTTGATGAATTGATAGACTGGATCACTGAGATGGAAAAATATTTTGAGTATGAAAATGTATCTGAAGAGAAGAAGGTGAAGATTGTAGGCACAAAGTTGAAAGGTCATGCATCCTTGTGGTGGGAGCATCTGCAATTGGATTGAAAGAAGAAATGAAAAGACAAAATCAAGGTATGAAATAAAATGGTGAATAAGTTGAAAGGAAAGTTCTTACCTTGTGATTATCAGATTAACCTAGTTAGGTGAATGCAAAGTCTAAAGAAGAAAGATAGCTTAGTAAAAGAATATACTGAGGAATTCTATAGATTAGATATTAGATCTGGACATGATGAAGATGATGTGGAAAGAATTTCTAGATACCTGAATGGTTTGAGAGTTTCCATCCAAGAGGAAATCAGTTTAGTCAAGTTGGAGAATATTGAAGAGGCTTATCAATTTGCATTGAACACCGAGGAGAAATTGAACAAGAGACATGAATAGAGACAAAGAGGTTGAGGTGGTAGATTCCGTTGAGGAAGAGGTAGATCCTATGGTGAAAATGGTAGATCTGAACCTGAAAAGACAAATCTAGACAAAAGCAAGACCAAGTAGAAAGGTGAAAGTTCATCTAGATGCAGAGGCAGTAACTACCGAGGTGGTTATAGCAGAGGTAATTTTTGAGGAGCTTGTTACAATTGTGGAGAAGGCCATAGATCTTTTGAATGTACACATTCTAGTAAGAAGGCTGGTAGTAGTAGAAATACTTTGGTGCAAGAAGAGTCACCAAATGAGCCTGAGAAGGAAACTAACTTGATGGTAGGAAGAGCACTGTGAAATGAAAGTAAAAAGGAAGGTCCGGTAAGAAAAAGTTTGTTCAAGACCAGATGTAGAGTTTCTGACAAAGTTTGGAAGGTAATCATTGACAGTGGTAGCTCAGAGAATCTAGCATCTAAAGAGATGGTCACAAAATTGCAGTTGGAAAGGTTAAAACATCTAAAGCCCTATCAAATTTCATGGATCAAAGATGATCACACACTCTTGGTAAGTGAACAATGTTATGTGAATTTGAAAATTGGAAAGTACTATGATAAGGTGTTATGTGATATCATGCCTATGGATAGTTGTCATATTTTATTGGGTAGACCTTGGCAATATGATAGACATGCTATATATGATGGGAGATTACATAAGTATACTATTTTGGTTGATGGAAGAAAAAAAAAATTGTTACCTTTGATGGGAGAACCTATTAGTAATGTTTGCACATCTGTGAAATTTTGTTTGATGGAAGGAAGAAAGTTTGTTAAGGATTTGAAGAAGAATGATGTATGTTTTTTTGTGATCCCTAACAAACTGAGTAAGAAAATAGAGGATAATGTCCCTAAGGAGATTGATAAGTTACTCACCGATTATAGTGATATCATTTTTGATAATGTACCTGATGGTTTGCCACCAAAGAGAAGTATTAATCATTGCATGGATCTAATCCCTGGAGCTAGTTTTCCGAATAAGGCACCCCATCGGTTAACACCTACCAAGAATTAGGAATTGAACCGGTAGATTCAAGAGTTGCTGGAGAAAGGTTTGATTAGAGAAAGTTTGAGTCCTTGTGTAGTACCTATGGTATTGGCACCGAAGAAGAATGGAGAATGGTGAATGTGTACTGATTCTAGAGAAATCAATAAGATAACAGTGAAGTATAGGTTTCGTATATCGAGAATGGATGACATAATGGACAGTTTGATTGGAGCAAAGTATTTCACAAAGATTGATTTGAAAAGTGGATATTGTACACACTAAATAGTGCACTTCTCTAAGTCTTTACTTCCAAGGGAATCCATGAATGGGAAATCTTGAGAAAGAGACCTAGAGCTCCCTAGGCATCGAGTCACAAGGATGTTTATGGTGCTCTCAGCTAGAGCTATTGAAGCATGCAACCTTTCTAGTAAACCACACAATGGGAGATTCAAAGAGACAAGGGTAAGAATTCCAATATCCTCAAGAATAAAAAATGAGAATGCAATGCAATGCAAGCTATGCTAAGAATGAAGATGCAAGCTAAGCTATAAAAAGAAAGTATTACAAACCCTTGCTAATTAAGCTATGTGAGCTAATATAAAGCATAAAGGAAACTAGGCTAGATGCCATAAAAGCTATGATGCAAGAAAGAAACTAGAATGAAAGAATGATCTCCAAAATCTCCAAAGTCTCCAAGAAATTCTACAGCATAAGATTAGCATAAAAAGTTAGGATCTAAGAATGAGAAAAGAGCTCTCCTTGTAAAGGAATTTAAAATAAATGGACCATGGAGATTAAGAGGCAAAAGATTTAATCAAGGGTGGAGCTTGAAAGAGGAGCAATCCATGTGCACAAATCTCCTCCAATGAGAAAATAAGAGTTGACTTTTGTGTCCATATGAGACAAAAAGTGCTTTTCTTCTTTTTATAAAATAAGAATAATGCTTTATTTGTGCAACTTAGGATAAGAGGAAAAGTGGGGGCTTTTTATTTAATAAAAGGGGAGGAAATTCTTTTTAAATAAGTAAAGACTTAGGATAAAATGGTTAGCCCAAGGCAAATAATAAAAAATGATAAAATAGTATTTGATCAAGGAAATTGATATAATTGAAAAATGTTGATTTTTGAAAATATTGATTCAGGGATTTGATAAATTGTTGAATGGAGGCCCAAAGTCTAGGCGACCATTTTAGGGTGCATACATTCGCCCCTCTTTGACTAATGTGAGATCGATTTGGGATCATATGCAGTCAAAGAATGAAATTGAAAGGTGAGATCGATTTGGGATCACAAAACAATCCAAACATGTGTTCGACGGATGGGAACATATCAGGACAAGCATAAGCATAAGCTGACAAGGATAAGCTGAAAGACAAGACCAACACCTGTATAGCTAGGTGATAATCAAGTCTCAAATAAGAGATAAGAATCTCAAGCAAAGTCGATTGATAAGCTGAATCAAAGATTAAAGCTGATAGGTACTGCCCCCTCAGAATCAAAATCAAAATCAGGTAGAGGAGAACAACAAATTGATAAACTTGATCAACTTACTAGAAATCATAATCGAAGGTGAAAAGATGATAGGATAACCATCAAGCGATGAAAACATGCCCCAGTTTGACTAGGTTTGATTGAGAAAGATATAGGATAAAAATGAAGTCAAACCTCACAGAGATGAAGTGGATGAAAATGAATGAAAGACTAAGAGTTTGAAAGAGATGGGGATGAAGAAATGAAGATGCCCCAACAAAGATTGAAGGATCAGGCCTCAAAAAGTCAGCCAACTGCGCAGAAGAGGGTGAAAGTTTTGAAATGTGATTTTGACTATCAAGATGAACTTTGATTTTGATTTTGATCCTAAAAATGGATCCAGGACATCGAAATTAGCTAGGGGTGCAATTTTTGTGCAATTCTGAGGTGTTTTGAAAATTAGGTTAAAAAGTCAAAATGCTATAAAAGGGGGTAAAAAGGTCATTTTCAAAATCATTTATCTTTTAGTGATTTGAGAATCTTGAGAGCTTAGAGAGAGAAAATGGCCCAGCAAGCAGTGATCCCAGTCCACAGGCATCGATTTGAGCGTGCTCAATTGCACAATCGGCCTCCGCAGTATGGTGCCCCGGTATGTTTTCAGAAAAACTCACTTTGTAGGTCATTTATGAGTATTTATGTCAATTTAAAACATGTTTATAAAGTTTTTAAACTTTTTCAAATTTTCCTCATATGAAAAATTGTACGATACTTGCTAAGTATCGCACCCTTTGAGGATATCTATCATGTGATACTTCATGGGTCAAAATAGTATTGCATGATACTGGATGAAATATCATGCGATACTACCCAAAGTATTACAGGCAAAGATACTATCACACTTATATTGAGAAAAGTATTGCACGATATTTAGTCAAAAAATAGCATCGCACAGTATAGAGAAATTAACATGTTTTAATGTTTTTGAGCAAAATGACATGGGTCCTGACAATGTTTGATTTTAAGATGTTTTGTACTGATTTTATACATCCATCATGATATGTTATGACATCTGATTTGGGTTAAATGGCTTGCAATAGAACTTTCCTATGCTTCTCATTAGAGCGCCGAGAGTGACTAGGTTACGATGTGTTCAGGATCTAGATGATCCAGGACGGGCAAACCTGAGGGAGATGGGATTCAACTATTTGCTGCAGATGCACCATATTCGGGCTAATCATGGATTACTTATAGCATTGGCTGAGAAGTGGCACAGTGAGCATAACACCTTTCACTTTCCCACTAGAGAGGCTACTATTAGCCTAGAGGATGTCTATCGAATCCTGCGAGTTTCAAGCCATGGAGATCCTGTAAGTATAGTCATGTTTATAGATAGTCATAGATGTAAAGTTTCCATATGATAGAAACTAACATGATTGTTTGTTGGCACATGTGTACTATGATCAGGATCTGACTGAGTGGCGGTAGATTATGCAAGACATGTTTCAGGATGTCACATTTGTGGATAGACACCTCAGTTGGGATCAACTGATGGATGAGTTTGGTGGGGACTTTTTGGTGCCATGTATAGTATGTTATATTGTGGCACATGCCCTTATTATTGACAGGAGTCAGAAGGGTTTCCCACTAGGCTGGGGCAGGTTAGTGGCGGATCTAATTGCACACCCATGATGAATGGCATGGGGGCCAGCCATCCTAGCAGATATGTACCATGAGCTCCATGAGATCGTCTATCAGGAGAGCAGGACCTGGGCATGTGATGCTATCCTAGCACAGGTTTGGGCATGGGAGCACATCACCATTATGCCTCCATGTGTGTAGCCAAGGGAGTGGAGATGCCCCTATATCTATAGGTACATAAGGTTCCTGTCACAGCCACATAGTGGGGATGTGACATATTACAAGAGGGTACTGGATGAGCTCACCTCATTTCAGTGGAGACCATATAGGGCTATTGAGTAGTAGGGTGATTGGGAGGAGGAGCTCGGTTACATGTTATGCAGCCGGCCACTGGTAGGTCGGCACTCTGACATTGTTGAGATATTTTTGATTATCTGGGTCTGGAGATAGTTTAGGTGTCAGCAAAGAGTGCCTACTAAGACCACTACCTATGCTCAGGTTAGGGATGAGGAGGGCCAGGGTTGGCTGTCGATGCTGGACTACTAGCAGGCAGTACAAGATATAGCGACCATATGCTGGGAGCCATGGGACTACCTCCCAGACATGGCAGATGTAGGTACTGATGCGGCTTACAGGGCAAAGTGGCGGAGGTTCCCATTCCCTAGATTCACTATACCTAATGCACAACTAGTAGCATAGGGGGATGAGGGATATGATGGGGATGGAGGGGATGGAGGGGATGGAGGAGGGAGAGAGAGAGCTAGGGAGATAGGATAGAGCTCTCGATCAGGTAGCTAGAAATGGCCACAAGGATAGGGTTCTGTTGATGAGGGGGATGACATGATGAGGCCATCTCACTGATGGGTGGATGCTGGGCAGGATCAGCCTATAGGGGGAGAGGATCTGAGAGCAAGGATCCAAGTCCTAGAGATAGAGATGCAGTAGCTATGGATCACTATAGCCGTCAGAGACTAGCAGCTGACTGATCTGAGAGCTGAGATAGAGTGGCGGGAGAGGGTTGCATAGGCTAATGCAGCAGAATCTGGTGAGAGGCAACACAAGATGCTTATTATCATGGGCTCTACATATAGGTTGTATCGGAGGGATAGAGAGCACCACTCTACTCTATGATAGCTGGGAGATCTGACATAGTACCAGACAGAGCGGTAGCACTAGCTCCACCACCACCAGCTCCACATGACGGTGCTAGTGAGTCCTAGGTTTAGGTTTAGGATAGATGTATAGAGACATATCCTAGGACATTATCCATATTTTTGGATCCCACATTGTATCATGACATTTATCATATAAATGAGATTATTGGATTTGTGATATATCTTGTGTACTTGTCCCACTTGTGATGGATGTTTCAGTTTTTATATTGTCTTGTTATATTGCTCAAAATGTATGATATGTATGCTCATGTATAATCTCTCTCATAGATGTATGTTTAGTTCTCATGTTTATGATATAGACTCATGTTTCTAAAAATGATCTCTTTGGGATATAGATATGATGATAAGATTAACCCCTTGTGATGACAGGAAAAAGAACATGATGTGAAAAGACAAGGAGTGAAAGACATGATCGAGAAAAGGAAAGGTGAGCGCAGTTGACAAGTCCATGAAAGATGAAAGGAGAGCTCTCTCCATATGAAAGGTGCAACATTAATCTAACATGAACCTAAAATGCAAGCTACTATGAAAAGTGGTTTACTTGCAAGGTCACAAAGCTTTTAGACTCTAATTTTCATCATCGAGCGTTATTGGTAGCATCGCAAGATCATATAATGCACACTAGTATGACTATGTGAATTTGAATATGATCTATATCAGATAGATATGTGGGAATCCCACCTAGGCATCAAATATATATAGGTCAAGATGACTAGTGCAGTGAGATTACCTAAGTTTAATATAGCAAGATTATACTCACATCAAGACACAAGGAAAGTCAAGATGGCTAGAAGTATGCACTTGCAAAAATAGTCAAGGATAATACCTTGTAGATCCCAATGTCAAGTGGAACAAGCATAAATGCTAATGATAGTTAGGACCAACAAAACATACCCACAATCAGAAAAAGTAATAAAACATGTCCTCATGCCCCCAGTCTTCTAGCTTGGCATCATTGAAAACTATTAGGGAGAGAACACTCATCAAAGAAATCATCATAGATAGCACACAAAGAAATAAAGTCAAACAAGTCTCAGCGATTCGAGTGTGTAAGTGTGTGTGTGTAGGTCATAGAGTCAAACTTTGAGTATCACATCTGCCAGTGAGAAATACCATATCATGCTAGATTGTGGGTAAGATATCTGATAAGTGTTGAGAAACTAATGCAAGAGTATCCTAGGTGTAAGAGCAATCTTGCATCACCCAAAAATATTTTTGTTTTTGTATTCAATAAGGGCTATCTTGTGCAGAGCTGCTATTTATGGAAACTTACTATTTTTAGTAAGTTGGTCATACGATCTTGGAATGTTCTGATTTTACATGTGGAGGTTCATCTCAGTCATATCAGCCTGCCAGTAAAGTTTCATGGCTAGATCAGGTCTAGTTTTGAAGATATTGAAGATTTTTGGTATTGGCAGTAGGGTATAGAAACTTTGAACTCAATTTTGAAGGCTTTAGAGGCTCCAGATGAGGTTGAAAATTTGGGTGATAGGCACTTGCGCGAGTCAAACTTGTAGAGCACTTCGTGGCCTTTTCGAAATGGGGTTATAATAGTCAATCGGGTCAACTAGTGATGAATTATGGTCTCCGAAAGTCAGGTCACTTGAAATGGCAGAAAATAATTTTCCTTCAAAATTTATGTTCGGGTTTCAAAAGTTATTTTGAGCTGACTTTGATGTAATAAATTGAAAAATAAAACAATTCTAAGTTTGGTCAGCCCTAAGGGCTAAATTTTTGGAACTTTCTCGGGTGGTGGAAAATGCCTATATAAAGAAGGCCCGTAGTGTTGTCTAGGGCAGTTCGGGGTAGAGATCTAGGTATTGATTCGAGGCTTTGTCCTACAGAATATTGTAAGAGAATGCCCATGTGGCTTTGCATATTGTAATTCTGAAAGTTTGTAATTCCACATTTGTGGAGATAATAAGAAGCCAATTTTTTGTTCTTGCATATTGTTGTTGTTTCTCTATTTCTGTTATGTGTTTGTGGTATTAAGGGGAGCACCCTTCTTTAGAAACACTTGACGCTAGGGTAGTGTTGAAAAACATAGTTTGGGGTGGTGTTGAAAAACATCATTTTCAAGATGTCCTAAAGACAATGCATCCTAGAGACCAAAGCTAACACAGTTATGCCCCCTAGATAAAGACAAAGACTAATTCCAAACCAAGGTAACAAGGTCAAGGCATGATGGAAAAAGGCTAAGTGTCAAGGACGCATGCTAAGAAACAAGTGTGCAAAGGCCTCAAGTAGCGCCTATTTCCAGGTTTTCACCACTTAGAGATTTTTTTAATTTTTTTGTATTTTTGCTACCAAGGCGCCTGTTTCTAGGTTTTCACCAAGGCACTTTTTCTATTTTTAAAAAAATTTTAAAATTTTAAAATTTTTTTTTTTTATTTTTATTTTTTCAAGACTTTATATATTTTTTAGGATTTTTTCAGCATCATATATGATTTTTTTTGGAATTTTTTCAGGATCAATAAGTATGTACAAAGGATGCCCCTAGACAAAATAGGCATCATGGATAGAACTTCTTGAGGTCCAAGACATTGATAGGATCAGGGAGCTACTTTCCCTTTGGATCAGATAGTAAATAAGCACCTGTACCAAAAATAATAGTAATGATGTATGGTCCAAGCCAATTAGGTTTGAACTTGCCCTTTTTCTCTCTATGTTGTTGGTTCTTAGGGTTTTCTCATAGGACAAGATCCCCCACTTGAAATTCTCTAGGGCGAACCTACTTGTTGAATGCTTTGGACATACGCTTTTGGTAAACTCTCATGTGATCAAAAGATGCTTTATGCTTTTCATCTAGTAGTTCTAGTTCTTGCAACCTCATGGCGCGGTAGTCTTCATCTGTCACTAAACCTTTAAGGGAAACTCTAAGTGAAGGAATCTTCACCTCTAAAGGTAACACTGCTTCAGCACCATAAGTGAGGGAAAAAGGAGTAGCCCCTGTTGGAGTACGAATACTCATTCTATAGGCCCACAAGGCCAAATTTATCTGTAGATGCCAATCTCTACCAATCTTGTGAACTGTTCTATGGAGGATTTTGAGAATGGTCTTATTCGAAGCCTCTGCTTGTCCATTTCCTTGCAGAAAGTAAATGGAGGACCAATGTTGTTTTATCTTGAATTTCTTGCAGAGATGTTTAAGTTCCTTATTTTTAAACTGACCTCCATTGTCAGTGATAATTTCAACAGGCACTCCATACCGATAGATGATATGGTTCAAAATAAACAAAGAAACTGTCTTGCCTAAGGCAACAGAAAGTGGGACAACTTCTACCCATTTGGTAAAGTAATCAGTAGTAGTGATAATGAATTTGTGTCCACCTGATGAGTTGGGATGAATCTGTCCAACAAGATCAAAGGCCCAGCATTGAAATGGCCAATGAGAAATGGAAGGAATAAGCTCCCTGCTTGGAGCATGTATCAGGTTACCATGTTTCTGACACTTTTTGCATGATTTAGTAGAAGCTACTGCATCTGTCTGCATGGTAGGCCAATAGTACCCTTCCCTAAGAAATCTTTGAGCCATGGCAAGACCATTAGAATGTTCTCCACAAATGCCCTTGTGAATGTCAACTAACGCTTGGTTGGACTCATCCTTTTCTAAACACATAATAAGTGTCCCATCTAAACCCCTCCTATACAGATCACCAGAGATAAGGGTGTGGTGAGAGGCATTTCGGGTTAGGTTTCTTCATTTAGAATGATTGAAGGTTTCAGGGATAGTACCATCACGGAGGTATGAGTAAATAGCACCATAGCGGGATGACTCATGGCCAATAAGGGTACAAACAACTTGGCTTTCTTGGGAGTCATAGATAGGGTAGCATAGCTCTTCCACCAGGAATTCAAATCTAGACTCATGTTGTTCTAGCTGAAGAAGTGAAGCCAATGTATCCATAGCATCAGCTGCTTTATTCTCTACTCTAGGGATTTGTTGAAATGTAACAAAGGTGAAGTAGCGTCGCAATGAATCAACCATTTTCTTGTAGGGTACCAATTTTTCATCTTTGGTTTGGTATTCTTCATTAACTTGGTTGACTATTAATTATGAATCCCCATAAATATGAAGCTCTATGATTCTCCACTCTATAGCCATTTTTAGTCCATTTGTCAAGGCCTCATACTCAGCAATGTTATTTGTGCATGGGAACAATAGTTTGTAGGACTTAGGAATTGTGTACCCATGAGGAGAAACAAACAACACTCCTGCTCCTGAACCATTTTGCATGAAAGAACCATCAAAGAACATCTTCCATGTTCTTGCAGTCATGTACATTATGTGCTCATCTGGAAATTCAACTTGAATTGGTGCTTTGTCTCGAATTGGAAAATCAGCCAATTGGTCTGTAATGTCTTGTCCTTTTATAGCCTTACACTCAACATACTCTATGTCAAATTTTGATAAGATCATCATCCACTTAGCAAGTCTACCTCTGAGAGCAGCCTTACCAAGAAAATATTTGAGAGGATCAATTTTTGCAATGAGGTGTATTGTATGCGCAAGGATGTAATGTCGCAACTTTTGGGAAGCAAACACCACCGCTAGGCAAGATTTTTAAATACTAGTGTAGTTGACCTCATATGACACAAGAGTATGACTATTGTAATATATATCCCTTTCTTTTCTAGTATCATCAAGTTGAGCCAATAATGCCCCCAGGGAAGATTTTGTTGCTAACACATACAATATGAGTGGTTTTCTTGGGATAGGAGGCATTAAGATTGGAGGATTAGCCAAGTATTGCTTGATTTGGTCCATGTTTTGCTGACAATCTTCATTCCAGACACATTTAACCCCTTTGTGTAAAGTCTTATTAAAGGGTTGAGCTCTATCAGCCAGTTGTGAAATAAACCTCCTTATAGATTAAAGGCATCCTTGAAGACTCATCATTTGGCTAATGTTTTTGGGAGGCGGCATATCCAATATTGCTTGAACTTTCTCTGGGTCCACCTCTATTCCTTTAGTTGGAATGATAAATCCTAGGAGTTTTCTAGAGGTGACTCCAAATGCACACTTTTTGGGTTTTAATCTAAGTTGAAATTGCTCCATACTATCTAGAATGACTTCTAAATCGCCTAGGTGTGTATCCCCTTTTTTAGATTTTACCAAGGTGTCATCCACATAATCTTCCATATTCTTATGCATCATGTCATGGAAGATAGTAGTCATAGCTCTTTGATAAGTAGCTCTTGCATTTTTTTAATCCAAATGGTATGACATTCCAGCAATAGATTTCCCATGCACAAGTGAAAGCAGTCTTTTATTGGTCTTTAGGAGCTATTTTGATTTGATTATACCCAGAAAAACTGACCATAAATGAATAGATCTCATAACCCACTGTCATGTCCACTATCATGTCTATGTTTGGAAGTGGAAAGTCATCCTTTGAGCATGCTTTATTAAGATCTCTAAAATCTATGCAGACGCGAATGGACTTGTCATGTTTTGAAATTGGTACAATATTGGATATCCATTCGACATAATCAATGGCTCTTATAAATCCTACACTGAGAAGTTTTTCTAGTTCAAATTTGACAAGAAGAGCTATGTGAGGATGTATTTTCCTCAATTTCTATTTTATTGGTTTTATACTTGGAGCTATGGACAAGTGATGCATAATGAGACTAGTGTCCAACCTTGGCATGCCTGAGTAAGTCCAAGAAAAATTGATCTTCCTAGTTTGTAGGAACTTGGTATATGCCTCTTTTTCTATGTTGATAGAGACTGTGCTAGATGCACTATTTGTGGAGCCTCTTGTGTATTCAAATTAACTGGTTGTATAGGCTCAACAAGCACTGAAGATCTATCCTGAAAGTAACTTGAGAGATGATCAAGTACCTCATCCTTAGGCACCTCAGAGAGGTTTTCATGTTTGGATACATCCTTTATTTTTACTTTTTTAGGTTCTGACACCGCCACACAGTGGTTTTCACCATCAGAACTCTTATTCTTTTTTTCTTTTCTTTTCATTTTGTGACTAAGGTACTTGATATCTAGTTCTGTCATGCTTGTAGTTGGTTTTCTAGTGGAAGAGACTACAGGTTCAAGGGCATTTACGTAACATTCTATCTCATAGTCATTTTGGAAAGTTAGGAGTTGAGGCTCTTGATAGCACTGAGACCAATCAATTAGGTGGGGATTGGCAAGGGGTAGGTCAATGACTGGTTCAATATTGTGTATGCAAATGGTATCATCTCTAGTGATTGCAGAGTTAGGATCTATCAAATATCCCTCTAAGGTACCCAAATCAGGACTTATCCTACCAAGCGAAGCATCTTCCACTAAAGCAACTTGCAGATTCCAATCCACTAATCCTACACTAGACTTGCTAGCTACCTCAGGTTGGGAGCCATATGTATGGAAAACATCAATGTCCATTTCAACTATGGAACAATCAGAAAGAGATTCCCACTCATTCTCATGTGAGTCCGTATCTGAATCTCAGCTGGGATGTTTACACCAAGCATATTTTTTAGGCCTTGAGGTAGAGGCTTTGATGTCACCAAGGGTAACACCTTCTTGAATGTCATTTGTGCATTGAGTTTTTGGAATATGATCCTCAACATGATCTTCAACAATGGATACTTCTAGTTCTAGGTCTGAAACTGTTGGATTGATAACTATAGCATCTAAATCTCCCCAAAGGAGATTGGTGGAAGGGACCCGATCTTCACACCTATCTTGTTGATTTTGCAAATTGGGTATGTAGCTTGATTCATCATCACTATTCATCGCAGCAAGGATAGGAGCAATTTTCTTATTCTGACTTTCAAAACCTAGGCCAACTGTTGTCTTAGATCTGGGGCCAAAGAGAGCATGATTGAGTGGTTCAGCCTTAGCATCTAATCTGTGACTGAGAGGACCATGACTTGGGTAGCCCATATTTTTGACCAAAGTTTATCCTCTCCCATAAGCCTTAGGAGATGAGGAGAAATTTTCATTATGCTTGTATTTTTCTTCCTTGTAAATCCAATCTCTAATAGCTACCTCTTCTTTTTCATCCTGGATAGGCACTGAGGACTCTACAAATGTACCAAATAGAGTCATTACTGAAGATGAGGGACGCATCTCTTGTGAAGGTTTACCATAGGACCTAGGTGAGACTGGCAGTTTTGTAAAGGAATCAATTTGATATCCCTCCATACCAAGGTCTATGGCTTTGAACTTATTCTAGCATTGTGCTAAAGTGGCATCAAAATCATCTACTTCTCTATTGAGAGGAACATGAGTCCCTACTGAAATTGCATTAATAGATAATGTGCTATCCCTAGGTATACAAACTTCTACTCCATTATAGGGGAACTTAACACATTGGTGGTAGGTGGATGGTACTGCTTGCATGTAATGGATCCACAGTCTACCAAGTAGGATATTATATGCTAAAGGAACAGCATCAACAATTTGGAACAAAATATCCTTTTCAACGGGGCCAATCCTGACAGGAAGGATGACCAAGCCCTTGGAGCTTCTCTCTGCCTCATCATAGGCTTTAATTGTAATTTTCTTCCAGGTATCAATAACGTGCTCAGAGTAACCCAATATTTTCAACAAACTCAAGGAACAAATATTGAGCCCAACACCCCCATCAATCAACACATGCCTGACATGGGTCTTGTGAATCATGACTTCGATATGAAGGGCAAGATTATGTGGATGGCTCAAGGATTTGTCATCTTCTTTTGAGAATGTGAGGTAATGAGGGTTGGCAAGGTGGTTAACCATGTTTTGGAATTGGTCAACATCTATGTTGTTAGGAACATTGGTTGTACACAAAGCATCCTCAAGGACACACTTATGTCTTGGAGACAATTCCAGGAGTTCAAAAAATGAGATTTGAGCTGGTGTTCTTTGTAACTGGTCAAGAAGATTGTAGCTCATTTCAGGATTGACTGCTGACTTGGTGGTGACATTCTTAGATGCCACTTGCTTGGGTTTGCTGGACTGATTGGAACTAGGACCTCTAATAACAATAGGACCTTGACTTTGGCTTCTGGTGATAGCATTGAGAGCTTGGGATGACGTTTGAGAGTGAGGACCCCTAAGCACCACCATAGGTTCTTCATAAAATATAGGAGGAGAGCCCAAATCATGACTATAAGAATCTTTGTTTCGCATCATGTTGACATTTTCCTCGACAATCTCAAGCATATTAACCACATTCTCTGCACCTGTGTAGGTATAGTTGATTTTGGCCTTGCCATTCTTGGGTTTAGAGGTTTCCCCCTTTTCATGTTTGGGCAAAGGCTCCTTGATTGCCTTGTGGTCTGTATTTGTATTCAACCCATCAATCTGAAGTTTACCACTTTCAATAAGATCCTGAATGAATGGTTTAAGTTTCCTGAAATGTTTGATGTCATGTCCAATGCCATTGTGGAATTTGAAAAAATATTTTTCATTCCACCAATGTGGCTTAATGTCAAGTATGTGGAAATTTGTTGGATCTTGTGGTTGTGCAAGATTATTGGCAATAAGGGTCTTGAAAACATCCTCATAGGAGTCACCCAGTTTAGAAAACTATCGCAACTTTTTCTTGGGCTTTTCTTGATAGATAGGTTTATGCTCTTGTTGGTTGGAGGATGTGTTGATCTTCATAGCTTGGACTGCACTAGACAAATGGAGGACTCCTTGATCCTTGGGTTGGGAAGAGTCCACAACTCCATCGTTGACTACTTGCTTATTCTTGTTCCAGTGCGAGTGCTTGCCTTTGTCCTTATTAGCATTGTTAGGATTTTGACCATTGTTGGTATTGCTATATTTGGTCAAAATTCCTTGTTCCTTTAGGACATCCTCAATTTGACATGCGGTCTCAACCATAGTATCAAAGGAATAAAAGACCATCTTTTGAACCTCATAACGCATTTCAAGCACCAAATTACAGACAATGATGTCAATCCTTTCATGCTCAGGAATAGTCCTAGAATAGCGGGAGCACAATCATCTCCACCTTTACAAGAAGGTAACAAAGGATTCCCCTTGGTTTTGTTTCAGATTGCATAAGTCCAACATAGTGACTGATCTTGACAAGTTGTATGCAAAATGTTGAACAAACCTATGGACAAGTTCTTTGAAAGTTTTGATGGGAGGGGTTATGTTGGTAAACCACTCCATGGCTTGGCCCTTGAGGCTCCTTGGAAATAATCTCATAAGGTAAGAGTCATCTTGGTGGAACTCAAAACTCATGATGTAAAATTGACACACATGATCATGTGGGTCACCATTTCCATCATACTTGTCGTATTGGGGCATTTCAACTTTCCTAGGAAAATCCGTCATAGTCACACTTTTGTTGAAAGGATTGGGACAAATAGAATCAAGTGAAAAGGAAATTTTAGGTGCCAACACATTTTTCATTAGCATATCTTGAGGTTTTTTTGAGTAGAGAGTTGGACCTTGAGTGTTTGAACAAGTCATTAGTGAATGCGGCATTCACATGAGCATCACCAGATTCGTTGTTTTGGTCTTCATGTTATGACCATGCATCTTGGTGAGCTTTCCCATAATGTCTTTTAGCTCTTTGATGGGCATCTAAATATCTTGAGTTAATAGGGGGTGATTTAGGTTGATTGTCATCACCAAATGACATGTTATCCCTATGTCTTTGGAAAATGTCATCAAGAGTTTGATCCATTACTTCTCTTTGTTTCCTAGTCAAAGTGTAGCTCATGTCCATATTTGATTAAGAAGATGGTAGAGAAGTACTCAACTCACTAGGATTTCTCTTTGGGTCAAACCAAGCCTCAGACTCACTCCTAGGTGATTGATCAAAGATGGGTTTCTTTCCCTTTCGCTTTTGACGAGTTTGGACTAAGGATAATTGTTCAAAGACAACTTGAGGTCATTTTCCTTGACTAACTTGGTACCTTGTTGTAACCGACATGAAAGAAAAAGACCCTTGGTGATAAGATGACCTTATGAAATGTCAATACCAAACTAGGATAGTGAAAGTGTTCAATTGTCCAAAAAGAGATGGTAAGATAGAAAGTTGCAAAAGGTGCAAACCAACACAGCCACAAAGGTGTATAATAAAAAGATGAGTATCCTAACACATATGGACTAGGAGGATGGATTTGCCAAATATATAATTGAAATTGAATTTTGATGGAAGTGAATTGGACAAAAGAGTACTGAAACTCTCCAAGTGTGTTACCAAAGAATCTAAAGGTGTACTTCCTCAACAAGGATAATTCCTAACTTATCGATGCCAAGCAAGACTACTTTGTAAAATTAGAGAACACTAATTCAAGGGGTCTAAAAATAGGAACCCAAGGTACAAATAGGTTTCTAGTAGTAGAGTAAGTCACCTACTAAAATCTGATCAACTAAGGAAAAGCTGAAAATTTCATAAACCAAATAGGCAACAAAAAGACTTTGTGTGATAGTTTCCAAGCTAACAGTACGATAATTTCTGACCAGGTGATATTTTGCAGTAAGCAATGCGATAGTTTCTAGGCAACCTGTGTGATACTTTCCAGGCAAGCAGTGTGATAGTCTTCCAGTGATGAACTATCGTACGATAATTCTTAGTATAGTGTATGATACAGTTTTAGGATCATACGACTCTTGACCAGTGAGTGCTAAAAATCTTAGTTTTAAGGGTAGTTTGTTCAAAATTTTAGTTTGAAGGTTGAATTTTTTGATTTCAAGCACAGTGACAGCAGTAAATAGAAAGGTTTGCAAACAGTGGGTGATCAAACATGTCATAAAACACTTGCACAAGGGCAAAAGCAACCTTGCCAAGACAAGCAATTTTTGATAGCAAAGCAATAAAATCCTATGAATGCTATCGTGATGTTTGATATTTGAGAACATTTACACGAGTAGATCACAACGAGAACACTTCAACCACTTACTAGCCTAAAAAGACAATGGCTCAATACTCAACAACTTGGCCCACACTTGATGTTCCACTCTCTCACACAAAGTGGTTACCCATAATAGATATTGGCTTTGTCGTGGAATTGCCAATGACACAACCAAAGGAACACAGATGGTGAGTAATCTTGGGGTGATCTGGGTTAGTCCACTAGGATCAATCCTTGCACCAAGAAGCTAAGCAGCAAAATAGGGTGGCTTCTATCTATGGTTTTTAATAAGGGCTTCTGTTCGTAATACACCTCTTGCTCCCCAAAGGGACTACTTACCTTGCGGCAAGTAATGGACCTCACGGCCACAAGAGTACCTTAAGAATTCTTGCTCAACATTTTCCTCATGGTCACAATCCCACAAGTACTCACATCAAGCGAAGACAAGTACTACTTCTACCAAGGTTTTGTGTCCTTGATAGCTATGAGTTTATAGTGGGTCGGAATAGTTGGCAAAAATCTTGTCCCCACTTGGGTCGTTCCTCTTGATTGCTCAAGAGCAGGCCCACTAAAGGATTCTAAAAGCTAAACAAAGAGTGGATCAACCTTTGAGTGTCAGGATTTCTATTTCACCTCAAGGGTGAAGAGCATAATCTCCTAGCTCAAAAATATCTCCCAAACACACCAAGCAAAGGTTCAATTACCCTCTTTCTTTCAAAATCCAAAGATGGGTCAAGATTTTTTGGTTCACCACAAGGGTGAAGAGCATACTTCTCCTACCACCCAAAGATTTCTACAACAAGATATTAAGTGCCTATGAAATGAAAAAACTAGTATATGCTGCACTCAAAAGAAAGCAATAAAACAAGCACTTGATTGGTTTTCATGCTGTGGGCAGCCCTACAAAAGCCGTTATTAGCCCTTGTGCATTTGGAGCTTTGACATGCATTCTTTTAAGCAAATAATCAAGTAATCGGAGCACCTACAAGCACCACTTGTTAGCCCTACAAGGGTTAGCACATCAAAAACTAAATGAAATCTGCAAATAGACCCCTGTTCTACAATAGCAAATCAGAAATCTGAATCAAAACCAAGTAAATATTGCGAAGAAATGACAAAAATTGCTCACTGCCAGGCCTGGGTGATATTTCTATCAAAGAAATAGTCATGTGATATTCCATTTTGTATTGGTGCGATAATATATCTCCGTGCAATAATTCCTGGTACCTGCGTGCGACAGAGAATAGAACAAGAGTGCGATATAATCTGCCAAAGCATGTGATATTATAACTAGTAAAATATCGCACTGATATAGAAGAAAATATCATATGACACTGGAAAACTATCGCACGATAATTCTGTTAGAAAAAACCAGACAGCAAATTTTGACGAAACAACAAGCAAATATTGACGAAAAAAATGACGAAAATATAGAAAATGAAGGACAAAATAAGAATGTTCTGCCCCACGATGGACGTTGAATATGTACACACTAAATAGTGCACTTCTCTAAGTCTTTACTTGTAAGGGAATCCATGAATGGGAAACCTTGAGAAAGTGACCTAGAGCTCCCTAGGCATGGAGTCACAAGGATGTTGATGGTGCTCTTAGCTAGAGCTATTGAAGCATGCAAGCTTGCTAGTAAACCACACAATGGGAGATTCAAAGAGACAAGGGCAAGAATGCCAATATCCTCAAGAATCAACAATGAGAATGCAATGTAATGCAAGCTATGCTAAGAATGAATATGCAAGCTAAGCTATGAAAGGAAAGTATTACAAACCCTTGCTAATTAATGTATGTGAGCTAATCTAAAGCATAAAGGAAACTAGGCTAGATGCCATAAAAGCTATGATGCAAGAAAGAAACTAGAATGCAAGAATGATCTCCAAAAGCTCCAAAGTCTCCAAGAAATCCTACAGCATAAGATTAGCATAAAAATCTAGGATCTAAGAATGAGAAAAGAGCTCTCCTTTTAAAGGAATTGAAAAGAATTGGACCATAGAGATTAAGAGGCAAAAGATTTAATCAAGGGTGGAGCTTGAAAGAGGAGCAATCCATGTGCACAAATCTCCTCCAATGAGAAAATAAGAGTTGACTTTTGTGTCCATATGAGACAAAAAGTGATTTTCTTCTTTTTATAAAATAAGAATAATGCTTTATTTGTGCAACTTAGGATAAGAGGAAAAGTGAGGGCTTTTTATTTAATAAAAGGGGAGGAAATTTCTTTTAAATAAATAAAGACTTAGGATAAAATGGTTAGCCCAAGGCAAATAATCGAAAATGATAAAATAGGATTTGATCAAGGAAATTGATATAATTGAAAAATGTTGATTTTTGAAAATATTGATTCAAGGATATGATAAATTGCTGAATGGGGGCCCAAAGTCTAGGCAACCATTTTAGGGTACATACAGATATCATCAAATTAGAATAAGAGAAGGTGATGAGTGGAAGACTACTTTCAAGACAAAATATGGTTTGTATGAGTGGTTGGTTATGCCCTTTGGTTTAACTAATGCACCGAGTGCTTTTATGAGGCTGATGAATGAAGTTTTGAAGAAATTCTTGGGTAAGTTTATGATTATATATCTTGATGATATTCTGATATTCAGTAAGACTAGAGAAGAACATTTGTTGCATGTTAGACAATTTTTGCAGAGATTGAAAGAAGAAAAGTTGCTAATAAATCTGAAAAAGTGTTCATTCATGAAAGAGGAGATTGTGTATTTGGGATTTGTAATTTCAGCTGATGGTTTGAAGATGGATCCTAAAAAGGTTGAAGCTATTCTAAATTGGCCTACACCTATGAATGCTAGTGAGGTAAGATCATTTCATGGTTTAGAAATTTTTTACCAAAAGTTCATAAGGAATTTCAGTTCAATTTGTAATGCTATGATTGAGACTATGAGAGGGGATAAAATAGAATTCAAGTGGACACGTGTAGCTAATAAAAGTTTTGAGACTTTGAAGCAGAGGGTTGCTGAATTACTTGTTTTGGCATTACCTGATTTCAATAAAGTATTTCAAGTGGAATGTGATGCAAGTGGTAGTGCAATTGGAGCTGTGTTGAGTCAAGAAGGTAAACCTATTGCTTTCTTTAGTGAAAAGTTGAATGATGCTAAAAGGAAATATTTTGTGTATGATCAATAATTCTATGCTATTGTTCAAGCACTGAAGAAATGGAGACATTATTTGATACCGAGTTAATTTGTGTTGTATATTGATCATAAGGCTTTACAATACTTGGATAGTCAAAATAAGTTGAATCAGAGACATATGAAATGGGTTGAGTACTTGCAGAGTTATACATTTGTGATAAAGCATAAAAGTGGAGTCACTAACCAAGTTGCTAATGCATTAAGTAGAAGAAGATCTTTGATGACCAAGATGAAAATTGAAGTTCTTGGTTTTGATGAGATGAGAGATTTGTATGAAATTGATCCTGATTTTTCTGAGCCGTGGAGAAAGTGTAGAGCACCTATTCAAGATCAACTGAGTACAAAATGGGAAGAATATTTCATTCAAGAAGGTATGTTGTTTAAAGGTATTCAGTTGTGTATACCACGAGGACAAATGAGAACTAATTTGATGAAGGAGAAACATAGTAGTGGTTTGGCTGGACATTTTGGTATTGATAAAACTTTGAATTTTCTTAAGGAGAAATACTTTGGCCGTAGTTGTATAAAGATGTTCAGAAACTTGTGAAAAGTTGTGGAATTTGTCAAGTAGCAAAAGGAGTAAGTTAGAATACTGGATTGTATACACCGATTGTTGTACCTGAGGAACCTTGGAATGACATCAATATAGATTTTGTTCTTGGATTACCGAAGACAGTAAGAGGTAATGATTCTATATTTGTTGTGGTAGATAGATTTTCAAAGATGACACATTTTATACCTTGTAGAAAGATATCAGATGCAGTACATGTAGCAGATCTTTTCTTTAAGGAAATTGTCAAATTGCATGGATTACCGAGGAGTATTATCTTTGACTGAGGCTGTAGGATTTGAGCAATACAAATCTACAAAATTTGAAGATCACCTGCATACAAAAACTTGTTACAAGGAAGTAGATACAAGAAGAGGGCAAGGGTTTGACTCAAAAATATGAAGAAGAAAATATCCTCAAATAATGAATGAATTAAATGTATAATGGATCATCCATATAAAGGAGATAGAAAGCCTTGAAAAGGCAAACCCTAGTACATGTAATAATTATTTTAACTATTACATGACTAATGCATTCAAGTTTATATTTAAAACAACTAATGCATGTGCATTTAACTAAATAAAAATGAGTTGACATCTTAAGAAGGGAGTAAAGTTAATTAATATAATTAATACTTTACTCTAACACCCCCCCTTAAGATGAGCAACAATGCAACTACAAACAATGCAAAAAGAAAGCAAAGGAAACTACAGTGCTAAAAGCATAAAAATGGGTCTCATCAACATGGCCTGATGAGGTACCCAGCACAACCAAATCTCTGTAAAATGGAGAAATAGAGAAAACCCAATGGGAAAAAACCCTACTCCAAAAAGAGATAGAAAAATGCAGAAAAAGAAATAACTCAAGAGACTCTCTCAAAACCATAAGTACAACCAGCCCCCCCATGAGAGAGGGATGAGACACCAAAGCCCCCCAAGAATGATGGAACCCCTGTGGAAATGATCAAACCAATGCAACTCCAATGTGGAAGAAAAAAAGGTATGAAACAAGGAAACCACTGAATGAGAGGTAAAACTGGAAGGCCTAAGTGATGCTCAAAGGAGAAAACACAAGGATCCTAAAAGGGAATCCCCAATGTAGGTGGTGTGACAGGTGTGCTGACATTGTCATAAAAGAGGAGATGAACATCCTTTGTAGAATCCTCAACAAGTGCACCTGGTGGCTCGATGAATGGAGCTAGAGGGTCAGGCAGTGCTGAAGAAGAATCATGTTGAAGAGAAAAGACCTCAATAGGATGTGGTGTGGTAGTCATAGCAGTGATCTTAGGAATAATATAAAAGTTCAAGTGACCTGACTGCACCACATGAGGCTCTCAAAAAAGAGGAGAGTTGTGCTTCGAAAATGGAGATGGTGGACCAAAGTGTGAGAAGGTGTAGAGATGGGTGGAATGATCAACTATCCCTGTAGCAACAATGCCTCTTGTCGCACTATCCCGAATGAAGACCGAATCTACAGTGAACTCAACTATCTTCCCTAATCCACTGTGTGTAATCTGATAAATCGAGAGAATGTTTATAGACAGAGATGGAACATATAATACATCATTGAATGTGCCATCCTGAATGCCTACTAAACCTTTCTCGCAGACTATCAGGACAATGTTATTCCCCATGAGAATATGAGGAATGGGAGAAGCCTCAACAGTAGAGAAGTCCCCTTGAGAAGATGCCATATGGTGAGAAGCACCTAAATCTAGTATCTAAGGGACCTATGAAGGGGATGCAATGGATGCCCATAATGCATGACCCTATCCAAAATTCTATCCAGATGTTGAAGATGTGGAGGAAGAATGAAAAGCAGAACCTTGTGAGGTAGAAGAGGATGGAGAGGAAACAGTGCTCTTCTGAAGAAGAGCTTGCAAATCTGCAATTTGTTTCTCATAGCCATCAAATCTCTTCTGAAAAAAATGTGACTCATCATGAGATCCCTTCTGACAATAGGAACATGTAGGGCTCTTAGTCTTGTGTTTCTCCTTCTTAGAAGAAGATGGTGGGCTAGTATAGTGCTGAGAAGAGGAATTTGATATCTGCTTCTGCTTTCCATTGGATGGCTGGGCAACCAATGTTTGGTTCTCTGATCCTACTAGAGAGTCCAACTGAGTAAGTTTGGCCTGCTCTCTAGTCAAATGATCACATAACACCTTAAAAGTGGGCATGGTGAATTTAGGTCCCAAAGCGTCCATGGTAGAATGAAAGGTAGAAGAGAAGATCTGAAAGTTTCCCCTAAGCTTAGACAGAATCAAATAAATGCACTCTTTATCAGTCTTTTGCTTTCCACATCTATGTAACAAAGATCTCTACTATTTGAACTTCATCAGAAAGTCCTCAATAGAGGGAAAAGAATTAGGTACAAGAGAGGAAAGCTCTGCCTCAATCTGAAGTGCTCTGAACTCATTCACTTTACCAAACAAGGTGTTTAGCTTGGTCCACATAGCTAGAGGGGTATTGCATCCATCAAGATGAAATTGCAAGCTGTCTAATACCTGTAAAGAAATCAACCCCATAGCCTCATACATCTTGTTTCGATGTTGCATGATCTCAAAGGGCCTTTGTAATACTAGTTGCACTACATCTACACAAGACCAGAGCCCTTTTGACCAGAGAAGCCGTGTCATCAGGGTTTTCCATGTGTGATAATTATGTGGGGTCAGAGGTTCTAGACAAGAAGAGGTCTCAGCCATATTTTTTAGAAGGGGTTTTGTTTTGATAAATATCTAGTTTAACTCATAGAAACAAGAAAATAACACCCCCCCACAAGCCAAATATCGAACCCTTAAGCCTAGAATGATATGCTTTATCAAGAGAAGAGAAAAAAAGCTTCAGATCTGAATCTTGTGTACCTTGAAAAAATTCTAATGAAAATAGGCAGAAATCTAGATGGTGCTTGAGAAGAGCTTTCTAGTGCTTCTTTCGGATCGAAAAATAGAGCTAATTTGAGCAAATTAGCCCCCTCGGAATGCAAAAAAGATAATCTAGTGTCGATAAAAAAAACAAGCTAGATGAAAAAAATTACTAGATTAACCTCCATGAGAGCATTGGGATCAGAACTAGCTTTCTGATGATATCTTGCTTGTCAAAAAATGATGCCTGGAGCTCCCAGAAAGCCAATTTTAGTGAAAGATGCTCCAAAAGAGGAAAAAAAATCCCAAAAAAAGGATTTTCTCTAAGCGCTAGCCCCTGGTCACATGAGGCTCCGGGTGCGGGTGCTAGAGGGCCTATCGTTGGTGGTTTGGGCTTGTCGTTGGTGGTTTGGGCCTACCGCTGGTGGTTTAAGTTCGCCGTCAGCGATCAAGCCTGATCGTGGTGGTTTGCCAAGCAGCAGTGCGCGAGTGGCGATCGAGCATAGGCGGCGTGCGATTTTTTTTAAATTTTTTACTTTTCCACCTCATACAATGTGCAATTAATTACCTCAGGGTGCGTGCATAGCCGTATGGCCCTGGGGCAAAAAAAATTTGCCTCTCCCTACAACGTTGTCCAAATTGGATGTGTTTTATATTGAAATAGGGGTTTTGGGGCATTGCAAGCTCAACGATGAGGTCTGTTTGAGGTCAAACTATAGAGAATACCAGGTCTGAAAACTATAACCAAAACCTCTCAAATCAGCTGAAAAATCCCTAATTTGAATCCTTCAAACGCGAACAAGTTTTAGCAGATTAGGCTCTAATACCATGTAGGATTTGAGCAATACAAATTCACAAAACCCGAAGATCACCTGCATACAAAAACCTGTTACAAGGAAGTAGAGACAAGAAGAGGGCAAGGGTTTGACTCAAAAATATGAAGAAGAAAATATCCTTAAATAATGAATGAATTAAATGTACAATGGATCATCCATATAAAGGAGATCGAAAGCCTTGAAAAGGAAAACCCTAGTACATGTAATAATTAGTTTAACTTTTACATGGCTAATGCATGCAAGTTTATATTTAAAACAACTAATGCAAAATGAGTTGACATCTCAAGAAGGGATTAAAGTTAATTAATATAATTAATACTTTACTCTAACAGAGATAGTAAATTTGTTAGATACTTTTGGGAGACTCTTTGGAGAAAGTTTGGCACTGAGTTGAAATATAGTTCTACATTTCACCCACAAACCAATGGACAGACAAAGGTTGTAAATAGAAGTTTGGGAAATCTTTTGAGATGTTTAGTTGGAGACACACCTAGTAATTGGGATTCTGTGTTGGCACAAGTAGAGTTTGCATACAATAATTTAGTGAATAGGAGTACTGGAAAAACACCATTTGAGATTGTGAATGGCATATAGTTGAGAGGTATATCTAATTTGAGAGACATTGCCGATGAAAGTAAGAGAAGTGCTAAAGGAGTGAAATTTGTTGAGTACATGAAAACATTGCATAAAGAAGTGAAAATCAAGCTGGAAGAGAGCAATCAGAAATACAAAGACAGAGCTAATAGATCAAGGAGACATAAAACTTTTGATGTTGGTGATGAAGTGATGACTCATTTGAAGAAACATCGATTTCCTATTGGAACATATGGGAAGTTGAAGATGAAGAAGTTTGGACCTTGCAAAATTTTGAAGAAATTTGATAGTGGAAATGCATATGAGATTGAGTTACCTGATGACATGGACATATCACCGATTTTCAACATTGTTGATTTGTATGAGTATCATGAACCTAACAAAGACATGACAGTATCGATGGAATATCCTAAGAAGCAGAATGAAGAAGTTGAGAAGATTTTGGAACAAATAATTGGCAAGAGTACAAGAGGTAAACATTATATGGAATATCTAGTAAAGTGGAAGAATAGACCGATTGAAGAGAGTTTGTGGATTCACAGTTTGAGTTGGATGTAGCTCAAACCAGACCTACTAAATGATTTGGATAATCATTTCTAAATAACCCCAGGTGACTGATGCAAGAGCATCTCGGGACCTCGGCAATCCTGTGTCACCAAAAAGATTTTGGAGTTTGTCTATGTTGCTTAGTTCCTGCTTTGACCGAGTTGGTTGGTAGTTGGTCAGTTTCCTTTGGTTACCAAGTATGGTTGGTTATCTCCTGGGTGGTCAGTTATTTCACTTGCGCTCGGTAATGCTTGTCTGTTGCTTGGTCATCCTTGCTTACTGAGTAGTTTATTTTGAGTTTTTGTTGAGGCGGACTTGTGCATTGATTATGGGTCATGGATTTTATGTTGGTATCCATCATTGAGAAGCATGTGGTCCTGATCTAACTGTTCCTAACATTAATTGTGGATCTCAAGGCTGACTCAGTTCGATAGCCCCTTGTATAAGTATAGATGTTTGGTTAGAGTTTAGGGAGTGATTTTTTGAGATAGAAGATAGAAGAGAATAGAATCAAGATTGTTGGCAGATCCTCACATGTTTGAGGACTTCTATATTTCATTGTAATAACTGGCCGTAACCGGGAAGGCCTTACAGCCTGACATCTATGAATCAATTTGAATGAAGTTAATATATGATTGATCCTGTTTCTTTCTCTCCCTCACTACACATTGTTGTTGCTTCCACGAGTTGTTGAGTAGGGCTGGATCTATAGGGTGTGCCATCATTTGGCCCCTGAGGTCCCTATCCTTGCATCAAACATGTATTTAGATATTCCCAAGAGTCGTGTGCACATGGAACTTCAATTTGCAAATAGAAGAACTTGAGAGAATTATTGTAAAAGTGGATCTGAGTGAGTTGCACTTCAAACACTAGAACAAGAGCTAAATCCTAAAAATCTAAGGATTTTTATGGTGTGAATGAGGCCCAATTTGAGTTGAAAACTCAATAAAATAATTATCAATCCATTCTTTTCTAGTTTAGAAGTAGTTTTAGGTAGTTATTTTCTTTTTTACAATTTATTTTCCCTAGTAATAGGTTTGGCAATTTGGTAATCAAAACTAGAAGTTATGTGTATGTTTTCGCTACTTGCAAAGATGCTATCATTAGCCTGATTCAATGGGTTTTGGCCAATATCCACAACCACTAAATATGCACATTAAACTAAAGGCTTAAACGAAATGAGCACCTAAGAATAAAAGACAATACATAGATAATGAAGAATCAAGGGCCTATTTACGATAGCAAGGGAATATGCCCTATTGACCCTTAGTTGGAAAGTACCGAATGAAGGGGTTATAGCTTGAGAGACCTAATGATATAAGGCTATCACTCTGATGAGAGGGATACATAAGTATTTCCTAGAGAGAAATACTAGCATTAACAACAAATAGATTACTGAGTCCTATCCAATACCATTCTATTTAAACCCTAAATTAGTATGTAATAAGGGTTGTAATTTCTTCATTTTAATTTCATATACATTTGGTGTTGCAATCTCAATATGTTTTGATTAAGTAAAAACAGGATTTGAAAGGTCCCGAAACCTTGTATAGAAGATCAGAAGATATTCAATACTGATCAATCAACCAGGAAAGTGAATAGCAAAAAAACTAAGGCACACGGCCCAACAAAAGACAGCAAAAAAAAGACTGCCAAGAAGTTAGACATAGAAAAAGATAGCACAGACAAAAGAAAGCAACAGCTAATTGATATCCATCAAATCAAAGGCATGAACAGCCAGAAGGTCCATATTAGCATTCTGGTCCACCATCTCCATTCCTTTTTTCTTCATCCCAACTCTTGTGCGGTTGCCGATGCCAGCTTCCTTGAGGTCCTTGTTATCCTCACCTTTGTTGAGCTCTGAATTCTCCACAGCACCTTTAGTATCATCAGGAATCTCAATAATGTTGTGCTCACTATTCATAGGCTTGTCCAAGTTATGGATTTTCTCTTCCAGAAAAGTAATTCTTTCCTCCTCCGTCTTGTTGTCATTTTTGAGCTTCTCAAAGGCTTGCTCTAAGTCCATAACTTTACCCCCCATATCACCAAAGGCCTCACCTTTCCTTATAGCTTCCATCCAGTCTTCAAGACACTTAGCCAACAGCTTTTCCCCAAAGTTAGCCCTTTTTATCATATTTATTGTCTTATTCTAAACCTGGATATCCTCTTTGATATTTTTGATATCGAGAGCAAAAGACCCCAGTAACTTCCTGAAGGAGAAAATACTTTCCTTATGGTAGGGATCAATATTACAGTCTGTGTTCATCCTTAAGGGGTTACTACTCCTGGCTTGATCAGGATCTTTACCAGTTATTTTATCCTTCTCCTTCTCCTTATGATTAGCACAGGTATCAGTCATGTTCTCCTCCTCCTGAATTTTGTCAACAATGCTATAATTCCTTTTACCCTTCTCTTTCTTGTGCACCGTTTTCTCATCTTCATCAGAAGAGTCAAAAAGACCTTTTTTCTTGGTACTCCTGTTGGTTTCCACTTTTTTCCCTTTTCTTTTTGGGCTTTTTCTTTTCATTTCTTCTAGATTCTAGAGGTCATCCTTAGAAGTAAAAAAAATCATCATTCAGCAACTCAATTTTTCTTTTAACAGTGCTAGCCCTATTTTTACCTTTGCTCTTACCCGCTTTCTTACCATCTTCCCTACTGTCGTCTTCCGTGTCAGCTTCAAACATCCCATTTGAGCCCTCCTGCTCAATCTTCCCGAGCAATCTCAATATGTTAACGTGTTGATTTTTATGAATTTAAACACAAATTCATGTTCAAGAGCCTTGTGTGTGTTCATGATATTTACTCTTGATGGCTTGATTAGTTTGCATTAAAGATAAATTGAATTCTCGTTTGTTGTGATGTTAGCTTGGTTGGATCTATATAATTCATTCTTTCGAGGATAAATGCATCTTGCATGTGCGCATGGGTGGTATGATTTTGCAGTTTGATGAATTTTGAGAAATTATGCGTCATTTCATTTCCTTTCATGATAACAATGTTATTAAGAATTGTGGATTTCTAATT
This sequence comes from Chamaecyparis obtusa, assembly GCA_027943335.1. Taxonomy (NCBI): domain Eukaryota; kingdom Viridiplantae; phylum Streptophyta; class Pinopsida; order Cupressales; family Cupressaceae; genus Chamaecyparis; species Chamaecyparis obtusa. Next base: position 709,914 of record BSBK01002077.1, on the reverse strand, counting down.
TGTAATTTCATAGTTTATGTGGTCCAATCTAACCTTTTTTATGAAATTTAAGTGTTCAAATGGTTGATGTTTGAAATAGGTGTTTATTTTACTTTAAAATCTTTTGCAATCTTGTCCTCTTTTGCATTTTATTTGATGTGGAGTTAGAATAATTGTTAGTTCAAATTGGAATTCGCTTGTTGTTTTGGAGATATTGTTATGTGGGTGTTCGTTATTCAAAAACTTAGGAAAATGAGTTGACAACAAGTAGAAGCTTGAAATTTACCTTATCTAGCCATTGCTTTATCAAAATAGAAAACTCGTACCTTGTGACATCTCACATAATCTTCCTTGACATATCTAAGGCGTCTGTGACACGAACACCCATAACTTTGGGAGTGATTAATGTCACTCTTTCAAGAGAGGGATTTTGATTTGCGTGTCCCTGCCATTATGTCATGTAAACTTCACAATCAACGATATCCTTAGGACAACTCCTAAAACTTAGAAATAATTTTAAAAAATAGGTAATTATTTAATATATTCATTTAATAATATTGATAGGACGTTCATCATATACATTATCAACTTTAGAGATAACATTAGAGCTAAATTGAGATTTCGCATAACAATTGGCATATAATTTTTTTTAAAATTATTTACTATATAAAAATTTAAGCCATTAATGACCACTCTAAAAATTCAATAATTTTAAGCCTTATTATTATGCTATTTAGGCCATGAATACATACAAATCATTTATGTATATTGATCTCAATAAGGTTGTGAAGGTGTACATAATGTCTTCAAAATACCATATAGTGTTATGAGGCCTACAATGTCTTTTAAAGTAAATTAGAAAAAACATTAATATATAGACATGCAAATTGTCATCAATGGACTATATATGCAAATAATAAAATTCCATATATGCATATGAAATTTTCTCATATATACCAAAGACTAATTTTGAAATGTCTGGGACCTCTTTTTGCCTAACTAGAAAGTGAAGCTTGAACTTCAAAATCAATTATCGTCTTGCATCAATCTAATCTCCTCCACTTCAAGTTATATTGTAGTCCACATAAGAAAACAATAATTTTGTTGAGTGTAAGGGTGCTTAGAACACTATTTTACATTCTACACATTGAACAACCAAACCAATTGTGCTAACCCATACAATGGATTAATAAATACTACTAGAGGCATCATTTTTTTACCCATGCATCTTGATCCTTTCAAACTACATCATTTAACAAAGTCTCTCAAGAGCCTTGAAACCCAAAACATGTCAAACAAATTAATATTTTGTCACGATAACTATATACACATTTAAGAGTCATTGTTTGACATTTTCATCACTTTTAATACATTTAACTCTCATTGTGTTATATAAATTATCTTCTACAACTTATAATTCACTATTCTAGTACATTTCTAATCTTACATAGACTATCCTTGTCTTAAATTATTCATGGACTAAACTCAAAGATGTATATTGACTATAAGATGGAAACTCGATGTAACACCTTCCATCCCCTTCCAGATGTTTATCATCCATGAAACTTCACATGACCATATGCAAAACTCAAAGAAAGGAGAGATTTGTTTACTTACCCATGCATCTTGATCCTTTCAAATTACATCATCTAACAAAGTCTCTCACGAATCTTGAAACCCAAAACATGTCGAACATTAATATTTTGTCACGATAACTATATACACATTTAAAGGTCGCTATTTGACATCGTCATGACTTTTAATACATTGAGCTCTCATTGTGTTATATATATATTATCTTCTACGACTTACAACTCACTATTCTAATACATTTCTAATCTCACACAAACTTCCTTATCCTTGTCTTAAATTATTCATGGTTTAAACTCACCAAATGTAAAGATGTCTATTGACTATAAGATGGAAACTCGGTATAACACTTTCCATCCCCTTCCAGATATTTATCATCCATGAAACTTCGCATGACCATGTTTTGAGATTTGTTTAATTACACATCAACTTTAAACTTTAATTCTATCAAAAAGAATGAAATGAAACCATACCCAAAACCCTAACAAGACACAACTTTGAGCAACAACAACAGAAGAAAAGGACTTTGATCCTATCCACTCCTTTTGAGGTACCTTATTCCTTTGTCCATTTCATTGCAGGTCACTCTAAATTGAATATCCAAGGACAAAGAGAGTGAAAAAGTTGTGGAGAACAGCAATGTTCTTCTGGCTATATACGAATCTCGTGCAGATAATAATGGGAAGAGAAAAAGATAGTAATGATGACTTGCCTTTTTCATTTTGTATTCAACCATTCGTCGTTTTTGTTTTTTCAAATCGTACAATTTCTTTAAAGCGCCATCACAGATTTGCCAACATAGCTTTTCTTTTCTCGAGGCAGGATATGTATTTCTTTATTCCTTCCATTTCTATGGAAAATGGGTGGCACTGCAGCCATTTGTAAACCCCATCATCCAAAATCAATCACTATTGCAACATGTGTTGTCGAACAATAGATTTGATGGTTAAAATATTTGTTTTTTTCTTAATTAAATGAAGAATCTTCCCAAGTTGAGCCACAATAAGATAAATAAATTTGGAACCATCGTTCTATATATAATTTGTAAATGAGTTTGTTTTTGTCTGTAAGGATTTTAATATAAAACAAATTATAAGATAATTAATAATTTTTGCAGTTTTTGGAAATATATATATTTTTATTTAGTTTGATTTGATTTTCTATCTCAAGATTCAATTCTTCTCACTTTATGTTATTTTTATTGACCACCTTTCTTAAATTATATTTATTATCTGATAGACTATTAATCACTCTATGAATTTGATCCTCATTCGCTCATTTTCGAATCCTTGCTATGGGCTTAGCTTCTTCCACTATAAACTTGGCATTAAATGAGTACTTGACATAGATTGGCTAGCCAATAAGGGGTAGACTACTAGAGAATGTGACTAATTTAGGGTCCTTGGAGGGTTCAAAAAGGGATCTCTAGTTTGTTGACACACTTAATGGTCCATCCCTCTTTTCTCAGGTGATTTCTCTAAGGAGTTGTCTTGGGTATTGGAGGGGCTATATTGTTTATTTGATTCCAGTACCCTCGAGGATTGAAATCAAGAGGAACATGTTTCTACATTTATTACAAAAACTTGGAATGTAAGCTACCTCAACTCAAACCTATAGTCACCAATGGTGCTCTATGTTCTGAAGCCTTCCATGTCTGAGTCCTATCTTTATAGTCCAAATTCCTTTACACCTCCTTGGAATAATGTTGGGATTGTAGTTTTCTAGCCTATGATAATACTTTCCCATTTAATTTTTAAAAAATTTTATCACCAAGTTTTCATTGGAATTAAACTATGAAAGGAAACAAAGGTGAAAAATATGATTCCTACACTAATATATAAGAAGATTTATAGATATAAAAGCAATTGAATTTTGAAATTATAGTAAATAATAACATAAAACAATACAACACAACATTGTGATTTATGTTGCAATTTTTTTTAAAGAGAAAGATCATGTAATCCTAAGTAAAATAATTTTTTTTAACAACTAACAACTTAGAGTACAACTTCTAAGCTACACCTCAAGAATATGACCAATATTTAAGTTTTGTAGCAATTTTGATAGCATAACGATCCATACAATTCACCTAATTCTATCTCCAAATACATGATTTATAGGACATAGAATATATGAAATCATTAAATAGAAAACTGATACCAGGGGAAAATGCAACCCTCAAATGTCAAAACCCCCAAATCTAATCCAATTATAGTTCTGCTTACCTAGGAAGAGTCTACTAATCTTAAAATAATATTAATTCTCAATCAAGATGCTCCATTTCTATCTCTATAATCTTTGTTTTAAAGATTATCGAAGACATGTGTCATATACTATCATGTAATTTTGGCCAATATTCTAATGTTACTTATTTATAACCATGCTCTTATGTATTATATAATCCATCATAATTAAATCCCATCTTACAATGTCAAAAGATGTTCTTACACAACATACTAACATTAGATGCGCTTATAAATTCTTACACCATTCCAAATTCTTTGGATGCATCATTTCTCAATATGAGGCTAAATAGTTCATAGATTAAAAGATTAGGATGCAATGTCGAGACACCTTTACCAACATTGTCCAACTTGTTGAATACCTTTGAAAGAACAAAAAGGAACTCCAACACTAGAATCCAACTATTATAAAATGTGAGGCCTATAGACTTGTTCCTCATTGTGTTCATTGTCTTTGTTGATACATGTCTATGAAATTATTCAATCTTTCAATATTTTCTATAATCATCCTGTCATCCTCTACCATTTCATTAAAAAAATGGCATTGGACATTTATGTTTTTCACCCTCACATGAAATCATGTTCTCTATGAAAAATGTTTCACTTTGACTATTAAAAAAAGTTATAATAGTTTTCTAACTCAACCCCACATCTAAACATACTCTCTTAAGCTAGTTAACCTCCCTAGAAGAATGAATAGTTTTCATGTACTCAACCTTTATAGTAGAAAAAGAAACCACAAACTTGCCAATTGCTCATATACTAATAGTAGCACCAAACAAATTTAAAACTTCTGGACCAATGGATCTTTTGTTGTTGAAATATCATACTCAAATCTAAATTCATCAATATCCACTAAATTTTGATCCTCAACAAAATCAACACGAAAAAATATAGTACAAATACCTAAATACTATCTTTATTACATCCCAATGATCTCATCCAAGATAAGTTATAAAATAGCTTAGTTCCATCATTTGGAAATCTATGATTTATTAGATATGATACATACATTAAACTTCTAACTGTACTAGTATACAAAAAATAAGTCATGTCCCCCATCTCACTAGGGTTTGTCAAATAGTAATCCATAAATAAATTTCCCCCCACTTAAATGTAGGAATCTTCAGCTGTCTATAAACTATCATGTTCAATATATCCAATACAAAGTTCACATACTATAGTCTAACCAAAAATATATGTGCATTCAATTAATTCTAATATCCATACCAAGATATATTTGAAAACTCTCAAGTCCTTGATAGCTAATGAAAGTATATTCACATAAATAACTTCTCCAACTAGTTTTAGATCATTATATAAAATATAAAGTCCATACAAACCAACAAAACAATATGCATCATGATGAAAATTCAGAAATAATGCATGAAAATAAGTGTTTCTTCTTCTTCACAATCTCCAACCCTCTCCAACCCCAAAATTAGAGTTGGTATTACATATTTATCATATTACTACCAATTAAAACTTCACAACTAACTAGTAACTTCTTTTTTAACACTAATGACAATATTTGCAAGTTTTGATAACATTTTGACAATATTGACAATTTTTACATGACAGCTTTTGCAACATTTTACATCTTGTAATAAATTATAATGAATTTTTTTCAAAATGATCCTATATAAATTATTAAATGAACTTATTACATTAAACCATTACAATAAAACCAAAAATGATAATTATATTCAACTTGAACCTAAGGTGCTCCTACACCATACTCCTAGGGGAAAATGAACTCAAGTCCCCTTGAGTTCAGGTCTTCTTTCTCTTCTTGGTCTTCCAATTCTTTTGTACCATTGCCTTGATGTATTCTTGGCTTTTCCTTTGTGTCTGAACCTTGTTGACTCTAAGTTGTCTTCTCAAATCCTCCTCTTCTTTCATCCTTGTATGGTAGTCTTTCGTTGGCATCCTTCTCTACACCTAATCTCTTGCAAGTGCCTTCTTCTCAATGATTTGAATCTCCTTATCTTAAAAACTTTCACATGCATAGTGCAATAAAAGATTAGAAATAAAATATTAAGACCTTAAGGTATCCTCGTTGTCTCCTTGCACCATACACCCTAGTTCAACCTTGTATTATAAGGGTCTCCTTTGATGAACAATATCTTCCAACTCTTCCATCATTAATGAAGATTCTTCAATGTCTAGTGCTCCTATCCTCTCTTTTATTCTTCTCTTTTGAATTATTTGTTTGATACGCCATTTTACCTTCTTCCTTATTGGTCAATGCCAACCATTTTATTTCTCACACAATTTCAGCATCTAACGATCCATTCTTTCTTGCATTTTCCCTACTTTTTCCCCATTTGTTCCAAGGCTTTCATCAAATCTCTTATCTCTTGTTCAATATCCATTTATTTTTCCTTCTCAATTTTCTTATTTACCTCTCTTTCCTCTCTTTTTCTCTCTTGTTTCTTACTTGGTACCTCTTTACTCTAAAATTCTCCATGAACCAATCTTTTTCACAAGTCCGTTCTTATTCTCAAGAAAGTCTATTTCAGCTTGCTTCTTCTTTCCTTTGTGATACCTCACCTAGATTTCCTCCCTTCTTCACTACCTAGTCTTTTGGAATCCATGTTCTTGCTTCAAACCAACAAAAAGATAATACACAAACTCCTAAAACTTATCTTTCCCATATCTTTGGGCACTAATACCAATTTGATGTAGAGAAAGGGATCACATCAATCAACATACAACTTCTAAATAAATACATTCAAGGTGCATTCCATTTTACACCACTTAGATACATTACTTCTTTGACCTATTGACATATGTTATTCAACCTTCACCATGAACATAAAATATTGGCCTGATAATGGCCTCTCATAATGAATATTGATGGCATACAAATGATCATTAAATCAAACAACTCAACAATGCATTATTTTTTCAAGCCCTAATTTCACCAAGGATTATGACAATATTTACTATTAAAAGATACACAAAAACCTCCATACATTTCCCAAATGATAAAATAATGAAAATTCCTTTGTAGAAACCTTGTGAAGCAATGTAAAGAATTCTCTCACCAATTTTTAGCCTTTTTGGATGACACATTACAAAGATATAGTTTTATTAATGCTTGTTGGAAACCCTAGTTTTATCACATACCCACTTTCACCAAAAATATCATAACTCGTTCAAAACGTAATGAATTTGGATCAAAAAAATGAAATGAATCTAGAATCATTTCTTCATACTTTACCATTGGTTTCAGAACATTATTGTACCATACCAATCCGTACTGGGTATTTCTTTTAGACTATTATAGGAAAAATCAGTCACTCAATACAACTTGTACCAAAAACACCATAACTTTTACAAATCTCAATGAAAATTTATGAGACCAATTGCAAATGAAAGTAGATTCACATAAATAACTTCTCCAACTAGTTTCAGATTATTATATGAAAGATAAAGTCCATAGAAACCAAGAGAACATTCTGCAACATGAGAAAATTTAAAACTAATGCACAAAAAAAAGGGTTTCTTCTTCTTCACATTCTCCAACAATCTCCAACCCTCTCCAACCCCCAAGTTCAAGTTTTTATTACGGATTTATCATAATAAAACCAATTAAAACTTCCCCACTAAATAGTAACTCCTTTGTTAACACTAATGACAACATTTGCAAGTTTTGATAATGTTTCAAACACTAACATTTTTTACACGACAACTTTTGCAACATTTTAAATCTTGTAACAACTTATCATAAATTTTTTTAAAATAGATCAAAATGATCCAAAATGGTTTTGAATGACCTTATTACATAAAACCATTGCAAGAAAACCAAAAATGACAACTATATCCAACTTGAACCTAAGGTGCTCCTGCACCAAAAAGATTATTTTAATTACTAGGGACTATTCTAGCAAAGAAAACAAGGTGGAAAATCATCATTAATCTTCAGCTTCCCCAACCACCCACTAAGAAAAAAATAGCATCTCAATAGGCACCATGATGTATTGCATGTATTACACAAGATCCACCTTAGCATAGAAACACTGCCTCCTTAACCACTCATAATCCATTTGGACCATAGAAATATTTTACTAGGGACCAGGAAACACTATCCTTTGTATCTAATTCTACCCTCGTGTTCGATTGATTGCTCCATGTACCATCATTTGAATATATCACACCCGACCACCCATTAATACATAAATAGGAACTCCATGGGCTTTGGGATGTAACCATTTCATCTTTAATGGAATCCATGTCAAATCCTAAGTACCTGTTAAGACAAAGGAACAACTTCAATGGGAGTCCGAGATAGTGCCACACCTGCAAAACAAAGTGACTTGGAGACAACAATAAGGTTAACGGACCTCAACAAGACATGAAAGACACCACAATAAGAAAATATAGCAAAGGCTTACTTGAGATAACTTTAATGCACACACATACAAATTGTGTCCCGAGTTGTCATAAGATCGGGCCAAATACGTGGGGCATAAAGCTAGAGAAGGGGAAATAAAACATTAACGTGAGAGACGTATGAAATAATCCACCAGAGACAAAAATATAGGTGTAGGATCAGTAACTATGATGATAGGAAACTCCTTGATGAATCACTTAAGGAATTGGTGACCAACCGAACAAGTCAACACAAAATTATAACATAAAAAGAATGCCAAAATAAACCTTTTAAAACATGAACTTAGGCCTTAAATTGCAAACCCTAAACCTTGAATAGAAAACCTTAGAGACTAAAAGATGTAGAAACTTGTGCTAACACATGCAATACTACCTTCTAGCTAAAATATCAAGTTGTTGACAAGTACCAATTAATTAAATCAATGCAAGAAGAAAAATCATTGCCAAGAAGTTGAGCATTTGGGTGAGTTATTTTCTTTATAAAATTTGAATGATTATTGAAGATGTGTGAACAAATTTATAAAGAGCTGCTACACAAATGTATATGGTTTGGTCATTCTAGGAGTTAACAGATTGTTGGTTGATGATTGTTGGATTGACATATTAGATAGTTTCTACAAAGTTACATTGTATTTCAAAGAACGAGTAGTTTTTAATAATGAAAAATTCATGTCAATAATCATAACATTAATTCTTTGAATGTCTTGCAATGTCTTTTAATACAAATTATATGTAGAATACAATCTCAACTCGATCGAAATCAAATAAAAATTAACATATTTTGATGAATAGAAACCTTTTCTATTAATAAAAATACAAAAGTATAGTATTCACAAAAAAGGGGTCGGTTTAAAAAAGTCATCCAACGAAGATTCACACGACAACTAGGCCGAAATCATACAACTATTCATCAAAAAAAAAAGAGAAAGAAACCCTCAAGCTGCGAGAGCAGTAGCAGAAGAGGGAGGAGGATCTCTATCGTCAGGATTTCCCCAAACATTGGGCCCTAGGATCTGGTTGGGGAGCGACCATCCATCATTTTTATCTTCCTCTTTCTCCAATTCTCCCTCCTCCCGCTTGGGAGAAATAGCAAGCGTTAGGCGGAGGAACTTATCAATAGTGGTAGGAGGCCACACAGGAACACTGGCCGAAGGCTGAGCAAATGCAGTCGCAGTAGAAACAAGCAAGGGAGGCCAACCAGCATCCGCAGCCCTCTGAGAAGGAGGAGAAGCAGAGCGGCAGCACCAAGAGCACGGGGTTCTGGAATGCCTAGCAGAGGAACTTTGACTATGATGGCGGCCTCGGGGTGGCATGTGGTCAGTCGAGAGAGAATCTAGTGGCACCCGAGCAACTGTACATGGGGCATTGCCCTAATGCTACAACAATTCCTGTAAATTGGCGACCTCTAGGGCCACTTTATCAGCTTGAACTTGGATCTGCATCATGACATTATTATATAAACATGCCTTAGCATAGAGAGAAATATTGATATCCAGAAAGCTGTGAGAAAAAAGAACAACATTTTGGTCTTTCCATAAAGAAAACAAGAGCTCCATCCTGAAAGCATGCCAGATTTGGGCATACTGGAAAGGCATTATGGGTGAGTCGCCTAGGAGTGCCATATGCTAGGAAAAAGGCACAGGCCGGAAAGGCATAAAAAGGTCATGTATCCAGTTCCAATAATTTTGGGCCCAATGAAAGAACCAAAAAATGTGCATAATCATTTCAGAATGCCCACAAAAAGGGCATTTAGGGTCAAGTACACCCAAATGCCAGAGCCGAGCTCCCAAAGGCAAACCCTGGTAAAGCAAACACCAGACAAAGTGAGCAATCTTGGGCTCAGTAACATATTCAATATTGAGGTGGAGATTGTGTTCATGAACTTGGAGGTGGAGGAGACTCCTATTGAGGTAGAGTTTTCCTGGGCTACCTCTTGTGGTCATACTAATGGTAGGAGATATTACAGCTTCAACCTTGTTATTTTGATCTTTTTCCTCTTTGCTCCTATTGAGGTGGACCCTTCTTCTATTGAGGTGTACAAGGAGTTTGCAGCGGGGTGGAATATCTTTGACAACGTTGGACTGGGCTAGAGGTGTAGTAGTTTTTTGACCTTCATTTTTTACAGAGAAAGATGGACAGGCTACTTGCGGCCTGAGCTTGCTCCTTTGGTTTTGTGGTGATGAAAGTGTCTCTCTCTTTTAGTTTATTTTCTTCCTGTGATCGTGTGATTACTGACAATTTTAAAGGGCTCACTCTAGTCCTTTGTTTTTGTTTTTGGTTAAAGCTTGCAGCTTTTGTGGGGGCTTGTCCCAAGATGATCTTTAAATTTATCTTTGATAGAGGCAGACTGGACAATATTTTTCTGTTGATTATCTACTCTCAGACTAGTGCTATTAATGTGCTCCTAGTCCTTTGTTCCACAGACCAACACCCTCTTGCTGCTTTTCTTTATCAAAAACATATTCAATTAAAAGAAAAAATTATATATATATATATATATATATATATATATATATATATATATATATATATTTAAAAAAAACCAATAAATTCAAAATAAATAATTTTATTTACAACTTTCACGCAGTCTTACAAACTATTTGATTCATTAAAGATAAACTCACACTTTGATCTTAAAAAGGAAAAAGACAAAGACAAAATCATTCATATTTTACAAGGGGAATGTCAAAATGGGCTGATAAGTTACCACCATTACTTTAGTCTACGGGTCTCTAGAAAAAGAAATTATACATATTTTGAACCAAATGTATAAAACAAAATTCAAAGTAAAAAGCCAACAAGAAAAATCATCAATAATTTGGTGTGACATTCCTATCCACACTTTTGTTTTTATTTGAAATCAAAATTATTTTATTACGTCCCCATTCACACTTTATCATCTTGGATTTTGTGATATTTAAATGCGTAGACAATGGAACAAAATCTGAAAATGTTTTTCTTTTAATACAAAATCCAAGGGTGAAGTTGACACGCACCTCACCTTTTGTAACTTATTTGGGTTTTGTTTCTTTAAATCGAACATTAAGTTAGGTGGTGATAGAAAACACTTTACCTATATTGAAATTAAAGCTATAAATATGGGATGGATATTTTCCACTACATATTAAATTGCAAGGTTACAATAATTCCTCCTACTACAATACTTTTCTCTATCTTTAGTTTACAAAGGGATCGAATAACAAGTCAAAAGAAGATTTTCCATCACTAGGAAAAATATATTCATTTATTTCAGTTTTTTCAATGTATACTTTAATACCAAAAACATTTTTATCTGAATTTTGCAAATAAGTTAGTAGTTTCCTTATTTTATCTATATATATATAATAAAAATATTGATATAAAATTTAATATTTTTAAAAAGTTTTGAATTTATTTAATATTTTTAATTCCTAAACATATATCAATATTTTACAACAAACATCAATTTATTGTATATGTATATGTATATGTATATGTATTTGTATTTGTATATGTATTTGTGTGTGTGAATGCGTCTGCGGACACGTACACATGCACACACACACACACACAATTGTAGCAATGTAAATTGCATCCATGTATGTAATTTATTGCTCATGTAAGCCTCATTTTAGAATCTATGCACTTCCATGCCTGATCCTCTTCATTCTAGCTTGCACTAACTAAGAATGTGACATCAACACAATATTTGGGACCTCAGATCTTGATTTTGTCCTATATTGGGAGGACTATGTCACCTTGGGCAACTAAGTTTTAGGACCATGTTGCTAAGGATGACTTAGTTCCAACAATTAGGGCCCAAATTTAAGCCCTTTAGTGACATTTAGCCTGCTTTGAGATTCAAAACTCAAAATGTCAAGTGTTGAAAAATAGGATAAAACATATAGTGAAAAAATGCTAATAATTTATATGCAACCAAATAAATAAAGCAATTAATTACTAAGGGAAATGTATAACAAAATAAAAGAAGACCATTACTCAAGAATTATGTGGACAAACCCTTTCAGGAAAAACTCCACACCCAAAGAGATCCAAGACTTGTACTAATCCTTCAATTGTGTTACATCAATACAACTTCTCTCTCTGAATTATTGGAACACTTCATTGCTTCAACAATATGTCAATAACATATTTATCATTCAACTCAAGCACTAAATATGTAGGTAAGAGATAAAACAAAAAATACAAATGGTCCAAAAGTAATTAGGCATAAATCACAACAAATAGAAACCTTCCTCTTTCAACTTGTGATCTTATCCCTCTTTTGAAAGATATACCTTATTTTCTCCAAGCTTTCATTTAACTTCCCCTTTTTTCATTCTCTTTCTAGTTTCACAACTAAAAAACATCTTACAAGTTGTCATATTTGATTTTAGCAACTTTCATGACAACAAAAAGATAATTACGAATTTCCAATAATAATTCAACACAATTTTAGTAAAAGAAAGGTTGAGACATTTTCTCAACACTAGGGAGAGGTATAAAAGAAAGTTATCACCCCCTCATTTGAACATCAATTAAGCAATACATCATTTCAATCAAGCACTCAAGTTCTCAATAATTCAAGACATTCTTCTTTAGATCTAGTATTGTGGCAAGCTTCAACAACCTTTGCGCAAATATGTGTCCATGATTTTCCTCTTAGGTCTTTTGGTGTCATGTTATTATATCAACACTTGTGATCACATTCAAAGAGTGCATTACATCAATAAGGTATAAGATATTTCAATTCTAAGATCTAGCCTCTACTATATATCAATACACTTTAATTTCCATTTCAATTATTTCAATTCAAGGCTAATTTCTAAACCAAGGTTTGACTTAGGAAACCCCTTTCAACTCAATATTTTCTCTTTTTTAATGTGCAGGTCAAGACTACGTTGATTTGATCAATAGAGTCAAGGGACTATGTTAATCTTCTCACTAGTGTCCCTTTAATTTTTCTCTAGATTTTTCCAATAGGTTCCTCTTTTCCTTATTTTCGATATCTATAGGAAAAGCCTGCATATCTTATTTCTATATTATTTTATATATGCTAAAAACTATCATTTTTCCATACTTTGTCCAATCTTTTACATTCCTCTTTCATAATTATATAAGCATTTTCAACTCATCACGAGGGATTGTTGTATCCATTTTGTATCCAACATCTTTAGACAATGAGATCATTCCTCTCTCAAGGTAATTAAAGCATAAATAGATCTAGCTTCCTAGTTTGTCCATACAATATAGCAAACTCTATTTCTCCACATTACACTTTGGTGAACCCAGCATATCCTACATCTTGCTTAATTTGGTTTTGGATATCTATATTTGATTTTTTATTTATGTGTATCTAGTTAAATCAAAATATATCACTTGTGTTGTTACATTTCATGCAAATAAAGAACCTTTCATTCATTGTTTGTGCACTTCCATTAGTAAAAAAAGATACAAAAATTGTATATTGTTTCATGTAGTTCACACATCTTTTCAAAAAAAAAAATCATTTAATTTTCAATTAGATTAGTTTCATGATGCATATATTTCATAGAGGTTATAAAGGCCTAGCCTCCCCTATATCACTTTATCCCTCTCCTAATTTACCTCTTATCCATGAGGACATATTGGTGCAAGAAGATACTTTTTACACTTGATCATTGATCTCCCTTTTTGAGATGAACCATTTAAGAATGATGTTGATTATTCTCTTAATATGTACCCCCCTTCCTTGAAAGTACCTTGGTGAAAGAGGATAAAATTATTGTAGAAGAGATTGATATGATTGTGTATAGTGGGAAATGTGGAGGGCAATGCAACATAAGATAAACTAAGTTAATTACTTCCCCATTTCATTGTGCACATTAGGAAGGAAGAATATACCCAATAGGCTCAAGGGATGGCTAAAGTACTAATTAGAAATATGATATATCCTTCACTAAAGATATAATAAAATGAAATGGGAATGATTATATGATTAAGTAGATATAATGAAAAGACACCAAAAAGATGATTAAAACAAACTGATATAAGCTAATATGAAGCTAAAATTGACAAAAATGGGGATCAGAAGAAAAAAATGACCTACAGCAAAAAAAAATTCAGTGAAAAATGGCAGGAACAGAGCATCTTATCAATCTATTCCTAGGAGCACAATGGGAAATCAACCTGTTCCTAGCACTTTCAAATGAATTTTTCACAGGATCTATAATTATTCTTGTACTGCTCAAAAAAGTTTTGAGGGCTCTATAACTTGTTCTTACACATAGAAAAATGAGGAAAAAGGTTAGGGAAATTGGATTTTCCTTGGTCAAACCCTTGTTTAGGAATCAACCTTGAAATATGATAGAAACTACTTAAAGGAAACAATGTAAAAAGGAAAATTATTGATTTACCTTGCATAAACCCTCATGAACGGATGTATAAATCACTCAAATTCATGAAGATGTTTGAATGTGATTGGAAATGAAATGTAAGTTCAATGATGACTTCACAAATGTATGGATCTATGATTTCCACTCCAAGATCAAGAATGTATATATGCTTGATAACCACATGCAATGAAGAAGAGAGAGAAGTTTGAATGAACCTACTTGCTTGAATCAATAATTTCCTCTAATTGGCCATCCTAGAAGAGAAACTTGCATCAATTAGAGAAGATAGCCTTTTATTTGATGGTCTTGAAGAAATGGAGACTTGCAGAACTTGAAATGGATGCTTTCCTTTAAATCTTGAATCTCTAATCCTTAATTGCTCAACTTGAATTCTTGATTTCTTGATAGACAACTTTCAATTGATAACAATAGCTTGCACTTGATCAACTTATGTCAAATGAGGGGGGAGGAGGTCCTTTTATACTAAATCCACAAGTTCAAGATTCAAATTTTATCTAGGCTGACCATAATTTAAAGTCTCAGGAGAAGACCCTAATATAGGGCTACGGGTGAAATATGGGCCCAAAACCCTAGGAACAAATCACCATTGGTGATGTGTTCCAAGAAAAATAATCTCAAATTTCACTAGAACATCAGGGATGCTGAATAGATGGAGGAAAAGAAGAATTAGGCAGAAGGATCAAACATAACAAGCATTCTAACCTCAAAATCACCAAAATATGGTCTTGTTAGGCTCAAAAAGGAGGCAAACACAATTGGGGGGTGAATTAGTTGTGTGTACCTAATTACATTAATTTTATTTTTTCCACTTAGATCTCAAAGATAAACTATAATGCAAGATCTACAACGTAAAAAATGGAACACAAAGACCTATTCTCAAGGAAACCCTAGTGGGAGCTAAACCCACTAGATGAGTGCACTCTATTAAAAGTACTGCCTGCTTAAGAGAAAAATAGAGAGTAAATGATGCACTTGCAACCATTGTCTTATAGCCCAATCTGTAGGTTCACTACCATAGCTCACTGCTCATAATAAAATCTCATATTTGGCCCTCAGTTGGGTTCACCAATCTAACTTATATTGCAAAGGGGTGGACATACAGTCATTACAACCAAACTAAAAAATAGCAGCTCCTATGCCAATACAGTTCCAATGAAGTACAAACTCTACCTTAAGTGAAAAAAAACATATACACAATCTTTTCTCTCACACACATCAATTACAAAATGATCTCTCATTTACACTGATTACAAAGAATAATCAACCACTAGGTCAAGTAAGACCTAATACAATGAAAGATATAAACATAATTCTCAATCCTTAATGTGATCTAAATCAAGTTGGCTAAGACTTAGATAGGACCTAAATCTTCATCCTTGAACACACTATACCATCATACATACATTACCAAGAATCACAACACGTTACTCCATCAAGTTGGCTGGTACCCAAATGAAGAAATACCAACACACTACCAAAGTAAAAAATATGATCACCAAAACTAATGTGAACCAACAACATGATCATCACACAATCAAAGAACACCAAGAAGTAGCATGAATTCCATCCAGAACCTTCACATAATCTCCAATATGAAATCCAAACTCAACTTTTAACTCTGATCAGTAGGAACACTAAAATATTGAACTTAGACATAACAAAAGATAGCTTGTTGTACTTTGAATTATGAAAAACACTAGTTGTGATCACAATGATAAGGGATCATACAATAACCAACTTCACAACCTCTGAACCATCACATCCAAGTCATACCGAACCAAATACACAACCACTATTCATAAGAACACTATGATACCAGTAGATCACATCTTACTCAAACTGTCAAACCAACCTCTACAAATCTTTGGAGATGATCTAAAAATATCTTAGATAAATACCTCACCATCGCATCTCAAGATCTTTAGTATAGCATTTGAACAACTCAAATCTATTGGAAAAATGGTCAGTGCTCACCTCAGGATTCATGACATGGATTAACAGCCTCATGTGTCTTCTATAAGTCTAGTGGTTGTATTGGGCATTAACAGGTTGAACTTTTGGTGCAACAACAACTACTACTTGTAACAAGTGGTATTAGAGCTTGGTCATAGGTTTGAATCCCCTCGCATAATGTTGAGGGGGAGATTGTTGGCAAAATGGTCAACGCTCCCCTTGAGATTTGTGACATGGCTTAACCACCTCATGTGTCTTCTATAAGTCTAGTGGTTGTATCAAGCATTAATAGGTTGATCTTTTGGTGCAACGACAACTACTACTTGTAACAAGATCCTCCTTATTGAACGTCCTCAACACATTGTCTAAGACAAAAACAAGTATGTTGACATCAATGACAAAACATTAATGTCAACACACCCAAATCCAAAACTTTGACATGCTCAACAATCTTCCCCTTTGGCATTGATGAAAACATATGTAGTGAAAATTTGATCAATGCACAAAGTCAATCCTATATCCACTTGATCACTCTAAAAGTATAGTTGCAATAAATCCACTTGATCACTCTGAATATCCAACTTCAATACCATCTCTACAATCTCTGATCTTGATTTTGTTTTTCACTCAATCTTCTCCCCCTTTGACATCAATGGTAAAGGACCAAAGATATCAAATATACCAAATCAAGAAATAGCCATAAGACTACTCCCCCTGAGGAGTAGTTCCAAAAACTCATCAATCCAACGTATAATGATTTGATAAATCCTCTAGATTGATGCTACTCATATTATCATTAGCTCTAACCTAGAGGGGCTATCACACCAATCTTTTCCCTAAGATACTCAAAAGTATCCTTTAGAAAAGGCTTTGTAAAGATGTCAAAAATCTATTCCTTAGAAGAAAAAAAGTCCAATTTCACTTCCTTTTCATTTATCTTATCCCTTAAGACATGATACTTAATAGAAATATGCTTTGTCTTTGAGGGTATAACATGATTCCTTGAAATATTTATAGCACTTGAGTTATCATAGTGAATAACAATCAATTTATTAATGTTTATACTTATGTCCTTCAACATTCACTTCATCCAAATAGCTTGATTAAAGTTGATTGAAGCAGAAAAATACTCAACTTTAGGAGTAGATTGAGAAATACAATCCAACTTCTTACTAGTCTAACAAACCAATTTCTTACCCAAGAAGAATGCACCTCCACTAGTAATTTTTCTATCATCCATATTACCTGGACAATTGGCATCAGTGTATGCACATAGAGTGAATTTGTCATATTTCTCATACCATAATCCATAGTCAATTGTACCCTTCAAGTATCTAAAAATTATTTTCACAACAACCATGTGAGATTCCTTTGGTTCAACTTGAAATCTTGTAGCAATTCCAATACCATTTGATATATCCGATCTAGATTGAGTTAGATATTGTAGTACACCGATCATAGATCTGTATAATGTCTAATTAACACAATAATTATCATCATCATTAATCATCTTACAACCAGTAACCATAGGAGTTCCTACTAGTTTTGAATCTTCCATACCAAATTTCTTCAATAATTCTCTGGCATACTTAGACTAAGTAATAAAAATTCCTTTATCTAGCTGTGTAACTTGAAATCCAAGAAAGAATTTCATTTCACCAATTATAGAAATTTCAAATTCTATTTGCATTTCATCGGCAAAACCTTTACTCAACTCATTATTTCTACCAAATATGATATCATCAATAAATACTTTAGCAATCAAGACATTATCATCAACTATTTTGAACTATAAGTTACTATTTGTTGTACCTTTTCTAAAACTAATCTTTGTTAAATACTTGTCCAATCTAGCATACCAAGCTCTAAGATCTTTTTTTAATCCATACAAATCTTTCTATAATTTGTAAACCATATATCTTTCTTTGCTTAGAGTAAAACCATCAGTTTGCTCAATATAAACATATTCCTCTAGTTCACCATTTAAGAATGAAAACTTAACATCCATCTGATAGACCTTAAATTCATTATAAGTTGCATATGCAAGAATTATTCTAACAACTTCAAGTCTAGCAATAGGAGAAAAAGTCTTAGTAAAATCTATACCTTCTATTTGTGAATAACCTTTACATACTAGTCTGCTTTGTTTGGAACCACTTTACCATCTTCATTTAGCTTATTTCTAAATACCCACTTATTACCAATCACATTCTTGTCAATAGGTATAGGAACAAGGATCCAAGTCTTGTTCTTTTCATTTTGATCAAGTTCTTCCTTCATTTCTTTCATCCAACTCTCATCATTACATGCTTCTTTAACATCTTCAAATTCAGATAGCAAACAAGTTTCATCACTAGCAATTTTTCCTCTAGTCCGAACATCTCTATTCTTCAACCAATAATGACATCTTCATAATGATTAATCCTTGAATACCTTAGAGTCTTCAATATAGGATTTGTAGAAGACCCCTCGGTGCATGTAATAAACAAATTGACCAATAAACTATCCAAAATATGCAACAAAGTGACACCAATATTTTATCGTGGAAACCCTAATTAAGGGTGAAAACCATAGTGGGATTTATCACCCACTAATAATCTACACTCTCTTGAAGTGTTCCCTATTAAAGGCCTAGCCCTATTAGGATCTTATAATAATGATTGATTAGGAGCAGACCATGTTAGGAGTCACCCAGTTAAGGGATTTACCTCTAGCCCTGTTAGGAGCTTTACCCTGTTAGGAGTAACCTTTTCAAAGGATCTCAAGCCCTAGTTAAAGAGTCACCATGTTAAAAGATTTACCAATCAAACCTATTAAATTCTACTTGGTTAAGGGATTTTCTTGCAGAAACTGTTAAGAATCAACAAGTATAATGATCTAGATATAGCACTCCTTTTCTTGTTTGGATCAAATTAAGCACAAACACTACTTCTTCTTGTAGACAATCTTTTCTCTTCACTTGATTGCACCTTCACATCCATGATCTACAACTTCATAATTGACCAATTTACATATAAATATATTTTCACTAACAAGGTCAGTCACTGCCTTAAACATGACCTAATACATTTGAATTTCATCATTACAATTCATTCCCACTTGATCATTGAACCCTCAAAAGTGTTACCAATTTTTAATTACAATATCAAGTCCATGTCGGCCTTTAAATTCGTCGCACACTCGATTTAAATCAAGAATAGTCAAACATTTTGAATTCTTCAACATTCTTCCAACACTTGATTAAATTCGATCACCTCAAACAATGTAACATCAAATAATCATGACAAATTTGTTATGCCCCATCACCTTGCCACCTAGATCATGAAATTTTTTACCACAACTGGTCACCGCATTATCACCACTCACTAATCTAACATTAATTGTTCGAACATGTTCAAACATTCTGCTATCTATCATAGAGTGATCTTCTATCACCTAAAACCATACCTTGCAATACACTAATCATGTAGCGATCATAATAGCAATCCCATAGCTTAGTCAAGATACTTATACCATGACCACAATGCTTGAATCCATACCGATTTGATAGAACAATCAAATAATTCAATGTATGTCACTGTCCAATCTCTTGTCTTCATTGATGGTCTTCAATTGATCATAACTCTCTCTCCATACTTATTTTTAGCCTCTGCGATTCAACATACTGTATACACCTAAAAATGGTCATCTAGACTATTAGCCCCTTTTGCTAAATTATCAATTGCTTATTCTTGATCAAATCCTAGTTCTATCATTTATTCGATTATTTTCTATGGGCTAACCATTTTATCCTAAAGTCTTTATTTAATTAAAAGAAATATTTCCTCCCCTTTTATTAAATAAAAATCCTCCCACTTTTCCTCTTATCCTAAGTTGCACAAATAAAACATTATTCTTATTTTATAAAAAGGAAAAAAACACTTTTTGTTTCATATGGACACAAAAGTCAACTCTTATTATTGGAGGATACTTGTGCACATGGATTGCTCCTCTTTAATGCTCAACCATTGATTAAATTTTTTGCCTCTTAATCTCCATGGTCCATTCCTTCTCATTTCTTATAAAAGGAGAGCTCTCTTCTTCATTCTAGATCCCTAACTTTTTATGCTAATGTTATGCTACAGGTTTTCTAGGTTACTTTGGAGCTTTTTGAAGATTTGGAGCATTCTTGGCTTTTGCATCTAAATGTTATCATAGTTTCATTTCTTGCATTATCATGGCATTCATAGCTTCATACTTAGCTTAGTTTTCTTTATGCTTTAGATTACTTCATCTAGCTTAACTAGGAGGCTTTGTAATACTTGTTCTCTCATTTACATAGTTTAGCTTGCATATTCATCTTAATCTAGCTTGCATTGCATTTCATTTGATTTTTGAGGATATTGGCATTCTTGCCCTTGTCTTCATTTGAATCTCCCATTGCATGGTTTACTAGCAAGGTTATTGGCTTGATAGCTCTAGCTGAGAGCATTCTTAAACACCCTTGCACTCCATGCCTAGGGAGCTCTAAATCGATTTCTCAAGGTTTCCAATCCATGGATTCTCTTAGAAGCAATGATTTAGAGAAGTGCACTATTTAGAGTACACATTTTTGGCACCCATCGTGGGGCAGAGTAGACTAGCTTTGTCCCTTTTTTTTCTGCATTTTCGTCAATTTTTGTTAATTTTTCGGCAAGTTTTGAGCTTAATTTTTGATCTCTATTTTTTGTCTTAGACTATCGTGTGATACTTCCAGAAGTATCGCGTGATAGTTCTCTGTATGCATGTGCAATACTTTGCCTGTCGAAAATATCGCCTAGCTATTGCAGAGAATATCACCTGGTCTAAAGCGAAGTATCGCCTGGTATAAGGCAAAGTATCGCACAGACTAATATTATCGCCCCAGTATACTGAGAAGTATCACGCAATAATTCTAGTGTCTGTAACTATTGCATGTACCTGGCCATGAGCTATTTTGTTTATCTTGCAAGTTTTAGGTTCTTTGCTATCTTTTTAAAAAATTTTGAAAATTTCAGCAAAGAACCTGAAACTTTTGAGAAATTTTTGCAAACGGTATCAAAAATTGAAGTGTGATATATCGTTGGAAAGGTCTTTCTAAGCCTAATCCAACCATGCTAGTTTCATTCTTAGATTTTACCATTTGATTAGCTATTTTACTTGCAGATTATCTAATTTTTTTTATTTTGCTAACCTTGTGGGCCTAACAAGTTGTGGTTGTAGGTGCACTTGCTTGAGATATTTTGCCAAAAGAACGCATGTCAAAGAGGGCTACTAATGGTTTTTGCAAGGCTGCCCTAAGCATAAAAACCCAATCAAGTGCTTGTTGTTTATTTCATTTTCAAGTGTGGTAATTACTAGTTGTTTCATTTCATAGGAACATAATATCTTGTTGTAGGGATTCTTGGGTGGTAGGAGAAGTATGCTCTTCACCCTTGTGGTGAACCAAAAAATCTTGACCCATCTTTGAATTTTGAAAGCAAGAGGGTAATTGAACATTTGTTTGGTGTGTTTGGGAGAAAACTTTGAGATAGGGGAGTATGCTCTTCACCTTTATGGTGAAACAAAAACTTTGAACCTCATAAGTTGATCCACTCTTTGTTTAGATCTTTAGAATCCTTCAGCGGGCCTGCTCTTGAGCAATCAACAGGAACGACCCAAGTGGGGACAAGCTAATACCAAGCTATTCCAACCCACTATAATCTCAAGGCTATCAAGGACACAAAACCTTGGTAGACGTAGTGCTTGTCTTCACTTGATGTGAGTACTTGTGGGATTGTGACCATGAGGAAAGTGTTGAGCAAGAATGCTTAAGGTACTCTTGAGGCTACGAGGTCCGTTACTTGCCGCAAGGTAAGGAGTCCTTTTTGGGAGCAAGAGGGGTGCTACGAATGGAAGCCCTTACTAAGAACCATAGGTAGAGGCCACCCTATTTTTTCCGCTTAGCTTCTTGGTGCAAGGATTGATCCAAGTGAAATAACCCGGATCACCCCAAGATTACTCACCATATGTGTTCCTTTGGTTGTGTCTTTGGCACTTCCATTACAAAGCCAATATCTATTGTGGGCAACCACTTTGTGCGAGGCAATGGAGCATCAAGTTGTGGGCCAAGTTGTTAAGTAATGAGCCTTGACTTTCTAGGTATTAAGTGCTTGAAGTGTTTTCATTGTGCTATATTAGTGTGAACGTTCTCAACATTCAAACAAAACAGTAGCATTCATAAGGTTTTCTATTTTGATATCACAAGTGCTTGTCTTGGCAATGTTGCTTTTGCCCTTGATTCAAGTGTTCTATGACATGTTTGATCACCTACTATTTGCAAACTTGTCTATTATCTGCTATTACTATATTCTGGACTGTGAAATTGAACTTGCCAAACTTACAACATTGACCAAATTGCCTTTAACACTGAGTTTTTTCACATTCACTGGTCAAGAGTCACACTACTTGCCTGGAAACTATCACATAGAGTCCTTTTGCTATCTCACTGCTACTTGCAATCTGAAGTTGATTTGTGTCACTTCCAGTCTTCCTTGGTTAGTCCAAATCTCAGATCTTAGGTGTTGTGACATGTTGCTCAATATCCAGATGAACTCAAATGGTATCGATTTGTACAAAATGACTCTTGGTCTTCTTTCTTCCACTTCTCCCATGTCTTCCTAGTCTCCCATTTTCATTCCTTTGTCTTCTTGATTCTTTTCCTCTTATTATCTAGTCTACCTTCTTCTATTTATCTATTCATTTCTTCCATGCTTGATTCCTTCTCTTCTACAACCATGAATTTCAACTACCTTGTTATGGAACCTCTCTTGAAAATAGATGATCTTGAACTCATTGCTCAATTCGAAGAGTTTAATTCCTCCAATAGTCTTTCTAGATATGGCAATAGTGATATGCTTAAGGAAAAAATTTAAAAAAAGATGATTGAATTAGACACCTTTGCTAGGATCATAGACATGATCATATCACAATCTCCCTCTTCTAAACATTCTTCATCATCTAAGTCTTCTCATTCTTCCTCATCTTCCAAGTCTCACCATAGCTCTTCTAGACATTATTTGCATTCTTCATTATCCAAGTCTTATTCCTCTACTAGGTCCTCTTCTTCTTCTTCTTCACAATCTCATTCCTCTTCTACTTCTACCAAGATTCTTACTCCTCACTATGAGAAATATGGTAGTCCTTGTGATACCTATGACACCTCTATTCCTAAGAGTCCTCCTAGTCGTAGGCTTGCACTTACTGAAAATGGGTCGCCGCATTGGATAGATTGTGATGGTGATCCATATGATTTAGATTTTGAAAAAGAGTTTGATGAGTTCTGTAAACAATACCTCAATTATGACCCATCTACCACTACTGAGAACTATACAATGCATCACACTGATATGAAACATCAATATTACAAGAATCCTTCCTCTGAAGGCTCTCATGCTGAAAATAAAGATGACACTCTCGAGCAAGATCATGTTGATGATGTACCTTTATCTTTTGATGGTTCCCTTCCATCCCCTACTTCCTCCAATACCCGTACACTTCCTAAAGCTTTTGAGTCTTTCAAATCTTTCACAAATCCTTCATCCAATAGAAGTTCTAATACTTTTCATGCAGTTCCCTATGGTTATCCTCAAGGACTACCTCTTAAAGAAGCTCAAGCTAACCTTCACTTGGCTGAAAATACTTTTAATAATGCTAAACCTAAAGAGCCTAATCATTTATGTGCTATAATGCCTACTTTAGCTAGTCCTTCACCATCTATTCCAAAGTCTTCCATGCAATTCCAACATGCTTCATTGTCCTTAGAAGTGGCTTCATGTCAAGAGGACTCTAAAAATGATAAAGAAAAGAACATAAAAAAAGATCAAGATCAAGAACCCTCCATGTCATCCAATCCTTTTCATGATGTCTCTCATCCATTTTGTGGTTCTTTTGATCCTGTACGCTCTTCCACATTCATTCCACCATCTCCTAAGCAAGATCAAGCTACTACTTACACTACTGAGCTTATTGATGATAGTGCTGCTACTTTTGATGTTAAGCCTATTGAAAATCAAAAGAAAGCTAATACGCTTATGCTATCCAAAGCTCCTTGTCAAGATCAAAGTCTTCCATCTTCTTATTCTACCACTCCATGTTCATTTCCACTTTCTACTCTTCCTAAGTCTTTGCAAGCTTTGAAAATTCCTATCGAAGAAGTTGCTCCTATTCAAGATGTTCACGATCCTATTGAAAATCCTAATGCTCACTCTAAAAATGCTGATGTCCTTGGCTATCATATAGATGCTGATGAATTGGTTGATTATCCTTTTTCCTCTTCCGCATCCATCCTTGGACTTCCTCCACCAATACCAAAGGCTTCATGTCTTCCTTCCATCTTAGGCCCTTATGTCCCTTCACTTTCCCCTTCGAACTTCCTATTCTTCATCCATCTTGGGTCCTTACGTCCCTCCATCTCCTATCTTTCCTCAAGATCAACATAGATGCATACCCTTGAATCCTTTTCACCCACCCACTCATCTAAACCAGTCATATTCTCCTTCTTCTTCCATAAGTCCCAAGTCTTTTGCAAGTAACTTGAATGTTCAATACAAGAAAAAGAAGCAATACAAGAATCCATCAAAAAAAGAAGATCACCATGTCTCCTCTAATCGACATGGATGCATAAAGTCAAAAGAGATATCTAAGAAGAAAACTACAAGACAAGTATGGGTTCCAAAATCCATCATTGAAGATATTCTCTCTAAATTATCAAAAAGAAATGAAAAGCCTATAGCTATATGGATTCCAAAGTCTCTCTTAAGAGATTCTTATATTTAACAACAAGTGAAGTTGACATTCAAGCTTCCAAAGGCTTCCACTTCATCTTCTTCCAAAAATATTCTTCCATTCCATATGCCTGAACCACAACCTCTGCTAAATATTCACCATATTCCTTCTCGTATTCCTTCATTCACATTTGCTCCATCCTCTTGCCACCCCTCAAGGTGTGTGTTGATGTTGATCTTGCCTTCCTTTCCATCTACCCTTTCACAATCCTTCCATTCATTATCCTTCTACCTTCTAGCCTTTTTCCTCATTTGCCTATTCCTCCTATCTTCCAACCTCACTCGCTTTACATAAAACCTTATCCTCCATTTTTCTCTTCCATCTTCCTTTCCCTATCAGCTTCTTTGAGCATATCATTTTGAATCCTTGGCATATAATGGTTTATCCTTTCAAGGAGCATTATCTAAAAAGCTTGTCTTCTTCCAAAAAAGAAAAAAGAAAAAAAGAAAACAAAAATGAAAAAATTGAAAATGTGCCTTGGTAGAAACCTGGAAATAGGCGCCTTGGTAGCAAAAGTAAAGAGAAATAAATTCATCCTATGGTGAAAACCACTCCCTTGTGGCACCTTGGATAAGTACCATGATGAAAACTTGGCAATCAGACATCATGCGTAGTTCTTCTACAATATTTCATCCATTCCATCTTCTCTTTTTGATCTTGATAATGTTGACTTATACATGAACATTTGGCTATCTTGTGAGCTATTTTACGATCATCTTGCTTTGATTCCATTCATGTTTAGCCTTCATATTCATTTTCCTCCATTCCTTCTAGCCTTTCGCTATCCTTTTCAGCCTTGGTCTTTATCTAATTAAAAAAAAGAGTAAAACATGATGCTATGAAGCCTCTTGACATGTTTACTCCTTTGGAATGCATCCTTTCCCTCTTTTGCATTATGCTTTTGAGACTTATCCTATGCTGGCCTTTCATTGCTTGTCCAAATGTGCTTTGCATGATAATTTTTCCCTAGCTTGGGTACTCTTAAGGAGTTTTCCATTGAAGATTTCTTTCCTTCATTCTCCTTCATTCTCTTGTCTTCCATCTCTTCCTCTAGCTTGCTAATCCCTCTTGTTCTCCACCTTGCTAGACATTGGGACTACATGATGTGATCTTGCTTGGGAGTTTGATGCCCATTCTGTCTAGGGGCATCTTTTGTACATACTTATTGATCCTGAAAAAATTTCAAAAAAAATCATATATGATGCTGAAAAAATTCTAAAAAGCATATAAAGTCCTGAAAAAATACAAAAAAATCAAAAAAATAGAAAAAGTGCCTTGGTGAAAACCTGGAAATAGGCGCCTTGGTAGTAAAAATACAAAAATATTGAAAAAATAAAAAAAAATCTGTCAAGTGGTGAAAACCTGGAAACAAGTGCTACTTGAGGCCTTTGCACCCTTGTCTTTTAGCATGCCTTGACCTTATTTGACTTGGTCTGGAATTGGTCTTTATTTTTGTCTAGGGGGCATACTTACTAGCATAGGTCCTTTAGGTGCGTTTGTCTCTTGGGGGAATTTTACAAACAGGTGTTTTTCAACACCACCCCAAACTGTGTTTTTCAACACTTCCCTAGCATCAAGTGTTTCTCAACACTTATCAAATATCCTACCCGCAGTCTAGATGATGCAATATTTCTCACTGGCAGATGCGATACTCAAAGTTTGACTCTATCACCTACACACATGCACTTAAACACTTGACTTGCTTGACTTTATTTCTTTGTGTGCTGTCTATGATGATTTCTTTGATGAGTGTTCTCTCCCTAATAGTTTTCGATGATGTTGAGCTAGAAGACTTGGGCATGAGGACATGTTTTATTTTCTTTCTTCTTGTGGGTATATTTTGTTGATCCTAACTGTCATTAGCATTTATGCTTGTTCCACTTGACATTGGGGTCTACAAGGTATTATCCTTGACTATTTTTATGAGTGCATGCTTATAGCCATCTTGACCTTCTTGTGTCCTGATGCAAGCATAATCTTGCTATAGCAAATTTAGGTAATCTCATTGCACTAGTCATCTTGACCTACATGTCTTTGGTGCCTAGGTGGGATTTCCACACTCTATCTGATATAGATCATATTCATATGCCCATAGTCATACTAGTGTGTATCGTATGATCTTACGACGCTACCAATAAAGCTCGGTGATGATAATTAGATGTCTTATAGCTTTGTAACCTTGCAAGTAAACCACTTTTCATAGTAGCTTGTATTCTTAAGTTCATGATAGGTAGTTTTGCATCTTGCATATGGAGAGAGCTCTCCTTTCATCTTTCATAGAATTATTAGTCAAACTGTGCTCACCTCTTGCTTCTTCTCAATCACGTCTTTCACTTCTTGTCTTTCATATCACATCATTCTTTATTCATTTTGGGATCGAAATCAAAATCCGAGTTCACCTTGATCATCAAAATCGCATTCCTCTTTCTTCCACGTAGTTGACTAATCCTTTTTGAGGCCTGATCCTTCGATCTTCATTGGGGCATCTTTTCTTTCTTCATCCCCATCTCTCTCACCCTTCTAGTCTTTCATTCATTTAATTCATCTCTCTCTAAGGTCTTAATTGGGGCATATCTTCACTGCTTGATGGTTATTCTGTTATCTTGCATCTTCAATTATGATTTCTAGTGATTTAATTATGTTGCTCTTTATTTTGCATTCCCTCTACCTGATTTCACTTTCGATCCTGAGGGGGCAGACACATCATATCCTATTGGCTATTCTCCAGAGCATATGCTTGACCATTCCATTTTCTCTGATCAATCTATCTTTGCGCTTGACATGTTAGTTCTTATCTCAAGTTCTAATACTGTCCATCTCTTTCCTAAGTGTTCAGTACTATCGCTACTAGGTTGACCACGCAGGATTTGCTATCTCTCTGCACTTCATTCTTTGGAGTCAGATCGCTATTGCTTGCCTTCTTGGCTGATCTATTCTTTGACGTAATGTGTTCCTAGATTGATCACACATTAGTCAAAGAGGGGAAAATGTATACACCTAAAAATGGTCATCTAGACTATTAGCCCCTTTTGCTAAATTATCAATTGCTTATTCTTGATCAAATCCTAGTTCTATCATTTATTCGATTATTTTCTATGGGCTAACCATTTTATCCTAAAGTCTTTATTTAATTAAAAGGAATATTTCCTCCCCTTATATTAAATAAAAATCACTTCACTTTTCCTCTTATCTTAAGTTGCACAAATAAAGCATTATTCTTATTTTATAAAAAGGAGAAAAACACTTTTTGTCTCATATGGACACAAAAGTCAACTCTTATTTTCTCATTGGAGGATACTTGTGCACATGGATTGCTCCTCTTTGATGCTCCACCATTGATTAAATCTTTTGCATCTTAATCTCCATGGTCCATTCCTTCTCATTTCTTATAAAAGGAGAGCTCTCTTCTTCATTCTAAATCCCAAACTTTTTATGCTAATGTTATGCTACAGGTTTTCTAGGTTACTTTGGAGCTTTTTGAAGATTTGGAGCATTCTTGGCTTTTGCATCTAAATGTTATCATAGTTTCATTTCTTTCATTATCATGGCATTCATAGCTTCATACTTAGCTTAGTTTCATTTATGCTTTAGATTACTTCATCTAGCTTAACTAGGAGGCTTTGTAATACTTGTTCTTTCATTTCCATAGTTTAGCTTGCATATTCATCTTAATCTAGCTTGCATTGCATTTCATTTGATTCTTGAGGATATTTGCATTCTTGCCCTTGTCTTCATTTGAATCTCCCATTGCATGGTTTACTAGCAAGGTTATTGGCTTGATAGCTCTAGCTGAGAGCATTCTTCAACACCCTTGCACTCCATGCCTAGGGAGCTCTAAATTGATTTCTGAGACCTCATTCTTGAGTGTTCTTGATTGTAATGATTCATAGAAGTGCACTATTTTGTGTGTACACATACAACATCTAAAAACATCTCTAAGTCTCCCATAAGGACCACACCCTCCAATTCCTTCACAAACTCTCTGCACATTGGATTCAATAACTCAAACACTTATCATCTCATTGTCAACCAACACATTACTAAGTTGACATCAATGGCAACACAATAACTAATATCCTTGTCATTAAACCTATACCATAAAATTCTCAACAATCTCTGGAACATTTGTGCATCAGTTATGCCATCATGATGCTCATTATGATGATGACGTGTTATACTGATTGGAAACGAGGCTTGATGTTATTAATTGCCTTTTTTCACACAAGAGAAATTATTACAATAAAGAGTATGAATGATTTAAATTTGCACAAATTTGACATCGTCATCATTGCCACTAGTTGTGTATATATTTGTGGTGATGGAAACGTTATGCAAAAATATTATCAAAAGGATGGTTATTTATGGCATTATAATTTTACTTGCATAAGTGGATTTTTTTGGCCATTTTTTTGTCCTTCTCATATTTAAGTGAGCTTCCAATACTTCCTCTTTGGTTCAAAGAAATCACTATGGTTTTATGCAATTTTTTGTTTACAATTATCTAATAGTTGTAAGTGTGAAAAAGGAAGCTATGAGGGGTTATTAGAAACATTCTAAGCCCAATCATTGTGAATAATTAAGACAAAATGAATATTTGTGGGACCTGTTTGATAGAGCAGGGATGATTACTTTCTTCCTAGCTATGAAGGGTTACAACATGTTGTCAACTAAATTTTGCAACTCTTGGTAAAGGGTAACTGCTACTATTAGTGATATCAAGTTTGCAGTCACTCTCGAGCTCATAGTAGAGGTTATTGGCCTAAAATGTGAAGGGAGAAATGTTGAAAAGAAAAGATAAAGAGATTACAATGTGTTTATAAGGAAGTTATTTGAAAATGGTGAAGGGTCAATAGTGCTTTAGAATGGCTATGATCATTCAATCCTACTACCTTTTTATGCCATGGTAAGTTTTGATGTAATGAAATACTTTACTCTAGAAGGGTGTTCAACCACTATCCATGGGCACCACCTTTCTTTTCTGAACCATATCTGCTATGGTGAAAAGATTGATCTTCCTTTTTATGTATTCTCCTCTTTGAGTGCTAGTATCAATAAAGGGGCTTCCTCTCCCCTTCACCAGGGATCAATTTTTTCCCCTTTACCACTATGAATTTGATCGTTCTCCCCAACGTAGTCACCTAATTACCTACCCTGGTAACCCCTGTGATAATGTTAAAGCCCCTCATGGCTTAGTGGATATGGAGTTAATTGAAACCAAACCTTTATCCTCCAATAAGAGAAAACCCATCTCAAGGAAGAAAGACAAATCCTTGAAAAAACCACCTAAGAATGAAGCCATAAAGGTTGTGCTCCTCTAAACTACCCTTGAAAAATGTAAAGCCCTTGTTCCTAAACCTGGTTCTTCAAAAGCCAATAAAAATAGGAGTAAAGGTCCAAAAAACAAAAGTATAACTATTGACTTGGATGAGCTTGAGTCAAATAAAGAAGTAGAAGAAAAATAGGAAGGTAATAAATAGGATTTAAGTCACAAGGAATAATGCTTTGCATGCCTCATTGAGAAGGATAACAAAGGAAAGAATGTAGTGGGGGTAGAACCAATTTTTAATGAAGAGTACACTCCAAAGGAGGATAATTCTTTAGAGGACTTAGAAGATGAATACTATATGGCTAAAGAAGAGCAACTAGAGGATATTAGCGAAGACCAAATAACTAATTTGAATGAGCCTAAAGAAGAAGTTGAAATGTTAGACCAAAGACTTCCTTCTCCCATCAATATTGGGGAAGAAGTTATGGGAATAGGGGCTCAAGACCCTCCCCTATGGAGAATGTTAACAAAAGAACTAATTTGAAGGCCCAAATTGTAGACATGCAGGTTAGAATCAAAGATCTAGAAATCAGAGCAAAAGAGTTCCATAAAAGAAAAACTTGTCTGGGTAGAGCTATTAGTTAGCTTTGTGTTATAATGGATAGAATTATGAGAAAATTGGTAATGGGCTTTGTTTTAGGACAGAGAAAGTTAAGACAAAAGGCTAAGAAGTAGTAGGGAACTAGGTAATAACAAGTAGAGGCTTGTCTAGATGTAGAAATGGATTAGTATGTTTGTAACAACCAAATGTAAAGGCTCTCAAGAAATTGCGAGCTACTCAACAGTAAATAATGTTGTGTCTTTTGTTGGGTTACTACGCTTCTAGCCATTTTGATGTTTAGTCTTCTTTTTTAGTTTAGTTCTCTTAGGTATAGCAACTTGTTATGGCTTAAGATAGATAGTTATAATTTCTCTATGTTTTACAATCCTTTAAATGTGGACTGCAATGTCTATGTGTCTGTGCAGACTTTGTTCTTTTTTTTTTTATGGTGGTATTGTTAATAGTACTAATTTAGGTCACAATTTAATTGATATTGTGATGGGTTATGGTTAAATGTTTATGATGTTGGTAGATAGGTTAGACTTGAGGGTTGAGTCCCTAGCTAACTATGTTTTTATTACATTTTGGGTGTGTTTATAACAAGATAGTTTTTGCACTTCTAGTTGTGTGTTGTCGGTTGTTGTCTTGTACTTGTTGCTTTAATGTGGTGTTTATTGTCTTAACTCTGTAAATCAAAGTCATTTTCCCTATTTATTTAATCAAAGAAAAAAAAAATTGACAAGCACTTTCTTCTTATAATATTTTTATCACATTATTTCAACCTTATTATTAGACATTTTTAAAAAGAAATTAATTAGAAAGACAACAATTCTATCACTTCAATCATGGAGCTTAAAAAAAAATTATCCAAAAAGTTAGTTTACATTCCATAAAAAATAATTTATGATATGTTGAACAAAATGTATGAAATAAAATTTAAAGTAAAAAATTGAAAAACGCCATCAATAATTATGTCAACTCGCAAAGTTCCAACAACGTTATATCTAAATTTAATAGAAAGGGATTTGGTGGCTTTCCATCAGAGTTAAAATAGATTTTTCCACGGAGGAAAAATATTTTTTTATTTGTTTAACGAATTTAATTCAATATAAAAAAATTAATATATCTTGTTTTTTAGAAAATATTATATTTTGTCAATGGCAAAGAATAAATAATTAAGACTATAAAGAAAATTATATTAAAATATATTATTAATTAAATATAGAATGTTAATCATTTTTAAAATATAAAAAATTTAGAGTAATGATCGATATTATGTTTAATTTTTTTAAATTATTTCTATTGTTCAAGAGGTTGAGCATAATTAGTTAAAGTGCTGAAAATTTTAAATGTAGGGATCTAAGATTAAATCTCAATAGGACATCTAATATGGAATTATTTTTTACTCTTGTTCTTCATAATTCGCTTCTAATGGTGTTGATGCTCTTATGAGAAAAAATATTTAAATGATTAGAAATATAAATATTAATATGAATTATTCAACAAAAATTATAGTTTATATATTGAGATAGGGGATAGCTTCTTGCATATATTGTGATTGGGAAAAAATATTTTAAATAAGAATGTCAATATGGAATGTAAGTTTAGGTTTAGGATGTTTTGGATGAATGCCAATATTTGTATACGAATCCATGTTTATTAAAAAATGAAAAAAAAATGTATATAAGAAAATTTATATATATTTAGAATGTTGAACTAATCTGTAAACTCTTCAAATACAATTCATGAACCAACAAAATACTTCAATCACACTATTTGTAAGAGAAAAGATATTGCTCTAATACCATGTAGGAGCAAAGATTGTTCTTTGATACCAAGTCGAAGTTGATGAAACAACCACTGGAGCCAAGAGTCATCTACAAGCAAAACACCTATCACACAAAAGAGATCAAGCAAAGATAATATACTCTATAACAACCCTAGAATTCTATATTGATTGCACAATAATGAATTGGGATTGAGATTCATTACAATGAATGAATGACTTGCTTTATAGAAAGCAATAGTACTCAAAATATCTAGAAGACAACTCAAACTAAAAATAGAAAAATGATATGCACAATGTGCAAACTGGATCCCAACTAGACCAGACTAATATAAATTTAGGCTCAACTAAGTGAACTTAAGCTAGAGTATGAATGTGAAAACATGTGCTAAATTATACTTACTAATATACATGAGCCCACACGTGAAGTAGAGTTGGCTTGAGCCATGGGTTGTCTCCCCATTGGGCTTGGGTTCGTATCTAAGGCTCAAGTTCACTTGATGCATGTGGCTTGCACGTAGTTTTGTACATCCCTAGAGGACTAGTCTCACCTCAACTTGCCCCTACTTAGCCCCAACTTGGGAGTATGTGTATGGTAGAAAAATGACCACACTTCTATGAACCATTATATGCAAGGTTGCTCAAGAATGAGGCCTCACAAAGCGGCTCATAGCTCTCTATGCATGGAGTTGCAAGGGACTATGATGTATTTGCTCTTAGCTAGAGCTACAAGCTTATGACCTTGCTAGTCAACCACACAATGAGAGATTCGAATGAGGACAAGGGAAAGAGTGCCAATATCCTCAAGAATCACTATGAGAATGCAATGCAATGCAAACTAGTCTATGGAAATGAAAATGCAATGCAACTAAGCTATGAAATGGAAAGAACAAGTGTTACAAATCCTTCCTATTAAGCTATGTGAGTTAAATCTATTGCATCAAAGGAAACTAAGCTAGATGCCATGAAATCTAAAATGCAAGAATGAAAGACTAAGAACAATAAGGTTTCCAAAAGCTCCAAAAGTCTCCAAAAAGTCCTGCAGCATAAGATTAGTATTCAAAACATGAGATCCTAAAATGAGAAGAGAGCTCTTCTTTTATAGGAAATGAGAAAGAATGGACCATGGAGATTAAGAGGCAAAAGGGCTTAATCAGCGGTGGAGGTTGAAAGAGGAGAAATCCATGTGCACAAGTATCCTCCAATGAGAGTGAAGTGTTGACTTTTGAGTCTCATGTGAGACAAAAAGTACTTTTTTCCTTTTTGTAAAATAAGAATAATATTTTATTTGTCCAACTTAGGATAAGAGGAAAAGGTAGGGGCTTTTATTTAATAAAAGGGGAGAAAACATTCCTTTTAATTAAATAAAGACTTAGAATAAATGGTTAGCCCAAAGATAAAAATCCAACATATGATCGAAATTAAGATTTGATCAAGAAATTGATAATGTTGAAAATATTGATTATTGATAAAAATGATTCAGGGTTGATAAATCAAATAAATGGGGCCCAAAGTCTAGGCGACCATTTTTGGGTGCATACATTTGCCCCTCTTTGACTAATGTGTGATTGATTTGGGAACACATGTAGTCAAAGAATGAAGTTGAAATGTGGGATCGATCTGGGATCACAAAACAACTTAGATGTGAGGTCGATTCGG
Source organism: Chamaecyparis obtusa (assembly GCA_027943335.1). Classification (NCBI taxonomy): domain Eukaryota; kingdom Viridiplantae; phylum Streptophyta; class Pinopsida; order Cupressales; family Cupressaceae; genus Chamaecyparis; species Chamaecyparis obtusa. The sequence continues at coordinate 675,242 of BSBK01002077.1, read as the reverse complement.
GATCACATCTGGACAAACATAAACAAAGGCCTTTGAATATGAGGTCGATTCGGGATCACATTCAAAGTAAGAGATAAGAATCTCAAGCTTGAGTGAAAGCTCACAAAAGATGTTTGAATCAGGAAAATTAAGAGAATCAGGGATGAGAATCCCATAGGTACTGCCCCCTCGGAATCGAAATCAAAATTAGATAGAGGAGAACGACAAATTGATAAAAGATTTAATCAAATCATAAGGAAATCATAATCGAAGGTAAAGGTCAATGGATTAAGCATTAGGCAATGAAACATGCCCCAGTGAGGAAGTAGACGAATAGAAATAAAAGACTAGAAATAGAGTGAATGAAAGACTAGAAAATGTGAAAGACATGGAAGGAAGAAATTCCACCGGAAATCAAATTATGCCTCAAAAGGTCAGTCAATTGCGCAGATGGAAGGGAAAATTTTGAAACATGATTTTGATGACCAAGATGACCTTGGATTTCAATTTTGAGTCCGAAAATGGATCCAGGATGTCGAAATTAGGTAGGGGTGCAATTTTCACGCAATTCTAAGGTGTTTTGAAACTTGGTCAAAAAGTCAAAATGCTATAAAAGGGGTGAAAATGTCATTTTCAAAAATTATTTAACTTTTAACTATTTGAGAATCTAGAGCTCTGAGAGATAGTAATGGCTCAACCAGCAGGAGTTCCCGTCCACAGACACCGATTTGAGCGCTCTCGGTTGCACAACCGACCTCCGCATTATGGTGTCCCAGTATGTTTTCAAAAACTTGCCCTTGTTTGAACATTTAATGAGCATTTATTGTAATTAAACACATTTTTAAATTTTCAACTTTTAGACTAGGGCGCCATGTCGAGAAACACTTTACAAGTGTCGCGATCTATGAGAAGAAGTGTCGCGTGACACTTCGCAGGCACAAATAGTGTCGCCCGCATATAGGGTAAAGTGTCACGTGACATAGGGAGAAATGTTGTGTGACATTAGGCAAAGTTTCACCCAATAGAGAAGTGTCGCGCCTCTATAAGAGGAAGTGTCACGTGACACTTAGCCAAAAAATAGTGTCGCCTAGTGTTAAATTTTAACATGTTTGATCATTTTTGAGCAAAATGACATGGGTCTGAACAATGTTTGATTTTAAAATGCCTTGCACTGATATTATACATCCTTCATGATATGTTCTGACACCTGGTATGGTTTTGTGACCTGAAGGAGGTCTTCCCCGCGCTTCAGATTACAGCACCCCAGGTGACGGGATTGCAGTTTGTCTGAGATCTGGATGATCCGGGCAAGGCCGATATCAGAGCCATGGGATTCCATTATCTGCTACAGTTCCCCCACATTTGAGCTGATCATGGGTTGTTGACTGCGCTTACCGAGAGATGGCATAGCGAGCACAACACCTTCCACTTGCCGACAGGAGAGACATCTATCACACTGGAGGATGTTTACTGGATCCTACGGGTTCCATGCCATGGAGAGCCTGTAAGTATAATCATGTTTATAGATAAACATAGTTGTAGAGTTTCCATATGATAGAAACTGACATGATTGTTTGTTGGCATAGGTATACTATGATCAGGATGCTACAGCAGGTCGACAGATTATACAGGGGATGTTTCAGGATGTCACGATCCTAGATAGGCATGTTAGCTGGGAGAGATTGATGGATGACTTTGGCAGAGACTTCCCGGTGCCATGTATTGTGGCATCGCTCATTGGACAGGCCCTTATCCCTGACAAGAGTCAGAAGGGCTTCCCCTTGGGATGGGGGAGATTACTAGCAGACCTGGTGGCACACCCACGACAGATGGCATGGGGCCTGGCTATCTTAGCTGATATGTACTATGAGCTGAATGAGATCGTCTATAGAGACGGTAGGACTTGGGCATGCAGGGCTATACTTGCTCAGATATGGGCGTGGGAGCATATTGTAGTAGTGCATCCATGAGTACAACCTAGGGAGTGCAGGTATCCCTATATATATAGGTATGCAGGGTTCATCCCACATACACATAGCGGGCATGTTTCCTATTATCGCAAGATAATGGATGAGCTTGCCTTATTCACATGGAGACCGTACAGGTCATGTGAGCAGTGGCGGGACAGGTGGGAGCTAGATTATATGTTGTGCAGTTGGCCACTAGCAGGCTGTCATCCAGAGATTTTGGAGAGATTTGTGATCACACGAGTCTAGAGGCAGTTCAGACGTTAGCAGAGGGTGTCCACAAAGATGACCACGCATGCACGATTTTGGGATGAGGAGGGACAAGGTTGGCTGCCAATGCTGGACTACCAACAGGTAGTATAGGATACAACTGCTATATGCTAGGAGCCGTGGGATTACCTACCAGATATGGCAGATGCAGGTGCGGATGCAGCGTTCACAGCAAAGAGGCACAGGGCACCCTTTCTGAGATTCACAGTCCCCAATGCACAGGTGTCGGCGGCATAGGGAGATGAGGGGGATGACGGAGGAGACGAAGGAGATGGAGGGAGAGGGAGAGGGAGGGGGATGGAGAGAGGGGAGGGATCTAAATCAGGTGGTCAGAAATGGTCATGAGGATGGAGATCGGTGACTCTCGAGGATGAGGCGAGACTAGCTCGCCGACAGGCAGAGGCATAGCAGGAGCAGCCTGCGGGAGGGAAGGATCTGAGAGCCTGGATACAAGCTCTGGAGGCAGAGATGTAGCAGCTTTAGATTACTATAGTAGTGAGAGACCAGTAGCTACTAGATCTAAGAGCGGAGTGAGATCAGTAGATAGCTGATCTCAGGGCGGAGATAGCATGCCGCGAGGTGATGGCACAGGCAGATGCACTAGAGATTCGAAGGGAGTCGGTGAGAGCAGCATATTATCACGGACTCTACCTTCAGGTCATTCCAGAGGATGAGAGAGCACCATCATATTCTTAGAGGGTAGGGGTATCAGATGTGGTACTTGATAGGAGAGCCATGCCTCCTCCACCACCACGAGCTCCTCACAAGGGTGGTAGCGAGTCCTAGGTTTAGGTCTTAGGTTGATAGATGTTTAGACATATCTTGAGACATTGATCTAGATTTTGGGATCCCATATTGTATATGACATTGATTTATATATGAGATTACTGAATTTTTGATATGGCATGTGTATTTGTCTCACTTGTGATGGATGTATCAGTTTACGTATATTGTCTTATCATTTTGCTCAAAATGTGGATGTATATGCTCATGTATATTCTCCCTCATAGATGTGTGTTTGATTCTCATGTGTATGATATAGACTCATGTTGCTAAAAATGACAGTTGTGATATAAATGTGATGATATGATTAACCCCTTGTGATGAACAAGAACAGGTTGTGATGTGAAAGACAAGGAGCAAAAGACATGATCAAGAAGAAGGAAAAAGGTGAGCGCAGTTGACCAACAGGTCCACGTAAGATGAAAAGGAGAGCTCTCTCCATATGCAAGATGCAAAAACTAAACTATGATGAACCTAAGAATGCAAGCTACTATGGAAGTGGTTGACTTGCAAGGTCACAACGCTTATAGACATCTAATTATCATCATTGAGCGTTATTGGTAACGTCGTAAGATCATACAATGCACACTAGTATGACTATGTGAATATGAATATGATCTTTATCAGATAGATATGTGGGAATCTCACCTAGGCATCAAAGACATGTAGGTCAAGATGACTAATGCAGTGAGATCACCTAAGTTTGATATGGCGAGAGTATGCTTGTATCAAGACAAATGAAAGTCAGGATAACTAGAAGCATGCACTTGCAAAATAGTCAAGGATAATACCTTGTCAATCCCTAGTGTCAAGTAAGACCAGCATAAATGCTCATGACAGTTAGGATCAATGAAATATACCCACAAGCAAATAAAAAAAGAAGATATGTTCTCATACCCTCAGTCTTCTAGCTATGCATCATCGAAAACTTCTCAGGGAGAGACCACTCATCAAAGAAATCCTCATAGACAGCACACAAAGAAAAATAAAGTCAACATATCTCAATCGAGTTGATTGTTTAAGTGCGTTTGTGTTGGTCATAGAGTCAAACTCTAGTTATCACATCTGTCAATGAGAAATATCACATCATACTAGACTATTGGGTAAGACATCTGATAAGTGTTAAGAAACACTCGACGTAAGGGTAGTGTTGAGAAACACAATTTGGGGTGGTGTTGAAAAACACCTATTGTGAACTGCCCCAAGAGACAAACACACCTAAAAGACCAATGCTGATAGTTATGCCCCCTAGACAAAGATAAAGACCAATTCCAGACCAAGTCAAATAAGGTCAAGGCATGATGGAGAAAGGCTAAGTGTTGAGAGCACATGCTAACAAATAGGGGTGCAAAGGCCTCAAGTAGCGCCTGTTTCCAAGTTTTCACCACTTGGAATCTTTTTTCATTTTTTGATTTTTTTCTTTTTTTGTATTTTTGCTACCAAGGCACCTATTTCCAGGTTTTCACTAAGGCACTTTTTCTATTTTTTTGGATTTTTTGGATTTTTTGATTTTTTTATATTTTTTCAAGACTTTTATGCTTTTTAGGATTTTTTCAACATCATATATCAATTTTTTTTTGGTAATTTTTTCAGGATCATAAAATATATACAAAGGATGCCCTCAAATAGAAACAGGCATCAAGGATAGAACTTCTTGAGGTGCAAAATGTTGATGGGATCAGGGAGCTATTCTCCATCTGGATCTGACAGTAAATATGCACCTGTACCAAAAGCAGCTGTGATAACATATGGTCCAAGCTAATTGGGTTCGAACTTACCCTTTTGTTCTCTGTGTTGTTGGTTCTTAAGATTCTATCGCAAAACAAGATCTCCTACTTGAAACTCTCTAAGATGAACCTTCTTGTTGAATGCTTTGGACATACACTTCTGATACACTCTCATATGATCAAATGAAGCCTGACGCTTCTCATCTAGAAGTTCTAGTTCCTGTAACCTCATGGCGCGATAATCCTCATCTGTTATTAATCCTTTGAGTGAGACTCTAAGTGAAGGTATCTCTACTTCTAAAGGCAATACCACTTCAGTGCCATAGGTAAGAGCAAAAGGAGTAGCTCCTGTAGGTGTACAAATGCTAGTTTTGTAAGCCCATAGTATGGGATTGATTTGCAAGTGCCAATCCCTACCATTCTTGTGCATTGTCCTATGAAGAATCTTAAGGATGGTTTTATTGGAAGCCTTTGCCTGTCCATTTCCCTATGGAAAGTAAATGGAGGACCAATGTTGCTTGATTTTAAACTTTTTACATAAATGCTTTAGGTCCTTATTCTTGAATTGACCTCCATTATCAGTGATAATCTCAGAAGGTATTCCAAATCAGCAAATAATATGATTCAAGATGAACAAAGAGATAGTCTTCCCTGAAGCTATAGAAAGTGGCATGGCTTCCACCCATTTTGTGAAGTAGTCAGTAGTAGTAATAATAAACTTATGTCCACCTGATGAGTTGGGGTGAATCTGCCCAACTAGATCAAAGGCCCAGCGCTAAAATGGCCAATGAGAAATGGAAGGGATCAGCTCCCTACCTGGAGCATGAATCAGGTTTCCATGTTTCTGACATTTTTCACAAGACTTAGCAAAGGCTACTATGTCTAGCTGCATTGTGGACCAATAATACCCCACCCTAAGCAACCTTCGAGCCATGGAAAGACCGTTGGAATGTCCACCACAACTGCCCTCATGGATGTCAGCTAATGCTTGGTCAAATTTCTCCTTTTCCAAGCACCTAAGGAGTGTCCCATCTAAACCCCTCCTATATAAATCACCAGAGATAAGGGTGTAGCGGGAGGCATTGCAAACAAGGTTTTGGCATTCAGAATGATTGAACGTGTTGGGGATGATGCCATCACGGAGATATGAATAGATAGCACCATATTAGGAAGATTCATGGGTGACAAGGGTACAAATGATATGACTTTTAGATGAATCAAATATGGGATGGTGTAGCTCTTCCACCAGGAATTCAAATCTTGATTCATGTTGTTCCAACTGAAGGAGTGAAGCTAATGTGGCCATAGCATCTGCAGCTTTGTTCTCTGTCCTAGGGATCTGTTGAAATGTCACAAATGTAAAGTAACACCTCAATGATTCAACCATCTTTTTGTAAGGTACCAATTTATCATCCTTGGTTTGATACTCCTCATTGACTTGGTTGATAATTAGCTGTGAATCCCCAAAGACATGTAATTCTGTTATTTTCCATTCTATAGCCATTTTCAATCTATTGGTCAAAGCTTCATATTCAGCAATATTATTTGTACATGGGAATAAAAGTTTGTAAGACTTTGGAATGTTGTACCCATGGGGAGAGACAAATAATACTCTAGCACTTGATCCATTTTGCATGTGGGAACCATCGAAGAACATCTTCCAAGTGCAGGTAGTCATATATAGGATGTGTTCATCTGGGAATTCTACCTGAATAGGTATACTATCCTTAACTGGAAAATCAGCTAATTGATCAGCAATAGCTTGCCCCTTTATAGCCTTTCTCTCAACGTACTCTATATCAAATTTAGTCAAAACCATCATCCACTTAGCAAGTCTACCCGTGAGAGAAGCCTTACTAAGCAAGTACTTAAGAGGATCAATTTTTGCAACCAAATGTATAGTATGAGCGAGCATATAGTGTCGCAACTTTTGGGAAGCAAACACTACTACCAGACAAGACTTTTCAATGCTATTATAATTGATCTCATAAGATACTAGGGTATGACTAATGTAGTAAATAGCCCTTTCTTTCCCAGTATCATCTAATTGAGCCAACAATGCCCCTAAGGAAGACTCTGTTGTTGAAATGTATAAAATCAATGGTTTCCTAGGAATAGGCAGCATCAAAATTGGAGGATTAGCTAAGTATTGTTTGATTTGATCTAGGCTCTTTTGGCATTCCTCATTCCACACACAAGAAGCACCCTTATGCAATGTCTTATTAAAAGGTTGTGCTCTATCTGCAAGCTGAGAAATAAACCTCCTGATCGACTGAAGACCTCCCTGAAGACTTCTCATTTGACTAATATTTCTTGGAGGAGGCATATCTAATATAGCTTGGACCTTTTCGGGATCAACCTCTATTCCTTTTGCTGAAATTATGAATCCTAGGAGTTTACTTGAGGCAACTCCAAATGCACACTTTTTTGGATTCAATCTAAGCTGAAACTGTGCCATGTGATCTAGAATTACTTCCAGATCATCAAGGTGTGTGTCCCATTTTCTAGATTTAGCCAGGGTATCATCCACATAATCTTCCATGTTCTTATGCATCATATCATGAAAAATTGTGGTCATAGCTCACTGGTATGTTGCTCCTGCATTCTTTAGGCCAAATGGCATGACGTTCCAACAATAGGTTCCCCATGCACATGTGAAGGCTATTTTCTCTTGATCTTCAAGAGCTATTTTTATCTGGTTATATTTGGAAAACCCATCCATTAAAGAATATATCTCATAACCCACCGTCATATCCACTATCATGTCTATGTTTGGGAGTGGAAAGTCATCCTTTGGGCATGCTTTATTGAGGTCTCTGAAGTCTATGCAAATGTGAATGGACCCATCATGTTTTGAAATTGGAACAATATTGGAGATCCACTCAGCATAGTCGATAGCTCGAATGAATCCTGCGCGTAAGAGCTTTTCTAATTCAGCCTTAACAAGAAGAGCTATATGAGGGTGCATTTTCCTCAACTTTTGTTTGACTACTTTTATTCCTGGAGCTATAGATAGATGATGCATAATAAGATCAGTGTCAAGCCCTGGCATATCAAAATATGTCCAAGAAAAGTTGACTTTCTTCTTTTGCAAAAACTTTGTATATGCCTCTTTTTCTTCAATTGATAGAGACTGAGCAAGGTGCACTATTTGGGGAGCCTCTTCTATATTCAGATTCACTGGTTGCATAGGCTCAATAAGAATTGATGACCTATCTTGGAAGTAACTTGGCAAGTTATTAAGTACCCCATCCTTAGGTGCCTCAAAGAGGTTTTCACCCTCGGATACGTCTTTTATTTTTACTATTTTTGGTTCTGATACCGCCACAAGGTGGTTTTCGCCATCAAACCTATTTTTCTTTTTTTCTTTTTCTTTTACTTTTAGACTAAGGTACTTAATATCAGGCTCCATCATACTTGTTGTTAGTTTGCTGGTGGAAGAGACTACAGGTTCAAGAGCATTTAGATAACAAGCAATTTCATAGTCATTCTGAAAGTTTAAGAGCTGAGGTTCTTGGTGATGTTGAGACCAATCAATTAGGTGGAAATGAACAAGGGGTAGGTCAATGACTGGTTCAACATTGTTTATGTGGAAGGTGTTACCTCTGGTGACCATACAATTGGGATTCATCAAGTCTCCTCCTAAGATACCCGAGTCAGGATTTGTCCTATCAAATGAAGAGTCATCCACTAAGGCAATTTGAGGAGTCCAATCCTCCAGTCCTACACTAGGCTCGTTGGTCACATCAGGTTGAGTACTATAAGTATGGACAACATCCATGTCCAAATCAACTATTGCATCTAAAAGTGAGTCCCATTCGTACTCATGTGAGTCTGTCTCTGAATCATTGTTTGGGCCTCGTGATGTAGAAGCCTCAAGGTTAGGAAAGGTTTCCCTTTCTCTAGCACTAGCATTGTTGCTATCTATCACAGCCATGATAGCAACACTTTCCATTGTCAATCTAGCATTCATATAGTCACTATCCATTGCAGTTGGGATAGTAGGACTATCAATTGTCAAATCTTTTGAATCTCCCCAAAGGAGATTTGTTGAAGGCACCCAATCATCAGACATGTCTTGTTGATTAGAGAGATTAGGTGTGTAGTCTGAGTCATTGTCACTATCTATCGCAGCTGAGACAGGGACACTTTTTTGTTTCTTATTTTCAAAACCTAAGCCAACTATTGACTTATTCCTTCATCCAAAAAGGGCATGGTTAAGAGGTTCAGCCCTAGCATCCAGCCTATGACTAAGGGGACCCTATCCTGGATAACCCATATTCTTGACCAATGTATACCCTCTCACATAAGTTCTAGGGGAAGGTGCAAAATTCTCGTTATGTAGGTATTTCTCTTCTCGGTAAATCCAGTCCCTAATGACAACCTCTTCTTTTTCTTCTTGAATCAGAACTAAGGATTCCACAAACTTATCAAACAATGTCATGGCCGAAGATGAGGGCTTCATTTCTTGAGAAGGTTTGCCATAAGACCTAGGGGAAATTGGCAATTTTGTAATGAATCCAATTTTTAATCCCCCATACGAAGATCTATGGTCTTGAATTTATTCTTGCATTGTTCAAATGCAGTATCAAAAGTGTTAGCCTCCCTATTCAAAGGAATGTGAGACCCTACTGAAATTGTGTTGACTGATAGTGTGCTGTCTCCAGGTATGTAGACTTCTATTCCATTGTAAGGGAATTTTACACACTGATGATAGGTAGACGGGATTGCTTGCATCTCATGTATCCATGGTCTACCCAAAAAAATATTGTAAGCCAAAGGACTGGCATCAACAATCTGGAACAAAATGTCTTTCTCTACAGGACCAATTCGAATAGGAAGGACGGCCAATCCTTTAGAACTACGTTCTACTTCATCATAAGCCTTGATAGTTATTTTCTTTCTTGTGTCAATGACTTCTTCTGAATAACCCAAGGCCTTCAATAAGCTCAAAGAACAAATATTAAGCCTAGCACCCCCATCTATCAACACATGCCTGACACGGGTCTTGTGAATCATAACCTCTATATGAAGGGCCAAATTGTGTGGGTGGCTTAATGACTTGTCATCTTCCTCTGAGAATGTAAGGTAGTGAGAGCTAGCCAAGTGGTTGACCATATTCTAGAATTGATCTACATCTATATTATTAGGGACATTAGCCCTTCGCAAGGCATCCTCAAGGACACGCTTGTGCTTAGGGGACAGTTCCAAAAGCTCAAAGATTGAAATCTGCACTGGTGTATGTTGTAATTGGTCGACAAGATTATAATTCAACTTAGGACCAACAACAAATTTTGGAAGAACACCCTTTGACACTAGCTGCTTAAACTTACTAGAGTTAGGACCTCTAATAATGATGGGACCTTGAGCTTGGCTTCTAGTAACAACATTAAGAGGTTGGGACATCCTTCGTGAGTGAGGACCTCTTAGCACCACAATGGGTCTTTCATCAGGCATAGGAGTTGAATCCACATCATATCGATAAGGGTCTTTTCCTCTCGTCATGTTGACATTATCATCAGCCACTTCAAGCATATTAATAACATTTTCAGCATTTGTATAAGTGTAGTTGATAGCAGCCTTGCCATTCTTATTGTTAGAATTCTCTCCTTTCTCATATTTGGGCAAGGGTTCTTTAAAATCTTTGTGATCCGCATTAGTGGTTAGACCATCAACTTGTAATTTATTGCTCTCAATAAGGTCTTGAACAAGATGCTTAAGTCTAAAACAATTTTCTATATCATGTCCAATTCCATTGTGCAAGACACAAAAGGCCTTCTCATCCCACCAATGAGGTTTAGGATCTGGTATGCGGTGCTTGGCAGGATCCTGAGGCTGTGCCAAATTATGGGCAATTAATGTCTTGAAAATGTCTGCATATGAATCCCCAAGTTTGGTAAATTGCCTCTTTTCCTTTTTAGGTCTCCCTTGATACTTGGGTTTATTCTCTTGTTGTCCTGAAGATGTTTGTAGCTTCATGGCTTGAACTGCATGAGATAGATTAAGAACTCCTTCATTCTTAGGTTGTGATGAGTCAACAACTCCGTCATTGACCACCTGCTTATTCTTATTCCAATAAGAGTTCTTTTTGTCCTTATGACCATTATTGTTGTTGTTTTGGCTATTGTTGTTGTTAGTTGATTTAGCCAAAATTCCTTGTTCTTTTAGGACATCCTCTATGTGACATGCCACTTCTACCATGGTGTCAAAAGAGTTAAATGGGATCTTTCTGACCTCATACCTTAGCTCTGGTATTAAATTGCTCACAATGATGTCTATTCTTTCTTCCTTGGGAATTGTCCTAGGATACTTTGAGCATAACCGTCTCCATCTTTGCAAGAAGGTGACAAAAGGTTCTCCTTGATTTTGTTTGAGTTTGCACAAATCAAGCATCGTGACCGACCTTGACAGATTATAAGCAAAATGTTGAACAAATCTTTGGAAAAGTTCCTTGAATGTCTTTACTGGAGGAGTAAGGTTGGTGAACCACTCCATGGCTTGACCCTTGAGACTCTTTGGAAATAATCTCATCAAGTAAGAGTCTTCATGGTGAAAAGAAAAGCTCATTATGTAGAACTATCGAACATGGTCATGAGGGTCACCAATGCATCATATTTGTCATAGGTTGGAAACTCCACTTTCTTAGGGAACTCAACCAACACCACACTCTTGTCAATTGGGTTGGGGCATATGGAGTCCAAATTAAATATGCTCTTGGGAGCCCTCATCTTTTCTATATCCTTTTGCATTTGCATGATCACCTCATTGGTTGAAGGATTCTGTTTCTTAATCTTTTGGTGGACATCAAAATTGTAGGGGACCTTAGCACCTTTGTTGATAAGGCTTTCTAGGAATTGATCCTTGTTTTGTTCCACATATGCTTGAAAGGATGGTTCTTGTTGCATAGTCATAAAATCCATTTTATCAAAGTTGGTATAACTTCCTCCATGTTGTGAGCCATGATGTGCTTGTTGGGAGGGCTGCTTTGAATGTCTATGAGGTGATCATCTCCTATGAGGATCATATCTTGAAGCCCTTCTTCCTCTAGGACTTGGGGACCGTGAGGGCATCGTTGATCTTCTTCTAGGACTTGGTGAAGGGGTAGATGGGGGTGAGTTGGTCCCACTATTGGTACCCCTCCCATTGAATCAGCTTTGGATTTGTTGTGCATAGAGTCTATCCTCTTCTTCTTGGGTGACTCTCTTCCTTATGTCCAATAATGCATGTTCCTCTTCTTCTAGTTGTCTAAATTTCTTCTTTTTAGCAGCTTGTTCATCCAAATTGGCTTGCTTCTCTCTCTCAATGCTTTTCAATCTTGTATTTGCATATCGAGAGGTATCTTTAAGTGGAGAGGATGGTCTCGAATGCCTTATTGCATTGGCTGCATTGATGTGGTGGTCACTAGATTCATTGTTCTAGTCCTCGTGTTGTGACCCTGAATCTGGGTGAGTTTGTTTATAATGTCTCTCAGCTTGTTGGTGGGCATCAAAATATCTCACGTTGTTGGGAGGTGACCCAGGTGGACTAGCATGAGAAGAACCACCGTACTCTCTCTTATGCCATTGGAAGATATCCTCAAGAGTCTGATTCATGGCTTCTCTTTATTGTCGAGTGAAAGTGTAACTCCTGTCCATACTTGATGAAAGTGGTGCTAAAGAGGTGCTTACTTCATTAGGATTACCCTTTGGATTAAAGCAAACCTTAGATTCACTCTTAGGAGATTGATAAAAAAGGGGTCCTTTTCCTTTATGCTATTGACGAGTCTTGACTGGTGGTAACTGATTAAACACAACAGGGGGTCACTTCCCTTGATTGACTTGGTACCTTGTGGTAACTGACATGAAAGAAAATGACTCTTAATGATAAGATGACCTCTCAAAGTGTCAACACCAAACTAGGATAATCGAAGTTCTCTATTGTCCAAAATCAAATGAAAAGATAGAAAAAAGGGCTTTACCAACACTGTCAAAGGGGTGCTTTAAATCAAAGGGTGACTACCCTTGCATTTTTTGAACCAGGAGGTTGGACTAGGCCACAATATAATTATAATTGAGATAAAAATGATTTGGACAATAAGAGTACTAAAATTCTCTAAGAATGTAGCTAACAATCCTAGAGATAAAATTTCTCGCTAAGAATATCTTGCTAACTTGACAATTATTTTCAAAGTGACCTTGTAGATCAATTGATGCTATCCCTAGAGAGCAAAAACTAGAAATTTAGAGTCAAGACAGGTCTCTAACAATAGAGTAAGAAACCTACTCCAAGACCTAGCCTGACTACCGGTGATTGAGACTAACTAAAATTGAAAATATAGCAAAAACTGCTCAGGTGACACTTTCCAGGCAAGCAAGATGATAGTTTAGATTAGGGCACCACTTTGCCTTAAGGAAAGTGATAGTTTTAACTGTAGGCGACACTTCTCTTTCAGACGGGCGACAGTTTCTAGGCAGTGAGTGTGCCACTTTTCGCCAAGCGGGACGATAGTTGTGCAGGGGCGAACTGTCGCGCGACAATTCTCAGAACAAAAGGTGACACTGTTTCAGTATCGTACAACTCTTTGACCAGTGGAGTTGAAAATCTCAGTTTTAAGGCTTGTTTGTTCAAAAATTTTGGTCTGAAGGTTGATTTTTTGAATTTGATCACAACGACAGCAGTAAAGTGACAGGTTTGCAAACAGTACGAGATCAAACGTGTCTTCAAACACTTGAAACAAGGGAAAAGGCAACCTTGCCAAGACAAACACTTGTGATATAAAAAATGAAAAAGCACCCTATGAATGCTACCAATTGTTCGTATGTTGAGAATGTTTACATTGGTATCACACAATTGAAGACAGTTCAAACAATATCTACCTACAAGGCAAGGCTCGATACTTACCAACTTATCCCACAACTTGATGTTCCCTCACCTCACACAAAGTGGTTACCCACAATAGATGTTGGCTTTGTCATGGAAGTGCCAAAGATGCAACCAAAGGAACACATATGGTGAGTATCTTAAGGTGATCCAGGTTGTTCCACTTGGATCAATCCTTGCACTAAGAAGATAAGCGGCTAAAATAAGGTGGCTTCTATCTATGGTTCTTAATAAGGTTTTCCATTCATAACACCCCTCTTGCTCCTCAAAGAGGACTCAAACCTCACGGCCTCAAGAGTACCTTAAGCATTCTTGTTCAACATGTTCCCCATGGTCGCAATCCCATGAGCTACTCACATCAAATGAAAACAAGTGTTATGTCTACCAAGGCTTTTGGTGTCCTTGATAGCCTTGAGATTATAGTGAGTTGGAATCACTCGCCACCAAGGAAAATGATGACAAGGTTGTCCCCACTTGAGTCATTCCTCTTGATTGCTCAAGAGTAGGCCCACTAAAGGATTCCTAAACTAAACAAAAATGGATAATTTTTGAGCTTAAAGGTTTTTGGTTCACCTCAAGGGTGAAGAGCATACTCCCCTATCTCAAAAACTTCTCCCAAACACACCAAGCAAAGAGATTCAATTACTCCCTTGCTTCCAAAACCTTAAGATGCGTCAAGATTTTCTGATTCACCTAAAGGTGAAGAGCATACTTCTCCTACCACCTCAAAATCTCTTTCACAAGGTATTAAAGTTCCTAATACAATTAACGAATGCCACACTTGAAAGGAAATAAATCACAAGCAAAAATTTTATTTTTTTGTTTTTATGCTTTTTGGGAAGCCCTGCAAAAACCGTTAGTAGCCCTCTTTGACATGCAATTTTTGGCAAATTTCTTAAGCAAAGGCACCTACAACCACAACTAGTTAGGCCCACAAGGTTAGCAAAATCTAAAATCTAAATGAAATATGCAAGATTCCAAATGAAATATGCAAGCTAACTCTGTCTAGTTGAAGTAAATGAAAGAAACAACAAGCTAATCAAGTCTAAATTTGGCCAAAAGGATTCACTGTCAGGTACAGGTGACACTGTGATCAGTAGGATTGCCGCGTGACACTTCTCCGCATAACAGTGCGACAGTTCAAACCTGGGGTGACAGTTCGCCCGATAGTAGATGACAGTTCGCTCGAAGACAGGCGACACTTTCTGCCAAAGTGGGTGACACTTTTAACTGGTAAAGTGTCACGCCACTATACAAAGAACTGTCACACGACACTGCCAAAGTGTCATGCAACACTCTGAGACAGAAAAACCAGAGCCCAAAAACAAAGAAGAAAATTGATAAAATTTTTTTGCAGAAATGCAGAAAATAAAGGACAAAGTTAATCTACTCTACCCAATGATGGGCACCAAAAATGTATGGTAGAAAAATGACCACACTTCTATGAACCATTATATGCAAGGTTGCTCAAGAATGAGGCCTCACAAAGTGGCTCATAGCTCTCTATGCATGGAGTTGCAAGGGACTATGATGTATTTCCTCTCAGCTAGAGCTACAAGCTTATGACCTTGCTAGTCAACCACACAATGAGAGATTCGAATGAGGACAAGGGCAAGAGTGTCAATATCCTCAAGAATCACTATGAGAATGCAATGCAATGCAAACTAGTCTATGGAAATGAAAATGCAATGCAACTAAGCTATGAAATGGAAAGAACAAGTGTTACAAATCCTTCCTATTAAGCTATGTGAGTTAAATCTATTGCATCAAAGGAAACTAAGCTAGATGCCATGAAAGCTAAAATGAAAGAATGAAAGACTAAGAACAATAAGGTTTCCAAAAGCTCCAACAATCTCCAAGAAGTCCTGCAGCATAAGATTAGTATTCAAAACATGAGATCCTAAAATGAGAAGAGAGCTCTTCTTTTATAGGAAATGAGAAAGAATGGACCATGGAGATTAAGCGGCAAAAGGGCTTAATCAGCGGTGGAGGTTGAAAGAGGAGCAATCCATGTGCACAAGTATCCTCCAATGAGAGTGAAGTGTTGACTTTTGAGTCTCATGTGAGACAAAAAGTACTTTTTTCCTTTTTGTGAAATAAGAATAATGCTTTATTTGTGAAACTTAGGATAAGAGGAAAAGGTAGGGGCTTTTATTTAACAAAAGGGGAGGAAATATTCCTTTTAATTAAATAAAGACTTAGAATAAATGGTTAGCCCAAGGATAAAAATCCAATATATGATCGAAATTAAGATTTGATCAAGAAATTGATAATGTTGAAAATAATGATTATTGATAAAAATGATTCAAGGTTGATAAATCAAATAAATGGGGCCCAAAGTCTAGGCGACCATTTTTGGGTGCATACAGTATGTAATCCCAAGGTGTAGGTTAGGTGTTGGGATAGGTCACAGGGATACCTCTAGAGTAATACACAGACACACACACACAAACATGAGAGTATTCTTGAGCATGTGCATAATTAATTAATGTAATATATGTAAATGTTCCTAATGCAACTAATATGCATGCTCTAACAAACCCCGCTCCCCTCTCCCTTAAGTGAAACTTAGGGAGAAAAAAACTCTAAGCATGAAATGCATGAATGGGTCCCAAAAACTAGGCCTAATTAGGTACCCATGTACAAAATAATGAGGTCTCTCTAAATGGAGAAAAGGATAAAAATCACATGGTAAAAAAAACCTCTTTCCAAAAGCAAGAGATGCAATGAAAAAGAAAAAGAAAAAAAGGTACTACTTGTGGCTTAGATAAGATGAATGACTCCAATTTTTCCCCCAAGAATTGAATCAGTCACATGAGAACAATGAATATCTCACCCCATAAGAGAGATACGAGGAGACAATGTATCCCCACCCATAAGAGAGAAGCTCCAATACCAAAGATGAGGGTTCCAGGATGAATGCTAACAAAGATCCAAGAGTAGGAAACCACATTCCTCCCTTCAAAAAGAAACAAATCAAATAGCCAAGGTTGAAACAATTGTAAGAAATGAAAATGAGGGACATGTCTCATATGATAATGAGGGATGTGTCTCATGATGTGTGCCAATAATGACTTCTCAATAGTCCAATTGTCTTAATCAAAAGAGGTCATATCGACTGAAGTAGATCCAAATAATTGTGTAGATATTTGATGAACAATCTCTAAAGGCACTAATGAGATGACATGAATTCTCAAACTACTATCAAGTAGGAATGTAATATCCTCAATCATGTCCCCAATGTCTAGAGTGTGTGATCTATCAAAAAATGTTGCACTTTTTGGCAAGTACATATCCCACTTTTCTAAGACTGGAAGGGAACATATATCTAACACAAGGGAGGATGGGGAAAGGGGCCAAAGGAACACCCTAACTAGATCCACCTTGCAAAGTTCACACACGGAAGCAACAACACAACAAGTGAGAGAGAGATTGCAGAAACTTTAATATATTATCCTCAATTTGATTCATACATTCCAGGTTGTAAGGCCTTCCCAATTTAGGCAAGATATTACAATCAAGTATAGAAGTCCTCCAACATGTGAGGATCTACCAAGAATCTCTAATTTTCTACCTTCTATCTTATTTTCAAAAATTGACTCCCTAAACTCTAACCAAACAACTACACTTATACAAGAGGCTACCAAACTAAGTCGGCCTTCAAATCCACCATCAATGGAAGGAACGCCTAGATCTAGGTCCAGATGCTTCCCAATGATAGATACCAACATTAAATCTGTGACCAAATATAAATGTTAGAATCGGCCTCAACAGAAATCTAAAACAAACAACTTGGTAAGAAAGGATAATCGAGCGCTAGACAAGCATCACCAAGCACCAGGGAAATAACCGAGTGCGAGAGAGATAACCAACCAACACTGGTGAACAAAGGAAACGGAGCAACATTGAACCAACTTGGTCAAAGCAAGAATTGAGCAACACAGAAAACTTCAAACATGTTTTTGGTGACGCAAGATTGCCAAGGACCTGAGATGCTCTTGCATCAAACACCTGGGGTTATTTGAAAATGAATCTCCAAATCATGAAACATGTACGATTTGAGTTGTATCCAAATCAGATTGTGAAATCCATGAACTATCTTCAATCGGTCTATTCTTCCACTTTACCAGATATTCCATATATTGTTTTCCTCTTGTACTTCTACCCATTCTTTGTTCCAAAATCTGCTCAACTTCTTTTGTTTGTTTCTTAGGATAATCCATCGGTATTGTCATTTCTTCATCCGACTCATGATACTCATACAAATCAGCAATGTTGAAAATAGGTGATATATCCATGGCATCAGGTAACTCAATCTCATATGCATTTCCACTGTCAAATTTTCTCAAAATCTTGCAAGGGCCAAACTTCTTCATTTTCAACTTCCCATATGTTCCAACAGAAAATCTGTCTTTCTTCAAATGAACCATTACTTCATCACCGACTACGAAAGTATTATGTCTTCTTGATCTATTAGCTCTATCTTTGTATTTATGATTAATTTTCTCCGACTTATATTTCACATCTTCATGCAGTGTCTTCATGTACTCAGCAAATTTTACTCCTTCATCACTTCTCTTTCTTTCATTGGCAATATCCCTCAAATCTGATATACCTCTTGGTTGTATGTCATTTACAATCTCAAAAGGTGTTTTTCCAGTACTCCTATTCACTGAATTATTGTATGCAAACTTTTCTTGTACCAACACAAAATCCCAATTACTCAATTTGTCTCCAACTAAACATCTCAAAAGATTTCCCAAACTTCTATTCACAACTTTTGTTTGTCCATCTGTTTGTGGGTGAAATGTAGAACTATATTTCAACTCGGTGCCAAACTTTCTCCAAAGGGTCTTCCAAAAGTATCCAACAAATTTACTGCCTTGGTCAGAGATAATACTCCTCGGTAATCCATACAATTTGACAATTTCTTTAAAGAAAAGATATACTATAGGTACTACATCTAATGTCTTTCTACAAGGTACAAAATGTGCCATTTTTTAAAATCTATCCAAAACAACAAATATAGAATCATTACCTCTTACTGTCTTCGGTAAGACAAGAACAAAATCCATATTGATGCCAATGCAAGGTTTCTTAGGAATAGAAATCAGTGTATATAATCCAGTATTCTGACTTACTCCTTTTGCAACTTAACAAATTCCACAACTTTTCACAAATATCTGAATATCTTTATATAACTATGGCCAAAATTATTTCTCCTTAAGCAAAATCAATGTTTTATCAATACTAAAATGTCTAGCCAAACCACTACTATGTTTCTCCTTTATCAACTTAGTTCTCATTTCTCCTTTCGTTATACACAACTGAATACCTTTAAACAACATACCTTCTTGAATAAAATATTCTTCCCATTTAGTACTCGGTTGATCTTGAATAGGTGCTCGGCACTTTCTCCATGGCTCAGAAAAATCAAGATTAGATTCATAAGAATCTCTCATGTCATCAAAGCCAAGGACTTCAATTTTCATCTCGGTCATCAAAGATCTCCTTCTACTCAATGCATCAACAACTTGGTTAGTGATTCCACTCTTATGCTTTATCACAAATGTATAGCTCTACAAATACTTAATCCATTTCATATGTCTCTAATTCAACTTATTTTGACAACCCAAATACTATAAAGCCTTATGATCGGTATACAACACAAATTCACTTGGTATCAAATAATGTCTCCATTTCTTCAGTGCTTGAACAATAGCATAGAATTCTTGATCATACACAAAATATTTCCTTTTTGCATCATTCAACTTTTCACTAAAGAAAGCAATAGGTTTACTTTCTTGACTCAATATAGCTCCTACGACACTTCCACTTGCATCACATTCTACTTGAAATACTTTATTGAAATCAAGCAATGCCAACATAGGCAATTCAGCAACCTTCTGCTTTAAAGTCTCAAAACTTTAATCAGCTCCATGTGTCCACTTGAATTCTCTTTTATCTCCTCTCATAGTCTCAGTCATAGCATTACAAATTGAACTGAAATTCCTAATGAACTTTTGGTAAAAACTTGCCAAACCATGAAATGATCTTACCTCACTAGCATTCTTAGGTGTAGGCCAATTCAAAATAGCTTCAACCTTTTCAGGGTCCATTTTCAAACCATTAGCTGAAATCACAAATCCCAAATACACAATCTCCTCTTTCATGAAGGAACACTTTTTCAGATTTATTAGCAACTTTTCTTCTTTCAACCTCTACAATACTTGTTTAACATGCAACAAATGTTCTTCTCTGGTCTTATTGAATATCATAATATCATCAAGGTATACAATCACAAACTTACCCAATAATTTTTGTAAAACTTCATTCATCAACCTCAGAAAAGTACTCGGTGCATTAGTTAAACTAGAAGGCATAACCAACCACTCATACAAACCTTCTTTTGTCTTAAAAGCAGTCTTCCACTCATCACCTTCTCTAATTTTGATCTGATGATACCCACTTTTTAAATCAATTTTGGTAAAATACTTTGCTCTAGTCAAACTATCCATTATGTCATCCATTCTCGGTATAGGAAACCTATATTTCACTGTTATCTTATTAATTGTTAATTGCCAATACAGAAGGTACTACACAAGGACTCAAACTTTCTCTTATCAAACCTTTCTACAACAATTCTTGAATCTGTCGATTCAATTCCTGATTCTCGGTAGGTGTCAACCAATGTGGTGCCTTATTCAGTAAACTAGCTCCAAGGATTAGATCCATGCAATGATCAATGTTTCTCTTTGGTGTAAAACCATCGGGTACATTATCAAAAATGATTTCACTGTACTCGGTGAGTAATTTATCAATCTCCTCAGGAACACTATCCTCTATTTTCTTACTCAGTTTATTAGGAATCACAACAAAACATACATCATTCTTCTTCAAATCATTAACAAACTTTCTTCTTTCCATCAAACAAACTTTCACAGATGTACAAACATTATCAATAGGTTCTTCAACCAAAGGTAACAAGATTTTTCTTCTTCCTTTAGCCCAAATAGTATATTTATGCAATCTCCCATCATATATAGCATGTCTATCATATTGCCAAGGTCTACCCAACACAATATGACAACAATCCATAGGCATGATATCACATAACACCTTATCATAGTACTTTCCAATTTTCAAATTCACATAACATTGTTCACTTACCAAGAGTGTATGCTCATCGTTGATCCATGAAATTTGATAGGGCTTCGAATGTTCCAACCTTTTCAACTGCAACTTTGTGACCATTTCCTCAGATCCTAGATTCTCTGAGCTACCACTGTCAATGATTACCTTCCAAACTTCATCAGAAACTCTACATATGGTCTTGAACAAACTTTTCCTTACCATATCTTCCTTATTACTTTCACTCCAGAGTGCTCTCCTCACCATCAAGTTATTTTCCTTCTCAAGTTCATTCGGTGACTCTTCTTGTACCAAAGTATTTCTACTATTACCGACCTTCTTACGTGCATGTGTACACTTAAATGATCTATGTCCTTCTTCTCCACAATTTTAACAAGTTCCTCTGAAACCACCTTTTTTATAACCACCTTGGTAGTTACCGCCTCTGCCTCTAGATGAACTTTCTCCTTTCCACTCGGTCTTGCCTTTATCCAGAGTTGTCTTTTCAGGTTCATATCTACTATTTTCACCATGAGATCTACCTCTTCCTCTAGGGAATCTACCACCTCTACCTCTTTGTCTTTGCTCATGTCTCTTGTTCAATTTCTCCTCAGCTTTCAATGCAAATTAATAAGCCTCTTCAATGTTCTCCAATTTGACCAAATTGATTTCTTCTTGGATGGAAACTCTCAAATCATTCAGGTATCTAGAAATTCTTTCCACATCATCTTCATCATGTCTAGATCTAATATCTAATCTATATAATTCCTCAGTATATTCTTTTACTAAGCTATCTTTTTGCCTCAAACTTTGCATTTGCCTAACTAGGTTAAAATATAATAATCACAAGGTAAAAACTTTCCTTTCAATTTATTCACCATCTTATTCCATACCTTGATTTTATCTTTGCCTTTCCTCTTTCTGTCTAACTATAGATGCTCCCACCACAACGATGCATGACTTTTCAACTTTGTGCTTGCAATTTTCACCTTCTTTTCCTCAGGTACATTCTCATATTCAAAATAATTTTCCATCTCGGTGATCCAGTCCACCAATTCATTAGAATCCAATTTTCCACAATACTCAAGAGGATTAAAGTGTGGTTAAGACTTTAGATTTTTCAAAGCCTTCAGCAATCTTTCCTCACCTTGATCCATCGTCGGTGCAGGTTCTACATCAAATTGTTCTTCCTCAATTTCATCATCACTAGCATCTTCAAGATGTCTTCCTCTTCTATGGGTTGTTTCAATAGCTTCTAATCTAGCAGCAAGTTGTCTCAACATGTCTACCAACCTTGGATCTGCATCTCACCTCCCACGAACCATCTTGAACCATATGCAATTGCAAGCCAGATCGCAATCTGCTACCCCACAAAAATTCAACTAGGGTTTGACAAGAAGGAACCCTCAAACCTAGATTCATAAACCTAGATCCAGATCTCACCTCGCTTTGATACCACCCGACACAAGGGAGGATGGGGAGAGGGGACAAAGGCACACCCTAACAAGATCCACCTTGAAGAAATCACATGCGGAAGCAACAACACAACAAGTGAGAGAGAGAATGCAGAAAATTTGATATATTATCCTTAATTTGATTCATACATGTCAGGCTATAAGACCTTCCCAGTTTAGGCCAGATATTACAATCAAGTACATAAGTCCTCACGCATGCAAGGATCTACCAATAATCTCTAACTTTCTACCTTCTATCTTCTATCCAAAAACTAACTCCCTAAACTCTAACCAAACAACTACACTTATACAAGAGGCTACTAAAACAAGTCGGCCTTTAGATCCACCATCAATGGAAGGAACGACCAGATCTAGGTCCACATGCTTCCCAATGATAAATACCAACATTAAATCTGTGACCAAATATCAATGTAAGATTTGGCCTCAATAGAAATCCAAAACAAACAACTCAATAAGCAAGGATAATCGAGCACCAGACAAGCATCATCGAGCGCTAGGGAAATAACCAAGTGCTAGAGAGATAACCGACCAAATTGAGATACACCCAACCAACTCGGTCAAAGTAAGAACCGAGCAATGCAAAAAACTTCAAACATGTTTTTGGTGACACAGGATTGCCAAGGACCCGAGATGCTCCTGCATCAATATCCTACACAATTGAACTAAATTTTAAAGAAGTAAGAGGTGGAGGAGGATGTATAAAAAGAGCCTCAACAACCATGGTGGTTGACTTAAATACACATAGGTTCAAGTGACCAATCCATTCCATGTATATGTGATCCACTCTCAATGCACAAAAGGTAGGACTAGTCAAAGGAACTGCATGCTAAATGGGAGAAAAATGAGAGAAATCATGGAATCATGATGCATGATCAACTCTACTAACCACAATGATCTCTCCACTATGTTGATCTCTAATGAGTACTAAATCAAGGGTGAACTCAAGTTTTTTTCCCACTGTGAGTAATTTGGTCAATGGAAAGAAGGTTGGAAGATCGTGAAGGGACATAGAAAATATATTTGAATGTCTCACAATCAACCTCAATAGAACCACTCAAGTAACACTCGTGTAAGTGTTATTACCCATAAAAATATGTGGAAAGTAACATGATCAAATGAAGAGAATATACCCTTTGAAGATATGTTACCCCCCTTATTTTTGTCTATGGTTAAAACTTCCATATCTAGCAAAATTAAGATGTACTTTATGATTCCATGCTTAATGATTGGTCTAAGTTTTCTCTCTTCTTGAACCTTTTTAGCATCTATGTATTTTTTCATTATGAACCAAAGGGTTGAACTAGTGCTCAAAGTTCAAAATTTTATGGTTCAAAGTTCACCTAGCGTACATTTGTTTTGTGTGGCTTTATCTATAAGAGTTGATATGTAGCGTTAGTCATTGAACTTGAACCTTTGAACCTCTTAAAATTTAAGGTTCAATATTCAAGGTTCATCAGTCGGATAGACTAAAGGCATTTATTTATTTTTGGCCTTAGCAAGTGCCAAGCCATGGTATCACTTGTTGTATGTGTGTCATGGTCAATCTAGTGTTACTTTATATAATGGAATTGAAACTTTAAACCTCTTTCGGGATGGTTCAAGAATTAAAGTTCACTTCATTTTGGTGATAATGATACACTTAAAGTAAATGGATGGAAATTTTGGCACATGGGAAGGAATATTCCAAGGATATCAGGATTTGAAAATCTGATCATGAAAAGTAATCATGAAAACTTAAGCCTTTCATGCAGAAGTAATTTATAATTAATAAGGTGTCAGATTTATGTCTAATCAAGAGTTATTTTGTATGCTTGTATTAGTTATTTTGAAGCATCTGAATATCTTATTTTTATTTTTTTACCTTTATATATGTATGAGCTTTAAATTCTTCCCTTATTTATAAGCTATGAAGTGTTAAGGAAGTAAAGAGCAGCAGATGTAAACGTAGCATCACATCTCAAAAGTAGCATAATTTTGATGAATACGATAGGTGAGTTTTGAAAATCTCTTCTCGCACTATTGTTACTTGTTAAGAAATAGGGAAGTAGGAGAAGGATTTCTTTTTCTCAAATATAATTCTTCTGCATCTTTGAATTGTATGGAGAATTTGTTAGAAGTTGCTATGAGGCTATTCCTTTCAAATTTAGGACGCACCTCTTGCTTGGTCAGTACTTGCTTGAATTAGATGAAAGCTCTTTAGCTTAAACTAATTTAGAGGAACTCTTTGATAGAGTCAAGAACCCAGAATAAAATTCCATGATGGGTAGGATAGTGCAAAGTGGTTTGATAGAAGTAGTTGCATTTCCTACTATTGCACCCTTCCCAGAATTGGTAATGGAATGCATGAACTGGTATGACTCTAAAAATAGGTGTATTATGAAAATTGATGGAAGTGACCTGGTTAATATTGATAGAGAAATAGTAATGGATGCCATGGGGATCCCTGAAAAAGAACCCTATGAAGATTGGTCAATTAATACATCGTATTCTATCTTTTCAGAAAAGAAAAGTGTTTACAGAAGTGTAATAGCTAGGAACTAGCTTCTCTAAAAATAGAAAGGTGGCTCTAGATTATCCATACACCAAACCAAAGAGCACCTCAT
The DNA here is from genome assembly GCA_027943335.1 of Chamaecyparis obtusa. Classification (NCBI taxonomy): domain Eukaryota; kingdom Viridiplantae; phylum Streptophyta; class Pinopsida; order Cupressales; family Cupressaceae; genus Chamaecyparis; species Chamaecyparis obtusa. The sequence goes on along the minus strand of BSBK01002077.1, from coordinate 650,448 downwards.
AGTCGAAGTAAAAGACATTGTCATACTACTTAACGTGATTAAAGGAAATTCTATGCATTCTACTGGGAAGACTGGATGTATTTTTATATTGAAGTAATGTTAAGTGGTCAGAAGTATATAGATTGAGCTCAAGTAATTGTTGAAAAACTACATGAGGGTCTAAGTAATTTTCTGGGAACATAAAACTTCTACATGTGTTATTACTTGTTTTATATTCTGACATGTACTAGAGAATTGCAGGGTCTCTATTATGTGCCCTAGGTGGATGAAATTGAAATTTACAAATATTACCCACATCTACAAAGATAGAGATATGTCAAAAAATTCATGAGGGTGAATGATGTTTTCACTGGAAGGTTAGTTTATGAGCTACAGGGAAATGTGAACAAAAGAATATCAAATGAACCAATGGATCTGGTCAATATCTATGGAAGTTATTTTATTCAATTCACAAGGTTCACTTATATCAGCGTAGGACAATTCAAAGGTGAACCTTTTAGATTTCCCAAATATGCCTTGGACATCCATGTATTAATTTAAGTCTATAGACAGTGAGTCCATATTGATAAAAAGATAAAGGAAAAGAGAAGATCTAGAGTTGTGTTCCCAATAGAACTTGGTAACTATAGCTATAAATTTGTATCTGGTGCACTAAATTTGGAGTTAGAATTCGAAAGGTTGAACATTCAACTGTACATTGCCAGATGCAAATTTTATAGTAGATGGTATGCTTTGGCCTATCTAAATGTTGAAAAAGAATTCAACCATGTTTCTTAGTTAGAAGATTATTGGGAGAATTGTCGTGATGAGTTTGAGGTTAGAAGGAGGCTATGGTGTAGGTTTCCCCTTAAGCATATTGTTACTATGAAATTGGCAATGAATATTTATTGGGTTAATGAAGAACAAGGAGAAAGTGTATTGGATCCTAAATTCAATAATAAAATCCAAGGTCAACCAATTCTAGAGATAAATTGGGAAAAAAAAAGATAACATTCAGGATAAATCATTTAATGTGATTAGAAGAACAGAGAGATGGTTAAAAGACTATCGGTTCAGAAAAGTGTTAATGCCCAGTTGTGGAACTCATTCAGTTGATCATGCAGTTTCTATTTTTCAATCTCCTATTGCTCCTTCTGATCAATTTGTTGATGTTGTAGGTACTGTGAATATTAAAACTAAAGGATTTGTAACAAGGAAGTCAAAGAAGGCCTCCCTGAGTCCATCCCCTATTTGTGTAACTCGGTCCATAAGTAAGAAGAAGAACAGTAAGAGTTCAAAGGACCAAGTGATCATCATGGACTTAGATTATGTTGAAGAGGTATTTGAAAATATGGAGAATCAAGTGTCAAAAACCATGATGTGGATAATGTAGACAAGGAAAAAGAACCAGAGGTTAATCCACATCCTTTAAATGACATGATAGTGACAAACCCAACTAGTACTTAGATGTAGTTAATGAAGAATGCTCCAAGTGCTCCAAAATGGTTGGAAACTTAAATTGCTAAGAAATGCAATGTAGTTCTAATTTCAATACCAGTTGAAGATATGGTGAGAAAATGTCTTGAGAGTATACATGTTATCGAGTAAGAACAAAATGTGTTACTAAGTAATGTGGGCCGACGTAACAGAATCTAATAGATACATTGAATTTGGACATCAAGCATAAAATGTATTACATATTCTAAGAGGATTGTTTGGTAATACATTAGAGATTCAAACAAGATAATTATGCATGATTACAAGGTAAGATCCACCAATTGAAATTAAGTGGAATATATGCATTGGAGATGTAGCCAATGCTAGCACCATTTAAGGAGAAGAATCTAGAACATTTCCACCTTTTCTAGATCGAGTATAAAAAGGATTAGTATGTGAAGATCAGAGTGTAAGTATGAGAAAGAGAGAAGAGGAAAAGAAATTACAGTGAGCAGGTTATGAAGAGAAGAGAAGCTACCGAGTAACATAGTAGAAAAATTAGAATTGTAAATGTGAATCAGAGTTAAGGCTACCGAGCACAGGAGTTGAATGGTTAGTGGAATAAAAAATGAGGTAAATGATATTGAGCATATTGACTTTGACAAGCATATGTTGATGCATAATTATAGACATTTTTGCTATTGATTTATTGTGTAATGAGAATTGTAAAATCTCTTAACTGAGTAGGCCCTAATATGTCTTAAATTATAAATCCTTTAATAGGGTACATATCTTAGATAAGAGTTGTAAAATCCTTTAGCAAGGTAGACTAAATAAGTCATTATACTCTTAGTAGGGTAAATACTCTTAACAGGGTAAGCTATCAGAAATAGATAATTTTGTAGCTCTAACCGAGCAAAACTTTTTTCTGTAGTAGTGAAGTATTGTGGGTGCCATCCCCACCGCAGTTTTTTCCTTTGACCAAGGATTTCTATGAGACCAAAAATCACGGTGTTACGAGTTGTGAATTATGTTTAAATTGATTTATATGTTTTATGGTGATGTATGCATAGTTTTGAATTCGGTGAATGGTTATAAAAGTAGTTAAATTTTTTTGGAGTATTGATTCACCCCTCCCCTCTAAGTACTTATCTTTCCATAATTAATCCAATGATTGGTATCAGAGCTATAAAGTCTCTTATTCATAAGTTTAACCACTTGAGAGGAAATATCTAAAGAGATGGAAAGCTATAGATATGAAAAGGTGATTGACAACATGAACATGGAACTAAAGTTTGCAAATGAACATATTGATGAACTTAGAAGATAATTGAAGAATTCACTTAACAAGAGAAAGGAGTTAGCCCATCAACTGAAAGATACTCAAGATTAGGTTGAATAAATTGAAGAACAATCAGAGGGAAGTTTGTCTGATGAATCTGAAGCTGCCATATTAGAACATACTAAAAAGAATAAAATCCTAACTAATCATGTAAAAGCATTGAAAAGGGAACAAGAAGCTCAATCGATAAGAATGTGTGAAGTCATAGAACAAAAGAGAAAGGCTAAAGATGATAAAAGAATAATTGACAATGAGAAAAGTAAAATAAATGAAAGATTAAATGAAAAAGATGTGGAGATATAGAGGTTGACAAAAAATCACTTTAATATGATAGATCATCTTATCGGTGTTAATCAAGAGATTGCAAGGAAAGTTGAAGAGATTTTTGGACTGAGATCAGAGAATGAACATCTAAAGAATAAACTGAAATCTGAAAAGGATGCAAATGAAGTATTGAAAATGAGTTAAGAAACATTAAGAATACTAGATGAACAACTTAGAGGTCAGAGACAATTGAGAGATGTAATTGGACTTAGATTTACTAAAAATAACACTACCGAGAAGAGAGAGTCCTCAAATCAAGAAGCCAACTGAGATACTGCTACCACACCAGAGACAAAGAAGCCTATTTTTTATCATTGTGGGAAACTTGGTCATACAACTAAAGTCTGCAAGAGTAAAAGAGGTGAACCACCGAGCATTTCTAAATTTGATGGATATTGTTACAATTACAATAAGTATGGTCATAAAGAATTTGAGTGTAGATCAAGGATTGCTAAAAATATAAGGAAGCCACAATTCAATGGTTATTGCAATGCTTGTAATAAATATGGTCATAAGTTTGAAGATTGCAGGTCACAAAGGAAGAATGTCAAATGGGTACCTAACTGACAAAATACTGCAAACAACTGACAAGGTTCAACAATACCATGAGATTATAATACAATAATTTCATGTACAACATGTGGGAGATTTGGACATATAGTAAAAAATTGCATTTTGATGCATGGTAAAAACAATAGAAGATCATGGAGAAATCCTGGAATGGCATGTTCTCGCTCTCATAAGGTCAGTCACTTAGCTAAAGACTGCAGGTACGGAGGCAAAGTTCCAACCGAGGAAAAGACAAATGAAATAGTTCAAGTAAATGTTGAATAAATAAGAGATCAGATGAATAGAACATGCAGAAGAAAGTCTCTAGATGATGGAATTCCACTTGGAACAATTGATGGAACCTCATCCTCCAGATCGGGTGCACCTATCTTCACCTAATCGGTCAAAGGTATGTGTAGGAACTGTGAGCTAAATTTTAATCCTAAATCGGTTCCTAACATCTGTGAAAAGATCCATATAAGCATATTTAGATGCAATTAGATATATGTTGTAAATTTAACACTTCATGTTTTGATCGGTGAGAGACTATGTTATTTTGTTTCGCTCGGTATAAGGAAGTGTATTTGGTAATCGGTAAAAAAGGGAGTCGGTGACAATATTAAATTCTAAAATTATAGTCATTGGAAACTTTAATCGAGGAAAAGGTATAAATAGACTCATTGCTATTTCATTTTTTGCCTTATGTTTTCAAGAGCATTTGAGAACTTTTGCAGAAACGAGTCCCCTGAGAACACTCGAGCATTTGATTGAATAGAACTAAGCACTATCAAGAGTATTCAATTAATTTCTAGTGTTTTCCTGAGTTATGAAAGTGTGATCGAGTTGATATTTAAATGAAACCCTATCTCAATCAAGCGTTTATACAATTGAATCAATGGCACCAAAAGTTCAAAAGCTTGTTGTCATTGAGAAGATTGATCTAGTCAATCTGAAGTACAAGCTACCACTAGTTAAAGCCACCAAACCTGATAAGATGGGAGCCCTATCTTTGATTCTTCCAAGAGTAATTTTGATTGAAGACATCTGTGCATTCATTCATTGCAAGACCGAGGAGATCTTCCAAGTTGATATTGATACATCTTGTAGACACGCAAAATTGGAAAAAGTGCTTTTAAAATTGCAAAAATCAATAAATGGCTCAAAAATCAATAAAATGCACTAAATCATCAAAATGGATTAAATCAAGTAAAAATGGACATAACTAAATAAAGTGGGACAAATCAATTAAAGCAAAGGAAAAATTAAACAATGGTGTTAAATAATTAAATCAAAGCTTAAAGGGGCCAAAAATAATATATAATTGATTTTAATCAATTAATTGTATAGTTGCTTTAATCAAAAATCAAAATGAACCCATTACCCTTACATGGCTAAATTTAATTAATTAATTGAATTTAATAAATCCTAATTTCTTTCAACAAAGTGATGAACCAATGAGAATTGAGGACAAAAATACATAAATCACTCAAACATTTAAATTGTCCAAAGCTTTGAAATCATTTAAAGGCTTGTCCCCTCATTTGTCCCCCCATTTATGAACAATGCAAAGTGTTTGACTCAACCAAGGGATAACCATGATTACTTCACTCCACCCCCTACCCTTGGACATTTACTATAAATATAAGGCATTTTGGAGAGCATTTCCATCTTAGAACTTCATTTGCAAAGCATTGTTATTATAGACAATTGAGTGCATTCTAAGAGCAAATCAAGAGCATTTAGAGCAATTATCATTGTAGTTTGTCAATTTGAGCTAGATTAAGCATTGAAGAAGCATAGTAGAAGCATAATTCTCATTTTAGAGGTGTCACTAGTGAGGATCTAAGCTGAGAGCTTCATTTACCACTTCTTTCTAGAGAACCATGAGATGTTCTAGATTATAGTTTCATTTTAAATTAGATTTGCATTGGATTTTCTTTAAATTGATGCTATTAGATCTTAATTTCATGAAGGTGATATCCATCATCACACAAATGGAACCCACCATGGGGATGTAAGCCTCATTTCATCATTTAGATCTTCATTTGCATGCTTGTATTCTCTATTTTCCGTGTTTATCTTGCAGGAAATTGGTGAAATCACGCTTACAGGAGGTTTGTTCACGCCTGCAGTTATTTTACTACCACCTAAAATCTCTGTACTCACGTGGATTAGCTGGAGATTCACGCCTGGGACCGTAAAGCATTCAACCTTTGTTTCTTCAAGTCACGCCTGTGACTCAGGGAGTATCGCATTGCTTGATTTTATTGTCACCTATTTTAAAGCTTTGCTTCGCAATTTCAATTAATAGTTACGCCTGTGTTTCTTGAGATATCGCTTAGTTGAGATTTATTGTCGCTTAAGTCCAGGCTTTTCTTTTAAGCTACAAATTATTATCACGCTTTGGATATTTCAGTTTCCACCTAATGTTAGTTAAAATGTCACTTTGCAATAATAATTTTCTGCAATTTAAAAGTTCTATTCATGCTTAGGAATAAATTGTACATGCTTTTGTGATTTTCAGTATCGCCTGTGGCACTACAGAGTGTCGCTCGGTATTTGTAAAATTATGCTTGTGAACATTTTGTTATCACCTATTTGCTAGACAATGTCGCTTTCTATTTTATGTCAGAATTTGTTTGCGGATTGATTAATTCTATCATCTAATTCTCTGTTTGTACATTTTGATAGTAAATGAACAGACATCAAAAGGTGCAGAAGCCAGAAACCAGGTTTAACAAAGAAGGGAAGGCACTAGCTAAGAAAATCAAAAGGGAAAATAAAGCACACATCAAAGCTATTCTTGAGTTAACACAAGATGAAGACAATCAGGTATATCAAAAATACCTTGCTATAATTGAAGCTTACAAATATAAATTTGTCTCCCTTAATTGGATCTTTAGCCCTTAGTTCAAATTTTTGTTTAAAAATTTGCAATTAGAGTGCTTAAAATTCATTTCATAAATCTTTGTGTTGTCAATTTTGATTTTGGTTTCCCCTCACTTTGATTGTTAGTGTTGACTAACTTGTTGGAGTGTAAGCACATTGGAGGGAGCTATTGCCAAGGTGAGTGAAAAATGACAAAATTCTCTCAAAAATGCCCCTAACTTTATGCTAGCTACAAGAAAAAGGTATTCTCCTAGTCAAGCTTGCATTTGATTAAATTGCAGCATTTCTTTTAACATAAGCTTGAGATAAAATAGGAAATGAATTTCACACTTCAATTATAAGAATCTCCTTGTCAAGAGATTGGGAAAGAACAAACGTGTGTCTAAGTGTGTGGAACAAAGAAAGACAATAGGGATATGCTCTTCACTCTTTGAGTGAACCAAATTCCCAAACTTGTCGACCTAAGTTCATTTCTTGTTTTTCATATATATGCTAGAGCAATAGCGGGCTCGCCTCCCAAGTTTGCCTTAACAAGGCCAATGAGAGGGATAGCCCAAAGTGGGATACACTCTCTTTTTCCATGGGAATCTGACCCACTCTAAAATGAAACGCATGTATCCTTAATGGGGTGCATGACAAACAGAGTTTAATTTTTCAACCTTCCTCTAGTAATCCTCGTAGATTGTGCAAAATCATACTTTGGTGCGTGTGGGGAGCCTCCTTGGAGGATGAGAGATTTAAGTCTATTTGAATGGAATATTTATTAAAACCTTGATAAAATAGCAAAGCCACCTTGTAGAGCCATGTTTACAAGCCAAAATTGACTTTGGGTAGGCTATTTGGAATTCTTTCTTGTGATATACTTGTGAAAAACATTGGAGAATATACACATTAGAGTGTTTTTAGGGACATGATGACAAAGTGATGTGTGTGTTGTGATTGTTTTTCTATTTTCAAATAAAGAAATTTTAAAAAGACTGATCTTAAATATTTAAAAATAAAAAAATTTACAAACTGGTCAGCAAAGTGTTGCTTATGCATAAAACAAACTTGCCTATCAGAGGTTCAGTCATGCCTGTGACTTGTTTAAAAATGTGTAGACATAGTTAAGTCATGCCTAGAAAATTTTCAAACACGCCTAGTAAAAATTGGAAACTCGCTTAATAATAGCAAAGTGCCACCTGTACATCTACAGTGTGCCACCTAACGATAAACCAGTTCACATGTATAGAAGTTTTAGTCACACCTACAATCAGGCCAGTGATGCCCAAAAATCTAAAAGGGAAAACAAAGATTATTTACAGGGGAGGTCAAAAAATTTTAAGCGCATATTTGAATACCCTTTTTCGCGTTCTTACTGCTCCAACTTTCAATTTGGTCAAAAATCTTGTTTCTATATCATTGTTACAAACTCAACAAAGGATTAGACCTCGAGTAATATCCACTCTTACTCTCCAAGGTTCATGCCTGCTTTTACTAGATCTTACTATATCAAGCAAACCTTGCAAGCAGATGGAACGTATTTGAGTCAAGAACTCCCTTATCCAGGAGATGAGTCTACCACTCCAAGAGTACCCCAAAAATCACCCGAACAAGAAGGGGAAGGCAACATGATGTACTATGGTAGTTTCGGTGGTAAAGACAATAGTGGCATTGATCCCACTAACCAAGGTGATGCCAATAATGGGGGCATTCACATAAATAACGGAGGGGTAAATCAAAATGCTCAAGGGATTGACAACACTCACAATAAAACTCACACCGAGGCAACAACATAAGATGCCACAGATGAAAAGGTTAGTGAGGCTATCCAATGTCCCTATTTCTGAAAGCTCATGGAAAAGGCAATGGATAGGGATAGAGAAAAACACTTTATGGACTTAGCACAAAAAGGCCTCAAGCTTCCTCGTGACTATGATGTTAACCAACTCAAACTACCAGAAGTTGAGGAGAGTACCTTAGACATCATGAATAAGTAGTTCAAGATGTTCCAAATGCAATTGGATACCATTAAGCAAAGTAGAGCTCCCAAGCCTTTCTCCATAGAAGCATTGTGTCCATTCCCATTCGATAAAAGCTTGGTCATGGTGCCATTCCCAATCAATGTAGTGTTCCCCAAATATGATAAGTATGAAGGAACGTTGGATCCCCAAGATCACTTACGTGAGTTTTGTGCATTGAGCTTAGAGTTCATGTATGATACAACATATTTAATGAGACTATTCCCGCGAAGCTTAGGAGGCATGGCTATGGAGTGGTTTTCTAAGTTACCCTCTGGCATTAAGACCTTCAAAGAGTTATCTTTGAAATTCATGGCCCATTACTCATATAACATCAAGCATGAGGTCACGATGATAACATTATGTAACACTAAACAAAAGGATGGAGAGGCATTCCTCACTTTTCTACAAAGATGGAGGATAGTTTTTGCAAGATATCCTAGGAGCGTGCTTGAAAAAGAGAAGATGGATATCTTCATAAATAGTTTAAGCAATGAGTTGAACTATCGATTACGAATGCAATGTTTCAAGACCTTTCAAGATTTTATTGAAAATGGAGTAACAATGGAGGAAGTGTTGGTCAAAACTGGAGAACTAAAATTGTATAAAGATAATAAGAATAACTCCAACAACAATAACTCCAACAATGGCAACAATCAAAAGAATAATTAGTTCAATAGTAATAGCCGGTATAAGAACAACAACAAGGGAATTGTTAATGATGGTGTGGTGGAGTCTAGCAACTTGAAGGTGGTCCCATTTGCTCTTACAAGGACACCTAATCAGGTGAATAATACCAATCAGACATCGAATGCACCTTCCAATAACAACAATGCCAATAAGGGAAACCAAGGAAATAATGCAAGAAATAATAGATTTGATAAATATTTGGTGCCCACTCCTCAAAGGAACTTCACACCCTTGGGTGAACCCCTTGAAAAGGCATTAAAGACTCTCATGGCTAATAATGTGATTACTTTACCTAGCATTTAGCCTTATGAGCCAAATAACAAGCCTAGTTGGTGGAGTGCCAATAGCCATTGTGAGTACCATAGGATTCAAGGACACACAACAAATGAATGCTTGCAGCTAAAGAATATAGTGCAAGACTTAATCGATAATGGCATGCTCACCATTGATGAACCTCAAAGCAATGAAGATCATACGGCATTCAAACAGCCTTTTAACAAACATGACAAAGGGGAGTCATCTAATGGCAAGAGACAAAGCACCAATAACATTAACTTTGCGCCACCTTATGATAACATTGTGAATGCTATAATAATCAATGAACAGCCCCAAAAAGAGGCATCAAATGTCATTACAAGAGGGTAGACTTCTAGAATGACCCTACAAGGGGCTGCTCCTAAAGTTATTAGTACTCTACAGTCCAACATCATGGTCAAACAACCTTCTACAACAACAAAACCTTATAGCTTGGTTGATCAGTTGCAAAGAGCTCCAGTGCAAATCTCTATCTTGGAGTTATTGAAGTTATCCCCTAACCATAAGGATATTTTGGAAAAATCTCTAATAGAGACAAACATTCCTACTAACTTAGAAGAGGAAAAGTTCCAAAATATGGTAGGTCATCTTGTGGCACCTCATTGTCTCTCATTTTCCAACCAAGATGACATGTCTTTAACCCATCCTCAAAATCTACCATTGCATATAGAGGTCTTAATTGAAAGGCATAGAGTCAAAAGAGCCCTCATTGATGGAGGAGCTGGCCTTAATATTTGTACATTAAGTCTTGTTAAATCCTTAGGGTTGTCTGATTCTTGCATTGACCCTATGAAAAAAATCACTATCAATGCTTATGATGAAGCCGAAAGGGCCTCTAAAGGCATGATCATATTGCCCATACAAGTGGGACCCTTCAAGAAGGACACCAATTGCAAGTTATTGGACATGAAGTTAACTTATAATATTTTGTTGGGGAGACCATGGATTCATGAGATGCAAGCAGTCCCATCCACGTACCACCAATGCATCAAATTTACGTACATGGGTGAAGAAATCATGATTGGAGGGGACTCAAACCCATTCCAATATTGCAATGCACTCAAACCCCTTCATGAGTTATATATTCCACATAACCGGGAAGGAATCATTCAAAGAGTCACCATTGAAGATACCAAAATGGATGATCCGATCATAACATTAAATGCTACTCAAAACCCTCCTCAAGCTAGCTCAATGACATCAACTAAGGGAAAGGAAAAGATGAGATACGAGGGTCCAATTACTAATGAGGGTTCATATCAAACTCCCAAATTAGAGATAGTACCATACAAACCTACTAGAGAAGAAAAAGATGAAGCTAAAAAGGAAAACTACAAGAAAATGGATAAGATGATGGACGCATTTGACAAACAATGCAAAATTAGTTCAAAAGGAGTAGGGGAATACTTTGTTTCCCTATTTGACATGCCCACATCTCCAAGGACACATGGAAAACCATCTAAAGAACACTTACCTCATAAATACAACTCTTAGTTTGTAAGAGAGAGTGACAAAGCAACATTCGACAAAGAGGAGAATGAAGTCCTTCAATGGCTTTATCAGGATGAGGAAGATATTTCAAACACTCCCATGGAAAGAATCCAGCATGTTAATATACAAACCAAGCAATATTGGAAAGGGTTTGAGATAATGCAAAAGATGGGATATAAGGGAAGAGGACCCTTAGGCCAAAGTAATAGAGGATTACTAGAACCCATTGAACCTACTTGGAGGGCAAAACAAGAAAAATCTAGAGTAGGCTACCAATACAAAGGCAAAAGCTCCAGCCCAATGCAAGACTTTTATCCTCAAGTAAATGCCTTAGAATCTGATGGAGATAGTGATGAATCCCGAGATTATGAGTGGGATACCCTATCGGATGAATCATGTCAGGATAAGGAGGTGATTGCAATACATACTTATGCAAAGATCCCAAGGCAAGAAATTCAAGTCAATGAAGAACCTAATATCCAAGATCTTAACATAGGGCATGCACCTACCAATCAAGCATGGATCGAGACATTTTGGATGCCTTCAGAGGAGGAAAATTCAAACATTAGTTTTAATCCGCTCTTGGCTTTTCCCACACTGTTTCCCATAGAAGTCGAAGAGGACTCAAGTGAAGGGGTTTTTAACCCGTCTTCCATGGACCATCTCAAGGAATCTCACATCATAGATCTAAATGATACAATGTATGAACCCTCACACAAAGTCATGTCCATAAACCCTATCGATGAAATTTTACCCAATGAATCCTTACTTTTGATGCATCCAGATCTCATTGATTGGGACCAAACCGAGCCAAATGACTTACTTTATTTTCGAAATGACCAAGCAATGAACCAATACCTTAATGCGATTGAACCCTCTTTCACCAATGAATTCGATACGGACATGATGAGAATAGCGAGGGTCCATTCTCTTAGTCAAAAGAAAAAAATGAAAAGTTCTAGTGCTGAAAACCACTATGTGGCACCACTAGAACCAAAAAAAAAAAGATAAAAGATGTTTCCTATGGTGAAAAACCAACTATGGCACCAAAGGAAGAGAGATTGGATACCTTGCCCAAACATGAGGAAGAAAGGTCACCTATTATTATAGAAATGATAGAAAAGGTCAACATTGGGACAGAATTGGATCCAAAATTTATACACTTGGCAGCATCACTTACACCTCTAGAAAGAGTGGATTTCATCAAATTTTTCCAAGAACAACAAGTGAACCTTGCATGGTCATATGTCGACATGCCCGGATTGGATCTCGATTTCATAATGCATCATTTGAATGTTAGACCCCGGGCTAAACCCATGAAGCAAAACTTATAAAAAATGCACCCACATGTGGCTCTCCTAGTGAAGGCAGAATTGGAAAAATTGTTAAAGGTTGGATTTATAAGGGCAATAGCATATGCTGAATGGATCTCTAACATTGTACTGGTCACAAAGCATGATAAATCTATTCATGTGTGTACAGATTTTAGAACTTGAATCTCGCATGCCCTAAGGATGATTTCCCACTTCCGAGCATAGATGCCATAGTGGATTTAACAGCAGGTCACTCCATGTATTCATTAATGGAAGGTTTTAGTGGCTACAATCAGATAAAAATTGCACCTGAAGACCAAGAAAAGACAACCTTTACTTTCCCTTGGGGAACTTTTTGTTGGAATGTCATGCCCTTTGGCCTTAAAAATGCCAGAGCCACATATCAAAGGGCCATGACAACTATCTTCCATGACATGATGCACACATTTTTAGAGGATTATGTGGAGGACATACTAGCAAAGTCCCACAAAAGAGAAGAACACCTCCAAATTCTAAAAAAGATATTCATTCGGTTGGAGCAATTCAAAGTCAGATTAAACCCAAAGAAATGTGCCTTTGGTGTCCAATCCGGCAAGCTATTAGGCTATATAGTTTCCACTAAAGGAATTGAAGTAGACCCAAAGAAAGTACAAGCCATAATGGACATGGAGATACCTAAGAACATCAACCAAATGATATCCTTACAAGGCAAAATACAATCCATAAGAAGATTTATTTCTCAATTGGCTGAAAAATGTCATTCCTTCACCAAATTGCTACATAAGGATACTATATTCATGTGGGATGAGGAATGTGATCAAGCCTTCACATTATTGAAGACCTATTTGATAAATCCACCTATTCTCATGCCATCAATCAAAGGCAAAGCATTGATTCTATACATATCTACCACTGAAAGATCCCTAGGAGTGCTTTTGGAGCAAGAGGATGAACAAGGAAAGGAAAGAGCTATCTACTATTTGAGTAGGACTTTGATCAAATATGAACTTAATTATTCATTCATGGAAAGAGCTTGCCTAGTAGTTGTGTTTGCATCTCAAAAGTTGAGACATTATATGTTGATGCATAAGGTCAAGTTAATTGCCAAAATTGACCCTCTTAAGTATTTGTTAAGAAAAACTGCCTTAATGGGTAGGATAGCCAAGTGGTTTATGATATTGAGTGAATTTGACATTGAGTATGTTGATAGAAAAGCAATAAAAGGGCAAGTAATAGTAGATCATTTAGCTGAGAATCCCATGACTTCTACACAAACTATTCAAGTGGAATTTCCAGATTCTGCCATTGTAAACATAGAAGCAAAAACATGGAAGTTATACTTTGATGGCTCCTATACTCAAGGAGGTTCCGGGGCCGGCATACTATTGGTCACTCCTCAAGGTTACACTATTCCTAATTCCTACAAGCTATTGTTTCCATGCACAAATAATATAGCAGAATATGAGGCACTAGTCATAGGCATCAAAATGGCCTTAGAGTGGAACATCACAGAGCTACAAATTTATGGAGATTCTCAACTCATTATCAATCAAGTCAATAATGAATATAACACCAAAGATGAAAATTTGATGCCATATAAGACTATGATTGATGGATGGAAGAATTATTTTGCCTTGATCACTTTTGAGCAGATTCCTAGAGAGAAAAATAGAGTAGCTGATGCCATGGCCACCTTGGCTTCCTTGTTACAAAAACCAGATCAAAATGAGAAGTATGAGTTCTTTGTGGAAGAGTTGGTGAAACCAGCATTCAACCTTCCTGAAACCCAAATTGTTTCCCTATTACATGGACATGACTCCCCTTGGTATGACCCTATATACACATATCTCAAAGACCAAGTGCTACCTTTAGACCAATCCCGAGCCCAAAAATGCAATTTCATACACCAATCAGCCCATTACATAATCCTTTCAGAAACATTGTATTGTAAGGGTCTTGATGGCACATTACTTAGATGTCTAGAAGAAGAAGAGTCTAAATTAGCTTTATAAGAGGTCCATGAAGGCATTTGCAGGTCACACTCAAGCGGTTTAAATCTAGCTAAGAAAATCCTTCGCTTAGGGTATTTCTGGAAGACATTAGAAAAGGATGCTTGCCATTTTGTGAAGATATGCAGCAAATGTCAATATCATGGTGACATGATACATGGACCGGCATAGGAATTACACCCATTTGTTACACTGTGGCCTTTTTACCAATGGGGATTTGACTTGATTGGGGTGATCTACCCACCTTCTTCAAATGGGCACAAATATATCATAACCGCAACGGAATATTTCACTAAGTGGGTAGAAGCAGTTCCTTTGATAATGGAAATGGGAAAACAAATTTCCATGTTTATCTTGAATCACATCATTTGCCAATATGGTATTCCTCATGCCATAATAACAGATAATGGAAAATAATTCAAAAAAAAGGATGTTGATGAACTTTGTGCAACATTTCATATCACACACCACTCCTCATCAATCTATTACCCTCAGGGAAATGGGCAAGCTGAAGCCACGAATAAGAATATCTTGAAAATCTTGAAGAGGTCGGTCAATAAATTAGGAAGGGATTGGCATGTGCAAATTAATCCAGCATTATGGGCCTATAGAACTAGCATAAGAACCCCTACGGGAGCCACGCCATTCTCATTAGTCTATGGGGCCGAAGCAATTCTACCATTAGAGGTTGAAATATCATCTCTATGAGTGTCATTACAAGGATTGATCATAGATGAAGACTATAGAGTTGCTAGACTTCAACAATTGGAGTTACTTGAAGAGCATCAAGCACAAGCTTATGAGCACCTGAAAGTGTACCAAAATAGAATCTCAAGGAACTATAATAAACATATCAAACAGAGAGTCTTTTAGGTAGGAGACTTAGTGTTGCGAGAGAACCCAAAGAATCAAGTTGAAAGAGAGAAGAAAGGCAAATGGGAAGATAATTGGCTTGGCCCATTCATCATCATATCTTCATTTGGCACATGAACCTATAAGTTATCAGATTGTGAAGGAGAGGAACTCCAAGAACCCATCAATAGTATGCCTCTCAAAAGGTTCTACACATGAGTCAAATGAAAGAGTATAAAGAGTATCAGATGAGAGAGCATCATATTTATTGTACATAGTTCAAAAGAGATCTTGAAAATACCAAAAACATTGGAAAAGCACAAACGAAAGGAAAAACATTCAAAAAAGATGTTATCTTGGTGAAAACCTAGCAAATAGGCACCTTGATGATATGGAAAAAGAAAAAAAAGAAGAAAAATACAAAAAAATGGGAAAAAGAAAAAGTGCCTTGGTGAAAACCTAGCAAATAGGCACCTTGGTAGAAAAAAAAAAAAAGAGAAAAGCTTTAAAAATAGAAAAAAGAGCTTGATCTATCCAAAGGGTGAAAACTTGGTAAACAAGTGCCTTTTGTTTCCTTAAGTTTGTCTTTCCTAGTCACATGTGTACATATTGCATTTCCAACATCCCATTTGTAAACCTTCATTGCATCCGTCATTTGTATATAGTCATAATAAAGCTTTCAGTCACATTGTTGCATTTCCTACAACCCTAAGTTTGTCACATGATCGCATTTATCACTTGGGGGTAGGAAAGGATTGGAATTTTGGTACCATATGGATTCAATAAGTGCTACAATTCGTCACGTTAGAGAGAGATTTATCAGAACTTTAGAGAGAGCGATTTTCGTGAACCTTTGATGGCTATCATCGGTCAAAACCTAAGTATTTGATCCTACAACTTGATCCATGAGTCTTCATTGACTTTATTATTTGGGATTAAAAATTGACAAAACATCTTAAAGATCAAAATGCTTTGAAATAATTTTTGAAAATCATGAAAACATGGCAAAACACTTAAACTTTTTTTGATAAATTTTTTTTTTAGGAAATTGACTTTTTATCACATCTCTTTAGCTAATCGATGATGTTTTGACTAGATTGGCCATGATAGAGGTGTGATAGTTTTCTTGCCTTTGAGTGATTGTTTTGAGGAAGATCCATCAACTTATGAGAATTCATCTCATGACATGGTCATCAAAGAACCATCGAGGACTATCTCATAAGAGGAAGGATTAACCTTTGCTTGTTTACGCAAACGGATCCCTTGTCTATTTAGATCTTCCATTTCTTAATACCAAAAATCCACTTGCAACATTGAATCCGTTGACACCGGTATTCAGACTCCCATAGTTTGGTCATCCAACTAGGGAGGTTTGTACTAGTTTCAAAATGAGGTTACCAAAAAGCGATAAAAAGCGGTATTCATATCATCATGATGTGGTCAGTGATGATTGTACTAGCTTTTCGGTCCCAAAAATGTTCAATGATGAAAATTTATCCTCATGGCATTTCTTTGCCAAAAACTGGTGACACTTAGGTTGCATTATCATATTAGATTAATTTCATTGCATTATCATGTTAAGTAAATTGCATTTATTTATGGTTAATTTCCAAGGACAAGGGGGGGCACATCAATAAAACTTGAGTTGTTTCAAACATCAAAGAAATGGGGGAAGATTAAATTCAAACATTCATCCTAATCCGTGATTCCAAACAATGCAAGTGAGATTATATTTTGCATTCATGCATAGCATTAATCATTATTCATTACTCAGATATCAGAAAAAGAAAAGAAAAGAAATCATTTTCCATACATCATACATTCATGTAAAAAAGAGTTCACATGGCATACATCTAAATACTTGAAAAAAATAAAAAACATAGGAACATACATATGCATTTCCATAAAACATTTTGCATCCATACATTGTCAAAATAGAAAAGCATCTTATCAAAATCCACACATCATTGCACTCATTTATCTATATCATAAAATAAGATAACTGCATTCATAGCATAAATTGCAAATGCATAACACATCATATAGCTGCATAAAAGATAATCTCATAATCAACTCATCAAGACGATCCAAGGAGTATATCATCATATATCATCAAAAAAGTGTTCATCAATGATCCAGTACATCAAGTATATCAAAATACAATATCATCAAAAGGAGTACATCAAAGGTCTCGATCAATCAAATAGCATGAAATATGACATAGAGGACATCAATGATGGATGAGTCTGTTAGCAGTCAATCACGATCCTATGGCACCTGGATCTCTACCATCTGGTGGAGGAGGAGCCTTAGAAGTGCTCGCTCCATCCTGTCTCTAAACAACCATGGCTGACACAAACTACTGCAGCAAGGAGGCAACCTGATCCAAACAATCCACAACAGTGGACATATCTATCCTTAGCACCTACATATCTCAGGCTAATAAACTGATAGTGGGAGCATCATGTGCACCCTGCCCCTAATCCTATGGCTACTGAACTAGTGGAGGCATCTATTGTACCGAAACTTGTTGTGCCTGATCCTGCTGAACATCATCATCCTGATGTGCCAAAGCTACTCACTGTAACTGCACCAAAGGATCTAAACCTCTAGGAATCTATCTAGCAACATCAATGTGAGCCTATCTTTGAGCTCTCTGCTGTCTATGAGCTCTATCCTATCCAACTGCTACTCTAGGATGAACTATCGGGACTGCATCAACCTATATATCTTTGTCATCACCCTAACCATGTCTATCCCCACGAGGATCTCTACATCCTTGTCCTCTCCTATGTCTGCCACCACCAACACCACCACCACCACCATCACATCAACCAGGAATAGGCTCTGAGGGATCAGTGAAATGGATGAACCTATTACGTACCCACCAGTCCTCATACTCATGAGAAATACCGGCATCTACCATACCAACAAGCATCTCCCATCTGCACATAGTCATACCCGCAATCTGATCCGTGGAAAACTCATAATCAATGCAAGACCCCCACATAGATGTCTCTACCTGTACTCATTCATATAAATCATTGCCCTGAGGTATACCCTACATCCGACCATAGTGTCTCAAAACTCTGTTGAAGCAGAAGCACTCAATAGTAGTAGTAGTGCGCCCAATCATCCAGTGAGGAGTGAACATATAAGATAACTCATCCTCATCCTCTCTCCACTTATCACAACCAAGATAGGGATGCCACTGAACCTGATCAATATCATCTATCTGTCGGCACCAGTAGTCCAGATGACCCAAATGATGCTGAGTAACCATCCCAGTATATAGAAAAGCATAAGGATAACCCCGAGGCTATCTCCTATCAAAAATGGGCCTAGTAATGGGAAGATGCTCCCATATCCATAACTATAGAACAATAGCACCAGCTAACAATGTAGAACTATGTCTGTACACTACCTCATGTAACTCGTGATTAAGCTGAGCAAGGACACAAGAACCCCAATCAAAGCATCGAGGATGAGAAAGCAAATCCTCCAATATCCTACCCCATTGGACAGAAAAACTTGTGACCTCATCGGTCAGGAAGGAGTGAACCACTAATCAAGGCACCAAGTACGGCTAGCAATCTTGGAAAGGAAGAAAACTAAGGCCATGTGATAGTATCTCCATCACCTATAGTGTTGTCCCCGAACACTTGTTGACAAATAGTAGAATCATAAACGGAGTCGTAATATACCAACTCTCCTCTATAGGGAATTCGTAGTAATCGATACATGTTCTCGGGCGTGATCATCATCTCTCCATAAGGTAAATGAAATGTGTTGTGGTCGGAGTGCCATCGCTCTACCACTGTTGTAAGTAACCCATGGTTTAGCTGAAACAGGAAACTCAAACCACATCGCTCAATCATGCGATACTCAGCTACTGTCAGTGCCTGACCTAAATCAATAACCCATGATGCCACTGAATGGATATATAAGGTAGGAAAGTGAGCCTGTTGGAAAAGCAAAGGAATCATATCAGTTTATCATATCAAGGAATTATCTCAAGACAATCTTATCAAAAGTATCAAGTAATCACACCCAGTACCATTTGTTCGTGTCTCTGTATCTTGAGAACGAACTAAGTCATATCAAAATCATATCGGTTTTCACACTAATTGATTTATCCTATCAGTAACTATCCTAAGTCGATTGACAAATCATATTCTGTGATACCATTATCTTGATATCCTAATCCAATTTTTTTGTTGAAAGTAACAGACCTAACCTAATTAATCGAACCTATCATCAAAAGTTATCAAATTTTTCATTAGACGCAATCAAGTAAAGGTGTAAATTTTTCAAAAAAAATAGCAAGCGTGATTTTACCCATGTTAGGCAACATTTTACCTAAGGTGATAATAAAAACATGCAACGTGACATTATTCAGGTGTTAGGTGATAGTTTGCATGCTACGTGATAGTGAAACACGTTATGCGACAGCAAAAGTTATCCTAGGCGACAGTAAAATTGCTAGGGTTTTCATAGGCAACAGCATACAGAAAAAAAGGGCATTTTGACCTAGCTATAGGCGTGAGTATCCTATTCCTAGGTGAGAATGAAATTTTCTTAAGCGGTAGTAAAACACACGGAAGCGAGAGAGAAAAGCACGAAGGTGACAGTTAAAAGGTCTAGGCGACATTAAATCACTCCTAGGTGAGATTTTGCACATTATACACAATGATGAAACAAAGAAATTGCAATAAATGCACCATAAATGTAAAGATAGAGTTGGGAATGACTTATCAGAGGTCCATACTCAGGTGGCCTCGCATATCTCTGGCACCTCTCGAATCTATGCTCACGAATCGGCACAACCATCTCAAAATTCACTAGAGGATCAGAGCAAAATTACCAAAGATGAAAAGTAAAAATGAATAGTAAAACAAGGTTTATCAACCTATTTAAGGTATTTTGACCTAATTTTGGAGGTAAAAATGGATGAGGACCTATATTGACTAATCAAAACAAACAGGGCATATTCTCAAATCATGACATATACTCAAATTTTCAAAAATGAAAACATATCTGAGAAATCAAACATCATCAAAATGTTTCAAATCAAGAAATTAATATGTTTTAATTTCTAAGGGGGCATCAGGGTATCAAATGGAAGTTGCAATCAAATATCATGGAATCAATGGGGCATCATAAAAATTTTTGTTTCATTATCAGAGGCAGCAATCACATCATATCGTATCAGAGGCAGCAATCATATCATATCGTATCAGAGGCAGCAATCAATCAATATCAGAGGCATATCGATGAAACAACAATCAGGACCTAAAAAGCAATCAGGACTCATAAGAATCTTTGAATCAATGTTCTTCATACATCAATTCAAAGAGGGGCATTTGTAGACACGCAAAATTGGACAAAGTGCTTTTAAAATTGCAAAAATCAATAAATGGCTCAAAAATCAATAAAATGCACTAAATCATCAAAATGGATTAAATCAAGTAAAAATAGACATAATTAAATAAAGTGGGACAAATCAATTAAAGCAAAGGAAAAATTAAATAATGATGTTAAATAATTAAATCAAAGCTTAAAGGGGCCAAAAACAATATATAATTGATTTTAATTAATTAATTGTATAGTTGCTTTAATCAAAAATCAAAATGAACCCATTACCCTTACATGGCTAAATTTAATTAATTAATTGAATTTAATAAATCCTAATTTCTTTCAGCAAAGTGATATGAACCAATGAGAATTGAGGACAAAAAGACATAAATCACTCAAACATTTAAATTGTCCAAAGCTTTGAAACCATTTAAAGGCTTGTCCCCTCATTTGTCCCCGCATTTATGAACAATGCAAAGTATTTGACTCAACCAAGGGATAACCATGATTACTTCACTCCACCCCCTACCTTTGGACATTTACTATAAATATAAGGTATTTTGGAGAGCATTTCCATCTTAGAACTTCATTTACAAAGCAGGGTAATCTTTAAGAAACCCCCCCTTTAACAAAGGTGTAAAAAAGTGGCGAAAGTGAGAAGGGAAAAAAAGAAGTTTTGGTGAAATTATTTTCTTTTCAAAGGAAAAAAAATAATCTGAAATGGTGAATCATTGATGCTCCTTGAAAGTAGGTGGGACTATCTTGGCGCATATAAAATAGTATTTATATTATAAAAGAAAATACATTGGCGAATAGAAAATAGCATTTATATTATAATAAATATAAATTGGTGAATATAAAATAGTATTTATATTATAATAAATATAAATTGGCGAATATAAAATAGTATTTATATTATAAAAAATATAAATTGGCGAATAGTTGTGGTGACTGGTAATAGTGTGGCATGTGCGTAGTTTCGGTAGGCTAAAAGGAGGGTCGATGCTGACAGTTATGAAGATACGTAATGGTCAGGTTGACGGCATACGTGACTTCAACAGTTATGCTAGTAGATTGCAGTTGAAGGCCGCAAAGATATGCAAAGGACAGGTTGACAGTGTATGTGACTTCAGAAGTTATGATCGTAGGTAAGATATGGGGGTTCCGAGGCCACGTTGGCAGTTTGCGTAACTTAGCCACAAAGTTGCAGTGACATTGATCACTGAAGTACAATTAATGAGACTTAATGATGACAAGATTTTGATTAGAATCATAAACATTCATTATCTTGCTTTTCGGAGCCAAGTCACATTATGCAAAAGTTTAATGCGGCTGCCAAGTTGTCAGTTCAAAATTTAAAATCGCAGCTAGGATATGGTGGTTCCGAGGCAACGCCGGCAGTTTGCATAACTTGAGTGGTATGATTCGTCGATTATCCATTATCTAGGCCAAGATTTTGATTACGCAGGACATTACAATTTCTACAATTTTTCTTTACCGATATTCATTAATTTCATCTTGAATTACCACCTGACGTGAAACATTCCTTCAAAATTTATTGCGGCTAGCAAGTTGGTGATTATTTTCTTTATATAATCCTCGGTAGTGGAATTGCAAAGCATAGGAGCTTTCTAAATTTCTAAATTTGGATGACAAGTTGGTGATTATTTGTATTTTCTCGGTGCTTTCACAAAATGGGTCTTCTAGTAGTTGAGGGATCATCATGCTACCAGTTATGCCGGTTACCTGAGTGACATGTTTGAACTTGAAGTAGAACATGAGAAGGTGGAGATGCACGCCATTTTTGACGATCATGGCTTCGACCAGGAGGCGTTCCAAGAGGAGATGAATTAGATGATCCTGTTATTTGCTGCTTTGCGCATCGAATAATCTAAATAATCTTTTTTTCTTTATGCAATGTGGATCTTACGGCTTACCGTTACAAAAAAATTTGTTAATTGTTACTTGTAAGTTGTAATTTGTAAATACGAAATAATCGAATGTAGTTTTCATTTTGGTTTTGAAAATGGTTGGTCCATAGTCGTTCAGAACTTCAGTGAAATGTTGAATCAGTGAATCAGTTTAAGTTACTAGTATTATGTATATAATATATTGTATACCAGTTTTTGAATTAAATAGTAATACTGTAGTCTATAAATTTGTAATACTGTATAGTAGTATACAAATGAAACAATGAGAAGTCAGATGACTCTTTTTCAAATAGTGTTACTGGTTCTGAAGTTACGCCTAGCTATTTCGTAGCTTCTCAACGTTTAAAACATTAATTTATTATGATGGTTTCGAAGTTACACCTGGCTGTTTCGTAGCTTCTCAACGTTTAAACCTTTAATTTATTATGATGGTTCTGAAGTTATGCCTGGCTGTTTCATAACTTCTCAATAGTTAATTTATGATGGTTAGGGGTTCCGAAGTAACACTTGGCTATTTCATAACTTCTCAATGTTTAATTTAATATGATGGTGATGTGTTCCAAAGTTATGCCTGCCTATTTTGTAGCTTCTCAACGTTTAAAATTTTAATTTATTATGATGGTTCCAAAGTTACGCATGGCTATTTCATAGCTTCTCAACATTTAAAACTTTAATTTATTATGATGGTTCCAAAGTTATGCCTAGTTGTTTCGTAACTTCTCAACGGTTAATTTATTATGATGGTTAGGGGTTCCGAAGTAACGCTTGGTTGTTTCGTAACTTCTCAATGTTTAATTTAATATGATGGTGATGTGTTCTGAAGTTACACCTGCCTATTTCGTAGCTTCTCAACATTTAAAACTTTAATTTATTATGATGGTTCTGAAGTTACGCCTGGCTGTTTTGTAGCTTCTCAATGGTTAATTTACTATGATGGTTAGGGGTTCCGAAGTAATGCATGGTTGTTGCGTAAATTCGTAAGGGGTTGAAAAGTGAGAGACAATCTAATGGAGACTAAGTTGCATGCCACGGCCCATGTGGAAAGTGGTAAGTACAAGTGTCATCATTCATGCCACATGCGGCATGCCAGGCTGTGTCGTAACATCTCAAGGTTTCATTTTTCTGGTCAGTTTAACAGTCCCAAAGTTTTGAAAAGGTGCTGCGTCATTTCACAAGTCTAAAAGTTTTCAGATTTCAAATTCAAACAGCTAAGGGCCAAGGCCCTTGATTTGCAGGTAGCAATTTAGCACAGTTGAGATAGGGTATTACGGACCTAGGGTTAGAAACTTAGAAACTTAGATGTACAGTTGACAGTGACACTTTTCTAAATTTTGAAAAGGTAATTACTAATTTCATGTGTGTGTGACTGTGCTTGATGAGACATTGAGATTTTAATTTTTAATATAGTAGGTGGCCTGGTGGCTGGTAGCCTGGTTGTACTGGTGAGTTGCTTGTTACTTGTTAGTTATTAAATATAGTTCACACTTTAGAGCATCCATAATTTCCAGAGTCGAAGAGCAACCAGAGAGTTTAGTACTTAAAAGTTAAAAGAATGGCAGAACAAGGATCTTCTGATGTTGTTGCAGTACCAGGAAAGAGTGACATTGTGCATTCAAGAACAAAGAGGCCAAACATATACATTGAAGAATGGATGAAACTGTTGCCTGGATCTTTAAATTTGCAATCAGCTAACGCTTATCAATGGAGGGACCCTTATGCATTCTGTAGGGATGCTGAATGCCCAAACACAACTGGGTATGAGCTCTTCATGTTTTTCTATAACAATAGAATTAGAGGCCCTCTTGTTTCAAACCCATGGGACAGGAACTTGGTAAAGTTGATAGTACCTGAGGTATTTTTGGATGTAGACCTCATGAAAGCGCTAATTCAAGCATACAATCCAGTGACACAAGCTTTCCACAAGCATGACAAGTCTATACTCTGCATGTTAGATAGAGCATCTTTTACTCAAGCTTTCGACCTTTAGGGACCTATGAGCATGGATATTGACCTAGCAGGAGAGGAGGCCCTGTTTAATAGACATAGAAATTACTACCATGGAAAGGTTATGAGGAGGCATATTCATAGAGAAAACAAAGAGGCAGGGTTGTTACCCAAGAAGGTTGCAGATTCATTTGATATTGAGCTTTTCCTTCCCTATTTCCAGAAGACCATCTATGGTCTACACAAAGTTATTGGACTAGATGGAGGTTTGACAGTGACTCTTGACATTTTTGTTTGGGCTACAGATGTTCAGGATCAGTACACCAACAAGGAGTTTGATTATGTGGGGCACATAATCAATGTAATGCACTCTGAGTTGATGAATGTGAAGACTGATTTGATTTTGAAAAGCTTCAAGTTCAATCACTACTCCATGTTGATGCACCTGATCCTCTATTTCAATATTGGCTACATCAACCCAGGGTTCATCGATCAGACCAAGAATGAGGGAGGAACTGTTCCGGTTCAGCTATGGACCAAGTTATGGGATAGAACTTACCCTTTCTCTAATTCCATTGCTTTTTTTAGTGATTTTGTGGATCCAGTAATGAACATGTTAGGTATTGTGACAGATAGATTTCCTTTACTTGTTATAAAATTGCTAAGACCCTTAGCATTTAATATGGACAATGACAATTATAAGAATGACATCAAGCACAATTGGGGTGATATGTTTTTTTTTTAGAATTTTACTCTTATAAGAGTGTATGCTTGCCCTCAACATCCACACATACTGCCAACATTTGTCCCAGAAAGATTGGCAATAGTAGAATTCTTGTGGCAGCTTATCATGATGGATAAAGAGCACTTAGGCTATAAAAGACATAAGGGAACCTTTCTGGCAAGGATGTTCCAAATAGGGGATTTCTCTATAGGTAAAGATGTTGTGGACCAAATCCATGAATTCCTCAGAGAATTCAGATTGCCCTATGGTAAAGCAAGGATGTATGACCCTAAAGACTTCGTCAGAGGAGCATTGAGAGAAATGAGGAATCACAATTTGGCTCTAAATCAGCCTATGGCAGAGGAGGATGTTATTAGAAATATTTTTAGCAAAGTTACCTATCAAGAGAGAACTTGTAAATGGGAAAATATTGTAAGGGTAGAGGAACAATTGAAAAAGGTAGACCCTACCTTCCCTAGTTTCTTTCCTGATCTCAAATACATGAAGAAAATTGAAATGTGTTTAGAGAATTACAAAGATATTATGTCTAAATTGCCAGACATCCCTGAGGAGGAGGAGGACATAATAAACCCTGAAGAAGTTGAACTTGATGTGGAGTTTATGGGAGAAATAGAACAAGATGAGCCATCCACATCTGAGTAGGGGCCATCAAAGAAACAAAAGTTGATGAATGTACCAGAAAAGGCAAGGCAAAAGGCACTACAAATCCTGCCAGGTAATAGCCATTACTTTGCTGACTTAAGACAACATTTTTTGACATCAATGGCAGATGAGGGAGAAAAGGCCGTAGATGAGTTAGAATTGGCTACAGCTAGATTGGATGACAAGGTCATCCAAGCTAAAGAGTTTATAGATGATGATGAATTCATCAAGTCCGTTGAGTTTAAAAGTTTTCTCTTTAGAGTTAAGCAGAATGAATTAACACTATCTTTGAAACCAGGGGGATCAGAGGAAAAAACTATTGAAATGATTGAAAAATTACAGGCCTATGATCCCAACAGTGAAACATTAAGTGTGGAGGAGGCAAGAGATCTTGTAAAGAGAAGTGGCATGTTGCTAATCCCTGGATGGGACTTGGAGTCCTCCTTCCTAATTGACCAAATCAAGAGGCAAGATAAAGTTATAGCTTATGAAGCTTTTGGCCTTGATGGACTCGTGAGGGGTTCTAGATTCAATATGGACACTAAGACACTAGCAGTATGGTGTGTGGCCCCAAAATCTAGTAAGCCCAGATTGGTTGACATCCAAGACACCGCACAGGGTAGACAATTAATATGGAGGTTGCAGGACATTATAGGATCAGAGATAGAAAATCTCTTACACCATGCATCCTCCATGAATAAAGCAGTGGTTGAGGACTTGGAGAATAGGCTAGCTAGGACATTCAGAGATTATGTGGCAACTAGAAAAAAGTTTGAAGAGGAACTGAAGAAGAATTATTTGCTAGATAAGACTGTGAAGGAGCTAAAAGATGAAATAAATACTCTAACAAATCATTCAAGGGCATTTACAGAGGTCTGTGATGTAGGGGTCCAAACTAAGCATGAGGGGGGCTTAGCTACAGAACTTGCAACAGAAAAGATAAATGAGGAGAAGAATGAGGCCATCTTACAGGCCCTGTTAGATATTCTGCAACACAGAATAAATGTAATTAAAGATAAATTTGATCTTGTTTTTAATGCTTATGGAAAGTTGCCAAAATTACAGAAAGAAGTGGATAGCTATGTACAAATTTTAAGCGGGTATCATGCAACTTGGTCTACTAAAACACCACTTTTTGAGAGATTGGCATTTGCTCAATCTTTGAGAAGTGATATTCCAGAGATAGTTGTGAGGGTTGGTGAGGAGATAGATAGAATTAAAGCCATATTACCACTTTTTAAGTGTAAGGAAAATTTGATAGAGGCTAAGATAGCCATGCTCAGCTCTTGTTCCAACAAGTTTATCCCTTCCATTAAGAATGGGGATGGAGCCATAAAGAGCCTTGATCAGTGGAGGTCAAATGCTGATCTTTTATTGCCTAGGAAGGAGGCATTTTTAGGTGAGGGGAATAATGTTGATTTGGAGAGCTTCAATAAAACCCTAGATGAAACTATTAAGGCAGAGATAGATCTCACCAAGTTTTTAATAGATGTCAAAGCAATTATAGATGCCAGGTGGGGAAGACAAAAAACACAACTACAACTCGTCCAGGACTTCAATTGGCCGTCAGAGGAAGAAGTAACTACATGGGATGAGCTAACAAAGGCCAAGAAAGTTAAATCCACTGTAGTTGACTTGGACATTTTGGATGATGAGTAAGGAGGACATCTAGAGCACCTGACACCTGAGCTTAGAATACAGGGATGATAAGCTATCATTTAAGAATGGTGTAAGTTAGCCAGAATGGCAGTCACCATATCTTGTTATAACAGCAACTATCATGAATACTCACAGAAAAAGGTGTTAGTTATCAGTGATCCAAGATGCAGAACAGGCCAAAACAATTTTGTCTTTCCACCACCTGAGGGCTCATTGTATTTTGTCTTTTATTGCTTTATTTCTTATACTTTTTAGGTTTAGGGTTTTCAACCATCCAAAGCTTGATGCATTCCCATTCATGAGGGAATTCCAAGATGGCTGAAACGAGGAATAAATAGAGTTGAAGACTCATTTTTGGGATAGAGTTGAAAGATAATAGAAAATTTTGAACAGAATTTCTTTGAAGCAGACTTCTAAGTTATGTGTCTGACCTTCTAAGTAATTGAATTTTGAATGTAATTAGCGAGCTGATTTTAATACAAATACACTACAACTTTTGCCATATATTGTTTTTGTCTCTTTACTTTTATCAGTAATCATTAGAAGGTAATACGGTAATACCTGCCTAAGTATGTGGAGCTCAAAAATAAAGGACTATCCTATCCAATCCTCAGAGTCAACAATTAGGTCTTTCTCTTGTTTGAATTAGTCTCAAGAAGCATAGTCTGAAGTAACCTTTCAAAAATTTGATTCATGCAAGAAAAATCCCTAACAGAGCTCATTCATTGGCTCAAATCAAGAATCTCAATTCTAATTAAGTAAATGCTTAGTATTAGGAAATTAGGTAATTGACAAATAATAAATTGACCCAATGACCATGTTGGTAGTATTTTTAGTTTTCACAATTGTTTTGAGAATTTCCTGCAATTTTCCTCCCAAAGGCCTCAATTTCGTAAAACCTTAAGTGCTAGGTTGAGATATGCTCTAAAAATCCATTAAACCCTAGAAAGGTGTTGGCACTTCAATTTTTTAGTATGTCAATCTTGTGAAATTTTTATAAAATTGAAGTGGTGAAATTTTTATAAAATTGAAGTGTGCATAAGTGTTAAAAGATTGTGATATTTTTGCTACAGAAAACCCACAAAAAATCCTGCAAATTTATCAAGATTTTCCCCCATATCCAACCAGCCCTAGTTAAAGTTCAAGTTTGAGGAAAGCCCTAAATATTTGCCACTTTCATAAAAAACCTAGGTCGCTCTTTTCATTTCTATTTGAGTGTTACTTTTTGAGTCACTTAGGTTCATAAAAGAGCACGTGCATTTATTTTATCATCACGCGGGGGTCATATCTTTATTTATCCTAAGTCCAAAGGCCCGGTGATATAAATAATATGTCCTAAGTCCTGAATACCTCATATTCTAATGTTTCAGATGTCATTCAGCTTTGAATCTTTAATGAAGATCTAACAACAGTCGTGTGTTCGCATGGAATCTTTCCAAGCCATGTGAACATAAGACTAACCGTTGATCTTACAATGAAGCTTAATGCAGGAACAAAGTGGGGCCACTGATAGGTATCTCACAAGTGGCGGCTTTTTATTTGAGACAGTGGGGCTAGTGTCAGAAGGATCTTCAGAGCTGAAAGTAACAAAGGAAAGATTGGACGGCTGTCATATAATCTCATAGGATCTTAGAGGCCTATGCGATCATGAAACCAACCGTCGATCTTGCATAAAGACAAGCGCGATTCTCAGGTGGGACCACCGATAGCTCTCTTCACAAGTGGTAGTTTTTCATTGGATGTTGACAGTGGTTGCATGCTAGCAGTTTTTCATATGATCGTATAGGCTATTTTTAAGTTATAAGATCATGCGACTAACCTTTATTGTTCTAACAATAAAGGTTGCAGGGATTGCTGGCGGCCGCCAGTGAAAAGACTGGTTTGACTATTTTTTGTATGATCACATAGGCCTTTTTCACGCTATGAGATCATGTGAACAAACCGTTAGATGATATGCTAGTAAGAATCGACGGTCCTAATTCAAACTGGAGATAAAGTGACACAAATTTGAAGTTTCCCATTGAGAAGTGACAGTTCATTTATTCAGAGGAGTAATGGTTGAATCATGCCGAATAAATTACTGAGGTGACTGTTTTAATTATTCATATATTAGAATTTCACACACTCTCAGAAGCACAAAGAGATCAAAAAATTGTAGAGACTCAAGCGTGAAGAATTACAAGGACTGGTTGTTGTCTCTCATTGATTTCCTAGAAAAAAGGTCGGTAAAATACTTATACGATTTGCTTCCCTACTAAAAGAATCATAGTCCCATAGTCTGTATATCTTGCAAGGTTTTTTAGCATAAACCCTAAAATGGCACCAAGGAAAGAATTGTCCGGTAAAATTGAGTATAGTGAAAGAGGTTTGCATGAGGATTTATTGCAATTACTTCCCGGCTCTACTACTAACCTAGTGAAAACCAAGAGTCTAATTCCCAAAGACCCTAGGGTAAAGGTAGCGGATGGTCTATATGACACAGCACATTTTATTAGGGAGGCCAAAATTGGTACAATCAATGCAAATGGTGACCCTGATATCATTGGCTTAGAGTTATTCAAAGTGGGTTTTAGTCAGAGAAATACCCCTCGCCCTGCAAGCAATAGATGGCAGTCTGACCTGGGAAAACTTGTGGTACCCGATATCTTTTTAGATGTTGATTTGATGACCCAGGTTGCAAAGAGTTATGACCCAATCACTAGGGAGGTTAGGAATGCAAAAGGAATGTTATTGATCAAAATTTCTACTGAAGAGATTAGGAAGGTGTTCAGGTTAAGTGAACCCTCAAACAGTCTAGAGAATATTGATCTTGAAGAACTAAAGCAAGTGTATGATGCACAAAGAAACTATTTCAGAGGCAAATTATAGAAGGACTTTTGCACCAAAATTGGGAAAATGGTTATCATGGGACAGAACACACAGGAGCCTGTTATGATAGAATATTTTGACTTCAAGGCTAAGGGAGCATATTGGTCATTATGTCAAGTTTTTGGAGAGGATGTCAGTGAAAGGATGCCAATACATTTGATGTGCATGGTGATTCAAATTCTGCACCCACACTTGTCTATTACCTTTGATTTTGCTCCATTTATTGTTGAATTAATCCATAATGGATTAGTGAAGATTCAAAAGAATGAAGATGATAGGCTTTTCTGCTGGTATTCTTTCATAATGTACATGTTTTTGTTTAAAGGAGCAAACTATTTTGAGCAAGAAATGGAGTTGATAAGACAAAAGGATGGTGAAGATATGCCAGTCCAATTGTGGAGCCTCACAATGACCTGGGATAAAAGGGATCACAGTTTCACAAATTTTGATAAACATTTTGCAGCCAAACTCAGGAATTTGTTTGTCCAAGACAACCCAAGAATCGCAGTAGCATTGGCACAACTCATTAGGCCAAACCAGTTTGCTAAAAATTTGAATATTATACACAATTGGGGTGATGTCATTTTCTACAATGTATCAAGTATCATCAGGTTGTATGTTTCAGGGGAACCCCTTTTGTATTGCCTTATCATGTACCCCTTAGGATTGGAATCGCAGAATTTATTAGGCAATTAGGAGATATTGAAGAGTGTGCCCTCACTGGAAAAGGCAAGGGAACTCTATTCCCAAATGTTACCATTGCCCACCGGTTCATAATTACCAAGGGTGGATGGGTTCACATAGATAAAATCATGGCTCCATACCATATGGCTACTACAATTGCTAGGACAACAGACCCTGAGGGGTTTTATAATGAGATGTTTAAGAAGAAAGCCAAATGTGCCATGGTTAACCACATTTTTAACTTTCCTGAAGATATTGTCAAAAATACCCCACAGTTACAGGAACAGGAGGTTAGGAAAGAAAAATGGCTAGTGTACAAAAAGACATTGGATTTCATCTGACATTGTGATTCTGGATGGGACCCCTAGAAGAGCATAACTCCAATGGGCAAGAAAATAGATACTCTCATGAATTCTGTTAGGCCATTTTTCTGTCATAGCAAAAATCCTTTAGAATGGCCTCTTCCCTACAAATGTTTTTGTAAAATTTCTTGCCCTGTGTTCTTCATATTGTCACCTTGCTCTAGTCCAAATTGCACGTGCTGAATTGCAAAATCTAGAAAGTTATTCAAGTTTTAAGGTCTGTAGGAAATAATTTCAAAATCTGCCACAATGTCGAAAACCCACAGTATTTTTGAAAATCCATGATGTTTTCGGTCTGTGTAAAAACCTTCATTGTTTTCGACCTTGTGCCTTCTAGCTTTTGTACGCTTATCTTTTGGCGTCAAAAAATTTGTGTGTTTTCGACCTCGCACTTCTGTCCTATTTAATGGCATTTCCTTACTGCGCAAGTGCGATGGATGGTGGGCCCGGGTCTTCAAGGGGCTTCAAATTGATTGGTTGTCACATGATCGCATGTC
The DNA here is from genome assembly GCA_027943335.1 of Chamaecyparis obtusa. NCBI lineage: Eukaryota > Viridiplantae > Streptophyta > Pinopsida > Cupressales > Cupressaceae > Chamaecyparis > Chamaecyparis obtusa. Next base: position 618,571 of record BSBK01002077.1, on the reverse strand, counting down.
AGAAATTTTTGACATGTGACCATGTGACCGATTGACACATGTCCCAGCGGACCCATCGGCTTGGGTCTGATAGATGTTTAACGGGCGACAAAGATCGGTGGTTGTCGCTATACCGTGAGCAAAAGATGCAAGCCTTTTAATCTCCGCACTTTAACGAGAGTCGTTGATGCGGTAGGAAGGTGGATACACGTGGTGGGCCCAGTATTTCTTAAAGCAGAGTAATAATGCAAATGAGATCTACGGTTAGCGTGTGATCACATGGAATATTCTCACCCCATGCGATCATGCACCCACCGTCTGATCTTCCCAAAAGGTAAGGCATTTGTCGGCGGTGGGTCCTGTGTCAGGTGACTCGGCGGTTGCAGTGAATGGTGGTATGACAGGTGGCATCAAGCGGACCTAGGTGGGGTCTAAGGTTTGGTGGTGTGGATAAAATATTTGGCGGCCCGACAAAATCTTCTTCCTGTCACTGGTTCGCGTGATGTTTTAGTGGCAGCACTATTATTTATGTGAATTGGCGAAATGTCTTCAGTCATCAGTTCGCTAGATGACTTAAGGGGTTATTTTGACATGTGCAGTCATGTGTTCCCCGAATCTAACTGGGGTTTAGACTTTCATTCCATGACTGGGATTTTCCTTTGCCGTGTGTTCACTGAAAGTAACCCGAGGTGCCTGGATGAGTTAAAGTCATGAACCCAGGGAGATAGGAGGATCTACGATCAGGACTTAAAGTTGACAGAGATTTGAACGAGGACCACTGATGTGCCATTAGCACCAAAGAAATAACCGTTGGGATTCAAATTTGAATTTTTGTGTGTTTCCAGTGACAGAGGGTACCATTTTTATGGAATTCAATGCAGAAATGACCCTGTTTGGTGAGAAGTGATTGGTTTGCCGTGTGGTCCAGGATGTCTAGTGCTCATTTGCAGAGCATGTACATTGTAGTTGTGGCTCAAGGCATGTTGCAGGGTGTCCTTTTGAGCCTAGTTTTGTGATCCTTTGTACTTGCAGAGAAGACTTTCATAATTAAGGATCAGTTCAGGATTTCCTCTTTCCTAGATTGGATGTGTTTCCCACCCCTGAATTAAATTCATGATTTTTTTCTAGCAGGTTGGGTGGTTGAAACCCTAACCCTAGTCATCCATAGCTTGTTGCAAATTTCCAAGATGACTAGGGGGGTATAAGTTGCAGACTTTTTGAGTTTGTAGGGGTTCCAATTCTTTTGGTTTTGGTCCCAGATTATTGATAGTGAAATTTGAACAAGGAGAACCTGGATTTTGGGTTTGTTTCCTTTGTGCATTTTGTCATTTGGTAATGTATTGATTCTACAAGTCTTAGTGAGAATATTTTGGATTCCAATCTCATATTGGTGTATGTCTTTTTGTTTTTCTCTTGAGCTCATATATGTTGATTGCACAAAGTGGGTTAGCATATGGTAAACAAAGAGTATTTTGGGGTTATCTTTGAGTTCCTAACAAAGTTAGGATTAAAGTCTTTAAGGTAATTTTAGTGAGTTCATGGCAAGATAAGGATTTGATGTCCTGATATGTGAGTGAGGGGAGTAATAGGAAAAGCACTTACTCTGAGTCTATATATGTTTGAGTTAAGGTTTTAGGGTGATATAGGTTGTTAAGTGACTCTCTGCCCTGGGATAAGGCACTGATCCATTCTTTGGAAGCAGTCCATCATCAACAATCACACACACAATTAAATGATAAACCTTTCAATCAGATAGTAAAGGGTATAGTTATATATTGTTTAGAGACTCCTTTGAAGAAGTGAGTCAAGGGTACACCCGCCTAAGCATCGAGGCTCAAAGTGTAGGAGGATCTCCTTGATCCTTGTTAATTGGCCCTCTTCCTTGTAGACTTTGGAGTGGTGATAGAGTCAAAGTTTCATTATAGTTATCCATCAAAGTATAAATCTACAAGTTTTGAAGATCAAAGGGAACAACCAACAAATTCTTTCCAGGATATCTTTCAGACCCTGAGTAAAAAGAAGGAAAAGGTGATGAAGGATGACCCAGAAAGGGCTAAATAGTTGCTGAGCAAACCTATATTTGCAAAAGGATTACCCCCAGGGAGGTACATGGTACAAAAGAAGACTGGTTACAATGTTGTAGTACTAGAACAAAGCCAACAAAGGAAGATGGATAAAAGGGATGTCCCATCAACTTCACAAAAAGTTGAGAAACAAAAGGAGGTTATAGAGGTCCCTGACTCTCCTCATCTTCAAGCCTCTTAGGATGTAACTGATTATCCACCCCCATTGAAGAAATAGAGAGTGGAAGAAAGACCTGTTCATGTTGAAGAAGATTACTCTCCATCACAGTCACCTCTAAACATTTTGGATGACCAGGAGGTTATAGAATAGGTACAATAAGTAAATGCTTTAGGTCAAATCTTTATGACCTATGAAGAAATAAATGAGGGAGTGCCAGAGGCACTAGAAGAGCCCAAGTTGGATTTAACAGTAGGGGAATTGGTAGGTGCAGAATTAGACCCTGTAATCAAGCAAGCCTGTCAGGAGTTTTTGGCTGATGATGCTTTTGTTAAAACTAGGGCTTTCATGCAATTTCTTTGGAAATTGAACATCAACCAGTTTCAAGAAATTTGTGAGAAGAGACATGAAGAGAATCCAGAGAAGGATTTACAAATCATAGAGGAGGAAGTGAAAATAGAGATGACTACAAAATTTAAGCAAATCACTCCAAAATAGGGAAGAGATATGGTGAAAGTATCAGGCATACTAATCCTTCCAGAGTGGGATATAGCTGATGCGGTGGTTTTTGACGCAGTAAAAAAATAGACCACTCCTTTCCACAAGACTAAAGAGGAAGTAGAATAGGCTATCAAAGGGGTCACTTTCAGTGACAATCACCAAGCTTTGGTAATGTGGTCCCTAAGAAAGAATGAAAATAACAGGGGAAAACAAATTGTCAGAGATGACCTTTCAGGGAGTCTAATTATAAGAAGGGTTACTAATACTTCTTTGGTTGAAGCATCAGGTATGGTAATGGCCATAACACAATTAATAGCAAAGGTGGCAGAAAAGGAAGCCAAAGAGAAGGAAGAACTCACTGCCAAGTTGGAAGCAATTTTGAAGGTTTATGGTGAGTTGAAACAGGGGATTCTTGAAAGAGATACTTTAATTACAGATTTGAAGAAGAGATTGGGGGAGCATGGCCCAATGCAATTATCAGAGAAGATGCAGATTGCTTCCTCCCCTGCTGGGCCTTCCTCTTCAAGCCCTATTATTGAATTTCCTCCTTCTCCTCTTCCTCCTTCCATTGATGAGAAAGACATTGATCAAAAGGTAAAGGAGAAATATGAAAAGAAAATAAAGGATGTTGTTTCACACTTTGTTGCAAAGGTAAGACCTAAGGAAGTATATAAAACTGCAAATCAATTGGCAGATGTCTTAACATCTTTTCAGAAAGAAGCAGCTACTGTGGACAAGCTTTGGGAAAAGTGGGTTACAAGGAAAGATAATTTGAAATCATTTTTTGATCAAATTAAGGACAAATCTATTGTGGATATAGAGCTAACAAACACTTACAGGTTTGTTAAGGATCTTTTTGATTTTGAGGTAAATAGGGCAAGTATAAGAAGAAGATCAGAAATCTTAAGGGTAAGATACTTCCAGGATGATTTTCATATTTTTCCTGGTCTCATTAAGGTAGATGGGGTAATTAAAGATAAGGATCAATGGACAGAGTAGATAGATAGACAAGTATTATCTAAAATAGACTCCATTTTAGATATAGATGATAATATCTCATTCATACAACTTGTGGAGCTCCTTCAAGATGCTAGGATGCATTTTGCTAATGTCAGAATAGAGGGTCACCAGTTGGTTGCTGAGTGGAACAAACTATTACCAAAGAAGGATGAAGTCCTTGCCTTTCATTGGCTGAGTGAGGAGACCTATATGACTTGGAAATCAACATATCCCTCAGAGAGTTCAGAAGAAGAAGAAGCATCAAATGAGGAGGCAGCAGGTGGCAGTGTTCCAAACCCTTCAGATCAAAGCCAACAAGGATAAAGTCATCAAGCAATTATCATGAGCATGGCTATTACACCTGGCAGAAGTTGAACTACCCTTGGGAGTTACTACAAGATTTTTGGCGCTCATTTTAATGATCCATTTTAAAGTTTTGTAATGAGAATTAGAAAGTTTTATTTTCATTTTTTGTCCTATATGAACGCTCCTTTCTTGTCTTTTCTAAAATGATCCGAAGCTTTTTTGCAATCCTTATTTTCTATAAAAGGATTACCAGGATCAATGAAAAAGGACTGAGAAATTGATCAATTTGACTGATAAGTTTCTTGAGTCTGGGATATCATAGACTGTAATAGGCATATTTTCTATAGAAGATAGTATCTTCTGGTTCAAGTTATTTTCAGAAGGTTACATTGTAAAGCATTTTGTGAGCATGATATAATATAGCATTTGAATATAATCCAAGATTTATATCTCTCCTTGAGTATCTCTCTTTGAATTATGAATTGTTCTAATTCATTGCACGAATAATCTTTGTGTGTATGTTCATATTTCTCAGCTCTGATCTAGGATTAGATTAAATAAGCTTTGAATATAACATAAGCTACGATGAAGCATCTGGCAGAAAGGCGTAACTTTGAAAAGGTTAATCAGTTACAAGATTAAACAGCTGAGGTTACAAAAGTTTTTGTGTGGGACTTCGCAAGGTTATATCAAATTACAAATTTCTTGAACATTCTACAATTACAAAAATCATATATATCCCTAACAGATTTAACAAACATGTCAAAATCAGCCCTTTTAACTAGAAGTAGTCTACCTTGCTTGCTCATCTTAGATTGGTGCATTGGTATTTCATATCCTTTCATATGTCATTCAGCTTTGAATCTTTAATGAAGATCTAACAGCGGTCATGTGTTCGCATGGAATCTTTCCAAGCCATGCGAACATAAGACTAACCGTTGATCTTACAATGAAGCTTAATGCGGGAACAAAGTGGGGTCACTGACAGGTATCTCACAAGTGGTGGCTTTTTATTTGAGACGGTGGGGCCAGTGTCAAAAGGATCTTTAGAGCTGAAAGTAACAAAGGAAAGATCAGATGGCTATCGTATAATCTCATAGGATCTTAGAGGCCTATGCGATCATGCGACCAACAGTCGATCTTGCATAAAGACAAGTGCAAATTGGTATTTCATATCCTTTCACAAACAAAAACTTTCTATTGTGGACAAAGAGGAACATTCTAGTTTATACAATCTACATTACAAAAATCATGAATTCAAAATTTCAAATTACAAATTACAAAAATCAAAATTGAAATTACAAAAATCATGAACAATACTTATTACTTGTACCCATAGGCTTGTAGCTGAATATGAGTCAATTAATCAATTGTCAATAAATTAATAAATATTCAGAATCAAGTCCAATTCCATTATCAATTGATCCAACAAGTACAGTAATAAGTATACAGTGTATAAAATTATAAATACCTATTAACCGAATGCTAATTCTAAATCACTTCATAGTTCACTCTTCACTCAGTGTCAGTGAGCAGTCTACCTCACCCTCTTCTATATCCCACATGGAATCCAGCTCCTGAAATTGACTACTACTACTAGCAAGAGGTTCTTCTTCATTCTGAGTTGGGTATTCAAAATCAAAAAACTCTTCATCTTCATTTTGAGTCTGGGACCAAGATCCATCGTTTGTCTCTGAACCACCATGTTTTGAAGTAGTGTTCAAAAGCCCTCATCTTTCACATAGGGAATTCCAAATTGCCAATGCCCTATCATAAGGAAAGTATGTAACATTGTACTGAGTTACAAACAACCTCAAGCAAGTTTCCGAATTTCTGTCTAGTTTGTTTTTGATCTTTGATTTCAAAAACCCCAATGCATTGAAAACTCTTTCATCTTCCACGGACCCCAATATAATTGTTTGACATAAATCAGCAAGTTTGAAATATTCTGATATTAAATCACACAGTACATCACTCTGCTCTATCCTTTTCCAAAGCCTGGTTATTGCACCAGGTTGAATGGATTCTCCAAGTTTTTTAACTGCAATTTCATACATGATGCAAATTGTCTACATTGTTTTTTAAGATTAGCTGAATCTATAATTCCATCAATTGGTTGTCCATTGCAATCTACATGTTTTGAAAACTCTTTGATCAATTCATCAATTTTTTTATGAAACATATGAGCATCATGTTTTCTATCTCCGATGTTTTTCCAAAAATGAGGAAGCACACAACCCATGGCCTCAAGAATTTCTTCTCTAGGGAATCTTTCATGAATCTCACTTGAAAGTTGGTAGGAAATTGACTTCAAATTCTCACTAACAGATTTAACAAACATGTCAAAATCAGCCCTTTTAACTGGAAGTAGTCTACCTCGCTTGCCTATCTTAGATTGGTGCATTGGTATTTCATATCCTTTCACAAACACACATAAATCATTTTTTGCATTGAATTGAAAAAAATTCTCAACATGATTCAAATTTGTAATTATTTGCCACCTAAAAAAATTTGGGCTTTGAATTGTTATCATATCTGAGTATAAATTATCCAGGGCAACACATGTCATTTTATGTAAATCTGAGTACTCATGGATATACATAGTCCCATCTTGGGCTTTCTTAACAAGCTTGTTCATTAAATCTAGCATGGGGAGAAGACTGGCTAAAGTTAATAGAGTCTCTATATCACTTAACTTATGTAACAAATCAGGAGCTTTGTCTACTATGAGGCATTGCTCATATATTACTCCGATCAAGGATTGATATTCTGTTAGAACTCTTTCTATTGGTCCATGCAAAGAGATCCATCTGGTCTCAACATCCTTGAGAAGCTTGTTTCCTGGTGTTACTCCCTCTGAGAAAATCTTAAATTCTGCAAAACATTTAGGACTTCTGCAGAAGTAAGAGTATATGTCGCGAACTAGATCTTCAACTTTTGACACTGTAGGAAAATCGCTTACAATTTTATATGCTAAATTCATTCGATGGGCCATGCAATGTATGCCAAGCATGTAAGGTGCAATACTAGTTTGTAATCTTGCACAGAGACCATTCCTTTGGCCTTGCATTACTGCAGCTCCATCAGCTACAACACACACTAACTTCTTTCCAATTGTCAAATCATCCATACCAGCAACTTCATGCAAAGCATTCTTCACTTTAGAATATAAGTTTTCTGCTGTTGAATTGCCCCTCATTTTACGAACGCAGAGTAGATGAGCTTGGTGGACATGTTATTTTACTGTATACACATGCATATAAATCCAAGCAGTGTTATCTACTATAGTAACTTCATCTATGGATAATGAAATGAATCTGGACTATTTTACTTTCTCCTATAAATTTTGCTTTTCCACCTTAGAAAGACAGTTTGCCATTTCTCATCCAACGTTTGTTGCCCAATGTGACATGGGATAGTGAGGAACTTTCAAAAAAGATAATAAATTACCATATTCTGAGAAGTCTCTCATAGGACGCCCCCTAGACATAATATGAAAAACAACACTCATCTGAACAGTCTTTGCCAGGTTTGCTTCATTGGCTGCATGTTTAAACCCAGCCTTGATTGGATTTTCACTACTAGCAATTACTGTCATTCTCTTGTTATGCTCTTCATATTCTATGGCATACTTAACATGAAGACATTCTTCCTTTGATTTCCATCTCACTACTGATATTTCTTGTCCGTCTATGGTCTATTTTTCATAAACCTTACCAATATGCTTTTCTATAGTGTCAAGCTTTAGCTGCAACTTCTTCTCTCTTTTAAGTTTCCAGGTACAAATCTTACACCTGCATTATGTTGGTTGTTCATCATTGCTTAGGACTGGTTCAATGAACCAGTACTTTGCTACCCAATCAACCTTAAAATTTCTTGCCATTTCCCACTCCTGCCCCATTTTTACTTCCCTTTTTCTTTTCTTCCTACCAACATTATTATTATCTTCATTGCTACCATTTTCTTCCAACTGGTTCTGTGTATCCCTTATAACATCTTCTCTCGTGCCACCATTGTTATCCTCATTTGATGCATTTTGATTTTCATTTAACTCAATGACAACCCCAGCTTGTGGTACTGGTACTGGTGAGCTACTGTGAATGGATTTTGCACTCACAATTGCAGATGTTGATGGAGCAGAAACATTGCCAACTCCAAAGAAAGCCTTTATGGTAGTATCTTTAAGTTTTGGGCATTTTGATGGCCTCCCAGGCCCTTCATTGCCCCGAGGAGTCTTACCCTTGTCTAGCTTTCCAATCTCTTCACTGCCTTGAGTCTCAACCTCCCCTGATATCTGAATCCCTTCAATAGTAGTAGCCTGAGGATACTCAATCTCAGCCTCAGGATAGTCACCCTTGTCTGACATCTTTACCCAATGACCTCTCACTAGTCACTAGGATTCTAGCCTCTACCAATTAAAATTAATAGCAATACTGTGAATTGTGAAATGTGAACAAATAATTGTTTACCTTTGTCCTGCTTCCTCTTATTTCTGACTCTCTGAAATGCTGAATCCTCTATTTACTATTGCAAGATTGTTATTTGTAAATCTGGCCCTCTAGGTTCCGGCTCCAAAAATTTGTAACGACACACGATAAGACTACAATTAAGTTTTCTAAATTTGATTTGAATTTATATCAATCCATGATACCAAATTCCAAATTTCCAATTTTTAAAATCTCAGGCTTTTGGCAAAAATGTGCCGAGTGCCGACTTGATCAATGTTATGTTTGGTGAAAAATTAAATATACGTGGTGAATAATTAATTAACAGGTTGGTAAAATACGTTGTGGACCAATAAAACAATTAATTAATAGGTTGGCAAAATACGTCATGGACCAATAAAATAATTAATTAATGGGTGGTGAAATAGGTCGTGGTTAAGATAACAATATAAACCATTTGGCTATTTCAAATTTTATATTTAATTCATAATTAATATCGCTGGCGAATAAGAGACCATTAAAAGAACCACGTCACATTAATTATAGGTGAATATGATGGTCAACAGCGTCAAATGGAAAATTTGATTGGCGATTCCAATTAATATTCAGTGATTACCATGTCAAGATTGGGTGAATATTTTCCAGCGTATACCTGCGTGATTCACCAATTCCATGAGACATTATTCCCAGAATTCGCCAAAAGGCGAATATTCACCACTAAAAATTACCCTGTTGCAAAGCATTGTTATTATAGGCAATTGAGTGCATTCTAAGAGAAAATCAAGAGCATTTAGAGCAATTATCATTGTAGTTTGTCAATTTGAGCTAGATTAAGCATTGAAGAAGCATAGTAGAAGCATAATTCTCATTTTAGAGGTGTCACTAGTGAGGATCTAAGCTGAGAGCTTCATTTACCACTTCTTTCTAGAGAACCATGAGATGTTCTAGATTATAGTTTCATTTTAAATTAGATTTGCATTGTATTTTCTTTAAATTGATGCTATTAGATCTTAATTTCATGAAGGTGATATCCATCATCACACACATCCTACTAGAATTTTTCTATGAACGAGAAGCTAAAAGATGAGCACATCAGTTTGGAAACCAAGGGTTTAGTACATGTCATACATGTATTGAGTGTGTTCAAGACAGAATGGATGAGAATTGTACTGAGCTAAGTTCACGACCAATTCATGTGGTTCGATGCACTAGTCAAGATTACAAAAGATGTGTTCCATTATTGTGACTAGTTATCCAATTGGTGATAGACCGAGGCATACAAGAAAATTGACAAGAACAAGCTATGTGAGTTGACACAAGCAAAATGGGATGGAAGAGGTCTCAAATTTTCTATTGTTGAAGATCTTGAATTGAGATTCGCATGCAATGTCATCTCCTACCAAATCTTCTAGTCATCCCAGGTAGATAGTGTACCATGTGGAGCAGTGGACATTGCCTACAAGATAGTCAAGAAAGATATGAAGATTGATCTATGTGAGATCTTACTAAAGTAGTTCGATGAAATTATGAACACAATTCAAAAAGCAAAGACCAACACTTTGAAGTTCAGTTCATTGTTGGTATGTATATTTTTCTACTTTCAAATTTTTTTCCCATCAATCAGTAATGTAGTATGGTGTGTGGATAAACTCATCATATATCAAATAAATTCATTCAAAGTTTAGGAGACAAATTTGATATGATAATGAATGATTATTTTTCTGAGTTCCAAACCATAATGCACAATAAATTTAGAATTCCACCTCAGCTAGCGAAAAGGTACCAAGATACTATTTATTTTGAAGTAGACACCAACACTTGCATTGTGAAGGTTGTGGAGCCAAGGACCACCTAGCTACAACCAACATAAAACATAAAACATTTATGAAAGAGAAGCTTAATTTCATGACCTACACAAATCATCTTATTTTTGACAAGTTGATCTACTTGACATTTGATTCGTTGAATTTGAATATCAATCTTTAATTTTAAACTAGAATTCACCTCCATTTGAGAGAAGAGATAAAATAAGACAATAAAGTTTGATAGAGTAAAGTTTTAGAACTATAAATTCCTAATGATCTTTATGGTTAAGATCTATCAGATCACAACAATCCAAAAGTCTAGTGTAAATGCTTCTAGATATGATTGTGTACAATTTTTTTCATTAACGTTCCAAATCACACTTTGTGATCCATCACCAAGATGCAATGGAGAATAGGACACATTTTTTATCTCCTTGTTCTCTAATGTGTCCTAATGATGGATCACAAAGTGTGATCTAGAATGTTGATGAAAAAACTTGTACACAATCATATCTAGAAGCATTTACACTATCTTTATGGTTATTAAAAACTTCTTATAATGGACTCTCCATAATTGCAATAAGATATTCTATCGAACCCCATTTGCAATAACATTATTTTGGATCCTAATACCAAGTAATATTTATTTCCATTTAAGATTAAGATAAAAAATGGCTAGCAAGTGATGAAATATAGAGTTCCATTATTTCTTAATAAACTGGTATCTCTAAAAAGCATGTCTTATATCTTCCCATTTCTTTAAAAATGGACAATTAATGGCTTGAACTATGATACACCTTAACCTACCTCCATTGGGAAACTTGTAATGTAATATCTCCAAGCCATTAATTGGGCATCAACATTAATTCTTGATTTCAAGATTTAAGAAGAAAGTTTTTCCCAAATTTTTTCATTGAATTTACAATTCCATTTGATGTTTAGGAGAGATTTCATTGGAATAATAGGAAGCAATTGTAGATATGTATTTTTCAAAGGAAAAACATGAAAGGATAAGAAATAAACCATAGCCAATCTTTAGAGAAGTTGCAATAAATGGGAGTACAAAGTTCCATAGATAATTGCAATGACCCAAAGATTCCAAAAAGATTATAAATGATTTGTATTTGATGTTCAATTTTAAATTGTAATTTAACAAGATGTCATGGTAATCAATTCAATGTGTTGAAATCCCAAAGATCTCAACCTTATTGGTGTCTTTTTTGTATAGAAAATATGATTGTTAAAAGTAGAAAATATGTTACATTTTAGTGATAAAAATAGGAAAGTTTTGTATATAGTTGATGTTTAACCCTCCTAATTTTATAATAATTTTGTAAAAATCATGATAGTTTAAAAACTAGATTCAAAGTACTAAAATACATGTCATTATTACATCTTGAAAATTTTGAATCTAGGTATGTCACGTTACTCATCAAATTTTAGGTTACCAAAATTTAAGAAAAAAATTATCACTTATGACTTCATTTTTTGAAATATATTATCATTGAATTGGCCTATGTTAATTGTACTTATGTGTATGCATGTTATCTATTTATCCTCTATTATAGTTAAGGAAATGTTATTTTCCTTTATAAATAGTTGTAAGTGCATTAAAACATTAAAAAATTATTTTTTTAGTTTTGTTATTAGGCATGGATTTGAAATTATTAGAGGTGATCCCCATTACTAATAATTGAAACAATGTTATTCATGACATATTATCATGGTTAAAAATCATAGCATTGTTCTTGCAGTTACCAAGATTCAAATCCTTGTTAGATAATTGTGATTGCATGCATTGTGCCCTTGCTAACACATTGCACTCATTACTTTGAACCTTCATGTTGATGTTTTTAGCATTCATGCTAAGTGACTTAGTAGAAACTCCTGCTAGATCAGTGTACTTGCAAGCTTTGTGACCCTACTAGACTACCTTGCTCACAAGTTTAGACAATTCATGTTAATGATGTGCATTTGTGTCAAGCATGAGGTCCCACATTTGTAGCCTCATATGCCTTGGGCTGAGTTTAAAATTTCTATGTTACCATGTAAAAAATTTAAATAAAATGAGTTTTGTAAAAAAGCCAACAAAAATATTAATTATATGATATCATTACTTACAAAACATGTTATATTGACCTAAAAAGAAATAAAACTTACTTTAGGGTTAATCTAAGTTAATTAATTAAGCACAAACAAATTAGATTAAAATATTTGGTAAGAGTGAAGTAGATCAAATTGAGAAATATTAGACATAAAGTACAATCAAACCCTAAATAATAATAAATGAGGAGAGATATTGCATATCATTATGATTGAAGAATGTGTTTAAATAGATTAAGACAATGAGATCCATGTGTTTTAGTCTATAAATTCCTTACATAGTCATGAATATAAATAAGAATCAAAATATTCATCATTGTTATGTGTTGGGCCATCTTTTCTATTTTGAATAGAACCTACAACAATGAACTCAATTTGTATCTATAAACTCACGCTTTGATTATTTCTATATTTTAAGTTGTAGATTATCAATAAATAGGCTACTACACAATTATATCTTGTTTCATAATCTTAGAAATTGTAACATCATAAATTGCACCCTGTAAAATTCCATGTAGCATGGTGCCTTCACTTTAGTTGAATCAAAGTCTCTACCTAAGCCTCCACCTTATATGCTTTCCTTGTTACTCATTTTTATCCAAATTCTTGACCATAAGGATTATTTTGACTATGGACACATGCGTACTGTGAAGATGTATGCATGGTATGCATTCATCTAGCAAATATATAGTTTGAAAGTGATCATTGAAGCTTTAAACCTATAGTTTTTTATAATGTAATGCTTCCTGTTGTAGCTCATTGATGTTGGCGTTCCTCTAGGATTATATTATCTTCCTCATTTTCTCTATTTTTTTCCTTCTTGGTTACTCTATCAATATTCTTAACAGTTATTCCTACCTCTTAGTCATTCACATAACTTCCTACTAGTTTTATTCGTGCATCACTTGTCAACTTTCCATTATCATTGAAGCTTCATTTCTCTAAATTTTCCACTCCTTCCTTCTCTTCAATGAGCTCTACATTCTTGGCATTGAAGGGGAGCTCTTTCCACCTTGTATGTACATTGATTTTTATTATGATCTTTGACACAGCATATCAGTAATTCTACTTCTTTTATTATTTATCTACTATCATTTTATCAAATACCTAGCTATCATGGCTATCTATAGAGGTGGAAACACCAAAATGGGATATAAATTTAGCAAGCCTCTAAACCACAACCCCAAGATTTTCTATTGTTTGTCTTATGTGCATATTTGGAGAGAATATCGGAGTATCATGTTGGAGGCTTCAATCATTGATTGTTTATGAAAACATTTCTTCCTTGTTTATTTGTATTTAATCATATCCTAGTTTTCTTTATATTGTTTATTGTTATTTAAGGATCATTTATTATTTTAAGTCTTACATCAACCTTGTACCTTTCTACTATATTCTTTTTATCTTGTCTGTATGGAATGTGTGTGCTACACTGGCATCATAAATCTACATTTTCATCCTAGACATGCCTATGCATCCTAAATAAAGTGTGCAAAGCTTGCTAGTCAATCTTGGTAACCTACTCTTTTAGTTTTTGTAGTGAAAACATTTATATCACTTCATATCTCTTAGTGTTTTAAAATTCTCAATTTGTAGACATAGTTAATTGTTCTTCCACTTATTTTATATTCCTAGTTCACCAAAGTGTTAGTTAATTAAGGTAGAATTGGGCCATTTTCTCTTTGGGATTCTATCATCTCAAGGGTGGTGAATCCCCTTCTCTACATTTTGGTGAATCTAGCAAGAAACAAAAATAATAACTTTGTCTTTACATCATTCTCTCCTACATTGGTTAATTTCCCATACGCAAACATGGTCACCATCACTCCAATCCCACCTATTATCCAGAGGATTAAAAACATCGACATAACAATCACACCTTAGGACTCACCATATTATAGAGAGTTCCTTTGTACATCCCCGCTAATATTAATTGTAATTTCATCATAGCTGTTATGGTTGATCTTGCATGTAAAAGTTGATGTAATAATAAAGGAGGTCCTCTTTATCAATGGGTTGCATCGAGGGAGATATGAAAAGTGTTGACGTAACACTTGCATGCATGATGGTCTTTCTATTCCTCCTATGGGGTCTACCACCTTGACAATCCTTTTCGGACCCAAGATCATTCCAACCATGTTCTTTGTCATTCCCAAGTCTGGCCTCTTCTATGTGAAGCTAGGAATTCCATGGCTAGTTTCTATGTAGGTGTTCTCCTTGGTTATTCGTAAACATCTAAAATTCTCTCATAAAGGAACCATGCACATACTATCTAGGATAATAAGTACCATTCATTGCTGTCACCTAGGGGCTTTCTCTCTAATCACTTTTAGCCTGGTCAATTAGGGCCATTTCTTCCCCATGAGGATCTATTATATAAGTCATGTCATAAATATAGAATTGGTAAATTTTCTCCTAAATTGTTTCAATCTATAGCTCCTTTAGCCTCTCCTATATTTTATTCTACACCTTTTCCTACTCTTTCTTTCTAGAAATTTTCACCTATCGCTCCCTCTTCATCAAGAGTTATGGGCAATCATGTTCTTGAGGATGGATCTCCCTATCTATCCAAGAATACATAGCCCCCACTGATATTGTTTCTTCTTGTGCCTACACCTAGCACATATAAGGGAAATGCACCTGCACTGCCAAAGTCTAAATCATGTCCTCCTTTTGAGTTTCCCATCCTTGTAGACATCTCTCACCCTACTTTATATGACAATATTTTGTGATCACTACATGATCACTCCTCTCCATTAGTGCCTATTTAACCTCCAAGAGTAGTACTTTTTTCTTTTATTGATCCTAAAGAAAAATGAGGAAATGCATCCATGATTGATACTATAGTTGTCACTTTGGTAGTACCTCCCACTTCATTGGTTGAACCTTCTTCTCTTTTGATGAATAAACCAACAACCTTTCCTACAAAGCAGGATGTTGTTGATTCTTCTCAAGCTTCTCTTCCTAGTCCCCGTCTAGACTAGAAATATCTTGCATGTGAGTGTAAGAATCATCAGCAGGAAAGATCTCTAGAACATGAGGCCACACTAAAGGTTGAGGGTGAATCAACAATTCTTACATCTCCATCTACATCCATGCCTTCTTTAGATCCCACTCCTATTGTATGTACATATCTGAATGGCTACATGTCTTAACCTCTTCATCCATAGAGCCAACCCTCACCACCTCACTTCCAGATACACTATTATTTTCCTAACCCTATAGCAAGTTGCATACATAAGTTGTGTCTAGTGTAGTCATGTATGCTCCATCTGTTTGATCTCTAGTTCCTCATCACAACTTTCTTGGGGTTCTTAGTCCTACTACAATTGACATTAAATCTCATCCTCCATCATTCAATTCCAAGATTGAGCAAGACCTAGTTCCTAAATTCTATCATAAAAATGAGTTCCTACAACTTATTTATTTTCATTTGTGCTTGTAGTTGAGCATTCTCCGTATTCTATAGATTTTGTCACCACCCCTTTTACAGAGGTCAACGATGTAGCTTTTTCTTTACAACCTCTAATTAAGTCTCCTATATCCTTCAAGGAATGTATGTTTGAATCTCTTGAGGATAGTTTGATATTGTCAGGGGGGTTACTGGAATAAAATATTGAGGTAGCTTCATCCTCAATTCTAGCTACTTGTAAGACATGTGAGGTTTCTTTTCTAGTTGCCCCTCTCCAAGCTCATACTCCACCCCCCTATGATGAATATTTGGAGGACAATGATTTGATCAAGGATGGTCATTGAGATAGTCCATTGTCTTATCTTTAGATTAGAGTGTCCATGTTTGTGTTCCCCTATGCCTGTCTTTATATTTAGTTCTCTTCCAAAGGACCCAAGTTACTATGTAGGTACTTGGATAATGGGGATTTATTTTTTGTACACTTCCTATTTTTTTTTCTTCTTCTATCCATCATATCTTTCTTTTCAACATTCGGGGATGATGCAAAGCATTGGGGGATTTTTTTCCTTCTTCCATGTTGACCCAAATTTTTATTTCATCTTTTACTTGATGTGCTCTTCCTCAGATCTAAAAAATTTGGGACCATGATGAGTAACTCATATGTAGTTATACACATTAATTATTTTTTCCACTATAGTTTCTTTTCATGTTGAATACTTGGATCCTCCAGTCTATTTGTTTCTATTAATGTTGTATCATGTGTCATCTATTACAAGGTGGCATTCCATGGGAACATCTTGTTATGATGACATGACACATCACTTTTCTTAGAATGAATTATGTTCCCATTTTGTGCAACATATTTCATTCTAGGGGGCTATCATATCTGCACTATCGTAGATCTACATTTAAAAAATGATTTTATCTATTGCCTTTGTGGGCTCCAAGCCACTATCCAAATCAATCAATCAACTATTTATTTGGTTGTCCTACAACATAGCCTATAGTAGTCATGTGCCCTATCATATGGATATCTAGCATAACACAACTTGCTACCAATACCAGTGCAATCTTTTAATCTCAATGATCACTATCTCATGGTCTGTATTTGACTATTAATCACTTTTATATCAAAATTTTAAATTTTTCATGTCTAACATATTTGTTTACAGCTAACATGTTGAGATGATGCAATTATATATTAGCCCACAAAGGTTCATGTATCTTCCCTATGGACAAGTCTACACATATAGAAGATGATGTTTTCCCTTTGCAAATTAGTAGGATGTTTCTAACCCTTTTCTCTCTCTACTTTAGCTTTCATCTCACTTATAATTTGTGTGTTAAAGTATGGGCAAAATATAACATCATAAATTTCATTATGTGCAAATCCATATAGCAAGGAACCCTCCCTTTAGCTGAATCAAAGCCTAAGCCTTCACCACATCCACTTGCCTTGTCACTCCTTTTTGTCCAAATTCTCAAACACGGGGATTGTTTTGACTTTGGATGCATGTGCACTATAGAGACATCCATGTGATAGAGAGACATCTGGGTGGCATGCATTTTTCCTACAAAGTTTTAGTCTGAAGGTATTCATTGGGGCATTACACTTATTATTTTTGGTAGCGTAATACCTCTTGTTACTACCCACCAACATCAGGATTTCTCTAGACTTGCTTTATCTTCCTCATTTGCTCTATTTTTGGCCTTCTTAGTTACTCTAAAAATATTCTTAGCAACTCTTCTTGCTTCTCACTCAGTCATACAAATTGCTACTAGTTTTCTTCATGCACCACTCATTAACTTTCCATTATTATTGACGATTTATCTCTCTAAAGTGCCCACACTTACCTTCTCCCTAGTGAGCTCTAGCTTCTTGGATTTGAATTGTAATTTTTTCCACCTTGCATGCATTCATTTTGGTTGTATACTTGTAAAGAAAAATGGGAAGCACTGACAACTTTACAGTAATTTGTAATTTTGATCTCTTTTTTAATTTAAAAAAAATATCTATCTAAAGACATTTTTGTTTGATTGTTAGAAAATATTTATTAAACTACTATGACAATGGAAATTGTACTTGTATTAATTTCTGTAATATTTTAATATGTATATATGGTTATAAATGATATATTATCATATTTAATTATTTAGAAAGTATTTATTAAACTACTAGCACAATAGAAATTGTAATTCTATTAATTTCTATAATATTTTAATATGTATATAGTTATAAATGATATATTATCATATTTAATTAAATGCATAAATATTAGATCTATTGTGTAATTTTTTTATTTGTCAAATAGAACAGATACCTAATGAGGTAATTGAGGGGACACTTTGAAATGAATATTTTCAACCCTTACGCGTATAATAGACCTAACGACAATATTAGAAACTTAAAATATGTGAAATTAGGTATAATGCTAGGCAACGACTATCCAGCCATATCATTCGATATGGCTGGATGCCCATAATATGGATGTCTGTATCCTACGCTCTCGTACATACTGACAGCCTGCCTACAGAGAAAATAATCGATCTGACAGCCTGCACGCAGATTTAACTAAGGTAGACACTTGGGTTTTTTTTTTCAAACGCAGACTCCAGAGAAAACTAAAAAGCATATTTAACCTGGATAAAATAATTAAAATTAGAAAGTTTGAAGTTTTAAATTTTTTAATTTATTTTTACTTAATATTATACATAAAATATTAAAATGTTAAAAAATAAATATATAAATTTTTTATCATTAATATATTATATTTATTATTCTATTAATATAATTTTATTATTATTATTTTTTATCGGTAAAAGGCCTAAGCCAAAGAATTTTATTAATAAAGTAAATTTAAGTACAAAATTCCATTATGTGTGGGCACTGGTAGGAAAGAATGGAGAAGAAAACCTCCAGTCTAGCCCGAGACCATGGTCCAGAATTTATATTACAAACAATAATATGAGGGCATCCCCTCATTTACATCGATTGCTGAATGCAATCCTTTATTTACACTTTTGATTTTCCTTTTACTAGGATCTCGTCTGGTGTCTGTTGCATTGATATATCTATGTATTGATGACATAGAGTTCTTGTGTATTTTTTTTCAGTGCGTCAGCTATCCTGTATACAAAAACACTATTTGCTACAACTAACAAGCTAATCCACATGGTTAGAAAATCAATCCTGTTGTAACAGAGACTATATATAATCACTACTCCTAATGTGACTATAGTCCTTCCTTTAAGAGTAACATCGTACTATGATTTTTATCCTTATATTATATGACTAAAAATGTGACTTGGAATATAATACAATAAGAGACTAGCATACTTAAAAGAGATTTATCAAAGTCTGGAGAGGGAGATGGGATCAAAATTCTTTTTTAGCATTTGATTGAAAACATAGGGGAAATAGAAAAACTAAGCATGATTAAAGGAACCCATAATCCTCTATGAAAGCGGATTAAGAAGCCATATTCCTATACTCTTTGTACTACTGTTTGGGTATTATCCTTTAGTCCTTTATTTTGCTTATTAGTTTTCCCAACCGTATTTTAACAAACATCTCCTTTTGATGTCCTTAACTTAAGAGTTATTCATCATTATATTTCTATAGAGTGACATTTTTATAAAATGATTCAAGGTATCTCTTTGGCAACATTTCAAGTATTCAACCGTTCTTCTAAAAATTTATATATTGAAGTGAAATTACAATAATCATGAAAGCCTAAGAGCTTTAAATAAAAGGAAAAATTCTTTCATTTTTAAAAACTCACAATAAATTATGTTAAAATACAATAATATACAAGGAAAGTTACCATCTATCAAATACCAATCAAGACAATGTATCAGGATCAATACCATACACTAATGACATCAACAGGAAATGTTATCATCATAAGATCCTGACCAGAACCTGTCATAATTATCATGATAGATCTATCTGTATCTATACTATTACTAGCTTTTAAAACAGCGTACTAATGGGGGTTGCATAGTAAAGTCTTTCAGTCCATCTATAGGATTCATGTACATACATTGTGTAATTTCTCGATTGTCAGGTCTTTCCTTCTAGAAAATGTGTTAAAAATAATCTTGGGGTGCATAAAATAATCGGACTCGAACCTACATTAATGTTCCCTTAATCAAGAATAAATATAAGTTTAGATCCATTAAAAAGTGGTTGGTCTACATATTAAGATGATATTATTAGCCACTAAGCAAATTCACTTATCTGGTTCCTACTAGGATAAATTTAGTGCTATACTATTGAGTTTGAAGACCATCTTTAGCATTATTGCTATAGTTTCATTTGACATATTCCTCATCTACTCATCAGTTGTGCACATTGTAACTTGATCTAGTTGTTGTAAAGGAGGAGCCTGTTAGTAGGCTTAAAAAAAGGGAATCCTAAAAATCTCATAGGCATCCTTTGCAACCCTTAATCTGATCTAATTAGACCTCTTTTCATTATTTATCGGACTGAAGATGAAAAATGATTTATCATGCTTTAGATCAAAAATTGGTGTAACTACATTATGAGAACAACCTCTCAACTTATTTTACTTTGATTCACTTTATTTATTATCTTTATCCAAACAATCTTATAGTTGTTCCGAGTACAGAGGGTTTTAACTACTATTGATAGCATGAAATTCTTAAGAGCCCTAATCATATTACTTTAATCAAACCCATGAATTCAGAATGAGATACTTAAATGAAGGAATAATCAGGACATCATAAATACCTTTGAGGATAACCGGATCATCTACCTACGGAAAGGGAATTTATTTAAAACTAAAAGGGAAGAATAGATAAGGTTATATTCAACAGAATGTAGATATAGCATATATTTTTTTATACATGTATGTCAATATGATAAGCAAAACTCAGGATCCGCAGAGCAATGCCATATGGAATACAAGAGTTGTTAAGTACATGTTGGTTTATTCAAAGTTGGAAGTTAACTTAGACAATGTATCTATAAGAGAGAGTGATCTGAGCCTGGAGCTTACAAATGAACTTAATATTAACATGCTCATCCTTGGTATTGTAGCAGACATTAACATAATTTATTCTTTTCCATGCATCATTTTTAGCCTTTCTAGTTAATGTTTTTTATTATTTTTTAATACTAAGCTCGGGACATCCATTTGGGATATTGCTATTTGTGTTTAATGAGAAAACATAATTCAAAGATTGTAGATAAGGAAGAGTAAATCTTGATTCTCATTAAAGTATCTACTGCAAATTGAAACATGGTAGTCCTAGATATTATTAGGTGATTCTTGCTAGGATTTCTATACACAATCTCATCTGGTTATAGAGGAAGCCAAAAAAATTTTTGCAATTGTGCATATGATATACTAGCTGAATGGGAATAGTGAATTAGCCTTACTTGATTCTTTTGTTAATTGGAAACATAAAGCTGCTCTTTTTAATTTAAGGAATAACTCTCCTTGTTCCATTCGGGTTAAGTACAAAATTGCATAAGAATATTTATAATCAGATGTTTTAATGAACACTACTTTAACCTTTCTTTGGCCCTCTTTCCTATATGATATGGTCATAGTATTTCCTCATCATGATACTTTCCTTCGTTTAACCATATGTCGATAAGAGATTCAGAACCAGATTCTGCAAAGCTTTCCATGTCTGTAATTTTGACTTCATCAAAGTGCCAGTAGTCGTAGAACCAGCCTTCCTTCTCAAGCTTTCAGAGATGTAAATAATGTAGCGGGAAGGTTATGTTTCTAATAACTATGTCCTTTCTTTCTTTGAAGTCTTCTATGTTCTGAGTTACTATAATAGGTGAGGGGATGTGGGAGAGTGCCTTGTCCAAGCTTCTTGGTTTGGCTACAGTGGGATCCCCTTTAATATAAAGAAGGGCTTTGTCAAAGTTGCCCAGAAATCTACGTTTAAAGATTTTGTGACTGAGTCCCCATATTTCTTGTTCATGGAGACCCCAAAAAGAAATAACAGCTACAAACATGGAGGAGATACTGGATAATACCCTATAATTATCCTCTAAATTGATAAATTTTGGTCCCAAGATTCGGAGGACAGCTCTGATAAAGAGGGGATGCTTATTGATTAACATCTTTTTGACATACTTTGGCAAAATCTTACCTTCAAGGGCCAGCTATCCTCTATTACAGGTGAGTTTAATAGGAGTTTCCATATTGGCTTGTACTTCTCTGATTATGCAAGGTTGATATGAGAAAGTTATAAGGACATAGTTTATTTATAGGGTTAATCTTCAAATGGCCTGACTGTTGGATGCCTACGACTGTTCTAGTTTCCTAAATTCTCTTAAAAAATGCTACTTAATCTTCTAAAGGGAAGCAAGGCATTTTTCACAGTAATAAAGAATACTATAAGGTTTCTTCCTTCTATTAAATTTCTTCCTCTATAAAGCCCCGTAGTTAGACAAAAACGTTGAGAGATAGTGTTTGTAATTAGCTCTTTGAATTGAGACAATAACCATAGTAGTGCTCACATTTTTCATATTCTTAAATAAAGTGCACAGGGAGGAGAATTGTAGAGATTCATAAAAGAAGACTCTACCTATTTGGGAAATGATCCTACTAGAACTAGTTTCTAGCAACTGTATATTAAAAAGACCCATACTATTCTGTATTTTTATATATAAAGGGAGTTGTTCACTTACCAAAATATCATGATTGGTTTAAGCTATATTTAGCACCAAAGACCATAGTGCCCTGTCTTCTAAGCCGATTCAATACCTGCAAGTTCCTAACATTGTAGTATTATCTATAGTAATTAACAAGAAAGAAGACATTGACATCATTTTTTTTTGCAGAGCCATATATACTCTTCCTCCTTTCTATTTGATGATCCTCCTTCCTTTGGAGCCATCATCTTTTCATAACGACTGTGTCATTGGAGCTCAAAATTCTTACTGGGGGTCCTAGAGGTCTCTACTTTATCCAAATAACCAAGATATGAGATCCCTCTCTACTTCATTACAGAGCATATTGCTATTTATTGACTGAGGAGAATTTTCTTGAAAAATTAAGCGAGACAATATCCTCCTAGCCCTAATCTATTTGCTTGAAGAGAATTAACCATGACTATACCAATTATCATTATAGAAGCCTTTCCATGTACACAGAGATAAATTTACTTCAAACTTTATCATATTACTATTTATCCATGAGTTTGTGTACATAATTTGGAGAAGAAACTGAAACTTATAAACTATATTTTAACATACTGTGTACTACATAAAGAAGACTCGACCTATATAAACTTATAAACTTCATTACAAAGCTTACTGTTGTTTTCATATAAACATAGTTTATGGTTTAGACTGAGACTTATATATCTCAGTAAAGTTAATATACCCTATCCAGCTGGTAGGATATACTATAATCTGCCAAAAGAGACATTAGATACTATTGGTCAGTTGACTCCATCTTTCTGGATTGCACCGCAATTCCAAATATTCTCATTTTTTACCATCATGACAATACATTCAACCTCTGTTGCCTCCTTTCTTGAGTGTCGAGTACACCTTGTGACCTCTAGAGCCATAATATGAAGGTTCGCTGGCTTGACTTGATCTATGTTTCTTGGAATATTGAAACCCTCATTCTGTCAGTAATTAAGGAACCACTTCGTGTCGATCTCCTCAGACAGAATCTCATTAAATATAAAGTCCAAGTTTCTCAACATGTCCGGCCAGTGAGTATCGAACCTTTCTTCATCTTTGAATATTAGCATGGGTATGCGTTATGATTGGGGGATTTCATCGAGCTTAGATATCTCTATTTTCATCGTAATCTCTGGGTGTGGAATTGTAAGTTGGTTATCCACACAATTTACCATTTTTTCTAGACCACCAAGATGTTCTTCAATGAAGATTTCCCTTGCTACTTGAATAATATCTTCTTTAGTCTTGCCTGCGAAAATTGAGATTGCGATGAATTGTCCTATAATCACTCCATTGGTTCGGAATGTAAACTCATTGTCAAAATATTGATCACCCATAGCTCTCTCTATTTCCCTTCTAGACAAGTTCGGTAAGGGGTTCAAGACCTGGTTCCACCGCTCAGGCATGATGTGTCCTCTAAAAGCCATCGCTTTGTTTCCTTTGGTAGAAAAGGTGAGCAGTCTTGATTCCATAGCTTGGATAGATCTTGGGACTTAGTGAATTTTGTGCAGGAGATATATTTGAGTTGTGCTATGGGCTGCTATATAGAGGATTGCAAGAGGGGTCTGTACATGAAGTAATTGTCATGATTAACTTTTTTTCCATCTATTCATCATCATATATTGTGTTTGCACCAGCTCGATACTTACGCCTAATGATCGATTTCCTAAGATCTATCATGACATAACTCTACTTCTATAGCGAGGTGACCCTATTAATTAATCTTTGTGTACTTGGTCTCTAAAGGGAGTATTGTTTCTTGATATGTTATAATAGATAAATTGTGTTTTTTAGACTACAGATTTTAACTTTGACAGATAATGATGATTATCATTGAGGTTGTAGCTTCCAGCTACTCGAGGACCTCAACAATCAATCTAGATCACTGATTATGGATATAATTAGTTAGTAGTAAATACTATAGACATCATCTGAGGCACATGAATTTGACTCAGGGGTAATCATTAAATCTACACACGTATTCTGGTGAGCATGTAAAGGGCTAAAAAATCTATTAGCATAGATTATTACTAGGATGAGACATTTTGTTTACCTATGTTGGGCCTCGATGACCTATAGTGATCGAGAAGAGATCCCTCTGGGTTCTAAGTCTAAAGCCCAGGACCGATGGAAATGAAAGACATAGTATCTAAGGAGAAAGTTAAGCTTATTCACTGCTAAATTGGGATAAGGACCTTAAGAATAATATTCTACTAACGGCAGGAGGTTATTCCTGTTAAAAACTCGCCTACCACTATATAGGATTTCTAAAAATTCTAACAAAGGTGAGGTGGCATACAAGCACTAATCATGAAAACATAGAATTCTTAAGCCTGTGAGATCTAGAGGTTGTTAGTAGTATAAGAGGTAAAAAAACTCAAAATTAGAGGTCATTAACTATTTATTAAAATTGCAAAGTGCCTCTAGTCTCTTGCTCATATGCAAAGGATTATATTTATAAGTTAGAATCTGCTATGTTTATATCATTAGAGGATGTTATACCTGAATAAGTCTAGATATCTAAATTTACCTTAATAGAACATCATAAGGATAAAAGCATGGTTGTGCTTAAGAGTTTATCATCCTGCAACTGTTACCAAGTATATCTATAATCCAAAAAATATAATTTGCATTTTTATACCCATGTTTTGAAGCAAGTATTCTTGATGAAGGGTGCTCCCCTTAATACCACAACCACATAAGAGAAATAGAGAAACAACAACAATAATATGCAAGAACAGAAAATTGGCTTCTTATTATCTCCACAAATGTGGAATTACAAACTTTCAGAATTACAATATGCAAAGCCACATGGGCATTCCCTTACAATATTCTGTAGGACAAAGCCTCGAATCAATACCCAGATCTACTACCCAGAACTATTCTGAACTGCCTAAGACAATAATACAGCCTTCCTTATATAGGCAATTTTCCACCGCCTGGGAAGGTTCCAGAATTTTAGCCAATAAGGCCGACCAAACTTAGAATTATTTTATTTTACATTTTATTACATCATAGTCGGCTCAAGATAACCTTTGAAACCCGAACAGAAATTTTGAAGAAAATTATTTTCCGCCATTTCGGGTGGCCCAACTTCCGAAGACCATAAGTCATCACCAGTTGACCCGATCGGCTATTATAACCCCATTTCGGAAACGCCACGAAGCGCTCTACAGGCTTGACCAGTTCAAGCGCCCGTCACCCAAATTTTTGACCTCATCCGGGGCCTCTAAAGCCTTCAAAACTGAGTTCAAAGTTTCTGTACCCTGCTGCCAATACCAAAAATCTTCAATATCTTCCAATATACACTTGATCTGGCAATGAAACTTTACTGGCAGACTTATATGACCAAAATGAACCTTCACGAAAGAAATCAGATCATTCTGAGCACATACAAAAATTACCAAAAATAGTAACTTTCCATAAATAGCAGCTCTGCACAAAATAGCCCTTATTGAATGCAAAAACAGAAATATTTTTGGGTGATGCAAGATTGCTCTTACACCCAGGATGCTCCTGCATCAGACACCCGGGGTAATTTGAGAAGTGACCTTGTCACGACTCAGGTGTGCAGAGGAAAACCAAGACGGCTAACCTCCTCCTTTGTCAGCCATGATGAATCTTCAACAGGTCATCCTTTCCACTTGATCAGATATTCTTCATATGTCCTGTTCCTTGTGCTTTTGCCAACACGACTGTCCAGTATATCTTCGATCTCCTTAGTGTCTGAACTAGTTGCTGGAATACTCCACTGTGCTGCTGTGATCTCATCTTCAACACCTCCCTCATGATACTCTGTCAGATCTGAAATGTTAAACACTGGTGAAATATTTAGCTCAGTAG
The DNA here is from genome assembly GCA_027943335.1 of Chamaecyparis obtusa. Taxonomy (NCBI): domain Eukaryota; kingdom Viridiplantae; phylum Streptophyta; class Pinopsida; order Cupressales; family Cupressaceae; genus Chamaecyparis; species Chamaecyparis obtusa. The sequence continues at coordinate 592,255 of BSBK01002077.1, read as the reverse complement.
GCAATTCTACCTCATATGCGTTTTCTGAATCATGTTTCTTTAGTATCCTACATGGTCCAAACTTCTTCATTTTCAGCTTGTTATATGTACCAACTGGAAACCGCTCCTTCCGCAAATGAACCATGACTTCATCACCAACCTGAAATTCCTTATACCTCCTTTTCTCATCTGCCTTAGCCTTATACTGTGCGTTCATCTTGGTAATATGCTTCCTCACCTCTTCATGGATGTTCTTCAAGTGTTCTGCAAAATCCTCAGCTTCAGCACTACTTATTTCTCCTTTATCTATCTTCCTCAATTCAGATGCATTTCTTGGACTATTTCCATATACAATCTGGAATGGTGATTTACCAGTGTTTCTGTTGACAGAATTATTGTATGCAAATTCTGCCTGTGGTAAAATCAAATCCCATCCTGTTGGCTTATCTCCAACCAAACATCTCAGCAAATTTCCCAAACTCCTATTCACCACCTCTGTCTGTCCATCAGTCTGTGGATGATGTGATGAACTAAACTTCAAATCTGTCTTCAACTTCTTCCACAACGTACGCCAAAAATATCCAACAAACTTAGTGTCCCGATCTGAAACTATGGTCTTTGGCAAACCATGAAGTCTCACTACTTCTCTGAAAAACAATTCTGCTACATGAACAGCATCATTAGTCTTCTTGCAGGGAATAAAATGTGTCATCTTTGAAAATCTGTCAACTACCACAAAAATTGAATCATGTCCCCGCTGAGTCCTCGGTAAACCAAGAACAAAGTCCATGCTGATATCCTCCCAAGGCTTCTCTGGTATAGGTAATGGCTGATACAACCCTGTATTCTGCTTCACTCCTTTCGCCAGCTGACATACTCTGCAACTCTGTACAAATTTCTTCACATCTTGCTGCAATTGTGGCCAATAATAATTTTCACTAACCAAAGAAAGGGTTTTGTCACGACCAAAATGTCCAGCCAATCCTCTGCTATGCTTCTCCTTGATGAGATTCTCCCTCATAGAACTTCGTGGAATGCACAACTGACTCCCTCTGAATAGCATATCATCCTGGATGATGAAATCCAACCATTTTGTCCTGTCTAGAGTAACAGGTTCTGTACAAGCTTTCCAAGCTTCACCAAAATCAGGATCCTCTGGATACAAATTCTTGAGTTCCTTGAACCCAACCACTTCAATCTGCATTTCTATCAGCAATAGTTGCCTTCTGCTAAGAGCATCTGCAACCCTATTAGACTTTCCACTCCTGTGTTTCAAAACAAATGTATAACTCTGCAAAAACTCAACCCATTTCAAATGCCTTTGATTCAATTTTCCTTGACTATTCAAATATTGCAAAGCTTGATGATCAGTATACAAAACAAGCTCCTTAGGAAGAAGATAATGTCTCCACTTCTTTAATGCCTGAACTATAGCATAAAATTCCTGATCATAAACAGAATATTTTCTCTTGGCATCATTTAACTTCTCACTGAAATAAGCAACAGGTTTACCTTCTTGGCTCATAACAGCTCCTATTGCAGTACCACTAGCATCACAATCTACTTGAAACACCTTATTAAAATCTGGAAGTGCTAAAACTGGTTGTTCTGTAACTTTTTGTTTCAACAATTGAAAACTCTTTTCTGCCCCATTAGTCCACTTAAACTCTTTTCTATCCCCTCTCATTGTTTCAGTCAAGGGTCCACAAATACTGCTAAATTTTTTGATAAACTTTCTGTAAAAGCTAGCCAAACCATGAAAAGATCTTACCTCAGTAGCACTCCTTGGAGTAGGCCATTCAAGGATAGCCTGTACCTTCTCTGGGTCCATTTTTAGACCTTCTCCTGAAACTACAAATCCCAAATACACTAACTCTTTCTTCACAAAACTGCACTTCTTCAAATTAATCAACAATTTCTCTTCTCTCAGCTTCTGAAATACCATACGAATATGCATCATATGCTCATCCAATGTCTTACTAAAGATCAAAATATCATCTAGGTAAACGATGACAAACTTACCCAGAAATTCTTTCAGAACCTCGTTCATGAGCCGCATGAAAGTGCTCGGTGCATTGGTTAGCCCAAAAGGCATGACTAACCACTCATATAGTCCTTCCTTTGTTTTGAAGGTAGTCTTCCATTCATCTCCTTCTCTGATCCGAATCTGATGATATCCACTCTTCAGATCTATCTTTGAGAAATACACAGCTCCACTCAAACAGTCCATAATATCATCCATTCGTGGCAATGGAAACCTGTACTTGATTGTGATCTTGTTTATTGCCCTAGAATCTGTACACATCCTCCATTCTCCATTCTTCTTTGGTGCTAATACCGCTGGTACAGCATAGGGACTCAGACTCTCACGGATCAAACCTTTCTGTAACAGTTCATGTACTTGTCTGTTCAACTCCTCACTTTCTGCAGGTATCATTCTGTGTGCTGCCTTATTCGGCAAACTCGCTCCTGGGATCAAGTCCATCTGATGACTGATCTTCCTGACTGGTGGTAATCCATCAGGCACGTTATCGGATACAATATCTTGAAACTCATTCAACAAATCTGCAACTTCTACAGGAACATCTTCTACTTCCTCTTTACCAGCTTTTGGAATTAAAGCAAAACATACATGCTCATGCCTCATACCATCTAGAAAATTTCTTCCGTCAACAAAAGTTATCCTTGCATTACCACATACCTTTTCTTCAGTCTCCTTCAACGGTTTTAGCTTATGTCGCACTCCATCCTTTGTCAGGGAATAGGTATTCGCATGACCATCATGTACAGCACATCTGTCAAACTGCCACGGTCTACCTAACAACATATGACATGCATCCATAGAGATGATATCACATAGTACCTCATCTTGGTACCCGCCGATCTTGAACTTTACCAGGCACTGTTCACTGACCATGACCTTGTGGTCATCTTGCACCCAGGCAATCCGATATGGATGTGGGTGTTTTTGTCTCTTGAGCTTCAACTTTGTCACCATCTCTTCTGACACCAAATTGTCAGTGCTTCCACTATTGATAATCACATCACAGCATTTACCCTCACACTTGCATCTAGTGCGAAATAGGCTCCTCCTTTTCTCAGGTTCATTCTCACCACTCAATAGGACTCTTTTGTTAATCAACGTTTCTCCTCTCTCAGCGTCTTCAGAATTTGATGATCTGGCATCTTCATCTATATGTGCAACTCTGGCCTGGCCTTCATTTCTCCTGTCTGTTCTGCCTTGGCACTGAGGACATTCAAATGCCCTATGACCTTCTTCTCCACAGTGAAAACATGTTCCACGGAAGCCACCTCTTCCAGATCCTTGTCCTCGTCCTCTTCCTCTCTGATCTCTATTATTCTGATCCTGGAAGCGATTGGAATTATTTCTGCGCTGATTCTGACTACTACTGGCCTCATCCTTCTTTTTCAGATCTTCATTTCGGCCACCATATGACCGTCCACCAGATCGTCCACCGCGACCTCTTCCGTTCTGTCTACTCTCAAACTTCTTGTTCAGCTTTTCCTCTACTTTTAGGGCAAACTGGTATGCCTCTTCAATACTATTCATTCGAACCAGATTCAGCTCCTCCTGAATGCTTGGCCTTAACCCATTAAGGTATCGGGCAACTTTCTCCTTATCAACTTCTGCATGGCCTGTTCTGATGAAGAGTCGATAGAACTCCTCTGTATACTCCTGAACAGATCTTCCTGCTTGCTTCAAACTTTGCATTTTCTTCAGTAGGTCAAGCTCATAATCAACAAGAATGAACTGTCACTTCAATTTATCCACCATCCGATCCCATCTTGTGATTTTATCTTTCCCTCTTCTATTTCGCTCTAATTGAATTTCTTGCCACCAGATCTTCACATGACCTTTCAGTCTGGCCTTCGCAAATTTGACCCTATCAGGATCCTCAACATCTTCATACTCAAAATATTCCTCACATTCATTGATCCAGTCGATCAATTCTTCTGAGTTAAGATTTCCAGAAAATGTAGGAACCTCAATCTTAGGTCTTTTCCCAATCTTGGAAATCGCCCGAAAAAGTCTTTCTTCCTCCTGGTTCACAATTTCAGCTTCTCCTTCTTGATATTCTTCTTCGGCTTCATCCTCGCTTTCGTCTCTGACATTAAGATTCATTCTTCTACGAATCTCTTCTTGCAATGCTCGCACTTGTCTCTGCAGCTCTCTAACCTCAGGTGTCACAGCACCAGCTCTTCCGCCACGTTCTCGTCGTGGAGGCATTTTTGCGATGCGCGCTGAAACCCTAACCACGGTCCTGGTGCAAACTGTCTCACAGTCGGCGATCTGTTTACACACTCAAGAAAACCTGGCTCTGATACCACTTGATGAAGGGTGCTCCCCTTAATACCACAACCACATAAGAGAAATAGAGAAACAACAACAATAATATGCAAGAACAGAAAATTGGCTTCTTATTATCTCCACAAATGTGGAATTACAAACTTTCAGAATTACAATATGCAAAGCCACATGGGCATTCCCTTACAATATTCTGTAGGACAAAGCCTCGAATCAATACCCAGATCTACTACTCAGAACTATTCTGAACTGCCTAAGACAATAATACAGCCTTCCTTATATAGGCAATTTTCCACCGCCTGGGAAGGTTCCAGAATTTTAGCCAATAAGGCCGACCAAACTTAGAATTATTTTATTTTACATTTTATTACATCATAGTCGGCTCAAGATAACCTTTGAAACCCGAACAGAAATTTTGAAGAAAATTATTTTCCGCCATTTCGGGTGGCCCAACTTCCGAAGACCATAAGTCATCACCAGTTGACCCGATCGGCTATTATAACCCCATTTCGGAAACGCCACGAAGCGCTCTACAGGCTTGACCGATGCAAGTACTCGTCACCCAAATTTTCGACCTCATCCGGGGCCTCTAAAGCCTTCAAAACTGAGTTCAAAGTTTCTGTACCCTGCTGCCAATACCGAAAATCTTCAATATCTTCCAATATACACTTGATCTGGCAATGAAACTTTACTGGCAGACTTATATGACCAAAATGAACCTTCAAGAAAGAAATCAGATCATTCTGAGCACATACAAAAATTACCAAAAATAGTAACTTTCCATAAATAGCAGCTCTGCACAAAATAGCCCTTATTGAATGCAAAAACAGAAATATTTTTGGGTGATGCAAGATTGCTCTTACACCCAGGATGCTCCTGCATCAATTCTTTATTATTAATATAATTTTTAAATTTAATAAAAAATAATAATTAAAAAATTAAAAAAATTATTTATTGCATAATATTTCTATATAAAATGTAAGCATAAAAATTTGAATTTTGAAATAAAAAATATTGCACAATATTTTTGGCACCGTTTAAACACGCATATGTTACCAAAATAACACATAATTTTTTTTTTCAAATTTTCTCACTTATGTTTTATTTTGATAATAATTCTACTATCATATAAAACTAATCTTGACAGGCGAACACTTAGATTTTTTTTTTCAAAAGCTTCTAAATTTTATGCAATTTGTTTTTAATTAGAGCTAGTCATAGCTATGAAATATAAAGTTAAAATAATTAAAATAAAAAAGTCTAAAGTTTAAAATTTTTTAATTTATTTTTACTTAATAAATTATACATATACATATTATATACATATTCATTATCTATAGTATATATATGTATATGTATATGTATAATTTATTAAGTAAAAATAAATTAAAATTTTTTAAACTTTAAACTTTTTTATTTTAATTATTTTAGAATGGTCAAAATATAATAAAATTGTTTTAGAATTTTAAAAATAATTTATTTTTAATTTTTTAGTTTACTAAAGTAATGATTTAAAATGTTAATAAAACTTAATTTTTAATAATATTTATATATTTAAATTTTTTATTATATTAATTATTATTATATTATAACATTTAATGTAATGATATAAATAAATATATTGTATAAAAATTTTACAATAATATTAGTTCTTCATATTATATATTTATTAAAATAAGCAAATAATAAAAAATAAACATATAAATGATATTAAAAATTCAAATTTTATTAACCTATTAATTTATTAATTTATTATAAAATTCTAAAATCTAAAATTTACACTAAAGATCTACTCCTTTTCTCAACTTTCCACAAATTCTATAAACTATTAATCAATTTATATATTGAATGAATAAATATAATATAATATTATTTTTAATTATTATTTTTAATGTAAGTACTTTTATTTAAATTGTATTATATATCAAATATATAATTATATATGAATTTATTTATTAATATAAATTTTGATAATGCATTTAAGTTTAATTGAAATATCAAAATTTTGAATTTGCAAGTCTATAAGATATGATAAGATAAGATAAATTTATTAATGTCTAACAAGAGACTAAGGGACTACAAATGTATAGCAAAAGGAACAACAAACCAACACCAAACAGTGGTCGGGAAAAAAGTGTGAAAAAAGATAGAAAAGAACAAGAAATAACAAAGCAAGAAGAACAGCCACAAGATAAATCAATGAAAATGATAGTAGCTACAAACATAAAATAATAGAACAAAGGTAATTATCAAAGCGTGCAAGCTGTCAAATCGGTTATTTTCTCTACAAGCAGGCTATGAGCATGTGGCAGGAGTAGGAGAGCGTAGGATACGGAAATCCATATTATGGGCATCTAGCCATATCGAATGATATGGCTGGATGGAGCTGGCTATGCAGCCTACCATACATATTAATCATATTGTAGGTGCGTACATACGGTTGTCAGATGATTTGAAATGAAGATTTGAATGTCTCAAACTAATTTCCTAAATATTTATTACAAAATCTTATTTTATTAAATTTTCCTCGTAAGTAAACTCTATTCATCTAGTAAATTATCTGGTGCGAATCTTTAAGTAAAATTTTATGTGATATTGTTTTGGCTGTATGTCTAAAATTTTGGATTTTGTTAAAATTCATTAAAGTTTGGTACACATATTTATTTAGAAGATTTTATATAAATTTAAATTATTTTTATAAGAAGGAATAGAATTATATATTGTATATAATTTTGTTGTTACTATATTAGATTTTTAATTTATCATTTATTATGTTTTTATAAAATTTGATCAATTTTGTAAGTTTGTAAATAAAAATAAAAAATATTAATATATAATTATTCATATTTATATATTTAATTGATTTAAGTATAATTAGTTAATAGATATTTTTGTTGTATCAAATTCTATTAGTGATCTCTATTAAAAATTAATTTTAAATATTAAACAGCATCTCCAATTATTTGACCCCCTTGATGGCCTCAAATCTGAAACTTCGGCCCTCTGGTATACTTGGTGTAATTTTCAACAAGGACCTAACTACATTTACTCTAGATTAGGTAGCTTTTATGCCAATAAAAACATTTTTTCCTTTTCTCATAATCATCAAGGAATTTTAGTGGCTACTATTTTCGACCATTATCCTGTCTTAGCCAACATTAATATCAGGAATTCATCTCCGCCAATAACCCTGCCAATAAGAAGTTTATCCTCAATTCCTCCTTTTTAGAAGATGAGGATGTCCTTATTGCCATAAAAATGGTTAGACTGTTTAACATGCAAAACAAGACTCATTCTCACACTAGTAGATGGAATATGAATATCTCTTCTTGGAAAAAGATATTCCAAACCTTTGGCCAAAAGAAGGCCAAAGATTATAGACGTACGAAAAACATCCTTACTAAACATCTTTTACTATATTATAAAGATATTTAATAACTCTTTATTTTATTATAAAGATATTTAATTTTAATTTGTTAATACAAATATTATTAATTTTTAAAATTATTTATTTTTATTTTTATTTAATTAATTAATAATATATTATATTTATTATTTATTAGTTTTGAATTTTTATTAATATTAAAATTTTGATATATATTTATTTCATTTGTATTAATATTCTTGATTTTTTTTTTAATTTTCAAAATTTTACATATGTTTACAATTTAGTGAAAATGAATATTAAATATTTAATTATATATATTTATGTTTATATTTATTTTAATTTTGATGACTATTGATTTAGGATATTTTTTTTTTATAAGTCACTATTTTTAGTTGTTTTATTTTTATGTAAACTCAAATTTAATACATATTTGTATATGAATTATTTTAGTATCACAAAGGGGATTTAATATAAATATGATAAACTTTAATAATATTTATTTAATTTTTAATGTTATCATTCTAAAAATAATATTAGATGGGTAAAATATTATTTTTGTAAAGTGAATATATTTAAATGATTTTTAATTTTTTTAAATGTTATCTTAATAAATGATTTTAAAATTCTATAATTTATTTATTGTAAAACAATATTTTTTTTTGTACATGGTATGTTTTAGATTTATATAAAAGTATTTTTGAAGTTAGAACACTTAAACGATTTTTTGCATTTTGTAATTTGTCTTTCCAAGTTCCCTTTAATTTATTTAGTTCTCTAGTTTCTTCTTTGATTTTCTAATTTATGGTATTTCTGATTTTTTGTTTGAAACATTAAGCAAAAAATTGTTGGATAGTTTAATCATCACTATGAGTGATTTGTTGAAAATATCATAGATTGTATTTACAATGTATTATATTTAATTATATATTTAGTTTACATATAATTAAAAAAAAATTGAATTCCTATTATATATCATATTTTATAACAAAAACTATTAAATGAAATATAGAATTATTATAATTAAACTATCATAAAAATATAATAAATATAACTATTATGTCTGTATTTATTATTTAATTATATATTTAGTTTGCATATAATTAACATTATTATTTAGTTCACTTTATCTTCAAATTTTATTTTGGTAAAAAGGAAAAAGCTATTTACCTTTTTCAAAGGAATCTATTGTTAAAAAGTGAAGATTACCAGATTTAGCATACATATTTAATTAAATTTGTCAATCAATAATCATATTTTTAAAAATTAAAAAGATAATTATTTTTTAATATGGCTCAAATTACTTAAAATGTATTACAAATGATAATATATTGTATTTAAAATTTAAATTTTTTTTTAATAATAATTTAAATATATTATTTTGAATGAAATAATATTAGAATCTTGTGTTTCTACTTTAAACTATGTTGAAAAATGCAAAAATATAATATAATAGACTAGAAATTACATGACTAATGAAATAATATTTTTACTTATTTAAATAAAATTAAGAATTTATTTAAATATATTCACTTTCAACAAAGAACATTTTTATTCATTTATTATAATATTTTATGTATGAAACTTATAAGATATATTTAAAAATTAAGCTAGAAAAAAATTAAAATAAAAAACATTCACACATGATTTTAAATATATTATTAGAAGCAGAATTTAATTTGATATATATTATTTCGGAAATAGTATATCTGCTCTGGCTGTCTTATCGTCTCCACTGCAAATCATTCATTTAATGTGTGCTCGCAAATGACAGTGAGTGTATTACATTAGAAGGCAGTACAAAGATGATGGGGGTATGGCATAGCATAGCATGGTAACATAGGAATGGTAGGGGAATCTGTCGGCTGGGTAGCCGGCTCCATGGCTGGATAGTCGTCGCCATAATGCTATAGGTGTTCTTCCCCTATTATAGATGTTAAACATTGTGTTTAAAAAATGAATATAGTATAGCACAAGTTACGATTAAATTGATTTCATTGCAGTGACATAATAGTCAGGCTGTGCGCTTTCATCTGATTTCAGTCGGTTATCAAACAAAATTGGAAATTTTAACACATAATCAAACATCATTGAATTTCCATTGGAGGAAATACGAACTTTCAACATTACTTTTGAAATTTAAATTAAATAGGCTACTACACAATTATATCCTGTTTCATAATCTTAGAACTTGTAACATCATAAATTGCACCCTGTAAAATTCCATGTAGCATGGTGCCTTCACTTTAGTTGAATCAAAGTCTCTACCTAAGCCTCTACCTTATATGCTTTCCTTGTTACTCATTTTTGTTCAAATTCTTGACCATGAGGATTATTTTGACTATGGACACATGCGTATTGTGAAGATATATGCATGGTATGCATTCATGTAGCAAATATATAGTTTGAAAGTGATCATTGAAGCATTAAACCTATAGTTTTTTATAATGTAATGCTTCCTGTTGTAGCTCATTGATGTTGGAGTTCCTCTAGGATTATATTAACTTCCTCATTTTCTCTATTTTTTTCCTTCTTGGTTACTCTATCAATATTCTTAACAGTTATTCCTACCTCTTAGTCATTCACATAACTTCCTACTAGTTTTCTTCGTGCATCACTTGTCAACTTTCCATTATCATTGAAGCTTCATTTCTCTAAATTTTCCACACCTTCCTTCTCTTCAATGAGCTCTAGATTCTTGGCATTGAAGGGGAGCACTTTCCACCTTGTATGTGCATTGATTTTTATTATGATCTTTGACATAGCATATCAGTAATTCTACTTCTTTTATTATTTATCTACTATCATTTTATCAAATACCTAGCTATCATGGCTATCTATAGAGGTAGAAACACCAAAATGGGATATAACTTTAGCAAGCCTCTAAACCACAACCCCAAGATTTTCTATTGTTTGTCTTATGTGCATATTTGGAGAGAATATCGGAGTATCATGTTGGAGGCTTCAATCATTGATTGTTTATGAAAACACTTCTTCCTTTTTTATTTGTATTTAATCATATCCTAGTTTTCTTTATATTCTTTATTGTTATTTCAAGATCGTTTATTATTTTAAGTGTTAGATCAACCTTGTCCCTTTCTACTATATTCTTTTTATCTTGTCTGTATGGAATGTGTGTGCTACACTGGCATCATAAATCTACATTTTCATCCTAGACATGCCTATGCATCCTAAATAAAGTGTGCAAAGCTTGCTAGTCAATCTTGGTGACCTACTCTTTTAGTTTTTGTAGTGAAAACATTTATATCACTTCATAGCTCTTAGTGTTTTAAAATTCTCAATTTGTAGACATAGTTAATTATTCTTCCACTTATTTTATATTCCTAGTTCACCAAAGTGCTAGTTAATTAAGGTAGAATTGGGCCATTTTCTCTTTGGGATTCTATCATCTCAAGGGTGGTGAATCCCCTTCTCTACATTTTGGTGAATCTAGCAAGAAAAAAAAATAATAACTTCATATTTACATCATCCTCTCCTACATTGATTAATTTCCCATACGCAAACATGGTCACCATCACTCCAATCCCACCTCTTATCCAGAGGATTAAAAACATGGACATAACATTCACACCTTAGGACTCACCATATTATAGAGAGTTCCTTTGTACATCCCCGCTAATATTAATTGTCATGTCAGCATAGGTGTTATGGTTGATCTTGCATGTAAAAGTTGATGTAATCATAAAGGAGGTCCTCTTTATCAATGGATTGCATCGAGGGAGATATGAAAAGTGTTGATGTAACACCTCCATGCATGATGGTCTTTCTATTCCTCCTATGGGGTCTACCACCTTGACAATCCTTGTGGGACCCAAGATCATTCCAACCATGTTCTTTGTCATTCCCAAGTCTGGCCTCTTCTATGTGAAGCTAGGAATTACATGGCTAGTTTCTATGTAGGTGTTCTCCTTGGTTATTCATAAACATCTAAAATTCTCTCATAAAGGAACCATGCACATACTATCTAGGATAATAGGTACCATTCATTGGTGTCACCTAGGGGCTTTCTCTCTAATCACTTTTAGCATGGTCAAATAGGGCCATTTCTTTCCCATGAGGATCTATGATATAAGTCATGTCATAAATATATAATTGGTAAATTCGCTCCTAAATTAGTTCAATCTATAGCTCCTTTAGCCTCTCCTATATTTTATTCTACACCTTTTCCTACTCTTTCTTTCTAGAAAATTTCACCTATCGCTCCCTCTTCATCAAGAGTTATGGGCAATCATGTTCTTGAGGATGGATCTCCCTATCTATCCAAGAATACATAGCCCCCACTGATATCGTTTCTTCTTGTGCCTGCACCTAGCACATATAAGGGAAATGCACCTGCACTGCCAAAGTCTAAATCATGTCCTCCTTTTGAGTTTCCTATCCTTATAGACATCTCTCACCCTACTTTATATGACAATATTTTGTGGTCACTACATGATCACTCCTCTCCATTGGTGCATATTTAACCTCCAAGAGTAGTACTTTTTTCTTTTATTGATCCTAAAGAAAAATGAGGAAATGTATCCATGATTAATACTATAGTTGTCACTTTGGTAGTACCTCCCACTTCATTGGTTGAACCTTCTTCTCTTTTGATGAATAAACCAACAACCTTTCCTAAAAAGTAGGATGTTGTTGATTCTTCTCAAGCTTCTCTTCCTGGTCCCCGTCTAGACTAGAAATATCTTGCATGTGAGTGTAAGAATCATCAGTAGGAAAGATCTCTAGAACATGAGGCTACACTAAAGGTTGAGGGTGAATCAACAATTCTTACATCTCCATCTACATCCATGCCTTCTTTAGATCCCACTCCTATTGTATCTACATATCTGAATGGCTACATGTCTTAACCTCTTCATCCATAGAGCCAACCCTCACCACCTCACTTCCAGATACACTATTATTTTCCTAACCCTATAGCATGTTGCATACATAAGTTGTGTCTATTGTAGTCATGTATGCTCCATCTGTTTGATCTCTAGATCCTCATCACAACTTTCTTCAGGTTCTTAGTCCTACTACAATTGACATTAAATCTCATCCTCCATCATTCAAGTGCAAGATTGAGCAAGACCTAGTTCCTAAATTCTATCATAAAAATTAGTTCCTACAACTTATTTATTTTCATTTGTGCTTGTAGTTGAGCATTCTCCGTCTTCTATAGATTTTGTCACCACCCCTTTTACAGAGGTCAACGATGTAGCTTTTTCTTTACAACCTCTAATTAAGTCTCCTATATCCTTCAAGGAATGTATGTTTGAATCTCTTGAGGATAGTTTGATATTGTCAGGGGGGTTACTAGATAAAAATATTGAGGTAGCTTCATCCTCAACTCTAGCTACTTGTAAGACATGTGAGGTTTCTTTTCTAGTTGCCCCTCTCCAAGCTCATACTCCACCCCCCTATGATGAATATTTGGAGGACAATGATTTGATCAAGGATGGTCATTGAGATAGTCCCTTCTCTTATCTTTAGATTAGAGTGTGCATGTTTGTGTTCCCCTATGCCTATCTTTATATTTAGTTCTCTTCCAAAGGACCCAAGTTACTATGTAGGTACTTGGATAATGGGGATTTATTTTTTGTACACTTCCTATTTTTTTTTCTTCTTCTATCCATCATATCTTTCTTTTCAACATTCGAGGATGATGCAAAGCATTGGGGGCTTTTTTCCCTTCTTCCATGTTGACCCAAATTTTTATTTTATCTTTTACTTGATGTGCTCTTCCTCAGATCTAAAAAATTTGGGACCATGATGAGTAACTCATACGTAGTTATACACATTAATTAATTTTACCACTATAGTTTCTTTTCATGCTGAATACTTGGATCCTCCAGTCTATATGTTTTTATTAATGTTGTATCATGTGTCATCTATTACAAGGTGGCATTCCATGGGAACATCTTGTTATGATGACATGACACATCACTTTCCTTAGAATGAATTATGTTCCCATTTTGTGCAACATATTTCATTCTAGGGGGCTATCATATATGCACTATCGTAGATCTACATTTAAAAAATGATTTTATCTATTGCCTTTGTGGGCTCCAAGCCACTATCCAAATCAATCAATCAACTATTTATTTGGTTGTCCTACAACACAGCCTGTAGTAGTCATGTGCCCTATCATATGGATATCTAGCATAACACAACTTGCTACCAATACCAGTGCAATCTTTTAATCTCAATGATTACTATCTCATGGTCTGTATTTGACTATTAATCACTTTTATATCAAAATTTTAAATTTTTCATGTCTAACATATTTGTTTACAGCTAACATGTTGAGATGATGCAATTATATATTAGCCCACAAAGGTTCATGTATCTTCCCTATGGACAAGTCTACATAGATAGAAGATGATGTTTTCCCTTTGCAAATTAGTAAGATGTTTCTAACCCTTTTCTCTCTCTACTTTAGTTTTCATCTCACTTATAATTTGTGTGTTAAAGTATGGGCAAAATATAACATCATAAATTGCATTATGTGCAAATCCATATAGCAAGGAACCCTCCCTTTAGCTGAATCAAAGCCGAAGCCTTCACCACATCCACTTGCCTTGTCACTCCTTTTTGTCCAAATTCTCAAACATGGGGATTGTTTTGACTTTGGATGCATGTGCACTATAGAGACATCCATGTGACAGAGAGACATCTGGGTGGCATGCATTTGTCCTACAAAGTTTTAGTCTGAAGGTATTCATTGGGGCATTACACTTATTATTTTTGGTAGCGAAACACCTCTTGTTACTACCCACCAACATCGGGATTTCTCTAGGCTTGCTTTATCTTCCTCATTTGCTCTATTTTTGGCCTTCTTAGTTACTCTAACAATCTTCTTAACAACTCTTCTTGCTTCTCACTCATTCATACAAATTGCTACTAGTTTTCTTCATGCACCACTCATTAACTTTCCATTATTGTTAAACGTCATTGAATTCCTATTGGATGAAATACGGACTTTCAACTGTACTTTTGAAATTTCAATTAGAATATCAAATCTAATACGAATAAGAGCACGTTGAGGAGATGTCAGACTTTTTATTATTTTAGGCAAAGAAAAAGAAAGAGCACATGTGGTATAGGGACTTCAATTAAAATGGCCCTACATAATAATTGCAAGAATCTTTCAACGAAAACACATGAAAAATCGGTCTTTAAATGGCCGTGAAATTTGACTGTAAATTGTTCTTCGAGTCGCGGCGGCTGACATTTTACAGAGTCAAATTACACTCGTAAAATTGCCTCTTTAGTCGCCGGGTTTAGTCGGAGCGGTCGCCACTGTGACGGAAATGCAACTGCCGTTAATGATAATATAGTCCACAAAGGTTGAGAAAAATAATTTTTGAACTTTTGTTCTGCATTAACCTTTTTGGTTCTTTATAAGATAATAATAAAGTAAATTGTAAATAGTGTGACCAAATATTTGATGAAGACAAAGGGAAATGAAAAAAGTACACAAGCTACTAAAAGATTCGGAATGATATAGAAAGAAGTAATTGAAATAAAAATTAATTAATAAAGAGATGTCTTAATAAAAAAATAAAAAAAAGATATGAAAAGTGTAAAAATAAAAGATAAAATATTAATAAATTAATAAGAATGATTATATAGTAGAAAGAATATAAGTAGGAGATATTTTCTATAGTAAGTCAAATTGTGATATTGCTATCAGGATTCAACTGTGTAGTTTTTTGAGTCAAACTCATTGACCTATGTTTCATGAGTGGTGGTTCATACGAATCCATCTCTCATGAGAATGAATGGAACACTTAGCACTCATTGGATCTAGGTGATGCTCACAGAGGTGAAGCATCGGGACTTCCTGGGAGCTCACCCATCCCAGTACTACTCCAGCTTGAGCGCGCTTAACTACGGAGTTTTCCTCCATGGTTAAACACACTCTGCTTGTAACCCCATTTGCAAAACCTTCACCAAGTGTTGTGCCTTATGAACCACTCATTAGAAAGCCCCTTAAGCTCATCAATTGATAAGTAGGAGATATTTTCCACAGCAAGTCAAATTCTGATATTGCTATCAGGATTCAACTGTGTAGTTTTTTGAGTCAAACTCATTGACCCATGTTTCATGAGTAGTGGCTCACACAAACCCATCTCTCATGAGAATGAATGGAACACTTAGCACTCATTGGATCTAGGTGATGCTCACAGAGGTGAAGTATCGAGACTTCCCGAGAGGTCACCCATCCCAGTACTACTCCAACTTGAGCATGCTTAACTACAAAGTTTTCCTCCATGGTTAAACTCACTCTGCTTGCAATCCCATTTGCAAAACCTTCACCAAGTGTAGTTAAGCATGCTCAAGCTGGAGTAGTACTAGGATGGGTGATCTCCTGGGAAGTCCCAGTGCTTCACCTCTGTGAGCATCACCTAGATCCAATGAGTGCTAAGTGTTCCATTCATTCTCATGAGAGATGGGTTTGTGTGAACCACTACTCATGAAACATGGGTCAATGAGTTTGACTCAAAAAACTACACAGTTGAATCCTAATAGCAATATCACAAAAAGAATTCAATTTTTCTTATAATAATATGAATGGTTTTTGTGGTTGGTTTAGTCTAGTTTGTTTTAGTCTAGGTGGTATTGAAGGGAGTGTCTGGCCAATATGGTTCATCAAGTTAAATTGAAAAGTTTATTTGGCACCACAGTTTATAGGTGGGCTACTCAATTCCAGTCTACAAAAAAATATGAGTAATATTTAAATAGCTAATAGAATCTTGATAATCGAATAAATAAAAAGGAGAAAGACATTTTATTAATTTATAATATATTTTATTGAGCTCCACCTAAATTATATATAAAAAGATAAATACACTTAACTAATGATAAATAAAGATATAAGAAGAGAACGATTCCCTAAAAAACAAGTTAGATGCCAAATATATAAATATCCCTCAACAAGATAAATAATTGTAGCTAAATCATGTTCTTTGTGGTATTAAAGGTTGTGTAATTAATACTTCATTTCTTAGAAGCGCTCTTTTTGTTGGAAACAAAAATTCAACTAGCATACTCAACCTCTTCAACATAATTAGATAACTCATGTGAAGTTTGAAGGTAGTGAGGAGAGAGATCTACCTCTTGAGACAAAAGAGCTATTGGATTATAGAATCAACAAATCCATCCCTAATTTCAAGCTAAGACACATGGATCTTAACATTCAATGCATTAGTTCGTTGAAGAAGAGCCTAAGAGAATGAAAAACAAAGACATAGGGAGCACTTTGATATTGGAAATTAGAAAACAAATCACCTTAAACGAAAAAGGAAGCAACCTAACAAATAACAAATGACAATATTGTGGCAATTTCCATGACCTCAAGAGAGAGAATTAAAGGATCCCCAACATTAAAAGATGTAAACCCCACAACATTTGAGAAAGAGGAGGTGATTGGGTTTTTGCTAGAGAAGGGAAGACAACCTCAAAGGATTGAAATATCTCATTTGAAGTAGAAGGGAACATTGCAATAGAATCCTTTTGAGGAGAGTTAAAATTAGGAGGAGTAGGGTTAGGTTGAGCTAATCGAACTATTTATGTTAATCAACCAAGTAAAAGACGTGATCCTTTTCTTGTGTAAACATTTTTAAGCTACATGAACATAAGTAAAATAATACCTAGAACAAAAATAAATCTTTTTATAATTATGAGGTTGCTTCCAAATGTGATCCCCAACCTACAAACTAATGTATTAAATAAGTCACCAAATAGTTCCATCTCAATAAGTAAAGGTGCACATATGTCATAATAGATCGTGATTAAATTTAGGTATTATATAAATAAATATACCTAAACTATTGCTATAGTTGGTAGGGTTGAGGTCCACCAAAACTAAATCAATACATTTGACAATTGAATCTATACTAGAGAAAGAAGAAAAGGAAGTTAAAAATATAAAAATAAACTCTACAAAATTATGGCTTCATACACAATACAATTAGACACAATACTAGGGATCCTTTTCCAATAAGATCTGACAACCTTCCTTCAACACACAAATATCTAATAATAAAACCTTAAGAGAGGGGTGTAAACTAAATCTATTAGTAGAAATAGTTTTTAAGATTTGGAAATACATGCATGTGGATCAATCAAACTAGACCAAAGATTCTAAAATTGATAGATTAGACCTAATTTTCAATATTGACCATCCTCGGCATCCATCTCTAGTCCGATGATCGCTAAAGGGTTAACATTATATTTTCACATATTCATCGACAATGAATGAGACCTAATTTCCATGGTGGGTATGTTGCTCATGCCCTTAAAATAATGATTAATGAATGAAAGGCCCTCCAAAGCTTCACCCCCCCCCCCCCCCCCCCCCCGCCCCCTCAAGACATAAAGGCAAAGACTTTTCACTCCTTACAAAATCATAACAATTGTAGAAGTCAAATGGTAATGTATAATCAAGGAACTATTAGTAGACGAGACAAACTTGCCATGAGAAATAACAATGACCAATAAACATGAAACCCATGCAGTATTCTCAATATCCCTTGAGATCCCATCTCACTCACTATCATGATCATCAAGCCCTACATTCTCACTAGCTTCACCTATGGAAGAAGGTGGCCACCTAAAGGGGAAAAAATGCATTGAATCCCTAATGGAGTGGGAGCTATAAAAGGAGCCACCCTTAACTCCACATTTTTCTTGATTGATAGTTAAATTAGGAAAGTTAAAATTTTTCCTAAATATGTAAAATTAATTTACTAAAAATAATATAAATGATAAAAAATCAAATTTAAAATAAAATAAAATAATAAGATACCATAACTTTATTATATGATAATAAGTAAATAATAGATAGGGTAAAAGCACAGAACTGTGTCACCCTTGAGGATATCTTCGAGGGTTACAACCAGAATAGTTACGGCCGTAACGGATATGGTTGGAACTGCATGGCATGTTTCCTTGTCGACGTGGCAGGCTGGGTTACGGTCGTAACCGTTTCGGCCGTAAGGGTTACGGCTGAAACGGTAGCGGTATTATATAAACGCCGAAACCCACCTTTGAACGTCATTTTCACTGTTGCTTGTGCTCTGGCGGTTTAGGGGTTTTCGGCCGTAATAGGTAAGTGGTGTTTTTTATTTTATTTTTTTGGTTTTTTTAAGTTGTTTTAAGTAATTAGATGTTAGTATTAGATATTAAATGTTAGTAAATTAATTAGATTAGTTAATTTTTTTAAATGTTACATAAAATATGTAGATTAAATTTAGAACTAGATGTAGATTAAACTTAAATCTAACATAGAGATTAAACTTAGAATTATGTAGATTAAACTTAAATCATATGTTAGATAAAGTAGTTTGTTTAAACTTAGAATTAACATACAGATTAATATTAGTTAATTGCATTTTAGAAAACAAATTAACATTGTAAATCTATATTTTAAAACATCTAGATCACATTTAATCTATATAGAAAATTAACACACATGTAGTTGAAAGCATTAGGTAGAACAAAACTTAGAATTTTAAAACTTAACTGGAATTTCAAAATATATAGAAAATAAGTGTACCTAGATACATGCAATCAACCAAGTTAGAAAACATTTTCAGACCTAGATATAGAGTTACATACATACATATTCGAGTTTAGTTCACATCAACCAGGTTAGAAACCTTTTTTAACAGACTTATATAGCTAAATTACTTACATGCATATTTTGTGTTCACAAATCGAGCTCTCCTTACACTTTCTCTCTCTACACTGTAACTTTCACTAATACATTTGGGGTGAAATTGCGACGGCAATTTGCGACGGCAAGCAAATGTCATGCGGTTTTGGCTTTTTTTTTTCAAATATAGCCCGACACCGTCGCAATTTGCGACGACAATACATTTGGCACTGTCGCAATTGTGACGTTGTCGGGATATAAGCGCAAAATTAAAAAGGAACGTTGTCATTTGTGTTTTCAACAGCGCCGTAACCCTCCGCGAAATCACATCAGGATATAAGGGCAAAAAAAATAAGAACGTTGTCATTTGTGTTTTCAACAGCGTCGTAACCCTCCGCGAAATCACATCGGGATATAAGGGCAAAAAAAATAAGAACGTTGTCATTTGTGTTTTCAACAGCGCCGTAACCCTCCGCGAAATCACAGCTACAATTTCTGAGTACGTTGGGTTTATTTTTCTTTTGTCATTATTATGCAATCTGGTATTCAGCTGTTAGAGAGCTAAAATACCCAGAAATGAGGACATATCTATGTTGAATTTATTGTTAGCGGCTTTGGTTATTTAGAAGTTTAATTTTATTTGTTCATCTTTCAAGCACAAACGTTTTGTGGACCGTAACGTCTTCATTGTTTCGGGTATGCAGTGAAACAGCCCTAACTTGCAATTGCGATGTTGTCGGGATATAAGAGCAAAAAAAAAGAAGGAACGTTGTCATTTGTGTTTTCAACAGCACCGTAACCCTCCGCGAAATCACATCGGGATATAAGGGCAAAAAAAACAAGAACGTTGTCATTTGTGTTTTCAACAGCGCCGAGAGAGATTCCCTCCGCGAAATCACAGCTACAATTTCTGAGTACGTTGGGTTTATTTTTCTTTTGTCATTATTATGTAATCTGGTATTCAGCTGTTACAGAGCTAAAATACCCAGAAATGAGGACATATCTGTGTTGAATTTATTGTTAGCGGCTTTGGTTATTTAGAAGTTTAATTTTATTTGTTCATCTTTCAAGCACAAACGTTTTGTGGACTGTAATGTCTTCATTGTTTCGGGTATGCAATGAAACAGCCCTAACTTGCGACTACCTTCACGGTACTTGTGTACATTACCATGTTGTCTTTACAGTGACTGTCCTCATTCAAGTGGCAATTACACAAGGGACAGTCACTGTGAGATGTCCTCATTTGTGACAAGGACAGTCACACTTAGGACATCTCATAGTGATATTCCCTTGTGTAATTTCCACTTGAATGTATTGCTATTGAACCACATTAATGCTTTTCTTCTTCAACAAATGAGGACAGTCACTGTAAAGACAACATGATAATGTACACAATTACCAAAAAATGATCTTGTTAATTGATGTAACACTTTGTCTTGCTCACTCCCTATCCTTCACTAGGGTCTCTTTAGGCCAATGTTTTGACTTGATAGGGTACTTAACTATCCCTATACTCTTTAGGTATCTCTACCCAAGATCCCACTCCTTCAACTAGTGCACACCAACAAGAAATACAATGAACTCTGCTCAATACCAATCTAGCTACTAGGACACTCCTAGTCTTGTCTTCACAAATTGAAACACATTCAACTAGAACTTTACTCCATGGAGAGGCTGGCCACTAGGACCTCTATTGGTTTCAATATTACTCCTTCACCTATACTTTTCATCAGTACTTCAATCCGGTTCATCAAACCATGCCAATTGCACCAAAAAATAGGCTGCTAGCAATTAGGCCTTTGTCAAGCCTTTTTGTTTATATTAAGCCACCTAAAGGGCTTAGGATTCAGATGCCCTTTATTGAGAACTCCAAGATATCTAAGGTCTTCTCCTCCTAGATTTTTTGTACACCAACTGCTACAGCCATGCCTGAAAACAAGTATTTTGACACAGCTTGGACAGTCTGACTAAGAGTTTGTTTTCTTAGCAGCCAAAGAAACTCACCCAATCTTCTAATTTGACTTGGGGCTTCTTTAGATGTGTGTCTACCTCTCCATGAGATTTTAGTTGAAGCAACCAATGCATTCAACTTGTTGTAATCTTCTTGTAATGATTTGTCATCCCTAACTGTGCTCAACTGACTCACCTAGGACATCATTGCAAACATAGAAAATGAGCTTCCCAGGGCCCCTCCTTCCAAACATATAGTACATGGAGTCTCCTCACCCATTCCAAGAGCCCGTAAAAAATTGACAATGGAATGATGAGCTAAGACTCCATTTGTTCAACCTGCCTGGTTCAAACCAATGATAGGGTACTTAACAAAAGAATTAACAAACTAGTTGGAATGCTTCAAAACTCAAAAAAAACACAACACAGAATAAAAAAACAACTTGTACTAACTTTTCCAATAGACACTGCGAGCTATCTAATCCATTAATCAACTGAAAACAAAGAAACAAAAAAACTCAAGAATTCACTAAAACCGTGTTACTCTACAAATCTTCTTAATTCCAAATGTTTTTCCCCCCAACCTTTTGCACAGATCGATGGAGGCCTCTTATAGTTGATCTAATGCCTAATTCAATGGTTTCATATAGTTACATAACCATCTTACTCGAAAATGCTCCCTTGCACAAATGTTGTCAATGTTGTGAATGACAACATTGACAACTTGTTACAACCTTTGGGATTTTGGTTCAAAACTTATTGTTCAAACACCATAAGACCCTAACCATGACTTAGTTAGGCTATTTAGACCTCACATAGGCCACTTCTACACTTCTTTGCCCAATTTGACCCCTAAATGCTTCATTCCCACTTTTGCCACAATATTGGTAACTTGGGTACAAATTGGCACTTGCCTTCACAAAGGTCACACATGAGGACATCTCACAGTGATCGATTGTCCCTTGTGTAATTGCCACTTGAACGTATTGCTATTGAACCACATTAATGCTTTTCTTCTTCAACAAATGAGGACAGTCACTCTAAAGACAACATGATAATGTTCACTCACTGTAAGGACAGTCACAAATGAGGACATCTCACAGTGACTGTCCCTTGTGTAATTGCCGCTTGAATGTATTGCTATTGAACCACATTAATGCTTTTCTTCTTCAAAAAATGAGGACAGTCACTCTAAAGACAACATGATAATGTACACTCACTGTAAGGATAGTCACAAATGAGGACATCTCACAGTGACTGTCCCTTGTGTAATTGCTGCTTGAATTACACAAGGGACAGTCATTGTGAGATGTCCTCATTTGTGACAAGGACAGTCACACATGAGGACATCTCATAGTGATTGTCCCTTGTGTAATTTCCACTTGAATGTATTGCTATTGAACCACATTAATGCTTTTCTTCTTCAACAAATGAGGACAGTCACTCTAAAGACAACATGATAATGTACACTCATTGTAAGGACGGTCACAAATGAGGACATCTCACAGTGACTGTCCCTTGTGTAATTTCCGCTTGAATTACATAAGGGACAGTCATTGTGAGATGTCCTCATTTGTGACAAGGATAGTCACACATGAGGACATCTCACAGTGATTGTCCCTTGTGTAATTGTCACTTGAATGTATTGCTATTGAACCACATTAATGCTTTTCTTCTTCAACAAATGAGGACAGTCACTCTAAAGACAACATGATAATGTACACTCACTGTAAGGACAGTCACAAATGAGGACATCTCACAGTGACTGTCCCTTGTGTAATTGCCGCTTGAATTACACAAGGGACAGTCATTGTGAGATGTCCTCATTTGTGACAAGGACAGTCACACATGAGGACATCTCACAGTGATTGTCTGTAATGTCCCCTTTTTGGCTAACTTGGAAAATAGGAACAATTACTCCACTTCTCAGACTTACTCTATCAGATACTTACAATTAAACTAAGTAATGGAGGTTACTTAAGATATCAACCGCTATTTCAGATTCAATCACAATATGTGTGCAAGATGATATTGATACCAATATGTTTAATAGCACTGTCGGATATAATGATATGAAATATGCTATGAATATGATGTTTCCTATCACTTATAGTGATAGTATAATGATGCTATGTCTGATATAAACAATATCGATATACAATCAATAAGTATTGCTTACAGCAATGTATTTGCTGTGTCTGATATGATGATGTAATTATGCAAATGTGTAATATCGCTATGAGTGATATGTTGCTATTTCAGATTCTGAATTATATGCTTGCAACTTCAAATATTGATGCTGTTTCTGACTATCCTTTCTATCTGTGCAATCATGGTGTTGTCTCTGATCTGCAATGATAAACTTGAAACCAAACTGCCAAAGGCAGATGCTCTATTGAGTATATCCAAATATGGATAAGTAAATAAAGTTCTAATGATGCCTTGAGTGACTGACGAGAATGCATTCTTATATTGTCTTTAACAAATGAAGAGATGCTATGAATGAGACGTGTCTTGTTTCTTCCTCCATGTCCCTTTGTTAATCACACCTTTCCATAATCCGACAGTTCACATAATATTATTTCATTATTTTCTGATCATAGATAACTCCCAGATTGACTCAATATCAAATCTTTTTATGAAGGTAATCTTCCCTAATTGGTAGTGCAACCAGCAGTTAACATCCATTGTGTTTGTATTAGTTTGGTCTAACTATCATTAGTATTTAGTCAATCGATATTAACTCTTGCCTTATCCCATATTGTTATGATTATATCCAATCTTTCTACTCTGATATAAGTCGATATCATTTTCTGATAATTGTCCATTTATTGGTTGATTGCTGGTAATGGAGTTTGATCTTCAAATTGACTTCCATTCCTATTAATACTTAAGGATACATTGTACTTATTATCCATGACTGATGCCTCATTCATCAATAGCTTGTGATATAATCACTGATGCTTTTGTGTTTCTACAAGATGTGGTTTATCTTAGACAATCGATAATCTTTCAATCCTTTAGTCGATATCCTCCTATGTGGTGTCTATTGATATAGATAGTAGAATTCAATCTAGTTTATGTTATTGTCATGATAACATAGGAAGTGATGGTGCATATTTGCTAGCGGGTCTTCATGTTTGATATTGCTTTATCGGATATGTCATTGTCTAAACTTGTGCAATTAATGATTATTTATAATATATGAATGGTTATCCTTCTTGCTTATCAATACATCTTCTGAAACACATAGCGACCTATCCCTTATTCATATCATGTTGATCTTGACTTCATAGTATTTGGTTCATTAATCATCCTCTCATGGTATCGATGTGTAATGACTAGTGATTGTTGTATCACTTCTTCATTCCTCATCGTGATAGATAATGCAGATGTTTAATGTAGATGTATATCGATTACAGATATTCGATATTGCTTTAAACGTTATTATTATTATTATTATTAATGTTATTGTTATTATTAAATATTATAATTAATGATGTTAGTAATATTAATAATATTATAATAAATATTATTATAGTGATAACATATTGTTTTATATTGAGAGGTTTATTAATATTATTTATATATTAAAATTATTATATCAATAATTGATTTAATATTATTACTTAATATATTATTATAATATAATATATATAATTTATTAATAATTATTTATTATTAATTTATATTATAATTATAATCATAATTATATTATTTATTAATATTTTAATATTATTTAATTAACATATTACTTATTAGGCTAACTATATATTATTATTATCTTTTGATAATAATTATATATTATTGTTATATACCGTTAATAATAGATTATTATATATCATCTAATCATTTTATTATTATACTAAGTTCAATATGTCAGGGCTCATGACATTGTCCCTTGTGTAATTGCCACTTGAATGTATTGCTATTGAACCACATTAATGCTTTTCTTCTTCAACAAATGAGGACAATCACTCTAAAGACAACATGATAATGTACACTCATTGTAAGGACAGTCACAAATGAGGACATCTCACAGTGACTGTCCCTTGTGTAATTTCCACTTGAATTACACAAGGGACAGTCATTGTGAGATGTCCTCATTTGTGACAAGGACAGTCACACATGAGGACATCTCACAGTGATTGTCCCTTGTGTAATTGCCACTTGAATGTATTGCTATTGAACCACATTAATGCTTTTCTTCTTCAACAAATGAGGACAGTCACTCTAAAGACACCATGATAATGTACACTCACTGTGAGGACAGTCACAAATGAGGACATCTCATAGTGACTGTCCCTTGTGTAATTTCCACTTGAATGTATTGCTATTCAGCCACATTAATGCTTTTCTTCTTCAACAAATGAGGATAGTCACTCTAAGGACAACATGATAATGTACACTCACTGTAAGTGTACATTATCATGTTGTATTACAAATGGACCTTATGTTGGTCGGGATATAAGTGCAAAAAAAAAAAGTTGTCATTTGTATTCAAGTGGCAATTACACAAGGGACAGTCACTGTAAAGGCAACATGATAATGTAGAGAAACGTTGTCATTTGTATTTTCAACAGTGCCAAGAGAGATTCCCTCCGCGAAATCACAGCTACAATTTCTGAGTACGTTGGGTTTATTTTTCTTTTGTCATTATTATGTAATCTGGTATTCAGCTGTTATAGAGCTAAAATACCCAGAAATGAGGACATATCTGTGTTGAATTTATTGTTAGCGGCTTTGGTTATTTAGAAGTTTAATTTTATTTGTTCATCTTTCAAGCACAAACGTTTTGTGGACCGTAACATCTTCATTGTTTCGGGTATGCAATGAAACAGCCCTAACTTGCAACTACCTTCACGGTACTTGTGTACATTATCATGTTGTCTTTACAGTGACTGTCCTCATTCAAGTGGCAATTACACAAGGGACAGTCACTGTGAGATGTCCTCATTTGTGACAAGGACAGTCACACATGAGGACATCTCACAGTGACTGTCCCTTGTGTAATTGCCACTTGAATGTATTGCTATTCAACCACATTTATGGGCCCGTTTGGACCACAGCACACAGTAGCATCTACAGAGAAGAATATCCCAGGTGTAACAAGTTGTAAGAATATACCAACAGTTCTAAGAAGTTCCCTAGCACATAGTAGCATCTATAGAGAAGAATATACAACATGAGGGCAGCCACTGTAAAGACAACATGATAATGTACACTCATTGTATGTGTACATTATCATGTTGTCTTTACAGTGACTGTCCTCATTCAAGTTGAAATTACACAAGGGACAATCACTGTGAGATGTCCTCATTTGTGACAAGGACAGTCACACATGAGGACATCTCACAGTGACTGTCCCTTGTGTAATTGCCACTTGAATGTATTTCTATTCAACCACATTTATGGGCCTGTTTGGACCGCGGCACATAGTAGCATCTACAGAGAAGAATATCCTAGGTGTAACAAGTTGTAAGAATATACCAACAGTTCTAAGAAGTTCCCTAGCACGTAGTAGCATCTACAGAGAAGAATATACAACATGAGGGCAGCCACTGTAAAGACAACATGATAATGTACACTCATTGTATGTGTACATTATCATGTTGTCTTTACAGTGACTGACCTCATTCAAGTGGCAATTACACAAGGGACAGTCACTGTGAGATGTCCTCATTTGTGACAAGGACAGTCACACATGAGGATATCTCACAGTGACTGTCCCTTGTGTAATTTCCACTTGAATGTATTGCTATTCAACCACATTTATGGGCCCGTTTGGACCACGACACATAGTAGCATCTACAGAGAAGAATATCCCAGGTGTAACAAGTTGTAAGAATATACCAACAGTTCTAAGAAGTTCCCTAGCACATAGTAGCATCTTCTAATTGTCTATACCACTTCACAAGGTATTGTACATAGTATGACCCAACTTTTTGGACCTCATGCATTTGAGAGAAACAAGCTCCTTGAAAAAGCTGGTTTATGTTTGAAGTATATTAGGGACCAGTACAGGAAATATTTAGAGGTTAACCCAAGGCACGAGCGTCCGTCCTGTGTTCTTGAGGCTGAGTGGCAGGCTTTGATTTTGGATGGAAAGTATAAAGCCGACATGAAAAAAGGAATTACGCCAGTAGAGAGTAGAGAGTAGAGCAAGGTATGTGATACTTTTGAGAATGTAATTATGTACTAATTAACCTCTAAATTTTTCCTGTAATTATGTACTAATTAACCTCTAAATTTTTCCTGTACTGGTCTCTAACATATTTCAAACTTTTCATAGATTGCCTGACACATCAAAGGCAACAAAGGCAAGATTAGAAAATCATGGGACACACAAGCTCGGCTCTAGTGGTTTTTCCAAACTTCAAGCACGAGTTGTAAGTATTAGTAAATCAAAACTTGTATCAATTTTTTTATATATTGCAAGGAAATTTTTTTTGATCAAACAATGCAAGTAAAATTCACCATACCAAGCAAAAATGTAGGGGTCAGAGTTCAATAGATGCCTCACAGAAGAGGACAAGAGAATTGGCTTCCAACAAGGCTATAGAGCCGTGGCTGAACGACTACGAGCTGAAATCAGTGTGCAAGGTTCAAATAATGATGCATCTGAGCCACAAGTAAATAAGCTAAATGAAATTTATTTCAAATTGAATACTTTACCAATTAGTCTATTTGATGTTAAGTTCTAATATAAAGTGAGTATATCTGTTTTAAGAAAGCAATGATAACAATGTGTAGGATATTGGAATGCAGCCTGACAATCCTTCTACACAATCTATGCATAATGAAGGTTCGCATGATGTGCATCCTAGTGGTGGAGGTATACATTTTCTATTAAAATTTTTATATGTAATTACAATTGGTGTTTGGATTAATGTAACATTTTGTATAGCAACTGTAGAGGATCGAGGGGTCGGTGCTCATGAGCATGTTGAGGTTGAGTCTAGACAAAATGATGTGGCCAGATCAGGTAATTAAAGAGCGCCACAGTTATGTTCTTTAAAATAATTAAATACTTGTAACAATTATAATTAAATATTTTAAATTTAACTCTTTTATTTGTTATTGTAGAGGACCCCCCTTTGCAGCAGCATAGGAATTTGAGATCATCAAGAACAGAGAACAAAACAACTGATGAGGGGGGTATTGATGATAACACTGATGCTCCTCTTAGAGCTTACATAGAAAAAAAAATTAGAAAGAGAAAAAAGAAATGATTGTCATCTAAATACCTTAATTGATAATGACTGAATTTTATGTCTCAATGAATTTAATTATGTGCTAATGAATGTTCATGAATTATGTGTTTATTTTCATATTGATGAATGTTGCGTGTTAACGAATCTAATGTGTTAATGAATGTTATCATGTGATATTGATTGAATGTTACATTTTATTAATAATTGAAAGAATGAATGAATGTTAGATGTTAACGGGGAATGTAGAGTGATGTTAGGGGGAGGGGGGTGGGCCCAAATGAGCTTCCACCTTCACGTGGTTGGCCCTGTTTAGTAGAGAATATTAAACTATATTCTCGAAACAAAGTGAAGCTCAATAAGATACTAAATGAGTCAAAATGGTTATCAAGGTCCTCTATCCATAAGATACTTGTAGTCAAAATGGTTATTAATAAGATACTTGTAGTCAAAATGGTTATCTAGGTCCTCTATCCATTCCATAAGTTCTTCACCATTCAAACTTCCTCCATAACAAGGAATGTGCTCTAGGTTAGTCATGAAGCCTAGTATGGACTCTCTGTCAAATAGAGCCACTATTTCAGAGCCTTTTCTGTGCATTTCCTTCAAGCACTGTATGGATGTGAAAGGGAGGGCAGACCAGTGTGGACATTAGAGTATTTATATCTTATGCTTTGAGATTTTATTTGGTAGATTCAAGACACCTTATATCAAAGTTATTCCTTTTTCTTATCTGTTGTTCTGTCAAACCCTCATTTTTTGGGTTATTGCATTCAAATGGCCTTAACTTGCAAATAAACCATAGGATATCCTCTGTTCTTTGTAAAATGCAAGTTAAGGGGGTTTATTTTCATACTTTAAAAGCTTTGGAACAGGATACTAAGCCAGAGAATTTCGAGAGCAAGCCCTAGGTCAAGAATCTCAATGTTCTTGACTAGGAGTTGATGGATTATGCAAGATCAGAGGGTAGCGGCAAGTAAAGGACCTCAAACCTTGTTGAATCTAGATCTTTAGAGCATGGTGGACATCTTCAAACTCTGATCTTGGTTTCATGCACCCATTTTCAATGCCTTGTTTTGGAACCCACACCCAAAGGCATGCATTAGGTCTGCGGACTCAATAAGGACATTGATATGCTGGAGTGGAGTCAGGGTCTGGGAGTTGGAGGATTGTTAGAACATCAAAAAGGGTACTCAAAAAACATATAAGTTCATAAGGTCCTTTGTCAAATTGAAGAGTTATTGCTGCAGAACAGGTTTTGGAGACCTACTAGAGTCACTAGGTCTATTTGGACCCGTTTGGACCACGACACACAGTAGCATCTACAGAGAAGAAGTTTGGTATGCAATGGTCTTGAAACCTCCTGAGAAATTCTTGGTATGCATTTGTGTGGTGCAAAAGCTTCGTTGAAAGAGAAAAAGAAGAAAAGAATAGAAATGATTTTTTTTCTTTTTATGTCATAAACTGTAACCAGCTACTTATAACTTGCAAAAATTATTATAACCATTTGAAATTGAAACTTAGTTTAATGTGAAACTGAGAACGGCTTTATTAGAGCTTTCTGTGATTTAGATTCAGACATCAAGAACATTGTTTGCCTAATATTGTGATTAATGTTTATTTATTAATATCTCATACTGACAAACAATTGATAATTGTAGGGAAAACGTCATTGGGGGTCTTTGAGGATCCACCAGAAGCCAAGGAGAAAATGTATTCAAATGCTGAAGATGGTGTAACAGTCCTTACAACTGTTGAACCTTGCTGTGTAGATCATCTCCGATTCTCCAAGTTCAACAGTACTGTGGTATTCCTTTGGATACTTCTAATGGTAAATTTCAGACATCAAGTTCTTTTCGTATGAAACTACTACATTTGTAATCTGTAGTTTTAAACTTTTAGTTTATAAATGTTCATCAGCTTTAGTTCATATGCTGCCATTTCAAGTATGATTAATGAAGTTACCTTTATCACAAGATGAAAGTGAGCAGTCAGCATACTGGTACGGAGCTGGCAGCATTGATACGGTGACTAGGGCATCGTTTAATGGTGGTATTGTGTTTTCCCGTATTTAGGGCATCGGCCTTTTGAAGCATTGCCTTCATCTTTCTTAAGTCTGAGTTTTAAGTTTGTTTATCTCTCTCGGCGCTGTTGAAAATACAAATGACAATGTTCTTGTTTGTTTTGCCCTTATATCCCGATGTGATTTCGCGGAGGGTTACGACGCTGTTGAAAACACAAATGAAAACACAAATCCCTTGTGTAATTGCCACTTGAAGGAGGACAGTCACTGTAAAGACAACATGATAATGTACACTTACAGTGAGTGTACATTATCATGTTGTCTTTAGAGTGACTATCCTCATTTGTTGAAGAAGAAAAGCATTAATGTGGCTGAATAGCAATACATTCAAGTGGCAATCACACAAGGGACAGTCACTGTGAGATGTCCTCATTGGTGACTGTCCTTACAGTGAGTGTACATTATCATGTTGTCTTTAGAGTGACTGTCCTCATTTGTTGAAGAAGAAAAGCATTAATGTGGTTCAATAGCAATACATTCAAGTGGCAATTACACAAGGGACAATCAATCACTGTGAGATGTCCTCATGTGTGACTATCCTTGTCACAAATGAGGACATCTCACAATGACTGTCCCTTCTGTAATTGCCACTTGAATGAGGACAGTCACTGTAAAGACAACATGATAATGTACACATACAATGAGTGTACATTATCATGTTGTCTTTACAATGGCTGCCCTCATGTTGTATATTATTCTCTGTAGATGCTACTATGTGCTAGGGAACTTCTTAGAACTGTTGGTATATTCTTACAACTTGTTACACCTGGGATATTCTTCTCTGTAGATGCTACTGTGTGCTGTGGTCCAAACGGGCCCATAAATGTGGTTGAATAGCAATACATTCAAGTGGCAATTACACAAGGGATAGTCACTGTGAGATGTCCTCATGTGTGACTGTCCTTGTCACAAATGAGGACATCTCACAGTGACTGTCCCATTGTGTAATTGCCACTTGAATGAGGACAGTCACTGTAAAGACAACATGATAATGTACACAAGTACCGTGAAGGTAGTTGCAAGTTAGGGCTGTTTCATTGCATACCCGAAACAATGAAGATGTTACGGTCCACAAAACGTTTGTGCTTGAAAGATGAACAAATAAAATTAAACTTCTAAATAACCAAAGCCGCTAACAATAAATTCAACATAGATATGTCCTCATTTCTGGGTATTTTAGCTCTGTAACAGCTGAATACCAGATTACATAATAATGACAAAAGAAAAATAAACCCAACGTACTCAGAAATTGTAGCTGTGATTTCGTGGAGGGAATCTCTCTCGACACTGTTGAAAATACAAATGACAATGTTTCTCTACATTATCATGTTGCCTTTACAGTGACTGTCCCTTGTGTAATTGCCACTTGAAGGAGGACAGTCACTGTAAAGACAACATGATAATGTACACTTACAGTGAGTGTACATTATCATGTTGTCTTTAGAGTGACTATCCTCATTTGTTGAAGAAGAAAAGCATTAATGTGGCTGAATAGCAATACATTCAAGTGGCAATCACACAAGGGACAGTCACTGTGAGATGTCCTCATTTGTGACTGTCCTTACAGTGAGTGTACATTATCATGTTGTCTTTAGAGTGACTGTCCTCATTTGTTGAAGAAGAAAAGCATTAATTTGGTTCAATAGCAATACATTCAAGTGGCAATTACACAAGGGACAATCGATCACTGTGAGATGTCCTCATGTGTGACTATCCTTGTCACAAATGAGGACATCTCACAATGACTGTCCCTTCTGTAATTGCCACTTGAATGAGGACAGTCACTGTAAAGACAACATGATAATGTACACATACAATGAGTGTACATTATCATGTTGTCTTTACAGTGGCTGCCCTCATGTTGTATATTCTTCTCTGTAGATGCTACTATGTGCTAGGGAACTTCTTAGAACTGTTGGTATATTCTTACAACTTGTTACACCTGGGATATTCTTTTCTGTAGATGCTATTGTGTGCCGTGGTCCAAATAGGCCCATAAATGTGGTTGAATAGAAATACATTCAAGTGGCAATTACACAAGGGACAGTCACTGTGAGATGTCCTCATGTGTGACTGTCCTTGTCACAAATGAGGACATCTCACAGTGACTGTCCCTTGTGTAATTGCCACTTGAAGGAAAAAAGCATTAATATGGTTCAATAGCAATGTATTCAAGTGGCAATTACACAAGGGATAATCACTCTGAGATTTCCTCATTTGTGACTATCCTTACAATGAGTGTACATTATCATGTTGTCTTTACAGTGACTGTCCTCATTTGTTGAAGGAAAAAAGCATTAATGTGGTTCAATAGTGATGCAGAGTAGGCAAGGCTTTTAGAATATACAAATATACATCCTTAACTCTCATTCCACCAAGGAAGAAGGAATTCCAATGGTTGAAACGTGAGTTAAGGTCTTTACATCAATCAAACCCTGAAAATGAGGGTTTGTAAACAATGCACAGAAAATTTGAAATAACTTAGATATAAAACAAAGAGAATCAATCAAACCAACTTCCAAAGCATCAGATGTCACTATTACAACTTCCAGGCAAATTTTATCATCCAACCACCATCCGTACAGCCGTACAGAGTTCGTTTTTCACCAGAAATGCACTAAAACAGGGTTATTTTTATTTTTTATGAAAGCAAAATGATTACAATACTGGTTCTCTATCTGTCTTCAACCATTTGAAGCCTAAAATAGGCTCTCCAAATGTTGGTTCAACCATCTAGGTGGTTAGAACAGTTTATCCAACAAATGTCAACTTTGCTAAGCAACTTTTAAAGTTGCATTACAACTTTGCAAACAACTTTGCCGAGAAGGTTAAAAATGTGTTGTGAAACTTTAGGAACCTTATTAAAGTTATTTTGGACCTTCAAACTTCTTAACAACATCTAAAAGACACCTAATAAACACTTACTATGCTCATTTCATCCAAGGACTCAAAAGATGCCCAAGGTTTATAAGTCACCAAGGGGTCTTGTGTCCAACAAGTGGATGTTTATAAGGAGATAAAATCAATCCTTAATATTTATTACAAACCAAGAAAACATCTAAAACTCCTATTCTAATTTATTGTCATTCAAAAAGACTCTGATTTGTCATTCAAAAAGACTCTGATTTGTCAATCAAAAGGACCTTTCACCAGTCAATCCTTCAAAGCTCCAAGGTGAAAATCTTATGTTCCAATTGATAGGATTTGACTCCTTGGCTTCATGGCAACTTCCTTCAATCATGGTGTCTTTGGCTTGCATTAGGGATGCCCCTGCATCAAATAGCAATGCATTCAAGTGACAATTACACAAGGGACAGTACATGCCCATTAAAGTTGGTGTTTTGTTATCCAGCATGACAATGGAGACAACATACTCTGTGTCAATTTTACTAATCAAATTTCCCTCCACCAGGCAAAGCAACAATCTAGGTATGATAAGGTGAAATTTTGTAGTCCTTTTGTGTATGATAACAGTTCCAGTTTCCAATAAGATGGTTCATTTTTATAATCTAGCTTCAATTTCTCTTGTGAAAATCTTTTTTTCATTTTATGGGTGGTAAAATATAATTATTGTGCTAGAGGTGTGTACTTATGGATGATAATGAAACAAAATGATAAGATTTAAGACTCTTGTTTTTTTTTTAAATAGCAATTTAAGTTTCCTTCTATTATAAATTACTGTTTTTCTATTTTTTAATGTATCAATTTTATTTATGAAATATAAATATATTAATAATGTTTTAGTGTTTTTAGGATTAGTTTATATCAATTCTATGTATCATCATTCGTCATTCAATTGTCAGTATTATTAATTTAGACTGTGCAATTGTAGAACTACTCGAATATGGGTTGGATGGATACTCAAGCAGGGGAACCCTCCTCAAATATCTCAAGCAGTGAACTTGGAAAAATGTGTCCTGAAGGAACCCTTTCCATCAGAGAGATAAAAGTACAAACAAGTAAAAGAAGCAGGCTCTGCAAATATGTTTTTGAGAAGAAAAATGATAGATTATTCGAGTATGGTTCATGAGGTATATCTAAAAAGACATTTTTTTTCTTATTATAATAAAAGAGGAAGTTGTGAATGTCAAAGTTGAGTGAAACAAAAATTATTTTCATCAAATTTTGTTAGGCTTGCTTTTGGGAATAGTTTCTTACAATATTGCTATTAAGATTTTTATTGTGTAGTTTTTAGATTAGGTTTATAAAATTATATTTCATGAGTAGTGATTCATATTAATCAATTAACGATACTTTTGGAAGGTATTTTCAATGTGTCAAATTTTGATATTTTTACAAGAATTAGATTGTGTAATTTTTTTAATTAAAGTCATTGACTCATATTTCATAAATAATAGTTCTCATGAATCCATCTCTTATAAGATTGAATAGTCTATTTAGGAAGTATTTCTAATAGTATGTCAAATTATGATATTACTATTACCATTAGATTGCATGGCTTTGAAGTCAACCTCGTTGACCCATATTCTTCTCTGTAGATGCTACTATGTGCCACGGTCCAAACGGGCCCATAAATGTGGTTGAATAGCAATACATTCAAGTGGAAATTACATAAGGGACAGTCACTGTGAGATGTCCTCATGTGTGACTGTCCTTGTCACAAATGAGGAAATCTCACAGTGACTGTCCCTTGTGTAATTTCCACTTGAATGAGGACAGTCACTGTAAAGACAACATGATAATGTACACATACAATGAGTGTACATTATCATGTTGTCTTTACAGTGGCTGCCCTCATGTTGTATATTCTTCTCTGTAGATGCTACTATGTGCTAGGGAACTTCTTAGAACTGTTGGTATATTCTTACAACTTGTTACACCTGGGATATTCTTCTTTGTAGATGCTACTGTGTGCTGTGGTCCAAATGGGCCCATAAATGTGGTTGAATAGCAATACATTCAAGTGGCAATTACACAAGGGACAGTCACTATGAGATGTCCTCATGTGTGACTGTCCTTGTCACAAATGAGGACATCTCACAGTGACTGTCCCATTGTGTAATTGCCACTTGAATGAGGACAGTCACTGTAAAGACAACATGATAATGTACACAAGTACCGTGAAGGTAGTTGCAAGTTAGGGCTGTTTCATTGCATACCCGAAACAATGAAGATGCTACGGTCCACAAAACGTTTGTGCTTGAAAGATGAACAAATAAAATTAAACTTCTAAATAACCAAAGCCGCTAACAATAAATTCAACACAGATATGTCCTCATTTTTGGGTATTTTAGCTCTGTAACAGCTGAATACCAGATTACATAATAATGACAAAAGAAAAATAAACCCAACGTACTCAGAAATTGTAGCTGTGATTTTGCGGAGGGAATCTCTCTCGGCACTGTTGAAAATACAAATGACAACGTTTCTCTACATTATCATGTTGCCTTTACAGTGACTGTCCCTTGTGTAATTGCCACTTGAAGGAGGACAGTCACTGTAAAGACAACATGATAATGTACACTTACAGCCCGTGTACATTATCATGTTGTCTTTAGAGTGACTATCCTCATTTATTGAAGAAGAAAAGCATTAATGTGGCTGAATAGCAATACATTCAAGTGGCAATTACACAAGGGACAGTCACTGTGAGATGTCCTCATTTGTGACTATCCTTACAGTGAGTGTACATTATCATGTTGTCTTTATAGTGACTGTCCTCATTTGTTGAAGGAAAAAAGCATTAATGTGGTTCATTAGCAATGTATTCCCAGCATCTGTACCTGCATCTCTCTTATATACTACAAGTTGCTTGCCATCAGAAATTGCAGTTCCCTCACGTGACATTGATGGTGAAGTGTTCTTTTCAAAACCATCATCTGTGGTTACCAATGCTCCTGTTTTAGGCAATAAGTTTGTTGCATTCCATGAGCCATTGGTCAAGTTTCTTCTACGAGCTTCTGATGCCTCAAAATCTAAGCAGCGCCTACGCATGCCTCGTTGTGGTTGATTATCATTCTGTACATGAATTATAATGAGTAATCAGTTTTGGGCCTTGGAATCTTGTATGTAACATGCACAGGCATTTCATGGCTAAATGAATCTATTTTAAAAGCATCAACTTTTCTTACATGATGCTAGATACATAAATAGAACAAGCGTATATCAAATTGGAAGCAATCAGAACTCCACAATGACATATTATTTAGAGTACTCTTCAGTTTAAGTAATAATGCATATATTGACACTGTAAAGACAACATGATAATGTACACTCACTGTAAAGACAACATGATAATGTACACTCACTGTAAAGACAACATGATAATGTACACTCACTGTAAGGACAGTCACAAATGAGGACATCTCACAGTGACTGTCCCTAGTGTAATTGCCACTTGAATGTATTGCTATTCAGCCACATTAATGCTTTTCTTCTTCAACAAATGAGGATAGTCACTATAAAGACAACATGATAATGTACATTATCATGTTCTCTTTAGAGTGACTATCCTCATTTGTTGAAGAATAAAAGAATTAATGTGGCTGAATAGCAATACATTCAAGTGGCAATTACACAAGGGACAGTCACTGTGAGATGTCCTCATTTGTGACTATCCTTACAGTGAGTGTACATTATCATGTTGTCTTTACAGTGGCTGTCCTCATTTGTTGAAAGAAAAAAGCATTAATGTGGTTCATTAGCAATGTATTAAATAATTTTTTTTTTTTAATCCACCCACGGGCGTCGCAATTGCGACGGGAACCCGTCGTAATGCGATGCAGGCGCCCGTCGCAATTGCTTGGGAGGCCCGTCGCGATTGCGACGGCCCTCCGAAGCCATGCGACGGGGGGGCGACGCCCATGCCGCTAACAAATCTTAGCCACATTGCGACGGGCTATGTGTCGCAATTGCGACGGCTACCCATAGACGTCGCAATTTGTGACTAAAAAATAGCGACGTCTATGGGTGTTGCTATTGCGACACATAACCGTCGCAATTGCGACACATAGCCGTCGCAAAATGCCCCCAAATGTATTAGTGTTTCTCTCTCCTCACACTTTCTCTCTCTAGACTCTACTGAACACTTTCTCTCTCCTGACACTTTCTTGAGCTCCAGACCCTTACTTTCTCTCTCCTAAAACTTTCTCTCTCTAGACTATCTAACTTTCTCTCTCCTCACACAAGTTCTCTCTCTCTAGACTCTAAATTTATCTCACCTCATGTACTTTCTTTCTCCTTACACTTTCTCTCAAGCTACACTCTAACTTTCTCTCTCCTCACACAAGTTCTCTCTCGTCTGACTTTCTCTCTTTATCTAATCTAACTTTCTCTCTCCTCACACTTTCTCTCTACTCACATTTTCTCTCTACTCATGTACTTTCTCTCTCCTCATACTTTCTCTCTCCTCACACTTTCTCTCTCCTCATGTACTTTCTCTCTCCTTACACTTTCTCTCAAGCTACACTCTAACTTTCTCTCTCCTCACACAAGTTCTCTCTCATTTGACTTTCTCTCTCCTCACACTTTCTCTCTACTCACATTTTCTCTCTACTCATGTACTTTCTCTCTCCTTACAATTTCTCTCTTTGTACACAATAACTTTCTCTCTCCTCTCAATTTCTCTCTCCTCATGTACACTTTCTCTCTACTCACACTTTCACTAAATCTCTCTCCTCTAAATTTCTTTCTCCCCATACAAGTTCTCTCTCCTCTCCTCATAATTTCTCTCTCCTCATATACTTTCTCTCTCATTGTGCACTTTCTCTCTTTTAAGCACTCTCCCTCTTAGATTACTTTTTCTCTCCTTAATTTACATGACTTATATGTATTCACGTGCCTTAAAGATTAATGTTGTACATTTATATATACATAGGTTTTAAATTAAATTGTTTGTACTTGAATCAAATTTTTTTATTAACACATGTATGTTTATGTGTATATATGCATGTGCAGATCTCTAGAGCTTTATCATTTATACTTGTATCTTTGTACATCATACATTACATGGCATCTAGTTTTAGGGGTGCACCTACATCCTCAAGGGAGGATAGTGTTCAGGGAGGGGGGGGTAGTGCTGAGTCTAGTACATCACGTAGATCCACATCTTCTACTCAGGAGAGAGAGCAATTATTTTGAGATACAGTTGCTAGGCTATCTCAAGCTATTGAGTACCTAGATTCCACACTCATGACTTCTACCACCCTCCCTAATAGGGAGAAGATTCAGACTATGAGAGATGAGTTGTGCCGTATGATTCAGACTATTGAGTCATACAACCCATATGATTATATTAGTATTGAGTCTTTTTATACTTCTCTGTCTCGCAGTGTCACTGGCATTGTGAAGTATAGATAGGTAGATACAGATGTCTCCACCACTATGGTGAAGACCATGTTTCCATTTTATGCACAAAGGCAAAGGGTTAGAGGTTATTCGGCTACAAAGTGTACAGATGCACTTGTAGCACCATTTATCTATCCTCGTTGGATAGCTGCACACCACAGATGGCCACAGAAGGATGAGTTTCCCCTATATTTCTGCAAACAATTATTTACAGAATTTCATTTACACTATTCTGTAGATTACACAGACTTTCCAATTCATGTTGGACAGGGCCTTGGTAGACTCTCGGATAGATTTAGACCTGTGGACACCCCTACACCCGTTAATAAACGGGCAATGGTGGGTCCAAATCTTTTGGTCATGCCGAGAGCCCCACAGATGGTTGTTGTGGGTGTGACTATTTCGGATGACACAGCCAGGAGTCAGATATATTCTAGCATTGCCACAGTTGCTACACAGCTGCAAGAGATGTCATCTGATAGATGTGGTAGATATATGCTACGTTCATGTGGTACCATTGAGGCAAGAGCATCTTCTAGCACTGGAGTTGATGATGTGTATGGGGTAGCATACATACAACCATGTGAGATTCCTTTTGTTCAACTTGAAATCTTGTAGTAATTCCAATACCATTTGATATATCCGGTCTAGATTGAGTTAGATATTGTAGTCCACTGATCATAGATCTATATAATGTCTAATTAACACAATAAGTATCATCATCATTAATCATCTTACAACCAGTAACCATAGGAGTTCCTACCAGTTTTGAATCTTCCATACCAAATTTCTTCAATAATTCTCTAGCATACTTAGATTGAGTAATAAAAATTCCTTTATCTAGCTATGTAACTTGAAATCCAAGAAAGAATTTCATTTCACCAATTATAGAAATTTCAAATTCTATTTGCATTTCATCGGCAAAACCTTTACTCAACTCATCATTTCTACCAAATATGATATCATCAATAAATACTTTAGCAATCAAGACATTATCATCAACTATTTTGAACTATAAGTTACTATTTGTTGTACCTTTTCTAAAACTAATATTTGTTAAATACTTGTCCAATCTAGCATACCAAGCTCTAAGAGCTTTTTTTAATCCATACAAATCTTCCTATAATTTGTAAACCATATATCTTTCTTTGCTTAGAGTAAAACCATCAGTTTGCTCAATATAAACATATTCCTCTAGTTCACCATTTAAGAATGAAAACTTAATATCCATCTAATAGACCTTAAATTCATTATAAGTTGCATATGCAAGAATTATTCTAACAACTTCAAGTCTAGCAATAGGAGAAAAAGTCTTAGTAAAATCTATACCTTCTATTTGTGAATAACCTTTACATACTAGTCTGCTTTGTTTGGAACCACTTTACCATCTTCATTTAGCTTATTTCTAAATACCCACTTATTACCAATCACATTCTTGTCAACGGGTATGGGAACAAGGATCCAAGTCTTGTTCTTTTCATTTTGATCAAGTTCTTCCTTCATTTCTTTCATCCAACTCTCATCATTACATGCTTCTTTAACATCTTTAGGCTCAAATTCAGATAGCAAACAAGTTTCATCATTAGCAATTTTTCCTCTAGTCCGAACACCTCTATTCTTCAACCAATAATGACATCTTTAGAATGATTAATCCTTGAATACCTTAGAGTCTTCAATATAGGATTTGTAGAAGGCCCCTTGGTGCATGTAATAAACAAATTAACCAATAAACTATCCAAAATATGCAACAAAGTGACACCAATATTTTATCATGGAAACCCTAATTAAGGGTGAAAACCATAGTGGGATTTATAACCCACTAATAATCTGCACTCTCCTGAAGTGTTCCCTATTAAAGGCCTAGCCCTATTAGGATCTTATGATGATGCTTGATTAGGAGCAGACCCTATTAGGAGTCACCCAGTTAAGGGATTTACCTCTAGCCCTATTAGGAGCTTTACCCTATTAGGAGTAACCTTGTCAAAGGATCTCAAGACCTAGTTAAAGAGTCACCATGTTAAAATATTTACAAATCAGACCTATTAAAGTCTACTTGGTTAAGGGATTTTCTTGTAGAAATTGTTAAGAATCAACAAGTATAATGATCTAGATATAGCACTCCTTTTCTTGTTTGGATCAAATTAAGCACAAACACTGCTTCTTATTGTAGACAATCTTTTCTCTTCACTTGACTGCACCTTCACATCCATGATCTACAACTTCATCATTGACCAATTTACATATAAATATATTTTCACTAACAAGGTCAGTCATTGCCTTAAACATGACCTAATACATTTGAATTTCATCATTACAATTCATTCCCACTTGATCTTTGAACCCTCAAAAGTGTTACCAATTTTTAATTACAATATCAAGTCCATGTCGGCCTTTAAATCCATCACACGCTCGATTTAAATCAAGAATAGTCAAATATTTTGAATTCTTCAACATTCTTCCAACACTTGATTAAATTCGATCACCTCGAATAATGTAACATCAAATAATCATTACAAATTTGTTATGCCCCATCACCTTGCTACCTAGATCATGAAAATTTTTACCACAATTGGTCACCGCATTATCACCACTCACTGATCTAACATTAATTGTTCAAACATGTTCAAACATTCTGCTATCTATCGTAGAGTGATCTTCTATCACCTGAAACCATACCTTGAAATACACTAATCATGTAGCGATCATAATAGCAATCCCATAGCTTAGTCAAGATACTTATACCATGACCACAATGCTTGAATCCATACCGATTTGATAGAACAATCAAATAATTCAATGTATGTCATTGTCCAATCTCTTGTCTTCATTGATGCTCTTCAATTGATCATAACTCTCTCTCCATACTTATTTTTAGCCTCTGGAATTCAACATACAACATCTAGAAACATCTCTAAGTCTCCCATAAGGACCACACCCTCCAATTCCTTCACAAACTCTCTACACATTGGATTCAATAACTCAAACACTTATCATC
Organism: Chamaecyparis obtusa; assembly: GCA_027943335.1. Lineage (NCBI taxonomy): Eukaryota > Viridiplantae > Streptophyta > Pinopsida > Cupressales > Cupressaceae > Chamaecyparis > Chamaecyparis obtusa. The sequence continues at coordinate 550,356 of BSBK01002077.1, read as the reverse complement.
TCATTGTCAACCAACACATTACTAAGTTGACATCAATGGCAACACAATAACTGATATCCTTGTCATTAAACCTGTACCATAAAATTCTCAATAATCTCTGCAACATATGTGCATTAGTTATGCCATCATGATCTTCATTATGATGATGATGTGCTATACTGATTGGAAATGAGGCTTGATGTTATTAATTGCCTTTTTTCACACAAGAGAAATTATTACAATAAAGAGTATGACTGATTTAAATTTGCACAAATTTGACATCGTCATCATTGCCACTAGTTGTGTATATATTTGTGGTGATGGAAATGTTATGCAAAAATATTATCAAAAGGATGGTTATTTATGGCACTATAATTTCACTTGCATCAAGTGGATTTTTTTGGCCATTTTTTTGTCCTTCTCATATTTAAGTGAACTTCCAATATTTCCTTTTTGGTTCAAAGAAATCACTATGGTTTTATGCAATTTTTTGTTTACAATTATCTAATAGTTGTAAGTGTGAAAAAGGAAGCTATGAGGGGTTATTATAAACATTCTAAGCCCAATCATTGTGAATAATTAAGACAAAATGAATATTTGTGGGACCTGTTTGATAGAGCGGGGATGATTACTTTCTTCCTGGCTATGAAGGGTTACAACATGTTGTCAACTAAATTTTGCAACTCTTGGTAAAGGGGAACTGCTACTATTAGCGATATCAAGTTTGCAGTCACTCTCGCGCTCATAGTAGAGGTTATTGGCCTAAAATGTGAAGGGAGAAATGTTGAAAAGAAAAGATAAAGAGATTACAATGTGTTTATAAGGAAGTTATTTGAAAATGGTGAAGGTTCAATAGTGCTTTAGAATGGCTATGATCATTCAATCCTACTACCTTTTTATGCCATGGTAAGTTTTGATGTAATGAAATACTTTACTCTAGAAGGGTGTTCGACCACTATCCATGGGCACCACCTTTCTTTTCTGAACCATATCTACTATGGTGAAAAGATTGATCTTCCTTTTTATGTATTCTCCTCTTTGAGTGCTAGTATCAATCAAGGGGCTTCCTCTCCCCTTCACCAGGGATCAATTTTTTCCCCTTTACTGCTATGAATTTGATCATTCTCCCCAACATAGTCACCTAATTACCTACCCTGGTAACCCATGTGATAATGTTAAAGCCCCTCATGGCTTAGTGGATATGGAGTTAATTGAAACCAAACCTTTATCCTCCAATAAGAGAAACCCCATCTCAAGAAAGAAAGGAAAATCCTTGAAAAAACCACCTAAGAATGAAGCCATAAAGGTTGTGCTCCTCTAAACTACCCTTGAAAAATGTAAAGCCCTTGCTCCTAAACCCGGTTCTTCAAAAGCCAATAAAAATAGGAGTAAAGTTCCAAAAAACAAAAGTATAACTATTGACTTGGATGAGCTTGAGTCAAATAAAGAAGTAGAAGAAAAATAGGAAGGTAATAAATAGGATTTAAGTCACAAGGAATAATGCTTTGCATGCCTCATTGAGAAGGATAACAAAGGAAAGAATGTAGTGGGGGTAGAACCAATTTTTAATGAAGAGTACACTCCAAAGGAGGATAATTCTTTAGAGGACTTAGAAGATGAATACTATACAGCTAAAGAAGAGGAGCTAGAGGATATTAGCGAAGACCAAATAACTAATTTGAAGGAGCCTGAAGAAGAAGTTGAAATGTTAGACCAAAGACTTCCTTCTCCTATCAATTTTGGGGAAGAAGTTATGGGAATAAGGGCTCAAGACCCTCCCCTATGGAGAATGTTGACAAAAGAACTGATTTGAAGGCCCAAATTGTAGACATGTAGGTTAGAATCAAAGATCTGGAAACCAGAGCAAAAGAGTTCCATAAAAGAAAAACTCATCTGGGTAGAGCTATTAGTTAGCTTTGTGTTACAATGGATAGAATTATGAGAAAATTGGTAATGGGCTTTGTTTTAGGACAAAGAAAGTTAAGACAAAAGGCTAAGAAGCAATAGGGAACTAGGCAATAACAAGTAGAGGCTTGTCTAGATGTAGAAATGGATTAGTATGTTTGTAACGACCAAATGTAAAGGCTCTCAAGGAATTGCGAGCTTTTCAACAGTAAATAATGTTGTGTCTTTTGTTGGGTTACTACACTTCTAGCTATTTTGATGTTTAATCTTTTTTTTAGTTTAGTTCTCTTAGGTATAGCAACTTGTTATGGCTTAAGATAGATAGTTATTATTTCTCTATGTTTTACAATCCTTTAAATGTGGACTCTAATGTCTGTGTGTCTGTGCAGACGTTGTTCTTTTTTTTTTTATGGTGGTATTGTTAATAGTACTAATTTAGGTCATAATTTAATTGATATTATGATGGGTTATGGTTAAATGTTTATGGTGTTGGTAGATAGGTTAGACTTGAGGGTTGAGTCCCTAGCTAACTATGTTTTTATTACATTTTGGGTGTGTTTATAACAAGATAGTTTTTGCACTTCTAGTTGTGTGTTGTCGGTTGTTGTCTCATACTTGTTGCTTTAATGTGGTGTTTATTGTCTTAACTCTGTAAATCAAAGTCATTTTCCCTATTTATTTAATAAAAGCAAAAAAAAATTGACGAGCACTTTCTTCTTATAATATTCTTATCACATTATTTCAACCTTATTATTAGACATTTAAAAAAAAATAATAATTAGAAAGACAACAATTCTATCACTTCAAAGCTTAAAAAAAAATTATCCAAAAAGTTAGTTTACATTCCATAAAAAATAATTTATGATATGTTGAACAAAATGTATGAAATAAAATTTAAAGTAAAAAATTGAAAAAGGCCATCAATAATTGTATAATTGTTGTAATTTCGTGTCCCACATCTCTATCTACTCTTGTCACCTTGTAACTCCAATCAGAGACGATGGAACAAAATCTATAAAAGCTACTTTTTTAAGGAAAAGTTTGGAATACTTAGATCCCTATGATGAAGTTGACACGCACCTCACTTTTTCTCACATTTTCCTCATGGATATACTCATTCTACCTAATAAATATAAGTGTATTCCCCAACTTTAACTAAAGTGAAATAACACTTATTGTACCCCATTTTTATAGATTTTTTGGTTTTGTTTCTTTAAATTAATGATGGAGTTCGGTGGAGTCAAGAAGATTGAAATTTAAGGCTTCTTGTACACCTAAAATTAAAGCAATAAGTATGTCACGCATCTTTTCCCATACTTTATTAACTCGCAAAGTTCCAACAACGTTATATCTATATTTAATAGAAAGGGATTTGGTGGCATTCCATCAGAGTTAAAAAAGATTTTTCCACTGAGGAAAAATATTTTTTTATTTGTTTAACGAATTTAATTCAATATAAAAAAATTAATATATCTTGTTTTTTAGAAAATAGTTTTTAAATATTGTATTTTGTCAATGGCAAAGAATAAATAATTAAGAATGTAAAGAAAATTATATTAAAATATATTATTAATTAAATATAAAATGTTAATCATTTTTAAAATATAAAAATTTTAGAGTAATGATTGATATTATGTTTAATTTTTTTTAACTATTTATGTTGTTCAAGAGGTTGAGCATAATTAGTTAAAGTGCTGAAAATTTTTAATGTAGGGATCTAAGATTAAATCTCAATAGGACATCTAATATGGAATTCTTTCTGACTCTTGTTCTTTATAATTCGCTTCTAATGGTGTTGATGCTCTTATGAGAAAAAATATTTAAATGATAAGAAATATAAATATTAATATGAATTATTCAACAAAAATTGTAGTTTATATATTGAGATAGGGGATAGCTTTTTGCATATATCGTGATTGGGAAAAAATCTTTGAAATAAGAATGTCGATATGGAATGTAAGTTTAGGCTTAGGATGTTTTGGATGAATGCCAATATTTGTATACGAATCCATGTTTATTAAAAAATGAAAAAAAAATGTATATAAGAAAATTTATATATATTTAGAATGTTGAACTAATCTCTAAACTCTTCAAATACAATTCATGAACCAACAAAATACTTCAATCACACTATTTGTAAGAGAAAAGATTGTGCTCTAATACCATGTAGGAGCAAAGATTGTGCTTTGATACCAAGTCAAAGTTGATGAAACAACCACTGGAGCCAAGAGTCATCTACAAGCAAAACACCTATCACACAAAAGAGATCAAGCAAAGATAATATACTCTATAACAACCCTAGAATTCTATATTGATTGCACAATAACGAATTGGGATTGAGATTCATTACAATGAATGAATGACTTGCTTTATAGAAAGCAATAGTACTCCAAATATCTAGAAGACAACTCAAACTAAAAATAGAAAAATGATATGCACAATGTGCAAACTGGATCCCAACTAGACCAGACTAATATAAATTTAGGCTCAACTAAGTGAACTTAAGCTAGAGTATGAATGTGAAAACATGTGCTAAATTATACTTACTAATATACATGAGCCCACACGCGAAGTAGAGTTGGCTTGAGCCATGGGTTTTCTCCCCATTGGTCTTGGGTTCGTCTCTAAGGCTCAAGTTCACTTGATGCATGTGGCTTGCACGTAGTTTTGTACATCCCTAGAGGACTAGTCTCACCTCAACTTGCCCCTACTTAGCCCCAACTTGGCAGTATGTAAGCCCAAGGTGTAGGTTAGGTGTTGGGATAGGTCACGGGGATACCTCTAGAGTAATACACACACACACACACACACACACACAAACATGAGAGTATTCTTGAGCATGTCCATAATTAATTAATGTAATATATGTAAATGTTCATAATGCAACTAATATGCATGCTCTAACACCCCCCCTCTCCCTTAAGTGAAACTTAGGGAGAAAAAAACTCTAAGCATGAAATGCATGAATGGGTCCCAAAAACTAGGCCTAATTAGGTACCCATGTACAAACTAATGAGGTCTCTCTAACTGGAGAAAAGGATAAAAATCACATGGTAAAAAAACCCTCTTTCCAAAAGCAAGATATGCAATGAAAAAGAAAAAAAGGTACTACTTGTGGCTAAGATAAGATGAATGACTCCAATTTTCCCCCCAAGTATTGAATCAGTCACATGAGTACAATGAATATCTCCCCCCATAAGAGAGATACGAGGAGACAATGTATCAACCCCATAAGAGAGAAGCTCCAATACCAAAGATGAGGGTTCCAGGATGAATGCTAACAAAGATCCAAGAGTAGGAAACCACATTCCTCCCTTTAAAAAGAAACAAATCAAATAGCCAAGGTTGAAGCAATTGTAAGAAATGACAACGAGGGACATGTCTCATATGATAATGAGGGATGTGTCTCATGATGTGTGCCAGTAACAACTTCTCAATGGTCCAATTGTCTTAATCAAAAGAGGTCATATCAACTGAAGTAGATCCAAATAATTGTGTAGATATCTGATGAACAATCTCTAAAGGCACTAATGAGATGACATGAATGCTCAAACTACTATCAAGGAGGAATGTAATATCCTCAATCATGTCCCCAATGTCTAGAGTGTGTGATGTATCAAAAAATGTTGCACTTTTTGGCAAGTACATATCCCACTTTTCTAAGACTAGAAGGGAACATATATCTAATGCAAGGGAGGATGGGGAGAGGGGCCAAAGGCACACCCTAACAAGATCCACCTTGCAGAGATCACACACGGAAGCAACAACACAACAAGTGAGAGAGAGAATGCAAAAACTTTGATATATTAGCCTCAATTTGATTCATACATGCCAGGTTGTAATGCCTTCCCAGTTTAGGCAAGATATTACAATCAAGTATAGAAGTCCTCCAACATGCGAGGATCTACCAAGAATCTCTAATTTTCTACCTTCTATCTTCTATCCAAAAACTAACTCCCTAAACTCTAACCAAACAACTACACTTATACAAGAGGCTACTGAACTAAGTCGGCCTTCAGATCCACCATCAATGGAAGGAACACCTAGATCTAGGTCCACATGCTTCCCAATGATAGATACCAACATTAAATCTATGACCAAATATAAATGTAAGAGTCAGCCTCAACAAAAATTTAAAACAAACAACTCGGTAAGAAAGGATAACCAAGCGCTAGACAAGCATCACCGAGTGACAGGGAAATAACTGAGAGCTAGGGAGATAACTGACCAACACTAGTGAAATAAGGAAACTGAGCAACATTGAACCAATTTAGTCAAAGTAGGAACTGAGCAACACAGAAAACTTCAAACATGTTTTTGGTGACACAAGATTGCCAAGGACCTGAGATGCTCCTGCATCAAACACCTGGGGTTATTTGAAAATGAATCTCCAAATCATGAAACATGTACGATCTGAGTTGTATCCAACTCAGATTGTGAAATCCATGAACTATCTTCAATCGGTCTATTCTTCCACTTTACTAGATATTCCATATATTGTTTTCCTCTTGTACTTCTGCCCATTCTTTGTTCCAAAATCTGCTCAACTTCTTCTATTTGTTTCTTAGGATAATCCATCGGTACTGTCATTTCTTCATCCAACTCATGATACTCATACAAATCAACAATGTTGAAAATAGGTGATATATCCATGGCATCAGGTAACTCAATCTCATATGCATTTCCATTGTCAAATTTTCTCAAAATCTTGCAAGGGCCAAACTTCTTCATTTTCAGCTTCCCATATGTTCCAACAGGAAATCTGCCTTTCTTCAAATGAACTATTACTTCATCACAGACTGTGAAAGTCTTATGTCTTCTTGATCTATTAGCTCTGTCTTTGTATTTATGATTAATTTTCTCCAACTTATATTTCACATCTTCATGCAGTGTCTTCATGTACTCAGCAAATTTTACTCCTTCATCACTTCTCTTTCTTTCATCGGCAATATCCCTCAAATCTGATATACCTCTCGGTTGTATGCCATTTACAATCTCAAAAGGTGTTTTTCTAGTACTCCTATTCGTTGAATAGTTGTATGCAAACTCTGCTTGTACCAACACAAAATCCCAATTACTCGATGTGTCTCCAACTAAACATCTCAAAAGATTTCCCAAACTTCTATTCACAACTTCTGTCTGTCCATCTGTTTGTGGGTGAAATGTAGAATTATATTTCAACTCGGTGCAAAACTTTCTCCAAAGGGTCTTCCAAAAATATCCAAAAAATTTACTGCCTTGGTCAGAGATAATACTCCTCAGTAATCCATGCAATCTGACAATTTCCTTAAAGAAAAGATCTACTATATAATCTGCGTCTGATGTCTTTCTACAAGGTACAAAATGTGCCATTTTTGAAAATCTATCCAAAACAACAAATATAGAATCATTACCTCTTACTGTCTTCGGTAAGACAAGAACAAAATCCATATTGATGCCAATCCAAGGTTTCTCAGGAATAGAAATCGGTGTATATAATCCAGTATTCTGACTTACTCCTTTTGCAACTTGACAAATTCCATAACTTTTCACAAATATCTGAACACTTTATATAACTATGGCCAAAATTATTTCTCCTTAAGTAAGTTCAATGTGTTATCAATACTAAAATGTCTAGCCAAACCACTACTATGTTTCTCCTTTATCAACTTAGTTCTCATTTCTCCTTTCGTTATACACAACTGAATATCTTTAAACAACATACCTTCTTGAATAAAATATTCTTCCCATTTAGTACTCGGTTGATCTTGAATAGGTGCTCGGCACTTTCTCCATGGCTCAGAAAAATCAAGATCAGATTCATAAGAATCTCTCATGTCATCAAAGCCAAGGACTTCAATTTTCATCTCAGTCATCAAAGATCTCCTTCTAATCAACGCATCAACAACTCGATTAGTGATTCCACTCTTATGCTTTATCACAAATGTATAGCTCTGCAAATACTCAGCCCATTTCATATGTCTCTAATTCAACTTATTCTAACAACCCAAATACTATAAAGCCTTATGATCGGTATACAACACAAATTCACTTGGTATCAAATAATGTCTCCATTTCTTCAGTGCTTGAACAATAGCATAGAATTCTTGATCATACACAGAATATTTCCTTTTTGCATCATTCAACTTTTCACTAAAGAAAGCAACAGGTTTACTTTCTTGACTCAATATAGCTCCTACCGCACTTCCACTTGCATCACATTCTACTTGAAATACTTTATTGAAATCAGGCAATGCCAACACAAGCAATTCAACAACCTTCTACTTCAAAGTCTCAAAACTTTTATCAGCTCCATGTGTCCACTTGAGTTCTCTTTTATCTCCTCTCATAGTCTCAGTCATAGCATTACAAATTGAACTAAAATTCCTAATGAACTTTTGGTAAAAACTTGCCAAACGATGAAATGATCTTACCTCACTAGCATTCTTAGGTGTAGGCCAATTCAAAATAGCTTCAACCTTTTCAGGGTCCATTTTCAAACCATCAGCTAAAATCACAAATCCCAAATACACAATCTCCTCTTTCATGAAGGAACACTTTTTCAAATTTATTAGCAACTTTTCTTCTTTCAACCTCTGCAATACTTGTTTACATGCAACAAATGTTCTTCTCTGGTCTTACTGAATATCATAATATCATCAAGGTATACAATCACAAACTTACCCAATAATTTCTTTAAAACTTCATTCATCAACCTCATAAAAGTACTCGGTGCATTAGTTAAACCAGAAGGCATAACCAACCACTCATACAAACCTTCTTTTGTCTTAAAAGAAGTCTTCCACTCATCACCTTCTCTAATTCTGATATGATGATACCCACTTTTTAAATCAATTTTGGTAAAATACTTTGCTCCAGTCAAACTATCCATTATGTCATCCATTCTCAGTATAGGAAATCTATATTTCACTGTTATCTTGTTAATTTCTCTAGAATTAGTACATATTCACCATTCTCCATTCTTCTGAGGTGCCAATACAGAAGGTACTACACAAGGACTCAAACTTTCTCTTATCAAACCTTTCTGCAACAATTCTTGAATCTGTCGATTCAATTCCTGATTCTCGGTAGGTGTCAACCAATGTGGTGCCTTATTCAGTAAACTAGCTCCAGGGATTAGATCCATGCAATGATCAATGCTTCTCTTTGGTGTAAAACCATCAGGTACATTATTAGAAATGATTTCACTGTACTCAGTGAGTAATTTATCAATCTCCTCAAGAACACTATCCTCTATTTTCTTACTCGGTTTGTTAGGAATCACAACAAAAACATACATCATTCTTCTTCAAATCGTTAACAAACTTTCTTCCTTCCATCAAACAAACTTTCACAGATGTACAAACATTATCAACAGGTTCTTCAACCAAAGGTAACAAGATTTGTCTTCTTCCTTTAGCCCAAATAGTGTATTTATGCAATCTCCCATCATATATAGCATGTCTATCATATTGCCAAGGTCTACCCAACACAATATGACAACAATCCATAGGCATGATATCACATAACACCTTATCATAATACTTTCCAATTTTCAAATTCACATAACATTGTTCACTTACCAAGAGTGTATGCTCATCTTTGATCCATGAAATCTAATAGGGCTTCAGATGTTCCAACCTTTTCAATTGCAACTTTGTGACCATTTCCTCAGATGCCAGATTCTTTGAGCTACCACTATCAATGATTACCTTCCAAACTTCATCAGAAACTCTACATCTGGTCTTGAACAAACTTTTCCTTACCCTATCTTCCTTATTACTTTCACTCCAGAGTGCTCTCCTCACCATCAAGTTATTTTCCTTCTCAGGTTCATTCGGTGACTCTTCTTGTACCAAAGCATTTCTATTGTTACCAACCTTCTTACTTGTATGTGTACACTTAAATGATCTATGTCATTCTTCTCCACAATTTTAACAAGTTCCTCAGAAACCACCTTTGTTATAACCACCTTGGTAGTTACCCGCCTTTGCCTCTAGATGAACTTTCTCCTTTCCACTCGATCTTTCCTTTATCCAGAGTTGTCTTTTCAGGTTGAGATCTACTATTTTCACCATGAGATCTACCTCTTCCTCTAGGGAATCTACCACCTCTACATCTTTGTCTTTGCTCATGTCTCTTGTTCAATTTCTCCTCAGCTTTCAATGCAAATTGATAAGCCTCTTCAATGTTCTCCAATTTGACCAAATTGATTTATTCTTGGATGGAAACTCTCAAACTATTCAGGTATCTAGAAATTCTTTCCACATCATCTTCATCATGTCTAGATCTAATATCTAATCTATAGAATTCCTTAGTATATTCTTTTACTGAGCTATCTTTCTGCCTCAAACTTTGCATTCACCTAACTAGGTTAAAATATGATAATCACAAGGTAAGAACTTTCCTTTCAATTTATTCACCATCTTATTCCATACCTTGATTTAATCTTTTCCTTTCCTCTTTCTGTCTAACTGCAGATGCTCCCACCACAAGGATGCATGACTTTTCAACTTTGTGCTTGCAATTTTCACCTTCTTTTCCTCAGGTACATTCTCATATTCAAAATACTTTTCCATCTCGGTGATCCAATCCACCAATTCATTAGAATCCAATTTTCCACTATACTCAGGAGGATTAAAGTGTGGTTTAGACTTTATATTTGCAAAATCCTTCAACTATCTTTCCTCACCTTGATCCATCGCCGGTGCAGGTTCTACATCAACTTGTTCTTCCTCAATTTCATCATCACTAACATCTTCAAGATGTCTTCCTCTTCTATGGGTTGTTTTAATAGCTTCTAATCTAGCAAAAAGTTTTCTCAACATGTCTGCAAACCCTGGGTCCGCATCTCGCCTCCCATGAACCATTTTGAACCCTCTGCAATTGTAGGCTAGATCGTAATTTGCTACCCCACAAAAATTCAACTAGGGTTTCACAAGAAAGAACCCTCAAACCTACATTCGTAAACCTAGATCCAGATCTCACTTCGCTTTGATACCACCTAACACAAGGGAGGATGGGGAGAGGGGACAAAGGCACACCCTAACAAGATCCACCTTGAAGAGATCACACGTAGAAGCAACAACACAACAAGTGAGAGAGAGAATGCATAAACTTTGATATATTATCCTTAATTTGATTCATACATGTCGGGCTATAAGGCCTTCCTGGTTTAGGCCAGATATTACAATCAAGTATAGAAGTCCTCCAACATGCAAGGATCTGCCAACAATCTCTAACTTTCTACCTTCTATCTTCTATCCAAAAACTGACTCCCTAAACTCTAAGCAAACAACTACACTTATACAAGATGCTACTGAAACAAGTCAGCATTTAGATCCACCATCAATGGAAGGAATGACCAGATCAAGGTCCACATGCTTCCCAATGATAAATACCAACATTAAATCCATGACCAAATATAAATGAAAGATTTGGCCTCAACAGAAATCCAAAACAAACAACTCGGTAAGCAAGGATAACCGAGTGCCAGACAAGCATCATCGAGTGCTAGGGAAATAACTGAGTGCTAGAGAGATAACCAACCAACACCGGTGAACAAAGGAAACTGAGATACACCGAACCAACTCGGTCAAAGCAACAATTGAGAAACACAGAAAACTTCAAACATGTTTTTGGTGACACAGGATTGCCAAGGACCCAAGATGCTCCTGCATCAATATCCTACAAAATTGAGCTAAATTTTAAAGAAGTAAGAGGTGGATGAGAATGTATAAAAAGAGCCTCAACAACCATGGTGGTTGACTTAAATACACATAGGTTCAAGTGACCAATCCATTCCACGTATATGTGATCCACTCTCAATGCATAAAAGGTAGAACTAGTCAAAGGAACTGCATGCTAAATGGGAGAAAAATGAGAGAAATAATGGAATCATGATGCATGATCAACTCTACTAACCACAATGATCTCTCCACTATGTTGGTCTCTAATGAGTACTGAATCAAGGGTGAACTCAAGTTTTTTTTCCCACTGTGAGTAATTTGGTCAATGGAAAGAAGATTGGAAGATAGTGAAGGGACATAGAAAATATCTTTGAATGTCTCACAATCAACCTCAATAGAACCACTCAATTAACACTCATGTAAGTGTTATTACCCATAAAAATATGTGGAAAGTAACATGATCAAATGAAGAGAATATACCTTTTGAAGATATGTTACCCCCCTTATTTTTGTCTATGGTTAAAACTCCATATCTAGCAAAATTAAGATGTACTTTATGATTCCATGCTTAATGATTGGTCTAAGTTTTCTCTCTTCTTGAACCTTTTTAGCATCTATGTATTTTTTCATTATGAACCAAAGGGTTGAACTAGTGCTCAAAGTTCAAAATTTCATGGTTCAAAGTTCACCTAGCATACATTTGTTTTGTGTGGCTTTATCTATAAGAGTTGATATGTAGCATTAGTCATTGAACTTGAAACTTTGAACCTCTTAAAATTTAAGGTTCAATATTCAAGGTTCATCAGTAGGATAGACTAAAGGCATTTATTTATTTTTGGCCTTAGCAAGTGCCAAGCCATGGTATCACTTGTCTTATGTGTGTCATGGTCAGTCTTGTGTTACTTTATATAATGGAATTGAAACTTTAAACCTCTTTCGGGATGGTTCAAGAATTAAAGTTTGCTTCATTTTGTTGATAATGATACACTTAAAGTAAATGGATGGAAAGTTTGGCACACGGGAAGGAATATTCCAAGGATATCAGGATTTGAAAATCTGATTATGAAAAGTAATCATGAAAACTTAAGCCTTTCATGTGGAAGTAATTTATAATTAATAAGGTGTCAGATTTTTGTCTAATCAAGAGTTATTTCGCATGCTTGTATTAGTTATTTTGAAGGATGTGAATATCTTATTTTTATTTTTTTACCTTTATATATGTATGAGCTTTAAATTCTTCCCTTATTTATAAGCTATGAAGTGTTAAGGAAGTAAAGAGCAACAGAGGTAAACGTAGCATCACATTTCAAAAGTAGCATAATTTTGATGAATACGATAGGTGAGTTTTGAAAATCTCTTCTCGCACTATTGTTACTTGTTAAGAAATAGGGAAGTAGGAGAAGGATTTCTTTTTCTCAAATATAATTCTTCTGCATCTTTGAATTGTATGGAGAATTTGTTAGAAGTCGCTATGAGGCTATTCCTTTCAAATTTAGGACGCACCTCTTGCTTGGTCAGTACTTGCTTGAATTAGATGAAATCTCTTTAGCTCAAACTAATTTAGAGGAACTCTTTGATAGAGCTAAGAACCCAGAATAAAATTCCATGATGGGTAGGATAGTGCAAAGTGGTTTGATAGAAGTAGTTGCATTTCCTACTATTGCACCCTTCCTAGAATTGGTAATGGAATGCATGAACTGGTATGACTCTAAAAATAGGTGTATTATGAAAATTGATGGAAGTGACCTGGTTAATATTGATAGAGAAATAGTAATGGATGCCATGGGGATCCCTGAAAAAGAACCCTATGAAGATTGGTCAATTAATACATCGTATTCTATCTTTTTAGAAAAGAAAAGTGTTTACAGAAGTGTAATTGCTAGGAACTAGCTTCTTTGAACATAGAAAGGTGGCTCCAGATTATCCATACCCCAAACCAAAGAGCATCTCATAGTCGAAGTAAGAGACATTGTCATACTACTTAACATGATTAAAGGAAATTCTATGCATTCTACTGGGAAGACTAGATGTATTTTTATATTTAAGTAATGTTAAGTGGTCAGAAGTATATAGATTGAGCTCAAGTAATTGTTGAAAAACTGCATGAGGGTCTAAGTAATTTTGTGGGAACATAAAAATTCTACATGTCTTATTACTTGTTTTATATTCTAACATGTACTAGAGAATTGCAGGGTCTCTATTACATGCCCTAGGTGGATGAAATTGAAATTTACAAATATTACCCACATCTACAATGATAGAGATATGTCAAAAAATTCATGAGGGTGAATGATGTTTTCACTGGAAGGTTAGTTTATGAGCTACAGGAAAATGTGAACAAAAGAATATCAAATGAACCAATGGATCTGGTCAATATCTATGGAAGTTATTTTATTCAATTCACAAGGTTCACTTATATCAGCATAGGACAATTCAAAGGTGAACCTTTTAGATTTCCCAAATATGCCTTGGACATCCATGTATTAATTGAAGTCTACAGATAGTGAGTCCGTATTGATAAAAAGATAAAGGAAAAGAGAAGATCTGGAGTTGTGTTCCCAATAGAACTTGGTAACTATAGCTATAAATTTGTATCTGGTGCACTAAATTTGGAGTTAGAATTCGAAAGGTTGAACATTCAACTGTACATTGCCAGATGCAAATTTTATAGATGGTATGCTTTGGCCTATCTAAATGTTGAAAAAGAATTCAACCATGTTTCTTAGTTAGAAGATTATTGGGAGAATTGTCGTGATGATTTTGAGGTTAGAAGGAGGCTATGGTGTAGGTTTCCCCTTAAGCATATTGTTACTATGAAATTGGCAATGAATATTTATTGGGTTCATGAAGAAGAAGGAGAAAGTGTATTGGATCCTAAATTAAATAATAAAATCCAAGGTCAACCAATTATAGAGATAAATTGGGAAAAAAAAGATAACATTCAAGATAAATCATTTAATGTGATTACAAGAACAGAGAGATGGTTAAAAGACTATCGGTTCGAAAAAGTGTCAATGCCCAGTTGTGGAAATCATTCAGTTGATCATGTAGTTTCTGTTTTGCAGTCTCCTATTGCTCCTTCTAATCAATTTGTTGATGTTGCAGGTACTATGAATATTAAAACTAAAGGATTTGTAACAAGGAAGTCAAAGAAGGCCTCCCTGAGTCCATCCTCTATTCGCGTAACTCGGTCCATAAGTAAGAAGAAGAACAATAAGAGTTCAAAGGACCAAGTGATCATGGACTTAGATTATGTTGAAGAGGTATTTGAAAATATGGAGAATCAAGTGTCAAAAACCCTGATGTGGATAATGTAGACAAGGAAAAAGAACCAGAGGTTAATCCACATCCTTTAAATGACATGATAGTGACAAACCCAACTAGTACTTAGATGTAGTTAATGAAGAATGCTCCAAGTGCTCCAAAATGGTTGGAAACTTAAATTGCTAAGAAATGCAATGTAGTTCTAATTTCAATACTAGTTGAAGATATGGTGAGAAAATGTCTTGAAAGAATGACTAAATCCAAAAAGTTGAAGACAAAATCCATGGTGGAAGTTGATGAAATCATGGGACAGTAGATGGAAGAGACGGATAAACCAGTTATGAAAAAAAGTGTGGAGGGCACCTCGTATAAGGACTTTGTTATTAAGAAGATTGATTTTGGGCTCGCCTCGGAGTCATCTATGCTAAACATATGAAGTCCTCTACTAAAATAATGTTATCTAGAGCTTGGAAAGATGAACGCAACAAAAGAGAACTAAAACAAATAGTGAAGCATATGGAAATATATATAGATGCCATACATAATGCAAATCCACAACCACTTTCTAAAATGAACCTTTCTTTTGATCCCAAGTCCCTAGTAAATAAAAAACTATTGTATTAAATCCAAAGGAACAAAATCATTACAAAACTATTTCATGACTAGATAGAATCAATAACACAATAGGGAACTAACTATATTTCTAGTCTAGTTAAGGTTAATGGGGATGCAATAGGGGTAAGAAAATAATTGTAAATAGAAGTGGCCTCTTGAGAGAGAGAAAGCCAAATGGACAGTGGTGGTTACACAGATGAATGACATGCAAAAGTTCAGTGTTATCAAATTCCTTGTTGAGAAACTAGTAGCAGACCTGGATCATAATGTACTTTAGGTTTCCAATAAAAATATAGAATGGAGAAATTCCATCATCAAGCAAGGAAATGAGGAATCATTCAATTTGCTTAAGGAATTGATAAAACTTACAAGCATTATGAAAAAGGACTTGAAGTGCATTGACATTTAGTTCCTAAAGGATGAATTGATATACTTAATTTTGGGTTAAGTATGTATGTGGATTTAAAGAAGGTTTTTATCTGTGAATAAAAATATATTTATTTCCATTTCAGATATGTGAGTTTGAAATATGTTGAATGGATCTTTGTTGGGATTAATTATTTAGTTGCAGTATTTAGTTACTTCTTTATAATATGATCATATGAATATCTGAATGGGATTGATCTATGATTTTATCTGATAGTAGTTATTAGAATTAATAAAATGTCTATGATATTTTTCCATTTAATAATAATTTGAATGCATTCGTGTCATATTGATGAATAAATGTTAAATGTCTTTCTTACTTTCTGGTAAAAAGTTTCTCCATAATTTTACTGATGTTTGATCGATTCCTTGAAAATCATATAGGGAGGCTACACCTTTAATGTAGAGGATAAACTATGAGTAGCTCACCCAATTGTTGGTTTAGTTTGATTCTTTTTTTAGTGGTTAAGAGAGTCATTTTTTTACTAAAATGTATCAAGGAAAAATCTATTAACCAACAAAATTTTGGTGACTCTCCTGGGGAACTAAACAAATGTTATTTAATGAAAGATAGTCTCCTTGGCATGCGATACAATGGTATTGTCCAATCAAAATATATTTCCTATGTTATAACCTAATTTGGGATTTCAGGATGAGCAGGATGATATCATCAGTCAATTGAATACATCGACATGGCATATGAGAAGAAGTCTAGAGGATTATAAGAGAGAAAGCTTGGTGTTAGAGAGAGAAGAGGATTTAGCTGCTAATTTGAGGTTCCTATTAGAAAGGCAAAGAAGAAGACAAGTAGAGAATCAAAATGCAAACCAAGCCCTTAATCATGCTCTTCAAGCCCCAAGTCATCCAGAACACCCAACCAATTAGTAGAAATACATGTACTTCTTATTTGTACAAATTGAATTCGAGGAGATATTCTAGATCATTAAGACAAGGAGTTGTTGATTCTATTTTTCAAGCCTTACAAAATATGAAATTTGTAGTGAGTCTTACACCCACTAGATGATCTAGAAGTAGACCTCCCTCTCCACCTAAAACTATCATTTCTCCAATGTGCCAAGCATTAACCTTGCATATTACCATCCTCCCCATTGTTATAAACTTTACTCCTTATACTTAAGCAATGGCCTAGCTGTATGCACCCTAAAATGGTCGCCTAGACTTTGGGCCCCCATTTAGCAATTTATCAAATCCCTGAATCAATACTTTCAAATATCAACAATATCAATTATATCAATTTCCTTGATCAAATCATAATCAATTCAATATTTCCTAAGGTTTGAGCCTTATTTAATTTAAAAGAGAAAAAAATAAAAATCTTATTTAATTAAGAGAACATGCTCCCTTTTAATTAATTAAAAATCTTTTTTAATTAAATAATAAAATCACTTTATCCTAAGCCTTTATTTAATTAAAAAGAATTTCCTCCCCTTTTATTTAAATAAAAAATCTCCACTTTTCTTCTTATCCTATGTTGCACAAATAAAACATTATTCTTATTTTATAAAAAGAGAAAAAATACTTTTTGTCTCATATGGATACTAAAGTCAACTCCTATTTTCCTATTGGAGGATATTTGTGCACAAGGATCAAGCTTCTTTTTTTGCTCCACCATTGATTAAGTCTTTTTCCTCTTAATCTCAATGGTCCATTTTCATCTCATTTCTTATAAAAGGAGAGCTCTCTTCCTCATTTGCATCTTAGGTTTTCATGTTAATATTATGCTACAGGTTTTCTAGGTCATTTGGAGCTCTTTTTGAAGACACTCTTGCAATCCAAGCTTTGAAAACTTTGTTGCATCTCATTTCATATTTGCTTTCATAGTTGCATGATAATGGAATTCTTAGTGTAGATTTACTTTTATGCAATAGATTAATCTCACATAGTCTAAATAGGAGGGATTGGTCACATTTGTTCTTTCCTTTCATAGATTAGTTGCATTGTACTTTCATTTCCATAAACTAGATTGCATTCTCATTCTTAGCTTACTTGCATTGCATTGCATACATTTGGATTTCATTAGAGATATTGGCATTGTTGCCCTTGTCTTTTATTTAGAATCTCTCATTGTGTGGTTGACTAGCAAGGTCATGAGTTCATAGCTCTAGCTGAGAGAAATTTTACAAATCTTGCAACTCCATGCATAGAGAGCTATGGATCGATTTGTGAGGGCTCATTCTTGAGTTTCCTTGCATGTAAGGATTCATAGAAGTGTACTACTTTTGTGTGTATATTTTTGGTGCCCACCATGGGGCAACCCACCTCTTGCATGCTGATTTTGATTATTTTTGGAGCTAACCCTTGTGCAGATTTGTTTGGAGATGGAAAACCCTAGATTTGAAAGATTTGATCATATCTCTCAAATCACTTGTTTTTTTGGTCTAAATTTTTTTTTTCAAGTTGGCAACATATCAGAGAAGCTCCAATAAAAAATTCATAATTTTTTGAGGTATTTTCAATTTTTTATAATTTTTTCTTGATTTTTCATAAAAAAATTAATTTTTAGTGCAAATTAGCATATTTTAAAGAAATTTTTACATTTTTAGAAATCTCTTCAAATTCTACAAGGGGTCTATTCATTGTTTTTTTAATTTAGAGGTCATATCATAGCTCATTTGGTCAATTTATAAAAACTAGTCTATTTTGGGAAAGTGGCTCTCTAAGGCACAAATAAAAAGATCTTGTTAAAATTTTGACATTTTTGGAAAGCTCTTTATTTTTTGATAGAGGTCTCTTTTCTGCATTTTAGGTTTAGGGTCCAAATTCATGTGGTATAAGTCCAATCTTGTTGACAAGGTCAAAAAATCAAAATTAAAAAAAGGGTATTTGATGATTAGCATGCACTTATTTTTCACATGGTTCAATGCATGATATGAGTTTTCATTTAGATTATTTTTTGGCTATTATTTCTCCTAACAATTGATTTTCAGATCTAACCACCTTAGGGTTTGCATAAGTTGAGTATACATTGCATATCTTGTTTGCTTGTTTGCTTGTCTTGTTCATTGGAAGGTTCGTGGCTTGCTTTCATGGAGATGCTTAACAAAAAAATAAAAATGAGGTAAAATATACTAAGCGCATTGCTTTGGACTTGAGGTATTTTGTTACATCTCTACAACATTTAGATTTTGGGATTAAAAATGAATCTCTCATGTGTTTGGCTTGAGTGTTTACATGCTTTCATAGAACACATTTCAATTGATGTTCTTAATGCGAAATGAATGAACATAGATTTGCTTTCATACAAGTTTTTGTAAGTGAATGCTTGTGTTTAAACCTTAAGTAATTCTTGGTTTCAATATCAAATATCTCATTGAGTGATTGAGGGCATGGATTCATTCCTTGTTTACATAGAGAGTTAAATGCACCACTTTGTAGACTCACTCTATGTTTACTTGAAAAGTTAAATATTCCATTGTTCAACCTTTTTCATTTGTGAGTAGTATTGATAAGAAATTTTAGAGTACTTTTGATTGATCTTGTTAGCTAAATTGGGTGTTGGACTCGCTTATTTCTAATCGCCCCTCATTTCTGCCCTTTGGATGCAAGGTTAGCATTCATACATAAGGGAGGGGTCTACTTGAAAAGATCGTTAAGTGTTCACAAAGTTCTCCCTTTTATGCTTTCTTGATCTCATTAGTTTTCTAAGGTGTGGACTCACTTTGAGTTTGTGTGAGGAGTTAAATGTTCCACTTTTGGACTCACTTTGAGTTTGTGTGAGGAGTTAAATGTTCCACCTTGTGGACTCACTTCACATTCACTTAAAGAGTTAAATGTTCCACTTTTGGACTCATTTCACATTCACTTGAAGAGTTAAATGTTCCACTTTTGGACTCGCTTCACATTCACTTGAAGAGTTAAATGTTCCACTTTTGGACTCACTTCACATTTACTTGAAGAGTTAAGTGTTCCACCTTTAGTGCTTCTGATACTTTTGATAGTGAATTACTTAATTTTATTTTTAGAAGGCCTGCTTGGGGACACACCACCTCAAGGGATGACCTTAACTCCTGTGTTCCGGTGGAGTATAAATAGAAGGTGGTGAATCGAAAGACACCTCTCTTGGGAATTGAGTTTGATATCACTCTTGGCTAAGCCTCAAAGAACTTTATACCTTTGAGAAGTGAAGGAGGAGATTTGGGTTACCATCTCCCCTCGGCTATGTGATTTTGAATTCTTCTCATCTACAGATTTGGGCCTCACGTACCTTGCATATATTGAGGACTCCTTTTAGAAAGCCACGTATATCTTTGTAGACAACTTGTTAAGGTGTTGTTGTGTTCTATGTGCCTGCTAAAACATTTTCAAGAACATACACAAGTAGAACCTTTAAGGAGTAGAAATACTAAGTCACTATCCTTGTTCATGCACAAGTTTGCTTTGCCCCTTGCTCATTGTTTGAAGACAATTGCTTGCTTGAACTCCTTGATTGTTGTCTTATGTGCTTGATAAAATGCTGGAAATCTATTAATGTGTCTGATTAAACCACAAAACAACTAAATTCCTGAGTTGAAACACCCAACTTTTTATAGCTTGCTCGATTTTCTATCCTGTCATTAGAGACTTGTTTTGACTTTAAATCTCTTGTTTCTGCCCTCTAGGAATAGCATCAATTGGTTTACAAGGCCACTTTAGAAATAGTTGTCAAGTTAGAAGGTTATTCTTGGTGAGAAAGCTTATCTCTAGAATTGTTAGCTACATTCTTGGAGAATTTTAGTGCTCTTATTGTCCAAATCACTTTCATTTAATCAATTTTAATTATATGTTGGCCTAGTCCAACCTCCTAATTCAAAAGTGCAAAGATATTCATCCTTTGATTTTAGCACCTCTTTAACAGTGTTGGTAAAGCCCCTTTATTTCTATCTTTTCATTTCATTTTGGACAATAGAGAACTTTGATTATCCTAGTTTGGTGTTGACACTTTGCGAGGTCACCCTATCATTAATAATCTCTTTCTTTCATGTCAGTTACAACAAGGTACCAAGTCAATCAAGGGAAGTGACCCCCTATTGTCTTTAGCCAGTTACCACCAGTTAAGACTCGTCAACAACATAAGGGAAAAGGACCCCTTTTTGATCAATCTCCTAAGAGTGAATCTGATATTTGTTTTAATCTAAAAGGTAATCCTAGTGAAGTAAGTACCTCTTTAGCACCCATTTCATCAAGTATGGACATGCGTTACACCTTCACTCAACAACAAAGAGAAGCAATGAACCAGACTCTTGATGACATGTTTCAACGGCATAGGGGTAACATGATGTCTGCTAGGTCTGCATATGCTAGTCCACCTGGATCACCCCCGATCAACACAAGGTATCTTGATGCTCACCAACGAGATGAGAGACATCACCAACAAACTCACTCAGATTCAAGGTCACAACACGAAGACCAGAGCAATGAGTAGTGACCACCACATCAATGCAACCAATGCAATCAGATAGTCAAGGCAACCTTCTCCACTTAGAGATACCTCTTGATATACAAATACAAGATTGAAGAGCATTGAAAGGGAGAAGCAAGCCTATCTAGATGAACAAGCTGCTAAAAAGGAGAAATTTAGACAACTAGAGGAAGAGGAACATGCATTATTGGACATAAGAAAAAGAGTCGCTTAAGAAGAAGAAGATAGACTCTATGCACAACTCCAAAACTGATTCAATGGGAGGGGTACTAATAGTAGGACCCACTCACCCCCGTCTACTCCCTCACCAAGTCCTAAAAGAAGGTCAAGGATGCCCTCAAGATCCCAAAGTCCTAGAGGTAGAAGGACTTCAAGATATGATCACCATAGGAGACAGTCACCTCCTAGACTTTCAAAGCAACCCTCCCAGTGAGCACATCATGGCTCACAACATGGAGGAAGTTATGCCAACTTCGATCATATAGATTTTATGACTATTCAACAAGAACCATCCTTTCAAGCATATGTAGAAAGGTATGTGGAACAAAACAAGGATCAGTTCCTAGAAAGTCTCATCAACAAAGGTGCTAAGGTCCCATATAATTTTGATGTGGACCAAAAGGTAAAGAAGCAAGATCCATCAACTAATGAGGTGATCAAACAACTTCAAAAGGATATAGAAAGGATGAGCGCTCCTAAGAGCACATTTAATTTGGACTCCATATGTCCCAACCCAATTGACAAGAGTGTGGTGTTGGTTGAGTTTCTTAAGAAAGTTGAGTTTCCAACCTATGACAAATATGATGGCGTTGGTGACCTTCACGACCATGTTAGACAGTTCTACATAATGAGCTTTTCTTTTCACCATGAAGACTCCTACTTGATGAGATTATTCCCAAGGAGTCTCAAGGGTCAAGCCATGGAGTGGTTTACTAACCTTACTCCTGCAGTTAAGACATTTAGAGAGCTTGTGGAAAGATTTGTTCAACATTTTGCTTACAACTTATCAAGGTCGGTCACCATGCTTGATTTGTGCAAACTCAAGCAAAATCAAGGGGAATCCTTTGTTACCTTTCTACAAAGATGGAGATGTTTGTGCTCGAAATATCCAAGGACAATTCCTGAGGAGGAAAGAATAGACATCATTGTGAACAACTTGATATCGAAATTAAGGTATGAAGTAAGGAAGATCCCAATTAATTCTTTTGATACCATGGTAGAAGTGGCATGTCGCATAGAGGATGTCCTAAAAGAACAAGGAATTTTGGCCAAAACAACAATAATAATGGTAATAAGGACAAAAAGAACTCCTATTGGAATAAGAATAAGCAAGTGGTCAATGATAGAGTTGTTGACTCATCACAACCTAAGAATGAAGGAGTTCTTAATGTATACAAATAAATGTACCTTCATAGAATTAGTGTTAATCAATGACAAATAAATGAAATAAGAACTAAATACAACCACAATTGAGCAAATATTTCACAATATCAAAGACTAATTGAGCATCCTATGGCTCTCTAATTAGAATGAATAATGAAGCTCTCAGCAAGCTCACTAATGACAGTTCTAATATGAGAATGATAATGATAAAACAATGCTAAGGCTAAAGCTCACAATTATCAATATGAAATACTAAAATTGCTCTCAAAATACTTTCTAAATTCAAATTGCAAGAGGTTTGATGCAATTCTCAGATAGGTGGTTGATTCATTATGAAGGATTTTAGCCTTCCTTTTATAGATTTTCCCAATGTGAGGGGGTGTGGTTGGGTTTGATCATGATTGAGTTGGGGTTAAGGTTTTGGTTCCACCCTTTGAAGACAATGCAAAGTTTGTGTCCTCAAAGCTTGGGACAAGTAGACAAGATGGATGGTTGAGATTCTCTTTCACTTTGAGTGATTGAGATTCAATTTGACTTGATCCATCTGAGTGTCTTTCCTCCAATTTCATTGGTTGATTGATTTTCCTCTCCTTTTGGGTTGTTGAGAGTAATTGATTTAATTGATTTTCTTTAGCCATTTACCCCTTGAATGGGTTGAATTAATTTAATCCAAGACTATACAATTAATTAAATTAATTGTATTTTGATTTGATTACACTTGATTAAAATGCTCTCAATTTTGATTTATCTTGAATTAGGATTTGATTTTCATTTTAATTGGCTAATTATGCATTGTGATTCAATTGATTCAATTATGTCCTTGATTTGCTTTGATTTCACTTCATTTGCTTTTGAATTGTTGTTAAATTGCCTTTGTCCATTTTTAGGTGATTACACTTAATCTCTCTAATGTAGTCCAAGCCATGAAGTTGCAAACATCTTCAGCACAACAAGAAAATAAACCCAAGTATCAAGGGAGACCTAAAATAGAAAAGAGACAATTTACCAAACTTGGGGACTCCTATGTAGACATTTTCAAGATGTTAATTGCTCATAATCTGGCACAACCTCAAGATCCTACAAAGTTCCACATACCGGATCCTAAACCTTATTGGTGGGATGAGAAGGCTTTCTGTGTCTTTCACAATGGAATTGGACATGATATAGAAAATTGTTTTAAACTTAAGCATCTTGTCCAAGATCTTATTGAAAGTGGAAGATTACAAGTTGATGGTTTAACCACTAATGCAGATCACAAAGCTTTTAAAGAACCCTTGCCCAAATATGAGAAAGGAGAGAATTCTAACAACAAGAACGACAAGGCTGCTATCAACTACACCTACACAAATGCTGAAAATGTTATTAATATGCTTGAAGTTGTTGATGATAAAGTCAACATGATGAGAGGGAAAGACCCTTATGGATATGATGTGGATTCAACTCCTATGCCTGATGAAGGACCTGTTGTGGTACTAAGAGGTCCTCACTCATGAAGGATGTCTCAACCCTTCAATGCAGTCACTAGGAGTCAGTCTCAAGCTCCCATTGTTATTAGAGGTCCTAACTCTAGTAAGTCTAAGTAGCCAGTGTCAAAATGTGTTCTTCCTAAATCTATTGTTGGTCTTGAGTTGAATTATAATCTTTTTGACCAATTACAACGTACACCAGCGCAGATTTCAATCTTTGAGCTTTTGGAATTGTCCCCTAAGCATAAGCGTGTCCTTGAGTATGCTTTGCGAGCGGCTAATGTCCCTAATGATATAGATGTAGATCAATTCTAGAATATGGTCAACCACTTGGCTAGCCCTCACTACCTTACATTCTTAGAAGAAGATGACAAGTCATTAAGCCACCCACACAATTTGGCCCTTCATATAGAGGTTATGATCCACAAGACCCGTGTCAGGCGCGTGTTGATATATGGGGGTGCTGAGCTTAATATTTGTTCTTTGAGATTATTGAAGGCCTTGGGTTATTCAGAAGAATTCATTGACACAAGGAAGAAGATAACTATCAAGGCTTATGATGAAGCAGAACGTAGTTCTAAAGGATTGGTTGTTCTTCCTATCTGAATTGGTCCTATAGAGAAAGATATTTTGTTTTAGATTATTGATGCCGGTCCTTTGACTTACAATATTTTGTTGGGTAGACCTTGGATACATGAGATGCAAGTAGTCCCATCTACTTATCATCAGTGTGTGAAGTTCCCTTACAATGGAGTAGAAGTTTGCATACCCGGGGATAGCACATTGTCAGTCAACACAATTTCAGCAGGGTCTCACATTCCTTTGAATAGGGAGGCTGACACTTTTGATACTACATTTGAACAATGCAATTACAAATTCAAAGCCATGGAAACTGGCATGGGGGATTACAAAATTGGTTCATTCACAAAATTTCCAATTTCCCCTAGGTCTTATGGAAAACCTTCTGAAGATATGAAGCCCTCGTCTTCAGCCATGACATTGTTCGATAAGTTTGTAGAATTCTCAGTTCTAATTCAAGAGGAAAAAGAAGAGGTTGTTGTTAGGGATTGGATTTACCGAGAGGAGAAATACCGACATAATGAGGATTTTGCACCTTCTCCTCAAGCTTATGGGAGAGGGTATACATTGGTCAAGAATATGGGTTATCCAGGACATGGTCCCCTTAGTCATCGGTTGGATGCCAAAGCTGAACCTCTTAACCATACCCTTTTTGGATGAAGGAATAAGTCCACAGTTGGCTTAGGTTTTGCAAATAAGAAACAGAAAAGTGTCCCTGTCTTAGCTGCGATGGACAGTGACAATGACTCAGACTACACACCTAATCTCTCTAATCAGCAAGACATGTTTGATGATTGGGTGCCTTCAACAAATCTCCTTTGGGGAGATTCAAAAGATTTGACAATTGACAGTCCTACTATCCCAGCTACGACGGATAGTGACTATATGAATGCTAGATTGACAATGGAAAGTGTTGCTATCCTAGCTGCGATGGATAGTAACAATGCTAGTGCTAGAGAAAGGGAAACCTTTCCTAACCTTGAGGCTTCTACATCACAAGGCCCAAATAATGATTCAGAGATAGACTCACATGAGTTCAAATGGGACTCACTTTCAGATGCAATAGTTGATTTGGACATGGATGTTGTCCATACTTATATTACTCAACCCGATGTGACCAACGAGCCTAGTGTAGGACTAGAGGATTGGACTCCTCAAATTGCCTTAGTGGACGATGCTTTGTTTGGTAGGAAAAATCTTGATTCGGGTATCTTAGAAGGAAACTTGATGAATCCCAATTGTATGGTCAACAGAGATAACACCTTCCACATACACAATGTTGAACCAGTCATTGACCTACCCCTTGTTCATTTCCACCTAATTGATTGGTCTCAATGTCACCAAGAGCCTCAACTCTTAAACTTTCAGAATGACTATGAAATTTCATGTTATCTAAATGCTCTTGAACCCATAGTCTCTTCCACTAGTGAACCAACAATAAGTATGATGGAGCCTGATATTAAGTACCTCAGTCTAAAAATAAAAGAAAAAGAAAAAAAGAAAAATGGTTCTGATGGCAAAAACCACTTTATGGCGGTGTTAGAACCCAAAATAGTAAAAATAAATGATGTATCTAAGGGTGAAAACCTCTTTGAGGTGCCTAAGGATGGGATACTTAATAACTTGCCAAGTTACTTCCAAGACAGGTCATCAGTTCTCATTGAGCCCACACAACTAGTGAATTTGAATATAGAAGAGGCTCCCCAAATAGTGCACCTAGCTTAGTCTCTATCAGTTGAAGAAAAATAGGCATATACAAAGTTTTTGCAAAAGAAGAAAATCAACTTTTCTTGGACATATTCCGATATGCCAGGGCTTGACACTAATCTTATTATGCATCATCTATCTATAGCTCTAGGAATAAAACCGATCAAACAAAGGTTGAGGAAAATGCACCCTCACGTAGCTCTTATTGTTAAAGCTAAATTAGAAAAGCTCTTACGCGTAGGATTCATTCGAGCTATTGACTATGCTGAGTGGATCTCCAATATTGTTCCAGTTTCAAAACATGATGGGTCCATTCGCATTTGCACAGACTTTAGAGACATCAACAAAGCATTCCCAAAGGATGACTTTCCACTCCCAAACATAGACATGATAGTGGATATGACGGAAGGTTATGAGATATATTCCTTAATGGATGGGTTTTCTGGTTATAACCAAATAAAAATATCTCCCGAAGATCAAGAGAAAATAGCTTTCACATGTGCATGGGGAACCTATTGTTGGAACGTCATGCCATTTGGCCTAAAGAATGCAAGAGCAACATACCAACGAGCTATGACCACAATTTTTCATGATATGATGCATAAGAACATGGAAGATTATGTGGATGATACCTTGGCTAAATCTAGGAAACGGGATACACACCTCGATGATTTGGAAGTGATTCTAGATCGCATGGAACAGTTTCAACTTAGATTGAATCTGAAAAAGTGTGCATTTGGAGTTACCTCAGGTAAACTTCTAGGATTCATAATTTCAGCAAAAGGAATAGAGGTTGATCCTGAAAAGGTCCAAGCTATCTTAGATATGCCACCTCCAAAGAACATAAGTCAAATGAGAAGTCTTCAAGGATGACTCCAATCTATACGGAGGTTTATTTCACAACTTGCAGATAGAGCACAACCTTTCAATAAAACATTGCATAAGGGAGTCACATGTGTGTGGAATGAGGATTGCCAAAAGAGCCTTGATCAAATTAAATAGTATTTGGCTAATCCTCCAATTTTGATGCCTCCTATTCTAGGGAAACCATTGATTTTGTACATTTCAGCAACAAAGTCTTCCTTGGGGGCATTGTTGGCTCAATTAGATGACACTGGGAAAGAAAGGGCCATATACTACATCAGTCATACTCTAGTATCTTATGAGATCAATTATAATAACATTGAGAAGTCTTGTCTTGCAGTAGTGTTTGCTTCCCAAAAGTTGTGACACTATATGCTTGCTCATACTATACATTTGGTTGCAAAAATTGATCCTCTTAAGTACTTGCTTAGTAAGGCTGCCCTCACGGGTAGACTTGCTAAGTGGATGATGGTTTTATCTGAGTTTGATATAGAGTACATTGAGAGAAAGGCCATAAAAGGGAAAGCTATTGCTGATCAGTTAGTTGATTTTCCAGTTATGGATAGTGTGCCTACTCAGGTAGAGTTCCCAGATGAACACATTCTATACATGACCACTCACACTTGGAAGATCGCACTTGGAAGATGTTCTTTGATGGTTCCAACATGCAAAATGGATCAGGTGCGGGAGTATTCTTTGTTTCTCCTCATGGGTACAATATACCAAAATCCTACAAACTTTTATTCCCATGTACAAACAATATTGCAGAATATGAAGCATTAACCAATGGATTGAAACTAGCTATAGAATGGAACATAACAGAGTTGCATGTCTTTGGGGATTCACAATTAATTATCAACCAAGTCAATGAGGAGTATCAAACCAAAGATGATAAATTGATACCTTACAAAAAGATGGTTGATTCATTGAGACATTACTTTACCTTTGTGACATTTCAACAGATCCCTAGAGCAGAAAATAAAGTTGCAGATGATATGGCTACGTTAGCTTCACTCCTACAGTTGGAACAACATGAATCCAGATTTGAATTCTTGGTGGAAGAGCTACACCACCCCATATTTGACTCATCTGAAAGCAATGTCATTTGTACCCTTGTCACACCTGAGTCTTCCCGCTATGGTGCTATCTATTCACATCTATGCGATGGCATCATCCATGACACTTTCAACCGTTCTGAATGTCGAAACCTCATCTGTAACGCCTCTTGCCACACCCTTATCTTTGGTGATTTATATAGAGGGGTTTAGATGGGACACTTCTTAGGTGCTTGGAAAAGGAGGAATCTGACCAAGTGCTAGTTGACATTCACGAGGGCATTTGTGGTGGACACTATAATGGTCTTTCCATGGCCCGAAGGTTGCTTAGGGTGGGGTATTACTGGCCCACAATGCAAGCCGATGCAGTAGCTTTCTCTAAATCTTGTGAGAAATGTCAGAAACATGGAAACCTGATTCACGCTCTAGGGAGGGAGCTAATTCCTTCTATTTCTCATTGGCCATTCAGCACTGGGCCTTTGACCTTGTTGGGAAAATTCACCCCAACTCATCAGGTGGACATAAGTTTATCATCACAGCTACTGATTATTTCACAAAATGGGTAGAGGCAGTCCCTCTTTCTATTGCCTCAGGCAAAACAATTTCCCTATTTATTCTGAATCATATTATTTGCCAATTTGGAGTGCCTTCTAAGATTATTACTGATAATGGAGGTCAATTCAAGAACAAGGACCTAAAGCATTTATGCAAGAAGTTTAAAATTAAGCAACATTGGTCCTCCATCTATTTTCCACAGGGAAACGGACAGGCAGAAGCCTCTAATAAAACCATTCTTAAAATCCTTCATAGAACAGTACACAAGAATGGTAGGGATTGGCACTTACAAATCAATCCGGCACTATGGGCCTATAGAATTAGCATTCGTACACCCATAGGAGCTACCCCTTTTGCTCTTACCTATGGAACTAAAGCAGTGTTGCCTTTAGAAGTAGAGATACCTTCACTTAGAGTCTCTCTCAAAGGTTTGATTATAGATGAGGATTACAGTGCCATGAGGTTACAAGAACTAGAACTTCTAGATGAGAAGTGTAAGGCTTCCTTTGATCACATGAGAGTATATCAGAAGTGTATGTCCAAAGCATTCAACAAGAAGGTTCGCCTTAGGAAATTTTAGATAGGTGATCTTGTTTTGAGAGGGAACCCTAAGAATCAACATAACAGAGAACAAAAGGGCAAGTTTGAACCTAATTGGCTTGGACCATACATTATTACAGCAGCTTTTGGTACAGGTGCATATTTACTGTCGAATGAAGATGGAGAATAGCTCCCTGAGCCCATCAACATTTTGCACCTAAAGAAGTTCTATCCTTGATGCCCGTTTCTATCTAGGGGCATCCTTTGTACATATTTTATGATCCTGAAAAAAAATACCAAAAAAATTGATATATGATGCTGAAAAAATCTTTAAAAGCATAAAAAGTCCTGAAAAAAATACAAAAAAAATAAAATAAAAAAAATTCAAAAATTAAAAAAAAAACATAGAAAAAGTGCCTTGGTGAAAACTTGGAAACAGGCGCCTTGGTAGCAAAAATACAAAAAAAAGAAAACAAATCAAAAAATGAAAAAAGATTCCAAGTGGTGAAAACCTTGAAACAGGCGCTACTTAAGGCCTTTGCACTCCTATTTGTTAGCATGCGTCCTCGACACTGAACCTTTCTCCATCATGTCTTGACCTTATTTGGCGTAGTCTGGAATTGGTCTTTATCTTTGTCTAGGGGGGATAACTGTTAGCATAGGTCCTTTAGGTGCGTTTGTCTCTTGGAGCATTTCACAACAGGTGTTTTTCAATACCACCCCAGACAGTGTTTTTCAGCACTACCCTTGCATTGAGTGTTTCTTAACACTTATCAGATGTCTTACCCAATAGTCTAAGTATGATGTGATATTTCTCATTGATAGATGTGATAACCAGAGTCTGACTCTATGACCAACACACACGCACTTAGACAATCAACTCGCTTGAGATATGTTGACTTCATTTTTCTTTGTGTGCTGTGTATGAGGATTTCTTTGATGAGTGGTCTCTCCCTAAGAAGTTTTCGATGATGCATAGCTAGAAGATTGAGGGTATAAGAACATGTTTTCTTTCTTTATCTGCTTATGGGTATATTTTGTTGATCCTAACTATCATGAGCATTTATGCTGGTCTTACTTGACACTATGGATTGACAAGGTATTATTCTTGACTATTTTGCGAGTGCATGCTTCTAGTTATCTTGACTTTCATGTGTCTTGATACAAGCATAATATCACCATATCAAACTTAGGTAATCTCACTGCATTAGTCATCTTGACCTCCATGTCTTTGATGCCTAGGTGGGATTTCCACATTTCTATCTGATAAAGATCATATTCATATCCACATAGTTATGCTAGTGTGCATTGTATGATCTTACGACACTACCAATAATGCTCGATGATGATAATTAAATGTCTATAGGTGTTGTGACCTTGCCAATCAACCACTTTCATAGCAGCTTGCATTCTTAGGTTCATCATAGTTTAATTTTTGCATCTTGCATATGGAGAGAGCTCTCATTTTTATCATCTACGGACTAGTTGGTCAACTGTGCTCATTTTCTAATTCTTCTTGATCATATCTTTGATTTCTGGTCTTTAATATCACATCATTTTCTATCCATTTTCAGACTTGAAATTGAAATCTGAGTCGCGTTTCCAAGTTTTCTCATTCTTCTATGCAGTTGACTGACCTTTTGAGGCATAATTCTTCGATCTTTGATGGAATTTCTTCCTTTCCATGTCTTCCAAACTAGTCTTTCATTCACCCCTTTCGCTTCCTCTCTTTGAGGTTTTGACTTAATCTTTATCCTATATCTTTTTCAGTCAAACCTCATCAACTTGGGGCATATCTTCACTGTTTGATGGTTATCCTATCATGCTCCATCCTTTGATTATAATTTATTATGACTTGATCAGGTTTATCAATTTGTTGTTCTCCTCTATCTGATTTCGATTTCAATTTCAAGGGGGCAGTACCTATCAGCTTTAATCTTTGATTCAGTTTTATCATTCAGCTCAGTTTGAGATTTTTATTTTTAGACTTGATTATCACCTAGCAGCGATAGTGGTGATTTTGTCTTTCAATTTTTATCTCCTATTTTTTAGACTTGATTATTGCCTAGCAACGACAGCGATAGTTTTGTCTAAGGCTTGATTTGCACCTAGCAGTGACGGTGTTGGTCTTGTCTTTCAGCTTATGCTTATGCTTGTCTTGATGTGTTCCCATCTGTCGAACACACATCTGGGTTGTTTTGTGATCCCAAATCGATCTCACATTTCAAATCTTCTTTGACTGCATGTGTTCACGAAATGATCACATTTTAGTCAAAGAGGGGAAAATGTATGCACCCTAAAATGGTTGCCTAGACTTTGGGCCCCCATTTAGCAATTTATCAAATCCCTGAATCAATACTTTCAAATATCAACAATATCAATTATATCAATTTCCTTGATCAAATCATAATCAATTCAATATTTCTTAAGGTTTGAGCCTTATTTAATTTAAAAGAGAAAAAAATAAAAATCTTATTTAATTAAGAGAACATGCTCCCTTTTAATTAATTAAAAATCTCTTTTAATTAAATAATAAAATCACTTTATCCTAAGCTTTTATTTAATTAAAAAGAATTTCCTCCCCTTTTATTTAAATAAAAAATCTCCACTTTTCTTCTTATCCTATGTTGCACAAATAAACCATTATTCTTATTTTATAAAAAGAGAAAAAGTACTTTTTGTCTCATATGGATACTAAAGTCAACTCCTATTTTCCTATTGGAGGATATTTGTGCACAAGGATCAAGCTTCTTTTTTTGCTCCACTGTTGATTAAGTCTTTTGCCTCTTAATCTCAATGGTCCATTTTCATCTCATTTCTTATAAAAGGAGAGCTCTCTTCCTCATTTGCATCTTAGATTTTCATGCTAATATTATGCTGCAGGTTTTCTAGGTCATTTGGAGCTCTCTTTGAAGACACTCTTGCAATCCAAGCTTTGAAAACTTTGTTGCATCTCATTTCATATTTGCTTTCATAGTTGCATGATAATGGCATTCTTAGTGTAGATTTCCTTTTATGCAATAGATTAATTTTACATAGTCTAAATAGGAGGGATTGGTCACATTTGTTCTTTCCTTTCATAGATTAGTTGCATTGTACTTTCATTTCCATAGACTAGATTGCATTCTCATTCTTAGTTTACTTGCATTGCATTGCATACATTTGGATTTCATTAGAGATATTAGCATTGTTGCCTTTGTCTTTGATTTGGAATCTCTCATTGTGTGGTTGACTAGCAAGGTCATGAGTTCATAGCTCTAGCTAAGAGAAATTTTACAAATCTTGCAAGTCCATGCATAGAGAGCTATGGATCAATTTGTGAGAGCTCATTCTTGAGTTTCCTTGCATGTAAGGATTCATAGAAGTGCACTACTTTTGTGTGTACACCAACCTTGGGGAGAAGCTATAGGTCCTTTGAACCTAGGATCTCAATTGAATGCCCTGCCAAAAGGAGAAAAATAGGTTTTGCCTAAGTTCAATGGTGATGGTAAGAAGACAACTGATGAACATCTAAATTCTTTTAATGTGGCATGTGGAGTGTTGGTGATTCAACACTAGGATGTGGCTATCAGACTCTTCATGCAGATGATACTCCTAGAGAGTTATTTTGTTTTCATTAGTTTTGTTAAAGTCATATTCATTGTCAAAGCCAATCAATAAAGAAGGTTAGTCAAGTCGGTAAAGAAAATAAGTTAGTTGATAAAGTTCGTAGAGACAATTTCAATAAAGGAAATGAGCAACAGACACCGAGCAGTGAAAAATAATTACTCAGTCAAAGTGTATGACAACAATTACTGAGATGAGAGTATACATGTTACCAAGTAAGAACAAAATGTGTTACCAAGTAACATGGGCCGACATAACAGAATCTAATAGATACATTGAATTTGGACACCGAGCATAAAATGTATTACATATTCTAAGAATATTGTTTGGTAATACATTAGAGATTCAAACAAGATGATTATGCATGATTACAAGGTAAGATCCACCAATTGAAATTAAGTGGAATATATGCATTGGAGATGTAACCAATGCTAGCACCATTTAAGGAGAAGAATCTAGAACATTTCCACCTTTTCTAGATCGAGTATAAAAAGGATTAGTATGTGAAGATCAGAGTGTAAGTATGAGAAAGAGAGAAGAGGAAAAGAAATTACAGTGAGCAGGTTATGAAGAGAAGAGAAGCTACCGAGTAACATAGTAGAAAAAATAGAATTGTAAATGTGAATCAGAGTTAAGGCTACCGAGCACAAGATTTGAATGGTTAGTGGAATACAAAAAGAGTTAAATGACATTGAGCATATTGAGTCTGACAAGCATATGTTGATGCATAATTATAGACATTTTTGCTATTGATTTATTGTGTGATGAGAATTGTAAAATCTCCTAATTGAGTAGGCCCTAATATATCTTAAATTATAAATCCTTTAATAGGGTACATATCTTAGATAAGAGTTGTAAAATCCTTTAGCAAGGTAGACTAAATAAGTCTTTATACTCTTAGCAAGGTAGACTAAATAAGTCTTTATACTCTTAGCAAGGTAAATACTCTTAATAGGGTAAGCTACTAGAAATAGATAATTTTGTAGCTCTAACCGAGCAAAACTTTTTTCGGTAGTAGTGAAGTATTGTGGGTACCATCCCCACCACAATTTTTTCCTCTGACCAAGGATTTTTGTGAGACCAAAAATCACAGTGTTATGAGTTGCGAATTATGTTTAAATTGATTTATATGTTTTATGGTGATGTATGCATAGTTTTCAATTTGGTGAATGGTTATAAAAGTAGTTAAAAGTTTTTGGAGTACTGATTCACCTCTCCCCTCTAAGTACTTAGCTTTCCATAATTAATCCAATGATTGGTATCAGAGCTATAAAGTCTCTTATTCATAAGTTTAACCACTTGAGAGGAAATATCTAAAGAGATGGAAAGCTATAGATATGAAAAGGTGATTGACAACATGAACATGGAACTAAAGTTTGCAAATGAACATATTGATGAACTTAGAAGGAAATTAAAGAATTCACTTAACAAGAGAAAGGAGTTAGCCCATCAACTGAAAGATACTCAAGATTGGGTTGAATAAATTGAAGAACAATCAGAGGGAAGTTTGTCTGATGAATCTGAAGCTGCCATATCAGAACTTACTAAAAAGAATAAAATCCTGACTGATCATGTAAAAGCATTGAAAAGGGAACAAGAAGCTCAATCGATAAGAATGTGTGAAGTCCTAGAACAAAAGAGAAAGGCTGAAGATGATAAAAGAATAATTGACGATGAGAAAAGTAAAATAAATGAAAGATTAAATGAAAAAGATGTGGAGATATAGAGGTTGACAAAAAATCACTTTAATATGATAGATCATCTTATTGGTGTTAATCAGGAGATTGCAAGGAAAGTTGAAGAGATTTTTGGACTGAGATCAGAGAATGAACATCTGAAGAATAAACTAAAATCTGGAAACGATGCAAATGAAGTATTGAAAATGAGTTAAGAAACATTAAGAATACTAGATGAACAACTTGGAGGTCAGAGACAATCAAGAGATACAATTGGACTTGGATTTACTGAAAATAACACTACTGAGAAGAGAGAGTCCTCAAATCAAGAAGCCAACCGAGATACTACTACCACACCAGAGACAAAGAAGCCTATTTTTTATCATTGTGGGAAACTTGGTCATACAACTAATGTTTGCAAGAGTAAAAGAGGTAAACCACCGAGCATTTCTAAATTTGATGGATATTGTTACAATTACAATAAGTATTGGTCATAAAGAATTTGAGTGTACATCAAGGATTGCTAAAAATATAAGGAAGCCACAATTAAATGGTTATTGCAATGCTTGTAATAAATATGGTCATAAGTCTGAAGATTGCAGGTCACAAAGGAAGAATGTCAAATGGGTACCTAACTGACAAAATACTGCAAACAACTGACAAGGTTCAACAATACCATGAGATTATAATACAATAATTTCATGTACAACATGTGGGAGATTTGGACATATAGTAAAAAATTGCATTTTGATGCATGGTAAAAATAATAGAAGATCATGGAGAAATCCTGGAATGGCATGTTCTCGCTCTCATAAGGTTGGTCACTTAGCTAAAGACTGTAGGTACCGAGGCAAAGCTCCAACCGAGGAAAAGACAAATGAAATAGTTCAAGTAAATGTTGAATAAATAAGAGATCAAATGAATAGAACATGCAGAAGAAAGTCTCTAGATGATGGAATTGCACTTGGAACAATTGATGGAGCCTCATCCTCCAGATCGGGTGCACCTATCTTCACCTAATCGGTCAAAGGTATGTGTAGGAATTATGAGCTAAATTTTAATCCTAAATTGGTTCCTAACATCTGTGAAAAGATCCATATAAGCATATTTAGATGCAATTGGATATATGTTGTAAAGTTAACACTTCATGTTTTGATCAATGAGAGACTATGTTATTTTGTTTCGCTCGATATAAGGAAGTGTATTTGGTAATCGGTAAAAAAGGGAGTCAATGACAATATTAAATTCTAAAATTATACCCGTTGGAAACTCTAATCAAGGAAAAGGTATAAATAGACTCATTGCTATTTCATTTTTTACATTACGTTTTCAAGAGCATTTGAGAATTTTTGTAGAAATGAGTCCCCTGAGAACACTCAAGCATTTGACTGAATAGATCTAAGCACTATCAAAAGTATTCAAGTAATTTCTAGTGTTTTCTTGAGTTATGAAAGCATGATCGAGTTGATATTTAAATGAAACCCTACCTCAATCAAGAGTTTATACAATTGAATCAATGGCACCAAAAGTTCAAAAGCTTGTTGTCATTGAGAAGATTGATCTAGTCAATTTGAAGTACAAGCTACCACTAGTTAAAGCCACCAAACCTGATAAGATGGGAGCCCTATCTTTGATTCTTCCAAGAGTAATTTTGATTGAAGACATCCATGCATTCATTCATTGCAAGATCGAGGAGATCTTCCAAGCTAATATTGATACATCCTACTAGAATCTATCTGTGAGTGAGAAGTTGAAAGATGAGCACATCAGTTTGGAAACCAAGGGTTTAGTACATGTCATGCATGTATTGAGTGTGTTCAAGATAGAATGGATGAGAATTGTATTGAGCTAAGTTCACGACCAATTTATGTGGCTCGATGCACCAGTCAAGATTACAAAAGATGTGTTACATTGTTGTGACTAGTTATCCAATCGGTGATAGACCGAGGCATACAAGAAAATTGACAAGAACAAGCTATGTGAGTTGACAAAAGCAAAATGGGATGGAAGAGGTCTCAAATTGTCTATTGTTGAAGATCTTGAATTGAGATTCGCATGCAATGTCATCTCCTACTGAATCTTCTAGTCATCCCAGGTAGATAGTGTACCATGTGGAGCAGTGGACATTGCCTACAAGATAGTCAAGAAAGATATGAAGATTGATCTGTGTGAGATCTTACTAAAGTAGTTCGATGAAATTATGAACACAATTCAGAAAGCAAAGACCAACACTTTGAAGTTCAGTTCATTGTTGGTATGTATATTTTTCTACTTTCAAAAATTTTTCCCATCAATTGGTAATGTAGTATGGTGTGTGGATAAATTGATCATATATCAGATAAATTCATTCAAAGTTTAGGAGACAACTTTGATATGATAATGAATGATTATTTTTCTGAGTTCCAAACCATAATGCACAATAAATTTAGAATTCCACCTCAGCTAGTGAAAAGGTACCAAGATACTATTTATTTTGAAGTAGACACCAACACTTGCATTGTGAAGGTTGTGGAGACAAGGACCACCTAGCTACAACCAACATAAAACATAAAACATTTATGAAAGAGAAGCTTAATTTCATGACCTACACGAATCTTCTTATTTTTGACAAGTTGATCTACTTGACATTTGATTCGTTGAATTTGAATATCAATCTTTAATTTTAAACTAGAATTCACCTCCATTTAAGAGAAGAGTGAAAACAAGACAATAAATTTTGATAGAGTAAAGTTTTAGAACTATAAATTCCTAATGATCTTTATGGTTAAGATCTATCAGATCACAACAATCCAAAAGTCTAGTATAAATGCTTCTAGATATGATTGTGTACAATTTTTTTCATTAACGTTCCAAATCACACTTTGTGATCCATCATCAAGATGCAATGGAGAATAGGACACATTTTTTATCTCCTTGTTCTCTAATGTGTCCTAATGATGGATCACAAAGTGTGATCTAGAATGTTGATGAAAAAACTTGTACACAATCATATCTAGAAGCATTTACACTATCTTTATGGTTATTAAAAATGTCTTATAATGGACTCTCCATAATTGCAATAAGATATTCTATTGAACCCCATTTGCAATAACATTATTTTGGATCCTAATACCAAGTAATATTTATTTCCATTTAAGATTAAGATAAA
This sequence comes from Chamaecyparis obtusa, assembly GCA_027943335.1. Taxonomy (NCBI): domain Eukaryota; kingdom Viridiplantae; phylum Streptophyta; class Pinopsida; order Cupressales; family Cupressaceae; genus Chamaecyparis; species Chamaecyparis obtusa. The sequence continues at coordinate 512,501 of BSBK01002077.1, read as the reverse complement.
AAATGGCTAGCAAGTGATGAAATATAGAGTTCCATTGTTTCTTAATAAACTGGTATCTCCAAAAAGCATGTATTATATCTTCCTGTTTCTTTAAAAAGGGACAATTAATGGCTTGAACTATGATACACCTTAACCTACCTCCATTGGGAAACTTGTAATGTAATATCTCCAAGCCATTAATTGGGCATCAACATTAATTCTTGATTTCAAGATTTAAGAAGAAAGTTTTTCCCAAATTTTTTCATTGAATTTACAATTCCATTTGATGTTTAGGAGAGATTTCATTGGAATAATAGGAAGAAATTGTAGATATGTATTTTTCAAAGGAAAAACATGAAAGGATAAGAAGATAACCATAGCCAATCTTCAAATAAGTTGCAATAAATGGGAGTACAAAGTTCCATAGATAATTGCAATGACCCAAAGATTCCAAAAAGATTATAAATGATTTGTATTTGATGTTCAAATTAAATTGTAATTTAACAAGATGTCATGGTAATCAATTCAATGTGTTGAAATCCCAAGGATCTCAACCTTATTGGTGTCTTTTTTGTATAGAAAATTTGATTGTTAAAAGTAGAAAATATGTTACATTTTAGTGATAAAAATAGGAAAGTTTTGTATATAGTTGATGTTTAACCCTCCTAATTTTATAATAATTTTTTAAAAATCATGATAGTTTAAAAACTAGATTCAAAGTACTAAAATACATGTCATTATTACATCTTGAAAATTTTGAATCTAGGTATGTCACGTTACTCATCAAATTTTAGGTTACCAAAATTTAAGAACAAAATTATCACTTATGACTTCATTTTTTGAAATATATTATCATTGAATTGGCCTATGTTAATTGTACTTATGTGTATGCATGTTATCTATTTATCCTCTATTATAGTTAAGGAAATATTATTTTCCTTTATAAATAGTTGTAAGTGCATTAAAACATACAAAAATTATTTTTTTAGTTATGTTATTAGGCATGGATTTGAAATTATTAGAGGTGATCCCCATTACTAATAATTGAAACAATGTTATTCATGACATATTATCATGGTTAAAAATCATAGCATTGTTCTTGCGGTTACCAAGATTCAAATCCTTGTTAGATAATTGTGATTGCATGCATTGTGCCCTTGCTAACACATTGCACTTATTACTTTGAACCTTCATGTTGATGTTTTTAGCATTCATGCTAAGTGACTTAGTAGAAACTCTTGCTAGATCAGTGTACTTGCAAGCTTTGTGACCCTACTAGACTACCTTGCTCACAAGTTTGGACAATTTATGTTAATGATGTGCATTTGTGTCAAGCATGAGGTCCCACATTTTTAGCCTCATATGCCTTGGGCTGAGTTTAAAATTTCTATGTTACCATGTAAAAAATTTAAATAAAATGAGTTTTGTTAAAAAGCCAACAAAAATATTAATTATATGATATCATTACTTACAAAACATGTTATATTGAACTAAAAAGAAATAAAACTTACTTTAGGGTCAATCTAAGTTAATTAATTAAGCACAAACAAATTAGATTAAAATATTTGGTAAGAGTGAAGTAGATCAAATTGAGAAATATTAGACATAAAGTACAATCAAACCGTAAATAATAATAAATCAGGAGGGATATTGCATATCATTATGATTGAAGAATGTGTTTAAATAGATTAAGACAATGAGATCCATGTGTTTTAGTCTATAAATTCCTTACATAGTCATGAATATAAATAAGAATCAAAATATTCATCATTGTTATGTGTTGGGCCATCTTTTCTATTTTGAATAGAACCTACAACTATGAACTCAATTTGTATCTATAAACTCACGCTTTGATTATTTCTATATTTTAAGTTGTAGATTATCAATAAATAGGCTACTACACAATTATATCTTGTTTCATAATCTTAGAACTTGTAACATCATAAATTGCACCCTGTAAAATTCCATGTAGCATGGTGCCTTCACTTTAGTTGAATCAAAGTCTCTACCTAAGCCTCCACCTTATATGCTTTCCTTGTTACTCATTTTTGTCCAAATTCTTGACCATGAGGATTATTTTGACTATGGACACATGCGTATTGTGAAGATGTATGCATTCATCTAGCAAATATATAGTTTGAAAGTGATCATTGAAGCATTAAACCTATAGTTTCTTATAATGTAATGCTTCCTGTTGTAGCTCATTGATGTTGGAGTTCCTCTAGGATTATATTATCTTCCTCATTTTCTCTATTTTTTTCCTTCTTGGTTACTCTATCAATATTCTTAACAGTTATTCCTACATCTTAGTCATTCACATAACTTCCTACTAGTTTTCTTCGTGCATCACTTGTCAACTTTCCATTATCATTGAAGCTTCATTTCTCTAAATTTTCCTCACCTTCGTTCTCTTCAACGAGCTCTAGATTCTTGGCATTGAAGGGGAGCTCTTTCCAACTTGTATGTACATTGATTTTTATTATGATCTTTGACATAGCATATCAGTAATTCTACTTCTTTTATTATTTATCTACTATCATTTTATCAAATACCTAGCTATCATGGCTATCTATAGAGGTGGAAACACCAAAATGCGATATAACTTTCGCAACCCTGTAAACCACAACCCCAAGATTTTCTATTGTTTGTCTTATGTGCATATTTGGAGAGAATATCGGAGTATCATGTTGGAGGCTTCAATCATTGATTGTTTATGAAAACACTTCTTCCTTTTTTATTTGTATTTAATCATATCCTAGTTTTCCTTATATTATTTATTGTTATTTCAAAATCGTTTATTATTTTAAGTGTTAGATCAACCTTGTACCTTTCTACTATATTCTTTTTATCTTGTCTGTATGGAATGTGTGTGCTACACTGGCATCATAAATCTACATTTTCATCCTAGACATGCCTATGCATCCTAAATAAAGTGTGCAAAGCTTGCTAGTCAATCTTGGTGACCTACTCTTTTAGTTTTTGTAGTGAAAACATTTATATCACTTCATATCTCTTAGTGTTTTAAAATTCTCAATTTGTAGACATAGTTAATTGTTCTTCCACTTATTTTATATTCCTATTTCACCAAGGTGCTAGTTAATTAAGGTAGAATTGGACCATTTTCTCTTTGGGATTCTATCATCTCAAGGGTGGCGAATCCCCTTCTCTACATTTTGGTGAATCTAGCAAGAAAAAAAAATAATAACTTTGTCTTTACATCATTCTCTCCTACATTGATTAATTTCCCATACGCAAACATGGTCACCATCACTCCAATCCCACCTCTTATCCAGAGGATTAAAAACATGGACATAACATTCACACCTTAGGACTCACCATATTATAGAGAGTTCCTTTGTACATCCCCGCTAATATTAATTGTAATGTCATCATAGGTGTTATGGTTGATCTTGCATGTAAAAGTTGATGTAATCATAAAGGTGGTCCTCTTTATCAATGGATTGCATTGAGGGAGATATGAAAAGAGTTGACGTAACACCTGCATGAATGATGGTCTTTCTATTCCTCCTATGGGGTCTACCACCTTGACAATCCTTTTGGGACCCAAGATCATTCCAACCATGTTCTTTGTCATTCCCAAGTCTGGCCTCTTCTATGTGAAGCTAGGAATTCCATGGCTAGTTTCTATGTAGGTGTTCTCCTTGGTTATTCATAAATGTCTAAAATTCTCTCATAAAGGAACCATGCATATACTATCTAGGATAATAGGTACCATTCATTGGTGTCACATAGGGGCTTTCTCTCTAATCACTTTTAGCCTGGTCAAATAGGGCCATTTCTTCCCCATGAGGATCTATTATATAAGTCATGTCATAAATATAGAATTGGTAAATTCGCTCCTAAATTGGTTCAATCTATAGCTCCTTTAGCCTCTCCTATATTTTATTCTACACCTTTTCCTACTCTTTCTTTCTAGAAAATTTCACCTATCACTCCGTCTTCATCAAGAGTTATGGGCAATCATGTTCTTGAGGATGGATCTCCCTATCTATCCAAGAATACATAGCCCCCACTGATATCGTTTGTTCTTGTGCCTGCACCTAGCACATATAAGGGAAATGCACCTGCACTGCCAAAGTCTAAATCATGTCCTCTTTTTGAGTTTCCCATCCTTGTAGACATCTCTCACCCTACTTTATATGACAATATTTTGTGGTCACTACATGATCACTCCTCTCCATTGGTGCCTATTTAACCTCCAAGAGTAGTACTTTTTTCTTTTATTGATCCTAAAGAAAAATGATGAAATGTATCCATGATTAATACTATAGTTGTCACTTTGGTAGTACCTCCCACTTCATTGGTTGAACCTTCTTCTCTTTTGATGAATAAACCAACAACCTTTCCTACAAAGTAGGATGTTGTTGATTCTTCTCAAGCTTCTCTTCTTGGTCCCCATCTAGACTAGAAATATCTTGCATGTGAGTGTAAGAATCATCAGTAGTAAAGATCTCTAGAACATGAGGCCACACTAAGGTTGAGGGTGAATCAACAATTCTTACATCTCCATCTACATCCATGCCTTCTTTAGATCCCACTCCTATTGTATCTACATATCTAAATGGCTACATGTCTTAACCTCTTCATCCATAGAGCCAACCCTCACCACCTCACTTCCAGATATACTATTATTTTCCTAACCCTATAGCATGTTGCATACATAAGTTGTGTCTAGTGTAGTCATGTATGCTCCGTCTATTTGATCTCTAGGTCCTCATCACAACTTTCTTGGGGTTCTTAGTCCTACTACAATTGACATTAAATCTCATCCTCCATCATTCAAGTGCAAGATTGAGAAAGACCTAGTTCCTAAATTCTATCATAAAAATCAGTTCCTACAACTTATTTATTTTCATTTGTGCTTGTAGTTGAGCATTCTCCGTCTTCTATAGATTTTGTCACCACCCCTTTTATAGAGGTCAACGATGTAGCTCTTTCTTTACAACCTCTAATTAAGTCTCCTATATCCTTTAAGGAATGTATGTTTGAATCTATTGAGGATAGTTTGATATTGTCAGGGGGGTTACTGGATAAAAATATTGAGGTAGCTTCATCCTCAACTCTAGCTACTTGTAAGACATGTGAGGTTTCTTTTCTAGTTGCCCCTCTCCAAGCTCATACTCCACCCCCCTATGATGAATATTTGGAGGACAATGATTTGATCAAGGATGGTCATTGAGATAGTCCCTTTTCTTATCTTTAGATGAGAGTGTGCATGTTTGTGTTCCCCTATGCCTGTCTTTATATTTAGTTATCTTCTAAAGGACCCAAGTTACTATGTAGGTACTTGGATAATGGGGATTTATTTTTTGTACACTTCCTATTTTTTTTTCTTCTTCTATCCATCATATCTTTCTTTTCAACATTCGGGGATGATGCAAAGCATTGGGGGCTTTTTTTCCTTCTTCCATGTGGACCCAAATTTGTATTTTATCTTTTACTTGATGTGCTCTTCCTCAGATCTGAAAAATTTGGGAGCATGATGAGTAACTCATATGTAGTTATACACATTAATTAATTTTACCACTATAGTTTCTTTTCATGTTGAATACTTGGATCCTCCAGTCTATATGTTTTTATTAATGATGTATCATGTGTCATCTATTACAAGGTGGCATTCCATGGGAACATCTTGTTATGATGACATGACACATCACTTTCCTTAGAATGAATTATGTTCCCATTTTGTGCAACATATTTCATTCTAGGGGGCTATCATATCTGCACTATCGTAGATCTACATTTAAAAAATAATTTTATCTATTGCCTTTGTGGGCTCCAAGCCACTATCCAGATCAATCAATCAACTATTTATTTGGTTGTCCTACAACACAGCCTGTAGTAGTCATGTGCCCTATCATATGGATATCTAGCATAACACAACTTGCTACCAATACCAGTGCAATCTTTTAATCTCAATGATCACTATCTCATTGTCTGTATTTGCCTATTAATCACTTTTATATCAAAATTTTAAATTTTTCATGTCTAACATATTTGTTTATAGCTAACATGTTGAGATGATGCAATTATATATTAGCCCACAAAGGTTTATGTATCTTCCCTATGGACAAGTCTACATAGATAGAAGATGATGTTTTCCCTTTGCAAATTAGTAGGATGTTTCTAACCCTTTTCTCTCTCTACTTTAGCTTTCATCTCACTTATAATTTGTGTGTTAAAGTATGGGCAAAATATATCATCATAAATTGCATTATGTGCAAATCCATATAGCAAGGAACCCTCCCTTTAGCTGAATCAAAGCCTAAGCCTTCACCACATCCACTTGCCTTGTCACTCCTTTTTGTCCAAATTCTCAAACATGGGGATTGTTTTGACTTTGGATGCATGTGCACTATAGAGACATCCATGTGACAGAGAGACATATGGGTGGCATGCATTTGTCCTACAAAGTTTTAGTCTGAAGGTAGTCATTGGGGCATTACACTTATTATTTTTGGTAGCGTAATACCTCTTGTTACTACCCACCAACATCGGGATTTCTCTAGGCTTGCTTTATCTTTCTCATTTGCTCTATTTTTGGCCTTCTTAGTTACTCTAACAATCTTCGTAGCAACTCTTCTTGCTTCTCACTCATTCATACAAATTGCTACTAGTTTTCTTCATGCACCACTCATTAACTTTCCATTATTATTGACGATTTATCTCTCTAAAGTGCCCACACTTGCCTTCTCCCCAGTGAGCTCTAGCTTCTTGGATTTGAATTGTAATTTTTTCCACCTTGCATGCATTCATTTTGGTTGTATACTTATAAAGAAAAAATGGGAAGCGCTACAACTTTCCAGTAATTTGTAATTTTGATCACTTTTTTAATTTAAAAAAAATATCTATCTAAATATGTTTTTGTTTGATTGTTAGAAAATATTTATTAAACTACTACCACAATAGAAATTGTACTTGTATTAATTTCTGTAATATTTTAATATGTATATATAGTTATAAATGATATATTATCATATTTAATTAATTAGAAAATATTTATTAAACTACTACCACAGTAGAAATTGTACTTGTATTAATATCTTTAACATTTTAATATGTATATATAGTAATAAATGATATATTATCATGTTTAATTAATTAGAAAATATTTATTAAACTACTACCACAATAGAAATTGTACTTGTATTAATTTCAGTATTATTTTAATATGTATATATAATTATAAATTATATATTATCATATTTAATTAAATGCATAAATATTAGATCTATTGTGTAATTTTTTTTAATTGTTAATTAGAACACATACCTAATGAAGTAATTGAGGGGACACTTTGAAATGAATATTTTCAACCCTTACGTGTATAATAGACCTCACGACAATATTAGAAACTTAAAATATGCGAAATTAGGTATAATGGTCTAGGTGCTCTTCCCCTAACATAGATGTTAAACATTATGTTTAAAAAACGAATATAGGACAGCGCAAGTTACGATTAAATTGATTTCATTCCAGTGACATAATAGTCCGGACGTGCACTTTCATCTGATTTCAGTCGGTTATCAAACAAAATTGGAAATTTTAACACATAATCAAACGTCATTGAATTCCCATTGGAGGAAATACGGACTTTCAACATTACTTTTGAAATTAAAATTAAATAGGCTACTACACAATTATATCTTACAACTTGTATGAAATACGGACTTTCAACTGTACTTTTGAAATTTCAATTAGAATCTCAAATCTAATACGAATAAGAGCACGTTGAGGAGATGTCAGACTTTTTATTATTTTAGGCAAAGAAAAAGAAAGAGCACATGTGGTATAGGGACTTCAATTAAAATGGCCCTACATAATAATTGCAAGAATCTTTCAACGAAAACACATGAAAAATCGGTCTTTAAATGGCCGTGAAATTTGACTGTAAATTGTTCTTCGAGTCGCCGCGGCTGACATTTTACAGTCAAATTACACTGGTAAAATTGCCTCTCAAGTCGCCGGGTTTAGTCGGAGCGGTCGCCACTGACGGGAAATGCAACTGCCGTTAATGATAATATAGTCCACGAAGATTGAGGAAAATAATTTTTGAAACTTTGGTTTTGCATTAACCGTTTTGGTTCTTTATAAGATAATAATTAACTAGATTGAAAATAGTGTGACCAAATATTTGATGAAGACAAAGGGAAGTGAAAAAAAGTACACAAGCTACTAAAAGATTAGGAGTGATATAGAAAGGAGTAATTGAAATAAAAATTAATTAATTAAGAGATGTTTTAATAAAAAAATAAAAAAGTAGATATGAAGAGTGAAAAAATAAGAGATAAAATATTAAAAAATTTATAAGAATTATTAAATAGTAGAAAGAATATAAATTTTATTATAATAATATTGCAGTTGGTTTAGTCTAGTTGTTTTTAGACTACGTGGTATTGAAGGGAGTGTCTTGCCAATATGGTCCGTCAAGTCTATTTGGCACCACAATTTATAGGTGAGCTACTCAGTCTAAAAAAATAATATGAATAATATTTAAATAGCTAACAGAATCTTGATAATTAAATAAATAAAAAAGAGAAAGATAATTTATTAATTTATAAAATATTTTATTGAGCTCCACCTAAATTATATATAAAAAGATAAATACACTTAACTAATGATAAATAAAGATATAAGAAGAGAACCCTTCCCTAAAAAACAAATTAGATGTCAAATATATAAATATCACCCAACAAGATAAATAATTGTAACTAAATCATGTTCTTTGTGGTATTAAAGGTCGTGTAATTTATATTTCATTTCTTAGAAGCGCTCTTTTTGTTGGAAACAAAAATTCAACTAGCATACTCAACTTCTTCAACATAATTAAATAACTCATGTGAAGTTTGAAGGTAGTGAGGAGAGAGATCTACCTCTTGAGACAAAACAGTTATTGGATTATAGAATCAACAAATCCATCCCTAATTTCAAGCAAAGACACATGGATCTTAACATTCAATGCATTAGTTCGTTGAAGAAGAGCCTAAGAGAATGAAAAACAAAGCCATAGGGAGCACTTTTATATTTGAAATTAGAAAAAAAAATCACCTTAAAAGAAAAAGGAAGCAACCTAACAAATAACAAATGATAATATTGTGGCAATTTCCATGACCTCGAGAGAGAGAATTAAAGGATCCCCAACATTAAAAGATGTAAACCCCACAACATTTGAGAAATAGGAGGTGAGTGGGTCTTTGCTAGAGAAGGGAAGACAACCTCAAAGGATTGAAATACCTCATTTGAAGTAGAAGGGAACATTGCAATAGAAGCCTTTTGAGGAGAGTTAAAATTAGGAGTGGGGTTAGGTTGAGCTAATCGAACTATTTATGTTAATCAACCAAGTAGAAGATGTGATCCTTTTCTTCTGTAAGCATTTTTAAGCTAGATGAACATAAGTAAAATAATACCTAGAACAAAAATAAATCTTTTTATAATTATGAGGTTGCTTCCAAATGCGATCCCCAACCTACAAACTAATGTATTAAATAAGTCACCAAATAGTTCCATCTCAATAAGTAAAGGTGCACACATGTCATAATAGATCGTGATTAAATTTAGGTGTGTGTGTGTATATATATATATATATATATATATATATATATATATATATATATATATATATATATATATATATATATATATATATATATATATATATATATATATATATATATATATATATATATATATATATATATATATATATATATATATATATATATATATATATATATATATATATATATATATATATATATATATATATATATATGTACCTAAACTATTGCTATAGTTGGTAGGGTTGAGGTCCACCAAAACTAAATCAATACATTTGACAATTGAATCTATACTAGAGAAAGAAGAAAAGGAAGTTAAAAATATAAAAATAAACTCTTCAAAATTATGGCTTCATACACAATACAATTAGACACAATACTAGGGATCCTTTTCCAATAAGATTTGATAACCTTCCTTCAACACACAAATATCTAATAATAAAACCTTAAGAGAGGGGTGTAAACTAAATCTATTGGTAGAAATAGTTTTTGAGATTTGGAAATACATGCATGTGGATCAATCAAACTAGACCAAAGATTCTAAAATTGATAGATTAGACCTAATTTTCAATATCGACCATCCTCAACATCCATCTCTAGTCCCATGATCGCTAAAGGATTAATATTATATTTTCACATATTCATCGACAATGAATGAGACCTAATTTCCATGGTGGGTATGTTGCTCATGCCCTTAAAATAATGATTAATGAATGAAAGGCCCTCCAAAGCTTCATCCCCCCTCAAGACATAAAGGCAAAGACTTTTCACTCCTTACACAATCACAACAACTATAGAAGTCAAATGGTAATGTATAATCAATGAACTATTAGTAGACGAGAAAAACTTGCCATGAGAAATAACAATGACCAATAAACATGAAACTCATGTAGTATTCTCAATATCCCTTGAGATCCCATCTCACTCACTATCATGATCATCAAGCCCTACATTCTCACTTGCTTCACCTATGGAAGAAGGTGGCTACCTAAAGGGGAAAAATGCATAGAATCCCTAAAAAAGGAGGAGCTATAAAAGGAGCCACCCTTAATTCCACATTTTTCTTGATTGATAGTTAAATTAGGAAAGTTAAACTTTTTCCTAAATATGTAAATTAATTTACTAAAAATAATATAAATGATAAAAAATCAAATTTAAAATAAAATAAAATAATAAGATACCATAACTTTAGTATATGATAATAAGTAAATATTACATAGTAAAAATAAATGTTAGAAACAACTTAAAGTATTTAAGGATTAAAGTACATCAATAAAAGGAACCAAATATGCCACTTTGATGGGGAACCTCCTTTAATCAACTTCAAGGGGGTTACCTCCAAGAGTCTTCACTAAGAACTCTAGATTCTCAACTTGATGATAATAAGTAATCTATACCTCCCATATATACCATACTTATGTCTTGGGTATCACCTAGACTGACTTAGATGCTTAAATATAACTCTTAGGATGACATGATTACCTATATATGATTATAATAATGATTATGTAGTTTATTTAAGAGTTAACATGGTCACAAGGTGATTACTCATAACACAATACACACTATAGGGTTAGGGGCATAAAAAAAGCCTTGGGAGGCCAAACGTGAATGAAAAGAAAACATAATGTAAGAGAAGGCAAGATTAAATAAAGTAGGTAATCTATAAGTGGCATACAAAAAATAAAAGAGAATAGGAAGTAGGATGAGATAACTAAAGTCTAAGAGGAATGAAGTGGAAGAATATCTAAAACAATTAAGGAAGGGGTGGGATAGAAAAGGGAGAACTAAAAAAGTTAAAAGATTCCTAAAGAATAGAGAGATGAAAGCTACACATCAAGAGGAGAAGAGATAACAATGAATGAAGGAAGAGGAAGGGGTTGAGAGAGCGAGATGAAGTATGTCATGTTTGATCTACTATTTTGAAAAGAGGTTAGCGTCATATTCTATTAGAAGCACAAAATCCAACAAACATCTTAATTCCATTTTTTCAAGTTCTTATTTATTTCAACTGTCTCGTTAAATTTTCTTATAAATAAGTTTCCCTCTTTAACCAAGACTTGAGTGTCGTTGTGTTGAAAGAGTGTTTAATAATTTCTTTTTTTCTAATTTACTCATGTTTAATCTTGCCTCTATGTTGTTTTCTAATTCACTCATGTTTAATATTTCCACATTCTTTAATATTCATGCTAATCTATTGAGTGGTTTCACAACTATGTGGTTCCAAATGAGAATTAAATCTTATTAGCTCCCAAGTTGAGAAGGATTTCACGAAAATATTTAGTAGAAGGGATGTGAATTCTCATCATGGTAAGTAGATATTACTACCAAATATAAGAGATTAACTATTGAGATTTTAGATGCAATCCCTACATTGGTGTCCCTCAAGGACAATGATATACTTATGGCTCCATTCTCTATTCAAGAAATTAGAAAAGTTGTCTTCTCATTTCCCCCAGATAAAGCATCAGGGCTGAATGGATTTACTGCTCTCTTCTATCAAAGATGTTGGGATACCATTGATTGGGACCTTCTAGCAGCAATTGAGGAATCTAGAAAGAGCTGATATATGCTTAAATATTTCAACACTACCAATATTGTGATAATACCTAAGAACAAGGATCCAAAAACATTTGCAGATTTTTGACCAATTTCATTATGCAATCTGTCTTACAAGATTGTCACAAAAGCCATTTATTTGAGGCTGCAGCACCTCATCCCTAACATTATCTCCTCAGAACAAGGTGGCTTTGTTCCAGGTAGGGAAACTATGGAGGGAGCTTTGGTTGCACATGAAGTCCTTCATTCCATTAATACAAACCAATCATCTAACTTTGTGATAAAATTGGATATGATGAAGGCCTATGACAGAGTATGTTGGTCTTTTCTTTTCCAAGTTCTGAACAAAATGGGTTTTTCAAAATGTTGGTGTAAATGGATCAAAGCTTGCATCTCAAGAGCTTGGTTTTTGGTAATTATTAATGGTCAATCCTCAGGCTTTTTTCAGTCTACAGAAGGGGTGAGACAAGGAGATCCTTTATCTCTTGTTCTGTTCATTATCATGGTTGAAGCATTCAGTAGATCCATTAAGTCCCAAAATCTTCTGGGCAAGTGGCAAGGCACAAAAATTATTGGTACTTCTTTTTCTATCACACACTCATTATTTGTTGATGACACACTTCTATTTGGTATGTCACAAGTGAAAGAGGCTAGACAAATCAAACATACCTTGCAACTTTATTCGGATGTCTTAGGGCAGAATATCAATCCACAAAAATTGAAAATCTATCTATTCAGCACAAACAAGGTTATTTCAGATAGAATAGTGCAGATTCTAGGCTTTTCTATGGACTTCTTACCTTCCATATACCTTGGAATACCATTTTTTATGGGATCAAACAAAACAAGCTACTGGACTTCAGTCATTGAAAGAATTAAGGGAAGAGTTGTGGCATGGAAAGCTAGATGGCTTTCTTTGTCAGGGAGAATCCTCCTAATTAAAATAGTGCTCTTAGAAATCCCAAACTATTTTCTAGCTGTCCTCAAAGCACCCCCTTCTATCCTTTCACAAATACATAAGTTAATTAAAGGTTTCCTTTGGGCAGGAAATATGAATGATGAGAAGAAAATTCTTCTCATTTCACTTCAAGATATGGCTCATGTCCCAGCTGTAGGGGGAGCGGGTGTTCATGATTTAGTAAAAAGGAATGAAGCTTTTGGGGGCAAGTTAGTTTGGAAAATGTATAGCAAAACTCACAACACATGGTGTCAAATTATGTAGCAGAAGTACCTTGATAATAATGAGCCTTCACGAATCTTCTCAACTTCGGATCCCTCAAAAGGTTTAGTGATATGGCACTTTATTATAGCATCAAGAGATATTGTCTTCAAGTACGTCACATGGGAAGTTAATAGGGGTGATAAGATTAAGTTTTGGAGAGACTCCTGGAATGGCCAACCTCCTTTAATGTCTTTACCAAATTCAAAGGATGTTATTTCAGTGTCAAAAAACTTTTGGGGAGCACAATTATGCCATTTCATTTTAGCAGTCTCCCTTCACTTAGGGAAAATTATATGGAAGGATCCAAATCAACTCCCACTGCCCCAACAAGATAGGGATATCCTTCATGAAATATTCATAAATAATCATGTCTATTTATCAAATAGAGATGATAGACTTATCTGGGCTCCAACAAAGGATGGAAATTATTCAATTAAAGAAGGGTACAAGCTTCTTAAATGAATAGGTTCAAATAAACTCCCATCTTGAGCATATTCTTTTTGCTGGAACCATGTTGTGTTGCCAAAAGTGGGCTGTTTTGCATGGCTTGCAATCAAGCATAGGATTTTGACTAGTGATAGATTAGAGAGGTTGCACATTGCTCCTGCCTTTAAATGTGTGTTATGTGATGATTTAAATGAAATGGTTGATCATCTATTTGTAAGCTGTCAGTTTTCACAACAATGTTGGTTATTTGTTCTCAAAAAATTAAGCTATAGCACTCCCCTTTAGAACAAGATTTGGGACATCTTTCAAGCATGGCCGATTCCTTTCCCAAAATCCCTGTTCTCTAGTTTATGGAAATGTACGCTAGCATTAGTGATTTGGGCCATTTGGTGGGAAAGAAATAAACGCATTTTTAGAAAAGAGTTTCTTCCTATTGATAGGGTATTAGAAGGTATTGAAAAGTCAATATCAGAAGTGACTATTGCAAGTATAAGTAGATGCAGAATTAATCCGGTTATCACCTCATGAGATAGTAGGATGCTTCGAGAATGGAAATCTGTAGTCATACCCACTGGTTGGGGTTTACAAAATAAAGCTCCCACCAAAATTGACTGATCTACAATTCACTGGATGTCGTGCATAGAATGTTACTTAAAGCTCAATTTTGATGGAGCTTCTAGAGGGAATCTAGGTAAATCAGGGCTGGGTGCTTGTATTAGAGATTGTAAGGGAACAGTTTTAGCCCTTACCACTGATTCACTTCCTGATGGAACAAACAACATGGCAGAGGCACATGCATTATTTGCAGGGTTAATTTTGGCCAAAAAGGGTGGTTTTGCTCGCTTGCACATTGAAGGAGACTCTCAGGTAATTATTAATGCATGCATTTATAGGTAGATGTCATCGTGGAGACTCAATTACATTTTCCTTCAGATTTGGAAATTATTAGATTACTTTAAAGAGGTATGTTTGTCACATACATTACGGGAGGGTAACCAAGTGGCAGATTTCCTTTCTAATCTTGGGTGTGAAGGTACAGTGATTTTGACACTTCATTCGGATGAATTCATAGCAAATAATGAACTTCTGCACAATTTGATTACAAGTGACATGGAGCCTAACTGCTAAAGATAAATGAATATGCTGAGGTTTTCAAATGTGTGAGGACATCATTGGTTTTGCAAATTGTTATCATTGTATGGTACACACTGTTTATTTGCAGCTATCATTCCTTATACCCAATGTGAGTTCGCATGAAATTGAGGCCATGGTTGGGATGCATGGTTATGATCGTAGGATTGGGCATCACTATTGCATCAGATGAAGTAAATCTTCACATGGTTCTGCATGTGTAAAATTTCCTTGCGTTTAATGCACATCTATTTACATTATACTCACCCACAATAGAATATCTATAGCAATCTGAAGGTACAAACCACTCCTTTAAGTATGCTAGGCCTAACAGTTGAGCAGTGTGCTGAATTGAAATGTCATCCCATATGGATGTGTGTGCAAAGTGTGATACTTGCAACAAGTTTCACTAGGCAATTTTGCCAAAGAACTATAGGATATGGATCCACCCCCAGCCAGATGAAGCTGTATTGCCTTTGACTGTTAACAATGTTGTTCTCCACATGATGTTCATAGTTAACTCACCTTTTGTTCGTCATGCAATCAAGCATGTCATCGGCAATGAAATTGTCTCCCCAACTGCTAGGCATTTGTTATATCCCTCGAATTTGGTCTCTATCTTTTTGTCAAATTCAATGGACCTTCTGCAGTTCGTTCATCGTTTGGAGGCACTTGCTATGAAGGTTGTCAAACAAAATTTTTGGGATGGCAGTAAGTTAAAGATTTCTATGTGTTAGCTTGTGGTGACTAATCAGGAAAGTACTATCCAGGAAAGTACTGTACACTTTTCCTCCCGACCTCACTGGGGGTTTGGGGGCGGCAGCCCCCAAGAGCAGGGGTTCGGGGGTGCAGCCCCCGAGGAAATTTTTTTTTTTGAGGCCAACTACTTTTCGGTTATTTGGGCCGACTACTTATAACTCATTCTAACCCTAAAGCGGGAAAAATATTGTATAATATGTCTTAGGGTTAGGGATTTTCATTATGTATGATTTTAGTACTTGCGACAGAATTGGGCTGTAAGGGATTACAGATTGTAATCAGGTTGTAATCACTAGATAATAATAATATTGGACTCACTATTGGTGGACGTAGCCCAGGGATTGGGTGAACCACGTTAAATTTGTGTGTCTTGTGTTCTATTCTGTGTGGTTTATTATTTTCTGATATTAGTTATATTTGCACATAATTATTATTTCTGCCTTGTTAATCCTAACAAGTGGTATCAGAGTGAGGTTATTTCGTTTGTTCTTTCATCTATTCTTTGAAGCAGGTCTCACGAGTTAGTGGGAGAGTCTCTCGGTTAAGTGGGAGAAATGGCAGACGAGGGTAGGCTGAAGGTTGATAAGTTTAATGGGCAGAACTTCTAGTTATGGAAGATGCAAATGGAGGATTATCTCTATCAGAAGGATCTATGGCGGCCATTAGAGGGAGTAGCCAAGAAAGAGCAATCAATGTCTCAGGAGGATTGGGATATTTTGGATAGGAAGGCACTGGGGAGTATTCGTCTATGCCTGGCACAATTAGTGGCATTCAATATTACTGAAGCAAAGATAGCTAAAGATCTAATGGAAACCCTAGCGAAGTTGTATGAAAAGCCTTCAGCTTCAAACAAGGTATTTCTTATGAAGCGTTTATTTAATATGAAAATGGTAGAAGGTGGATCAGTTACTGATCATTTGAATGACTTTAATACAGTTACAAGTCAATTAGCCTCAGTTAAAATTACTTTTGATGAAGAGGTTAGGGCTCTCTTGATTTTGTGTTCTTTGCCGGAAAGCTAGAATGGCTTGGTAATGGCTGTTAGTAATTCTATTTCTGGTTCTAATACCCTAAAGTATGATGATGTTATTGGTGTTATATTGAGTGAGGAAATTCGTAGGAAAAGCTCAGGGGCATCCACATCGGGTAGTGTATTGAACACAGAAAGCAGAGGCAAAACAAGAGATAGAGGAAACAACTCTAGAAATCATGAGAAATCAAGAGGAAAATCAAAGGGAAAGAGGTCCGAATCTAAAGGGCTAAATGATTGCTGGTACTGTGGAAAACCAGGTCATAAGAAGAAAGATTGTTGGTCTCGGAAGAAAGATCAAGGAGACAAAAATGATGGAAACAAGGAGGCAAATGTGGTAAGTAACAAATCCGAGGAGGATGCTTTGCACTTATCCTTAGAAAGTATTGATGATTCATGGGTTTTAGATTCTGGGGCTTCATTTCATGCTACACCCCATAGAAGTTATTTTGTTGATTATGTCCAAGGGGATTTTGGGCTAGTTTATTTGGGAGATAATGAACCCTGTCAGATTGTTGGAAAGGGAAAAATTAAGATTAAGTTGCAGAATGGGAATCATTGGCTACTACAAGAGGTAAGACATGTTCCAAGGCTGAGTAGGAATTTAATTTCAGCAGGGCAACTGGGTGATGAGGGTTGCACAGTTACTTTTAATGATAAAAATTGGAAGGTTTCAAAAGGTTCCTTAGTAGTAGCAAAAGGTGTGAAAGTAGGCACCTTATATCTTTGTACAGGTCATACTGTTCCTTCTACTTTAATTATTTCAGAAGATAATGAATGTTCAGGAACAGTGGCTGCAGTTGAGCAGGAAGAACATCAAACTGTTGTTGTAGATTCTGACACAGCACTGTGGCACAACAGACTCGGGCACATGAGTGAAAAAGGTATGAAATTACTTCATTCAAAGAAAGTTTTACCTAGTCTGAAATGTGTCAATATAGATTTCTATGAAAGTTGTGTTTATGGAAAACAAAAGAGAGTTAGTTTTGTGAAGAGTGGGAAGGAAAAGAAAAATGAGACATTAGAGCTTGTGCATGCAGATGTATGGGGACCAGCTCAGGTATCTTCCCTTGGTGGCTCTCTGTATTATGTTACATTTATAGATGATGCAACAAGAAAAGTATGGATTTATTTCCTTAGACAGAAATCTGATGTATTTCAAACTTTTAAGAAATGGAAATGCTTGGTTGAGAATGAGACTGGTAAAAAGTTAAAATGTCTCAGATCTGATAATGGTGGTGAGTATTGCAGCACAGAATTTGAAGAATATTGTTCCTCTAATGGTATTCGTAGGCAGAAAACTGTACCAAGGACTCCACAAGAAAATGGAGTGGCTGAACGCATGAACAGGACAATAATGGAGCGTGCAAGGAGTATGAGGTTGCATGCTAGGCTGCCCAAAAATATGTGGGCAGAGGCAGTGAACACTGCTATTTATTTAATCAATAGAGGCCCCTCTACTCCTTTGGACTGTGGTATTCCAGAGGAAGCATGGAGTGGTAAGAAGGTGAGTTATTCTTTTCTCAAAACCTTTGGTTGTGAAGCTTTTGCACTTATAGATTTTGAAAATAGAACCAAGCTGGAAGCTAAGTCAAAGAAATGTGTATTTGTTGGGTATGGCATTGATGAATTTGGTTATAGGCTTTGGGATTTTGAAAATCATAAAATTGTAAGAAGCAGGGATGTCATATTCAATGAGAAAGTATTGTACAAAGATCTATTGCTGTAGCATGAGAAGAAAGAAAATGACTATGTAGTACTGGATGATACTCCACAAGTTCATGTTCCAGTAGTTCCTTATGCTCCGCAACAATAGCAACAACAAATACCACACACCCCAGTGAGTGTTAGACGGTCAACAACGCTAAGTAGACCTCCAGAAAGATTTTCTCCATCTTTGTATTCTATTTTGTTAATAGATGCTGGTGAACCTGAATGTTATAATGAAGTTGTGCAGGTAGATACAAAGCTTCAGTGGGAGTCTGCAATGACAGATGAAATGGACTCTTTGCTGAAAAATCAGACATGGGATTTATGTAAGTTACCTGCAGGTAAAAGGGCTTTACAGAATAAATGGATTTACAGGATAAAAGAAGAGGATGGAGGTACGAAAAGATTTAAAGCCAGATTAGTCGTAAAAAGATTTGCATAGAAACATGGTATTGATTTTGATGAGATATTTTCTCCAGTTGTTAAAATGACTTCTATTCGTACTGTTTTAAGTATTGTGGCTACTGAAGATTTGCATTTAGAGCAGCTTGATGTTAAAATAGCTTTTCTTCATGGTGATTTGGATGAAGAAATATATATGGTTTAGCCACAAGGATTTGAGGTCAAGGGTAAGGAGAATTCGGTGTGCAGATTGCAGAAAAGTTTATATGGCTTGAAGCAAGCACCTCGGCAATGGTATATTAAATTTGACACTTTTATGAATGGGTATGGATATAGTCGGTGTCATTCTGACCATTGTGTTTATTTTAAGAGGTTGGATGATGACAGCTACATTATTTTATGTTTATATGTTGATGATATGCTTGTAGCTGGGTCTAACATGGATCACATTAAGGGGTTGAAACAACAGTTAGCAAAATCTTTTTCTATGAAGGATTTGGGGGCAGCAAAACAAATCCTTGGTATGAAAATTTGTAGAGATAGGAAAAATAGGAAATTGTCTGTATCTCAGGCTGATTATATTGAGAAGGTGTTGCAACGTTTCTCTATGGAAAATGCCAAAGCTATCAGCACACCTTTGCCTGGTCATTTGAAATTGACTAAGGATATGTGTCCCAAGACACCAAAAGAAGAGACTAAAATGTCTAAGGTACCTTATGCTTCAGCTGTAGGGAGCTTAATGTATGCTATGGTATGTACTAGGCCAGATATTGCACACGCAGTGGGAGTCGTTAGCCGTTATATGAGTAACCCTGATATTGAGCATTGGAATGCAGTCAAATGGATTCTCAGATATTTGAGAGGCACATCCAGTAAGTGTTTACACTTTGGGGGTTCTACTACTACTGTACAAGGCTATGTTGACTCAGATTTGGTAGGAGATATAGATAGCAGGCGGAGTACTACAGGTTATATATTTACTGTTGGTGGGATAGTAGTGAGTTGGATTTCTCGACTACAAAAGGTGGTTGCTTTATCCACTACAGAGGCAGAGTATGTTGCTGCTACAAAGGCAGCCAAGGAGATGATATGGCTTCAATTCTTCATGGAAGAATTGGGACATCCACAAAAGGATAATTTTCTACATACAGATAGCCAAAGTGCCATTCATCTTGCAAAGAATTCTGCTTTGCACTCAAAGACAAAACACATACAGTTGCGGTACCATTTCATTCGATCAGTTTTGGATGATGGACAGTTAAGGCTGGAAAAGATTCATACTGATGATAATCCAACAGATATGTTTACAAAGGTAGTAAAAAGGGAGAAGTTGAACTCATGTTCAGCTTCAGTTGGTCTTCTAGACTGAACAAAATAAAGGAACAGTTGAGTCCAAGGTGGTTCAATCCGGTGGGAGCCTCATGTGGGTAGCGGTATTGCTACAGGATCAGTCTCCAAGTGGGAGGTTTTTTTAGTATAGTGTGGATACTGATCAGTCACCAAGTGGGAGATTGTTAGCTTGTGGTGACTAATCAAGAAAGTACTGTACACTTTTCCTCCCGACCTCGTTGGGGTTCGGGGCCGGGCCGGGCCTCGAGCAGGGGTTTGGGGGCGGCAGCCCCCAAGAGCAGGGGTTCGGGGGCGCAGCCCCCGAGGAAATTTTTTTTTTGAGGCCGACTACTTTTTGGTTATTTGGGCCGACTACTTATAACTCATTCTAACCCTAAAGCGGGAAAAATATTGTATAATATGGCTTAGGGTTAGGGATTTTCATTATGTATGATTTTAGTACTTGCGACAGAATTGGGCTGTAAGGGATTACGGATTGTAATCAGGTTGTAATCACTGGATAATAATAATATTGGACTCGCTGTTGGTGGACGTAGCCCAAGGATTGGGTGAACCACATTAAATTTGTGTGTCTTGTATTCTATTCTGTGTGGTTTATTATTTTCTGATATTAGTTATATTTGCACATAATTGTTATTTTTGCCTTGTTAATCCTAACACTATGCAGCATTATGATCTTTGGGTGGGGAACGCTTTAGTTGGAGGACTCTTCACATGGTCACAACTTCTCAGGAAGCATGAATTCATGGTCCTTTTCAAAGCACTGCAAAGGTCTTTTGAGAAGCAAATATCACGTGATATGAAAGCCGCCCTACAATTATTGGCTTGTGCCCTCGGTTACCAGCTTGAGGAAAGAGTTCAGAGAACAGGGCATGCCCTATTAGATCTTATGACCCTTTCGAACAATTTGTACCCAGCTTGGCCCCTTGAGTGCTCTTCAGATAGACCGCTTCTGACTCCATGTGATAATGTGCAGGCTATGCAAGTGCATGGGATGTAGGACACACACTTGCCCTTTCATACTACAAATGTTTCTACCTTGGGAGGATCTTCTCCTTGGCATGATAGTGGATGGAGTCTGCCTACTTCTGGTGACACTTCAAATTGGTGTTCGGGTAGCATGATGATCAAGCCGGATAGGTGATCACCTACAGTTGACCCTGGTAGCGGATGTAGAGACGAATCTTGGTCAAAGGGTAGGCAAGGTTGCACTGATGCAGAGATTGAATATGCAGAGATGGAGGAAGGATGAAGAATGGTTTTATTTGATGCTGTATAAACAAAGATGTATGATTGTATATACATTTTTTTTGTATCCTCTATGAGGTTAACTTTTGAAAATATTGATAAACAAATCTATTGTACATAGCGACGATTTCGGGTTTTCTTGCTGGTTCTTTCCCGGTTGAGCTTTTGAATCATGCTTTTTTATAAATAATAAATATATATTAGAAGTGGTATTATGGGTTTTAGCTTGGTTAAAAGATCTAGAAATGTGTTTAAACTTGTTCTCATTAAGATTCAAAATTTTGGTAAGTTGAGTGATTTAGTTTAATAAATATGTCCCTCATCACAAATTTGAGAATATAATGGTAAAAAGACATTTCAATATATTGAGTCCTTCTATGATGGGTAGTGGTGGGAATGTTCATGTATAAAAAGCTTAATACATGGATAGTTTTTCTATAAACATGATGAGAAAAGGAAGCATTTACTTTTCTAACATAATTAATTTCAAGGAATGCAAGTTTATTGTCAAGTAAATGTGTTTGGGATCTTAATTCTATCCTCTCCACACATGTTTAAGTGGCCATACAATTCTTCTAGCTTTTTTAGACCATAATTCCAACAAAGATTTGTGTCATATATGCATATTGTTTTCACTAGTCCTAATGGGGATGGAGTTAAGGTTTTTTTTTTTAAATGCTCCTTCGAATGATTGGAAAAAATAGAATAAAGGTGGGGATCTCATTAAGATACATAATATTACTCTCCCTTAGGAAACAAAGAATATGGAATTCAAACATAGAAATTACATTAAGGACGCCTCATAATTTTAATAGTTGCATCAACAAGGAATTTCATGAAGAGAAAACAACATCAATTCTAATCAAGATATATTCCTTATTAACTATTTTTTTCCTTAGTGAGCTCAAAAAAGTATTTATAATCATTAATAAAAGAGCTAGGCTTGCTGAAAAAGAGCTAGTCCTGTTGAAAAGGAGGTTGATATTTTGGTGAGGATGCCCACTAGTTTATAAGTAGAGAAATTGGTAGTGTCAAAAAGGGCCTCAAAGGAATGTCATCCTTAAATATTTATAATGCAAATGTTAATGTGTTTACCTCTCTTTTTCCCTCTCTTTCGTTACAGACAAAGAAAATAAAAGAGAGTTTTATAAATTAGAAATATTAAATTATTTACCTATCTTATATAATGATTGAAAGAGTAAATAGCTCTTATATGCTATTTAATCTTCTCATTTAGATTTTGAGTGTGGTTTCTAGTGTGTCCATGAATGCATTTATAACATGTATATTGTTTGCATTTTATATCTATGCCAAAGTATAATAAATGAACTTATGCAATGTGTAATGATTGTAGAAACATTTCATGCATGTAAAGGAAAAAACTAATAGTCAATTTTTTACTCCTTTAACTCTAGCTTATGTTTTATCATCATTTTCTATATATTACTTAAGTGATTTATGAGTAGATCTACCATGTGGTATAACAACCCTAGGTTCAACACTAGGGCCTAGGGCCTAGAGTCTATTGTGTTAAAGTTGTATTCTTCTAAATGTCTAAACACCTAAAATTGTGGAGACATCTATATGAGTTAAAATTAAGTTATTTACTAGATGGTTTAGTAAAGGAACTAAGTGGGAGGAATGTGATCATCTTTTTATTTCCTCAATGGTTAAATATGGGAATCTAATAAGGAGAATTTGATCAATTACTAGAAGATAGTAATCTGGCTACTTGTTGTATATGAAAGGAAATAATTTATGGTGTGAGTGCTTGATAGAATGACTTAAAATTCATATAGTTTGAATATTGATTAATTACAAATGTATGTGATCAAAATGTATACTATGTGATTGTCCTTATTATGGCTTACTCATGAGCTCAATATGAGCAAGAAATCATCACATAGTCATACATTGTTCTATTTAAATGAGCTTTTGAATAAGCTAAGCTCATCTTTACAATTAACATTTGATTAAATCTTATGCTATGAATGATTTTGAAATTAAGCTATTTGATGATTGTGGTGTAAAGTTACATATACAGTTCGTGAGATCTATTTATTAGTGAAGTCAAATTAGTTTCTATTATTTTCATTGTAGTCATAAGTTGGTTTCTTCTTTAATTTATGTTGATGTACTCTATGTGGTAGTCATACTTAATTATAACCACTATTTTCCAAATAAAGTATCCAAAACTATATTGTGTGTTATGAATTCCTTATTTGTGCTTATTATGGGGAATACATTAGATGCCCTAGTTGTGACACCTTTAGTAAATATTTAAGCTATATGCTTTAGATGCTCGTTTATGTTAAAAAGTTAAAATGCTCCCATTTATGATGCCTATAATATTCTCATGGCGATGTTATGGATTGAGTGTGTTCATGTAATGCCCCTCCCATAGTCTTCTTTTCAATTTTTATCGCTAAACTCTTTTAGGCCATTTTCATGTGTGTGTTATTTATTTAAGGGATTTTGAGGTTTATGAATGTATGACATTTTATTGAATAATCATGAATTAGATGCTTTTGAATTATTTTCTTGTTGATTAAATAAAAATGATCATGTTATTAATATGTAATGGTTATTTCATTTTGATGATTCATATGTTGGGATATCATGGATGCTTATGGTTTTAATGACCCCTTACTTGCATGTGTACGGTTGATATGTATGTTTTATATTAATGTTTGACGTGCTTGATGTGGTTGAGGGATGGAGTCGTAGTTACTTGCTTACAAGATCCACATGCTCGAACGATCCCCTCCATTGCTTGTTTATATTTATATGCTCATCTTTTATGCAGGTTTGCAGGTACCGGACATCGACTTCCCTGAATTGTTAGGATGAGCGTGCCTTATCGCAAAATCTCAATGGTAAGAGAGGGGAGATAACATACAAATCCAAATGCTAACCCTAGCGATTGATTGTCCTAAATATTGGGCAAGTATCTTTTTCTAACCATCCGAATTCATCAAAGTGACATGAATTCGTGAGCCTTCCTTGATGTTTGTTTGATATAGAGTTAGTCATTTTTCAAGTTTTGGGAGTCAAGTGGATTTGCTTGTGTGAATTATTTGATTTAATTAATTAAGTTAGGAACTATTTTGAGGTTTGAATATTTACATTTTATGAATGTGGTAATATTTGATATAGAGTATATTTAATTATTAAAGGCAATTAAATGCCTTTGTTAATTAAAATGATTAAAATTAAAAGATTTAAATTTGGATTAAAGGGTTTAATTAATTATTAAATCATATTATAAATTAAAGGGCATAGTTGATTTATTTAATATTTGATTTATTAGTTTGCATAGTTTATTTGTGCTAAAGTATATAGCATTTAATTAAATAATTGTATGCAATTTAAGTTGTTCTTTGGTTTAAGTGAAATTGAAATTATAATTAAAGTTAAAAGTTGAGTTTTAGTTTTATTTTAAAAGTGCATTATTTATTAAGTTATTTTATCATACAACTTGAGAGAGAGAGAGAGAGAGAGAGAGAGAGAGAGAGAGAGAGAGTTGAGTTTTGCTTTTGAGTTTGCATGTTTAGGAAACCCTAGGAGGGATAGGTTTTCTTTATGTAGGGATTCTGCGTATTATTTTCATTACGCTGATAGGTTTTGGAGGAGCTCTGGAAGAATTGGAAGATTTTTGGGAAAGCTTATTTTGGTGGGCATTGTCTTGTGATTGTTTGAAGGCTTGGATTTGAAGGTTGGCTTGGGTATTTCTTGGCTTCAAATTTTCATACGTGGGTTGAGGTAGGGTTTGAAACCCTTGTATTTTGCTAATTCTCTTTTTGAAAAGGTTGTATACTTCGTGTCTGAGATTGTGTGTGATTGTTTTGAAATTGGCTTCTGTTGTAATGTTGGATTTTTTGTTTGGGAAATTGGATTAGATTGATGTTGATTGATCTGGTATTCATTTTGGGTGTTTTGAGAAACCTAGAATTAAATCTTGTGAAAATTAATATCTCTTGCTCAATATGTTACTAAAAGATTGATTTAGGTATTGCATGTGCGGATGAAAATCAATAGATGTTGTTTTGTAAAAACCCTAATTTCCTTTTCGCAACTATCAATTTTCAATATATATATATACATATATAGATAAGTGGGTAAATGTATTCATGCCTATGGTTTAATTTTCAAATATATTTATTAAAAAAAGAATAGTATGTTTTGGGTATGGTTGTTAAATCCCAGAATAGTCTAGTGATTTTTATTTAAAAAAAATGTTTAAAAAAATTAGTATAAAAATTCTTTTTAAAATTTAATAAAAATATATTAAATAGGGGGTCGAGACCCCATCCCCCAACCCCCGACAGAAAATGATTGCCGCAATAGCCTACGCTATTGACAGCGGCAACTGGCTGTCGTAGCAACCGTGACTATTGTCGTGCAGCAATGAATTGTTGACGACAACCACTATTGTTGTGCAACAGTAGACTGCCTACGACAGCCACTGTTGCCATGGTAGCAGTGCTGTCGTAGGGGTAGTCATTGTTGCCATGACAACAGTGTTTCCATAGGACAATAGCAAGGGGTGGTCCAGTCCCCCTCCCTTGCGTGAGAATACTCTTTTTTATATAAAAACAATCTTTTTTTTATGGTTAGTTTTTTATTTATTAATTAATTTAAATTTAATATTATTAAAATATTTAGTTTTACTTTAAATTTAAATTAGAATGTTTGATATTTAATTCATTTTAATTTTAAATTAATTTATTTAATTTGATTCTTTTTTTAGTTTATTATAAATGGATTATTTATTAGTTTTACTTTATGCATTTGATGGTTAATTAAAGGACTTTTTATGGGTTTGAGTCTATTGTGTGGTTATGCTTATAGATATTTTATTTTTTGTTATGGATAGTGGAATATTGAGGTGGTTGTTTAAACCGGAGGCTTTAGGGAGTAACTGAGGTCGCTTGGGTTTCTGTTAATGTTTTGTCTGGAACTGTATTGGAGATTGCATATTTATTGTTGCATATATGTTTCAAGTGTATGTTTTCTTTATGATGGTTGGATTAGGGCCAGTGTGTGTGTCCCTGATGCCATTTATAGATCAAGTTTTGATTATATTATTATTTTGGAACCTATGTGGTTATCATTTGATTATGAGCCTAGGGGAGGTTAAATAGGAGCATTTTAGGAGAGTGGCTTCCAATAGGGGTCTGGGGCCCAAAGAGACTAGTACCAAGGTAACCTATCGTAAGTTGTTTAATAAGTGATAACCTAATAATAAAACTTGGGATAACATTAAATACAGATTGATCATTGATGCCTCGCCCATGCTTTGAGAACTTGTATAGGCTAATGATGGGAATGGGATGATACCTATAGAGTAGGTATGATTAGAATTCCTCCTCTTCATGAGAGGGTATTCTGGTTCCGTATGGATCATGTTGAGGGTCCAGGGTCTAGAGTGGCCAGTCCAGGGTAACTCAACTTGATAGATGCTTGAGGGTCCGGGGTTTAGAGAGACTAGTCCAGGGTAACTCAAGTAGTTGTCCATGTGATGACACTCCCATAGTATGTAGCCTAAGTCTCCTCCATAGTTCCTGCATTTTCCTCTAGTGGTGTGTCCTTGTTGTCTCATTATTAGCTAGTGGTTTACTTTGTATTATTTTATGTTTTGGTATGTGTTGGTTATTTGATGTTTATTTATCTTTAGTTGGTGGTACCTTCAAGAGTTAGAAATCCTTCAAGACCTTTTCTTAGTTATCTTTGACTGAGTTTTTTATCCGAGTTGGGTTTGTTGTTATCTCCTCAGCACGGTGGGAGTGGACCTTTGGTTCCATGAGATCAGGTGGTAGTGTTATCTTTTACCATTTGAGATTTCGATGGTCTATAATAGTGCTAGAGGATGCTTGTTCCTATTACCTTCTTCTTGTTCTTCATTGGAGGCTTGTTCATTCCTATCTTTTGATGTTCATGATTATATCTTGTATTAGTGCTTCAGAGTTGCATATATATTGTATCATATTTTGTATTCGATTATTGTGACATACCCTACAACCTGTGTAGAGGATGTTGTATCATTATGTATACCTTATGGTATTGAATGTATTTGTTATTCATATGAGTTAATTATAATTATTCTTAACCTAAATATTTATTTTGTTTATGTAATTCTATGTCATGGGACCCTAGAGGATTGTTAATTGTATTTGAGTTGTGCATATGTACTTGTTTATATCTTATGGTTGTATTGCTTCCGCGTTGTTATCATCATTGCTTGTAAACTCTTAAGAAAAAAAATTGTAAACATAGTGACTTGTATTAGGTTAAATTCTCATGGTTCCCTGGCGAGGCATTACACTTGGTATCAGAGCCCGAGTTTCTACATTAGGAACTCTGGGAAGTTGTGTGCCAATTAGATGTCAAAACTGTGAAAAAATGAAACCAAACTTAGACATGTAACACTTTGTATTCAAAAATATTGTGACTATGCATCATGTGTTTATTCTCTTAATTGGTTTTATGATATTAACCTTCTTTTGCATGTTGTAGGAAAGATGATCACCGAGACTAGATTTGTTGGTAGAGGACATGGAAGGAATAGGCTTCATAGCCCTCCTTCGATTGATAGAGTTAAGAGTGTGCATGTGGATAGTGGTGAGCAGCATGGTGATTCCAAAGGACCTGATACTAGGCAGATACTTCAGGCTATTCTGGAGCATCTAACTATCCATAATAGAGATGAGAGAGAGGAATCACATCATTTTGGGAATGAGGAGAGACATAGATCTAGAAGTCCTAGGAGGAAGGACACTAGAGTTGGTCATGAGAACACTAAGGCTAGCCAAATGAGAAACCTCCTTAGATCACAACCTCCTCCCTTTAATGGTTTGGGTACTAGTTTTGAGGCAGAGACATGGCTTATCGCATTGGATCATTTCTTTTTTATACAATAATTTGATACAAATGTTAAGGTGAGGTGTGCCATCATGTACCTCGAAGGTTTTACAGCTACTTGGTGGAAGATTGAAGAGTAGAAGTTAGGGCTTAGCATGGATACTATCACTTGGGAGCTATTTCTCGAGAACTTCTGAGATCACTTTTTATTTGAGTAATGGAAAAAATAATGTGCATATGAGTTCCACAGTTGACCTTGAGTGTTCAGGAGTATGAGCATCATTTCTTTGAGCTCAATCCATATGTAGGATATGATGATAAGTCACCACTGATGGTGCAACATTTCATTAGAGGACTTAATAGTCCCATCATTGGGGGTGTTATTATTTTTGAGCCTAAGACTCTTAGGGATGCAGTCATTAAGGCCACATTGATTGAGGGGAACTTGGCTAGAGGTCACGGTGGTCAGGTTGGTATTCAATATGGGGGTTCTTCTTCTGGGCCTAAGGGTAATCAGACTTAGGGTGCAGAGAACTCTAAGAACCCTTATACCTTTTCAAAAGGTAAACAAAATTAGTAGAACAAGAAGTTCTTCTAGGGTAATAGTGGTGGTTCTCAATTAGGGAACTATTGCAACTAGAAGCATACTATGCACAGTCGGGATGATCAGCCAGCTCAGAGTTCACATCAGAATTTTGGTGGAGGTAGTTTCCAATAGTCTTCAACACCTTTAGGTGGGAGAGGTGGTAGTAGAGGCAGTTGTTATTCTTGTGGGAAACATGGCCACATTGCTGTAAATTGTCCTAATTGATCAACACAGTTTTTAGGACAGAGGCCTGCAGCTTCTGAGCCTATAGTTGGGGATGTTGGTAGGTCCCACAAGGTGTTCACGACAGGGAATGATCTGCAAGGTTCATTCCATGGAGAAGGAAAGGGTCCAACGGGACTTGCACGTTGAGTCTTTTATGACTTAATAGGGTGCACCGAGATTTCAAGATTTATATCCCTATTCTGTTGTAGGCTTCCAGGAGTAAGCTCATTTTTAGGGGAGGTAGATGTAATGCCCCTCCCATTGTGTACTTTTCAATTTTTATCGCCAAACTCTTTTAGGCCATTTTCATGTGTGTTATTTATTTTAGGGATTTTGAGGTTTATGAATGTATGACATTTTATTGAATAATCATGAATTAGATGCTTTTGAATTATTTTCTTGTTGATTAAATGCAAATGATGATGTTCTTAATATTTAATGCTTATTTCATTTTGATGATTCATATGTTAGGATATCATGGATTCTTATGGTTTTGTTGACCCCGTACTTGCATGTGTATGGTCAATATATATGTTTTATATTTCTATTTGATGTGCTTGATGTGGTTGAGGGATGAAGTTGTAGTTACTTTCTTGTGAGATCCACATGATCAAACGATCCCCACCATTGCTTGTTTATATTTATACATGTATGTACATACTCATCTTTTATGAAGGTATCGTGCATCGACTTCCTTGAATTGTCAGGATGAGCGTGCCCTATTGCAAAATCTCAATGGTAAGAGAGGGGAGATAACATACAAATCCAAATCCTAACCCTAGCCATTGATTGTCCTAAATATTGGGCAAGTATCTTTTTCTACCCATCTGAATTCTTCAAAGTGACATGAATTCGTGAGCCTTCCTTGGTGTTTGCTTCATATAGAGTTAGTTGTTTTTCGAGTTTTGGGAGTCGGGTGGATTTGCTTGTGTGAATTATTTGATTTAATTAATTAAGTTAGGAATTATTTTGCGGTTTGAATATTTACATTTTATGAATGTGATAATATTTGATATAGAGTATATTTAATTATTAAAAATAATTAAATACTTTTTTTTATTAAAATGATTAAATTTAAAATATTTAAATTTGGATTAAGGGTTTAATTAATTATCAAATCATATTATAAATTAAAGGGCATAGTTGATTTATTAGTTTGCATAGTTTGTTTGTGCTAAAGTATTTATTGTTTAATTAAATAATTGTATACAATTCAAGTTGCACTTTTGGTTTAAGTGAAATTGAAAAATTATAATTAAAGTTAAAAGTTGAGTTCGAGTTTTATTTTAAAAGTGCATTATTTATTGAGTTATTTTATCATGCAACTTGAGAGAGATAGAGAGAGAGAGAGTTGAGTTCTGCTTTTGAGTTTGCATGTTTAGGAAACCCTAGGAGGGATAGGTTTTCTTTATGTAGGAATTTTGGGTATTATTTTCATTACGCTAACAAGTTTTGGAGGAGCTTTGGAAGAATTGGAATATTTTTGGGAAAGCTTGTATTGGTGGGCATTGTCTTGTGATTGTTTGAAAGCTTGGATTTGAAGGTTGGCTTGGGTCTTTCTTGGCTTCAGATTTTCAGACGTGGGTTCAGGTAGGGTTTGAAACCCTCATATTTTGCTAATTCTCTTTTTGAAAATGTTGTATACTTCATGTCTGAGATTGTAATGTTGGAATTAGATTGATGTTAATTGATCTGGTATTCATTTTGGGTGTTTTGAGAAACCTAGAAATTAATCTTAGGAAAATTAATATCTCTTTCTCAATATGTTACTAAAAGAGTGATTTAGGTATTGCCCGTGCAGATGAAAATCAATAGATTTGGTTTTGTAAAAACCCTAATTTCCTTTTATATATATATATATATATATATATATATATATATATATATATATATATATATATATATATATATATATATATATATATATATATATATATATATATATATATATATATATATATATATATATATATAAGTGGGTAAATGTATTCATGTCTATGGTTTAATTTTTAAATATATTTATTAAAAAAAATATAGTATGTTTTGGGTATGGCTGTTAAATCCCAAGAATTGTCTAGTGATTTTTATTTTAAAAAATTGTTAAAAAAATTAATTAAAAAAAAAAGATTATTACAAAAATTCTTTTTAAAATTTAATAAAAATATATTAAATAAGGGGCAGGGACCCCATCCCCCAATCCCCCGACAACAAATGATTGTCACAGTAGCCTACACTGCTGACGACAGGAGCTGGTTGTCATAGTAGCCATGACTGTTGTCATGCAGCAGTGGACTGCTAACGACAACCAATGTTGTTGTGCAACAGTAGACTACCTATGACAACCACTGCTGACATGGTAGCAATGTTGTCATAGGGGCAGTCACTGCTGCCACAATAGCAGTGCTGTCGTAGGGAAACAAGGAGGGGTGGGCTAGTCCCCCTCCCTTGCATGTGGATACTCTTTTTTATATTAAATTTTTATTTTATTTTATGTTTACTTATTTATTTATTAATTAATTTAAATTTAATTAAATTTAATATTATTAAAATATTTAATTTAGTTTTAATGAAAATT
Organism: Chamaecyparis obtusa; assembly: GCA_027943335.1. Classification (NCBI taxonomy): domain Eukaryota; kingdom Viridiplantae; phylum Streptophyta; class Pinopsida; order Cupressales; family Cupressaceae; genus Chamaecyparis; species Chamaecyparis obtusa. The sequence continues at coordinate 480,839 of BSBK01002077.1, read as the reverse complement.
TAAATTAGTATGTTTGATATTTAATTCATTTTAATTTTAAATTAGTTTATTTAATTTGATTCTTTTTTTAGTTTATTATAAATAGATTATTTATTAGTTTTACTTTATGCATTTGATGGTTAATTAAATGACTTTTTGTGGGTTCGAGTCTATTGCGTGGTTATACTTATAGATGTTTTATTTGTCATTATGGATAGTGGAATATTGAGGTGGTTGTTTAAACCAGAGGCTTTAGAGAGTAATTGAGGTCGCTTGGATTTTTGTTAATGTTTTGTCTGGAACTGTATTGGAGATTGCATATTTATGGTTGTATATATGTTTCAAGCAAATGTTTTCTTTATGATGGTTGGATTAGGGCCAGTGTGTGTGTCCTTGATGCCTTTTTATAGATTGAGTTTTGATTATATTATTATTTTGGAACCTATGTGGTTATCATTTGATTGTGAGCCTAGGGGAGGTTAAATAGGAGCATTTTAGGGGAGTGACTTACAATAGGGATTCGGGGCCCAAAGAGGCTAGTACCAGGGTAACCTATCATAATTTATTTAATAAGTGATAACCTAATAATAAAACTTGGGGATAACATTAAATACAAATTGATCATCAATGCCTCACCTATGCCTTGAGTGCTTGTATAGGCTAAGGATGGGAATGTGATGATACCTAGAGATTAGGTATGATTAGAATTCCTCGTCTTCATGAGAGGGTATTCTGGTTCCGCATGGGTCATGTTGAGGGTTCAGGGTCTAGAATGGCCAGTCCAGGACAACTCAACCTGATAGACGCTTGAGGGTCTGGGGTTTAGAGAGACCAGTCTAGGGAAACTCAAGTAGTTGTCCATGTGATGACACTCCCATAGTATGTAGCCTAAGTCTCCTCCATATTTTTTTCATTTGCCTTTGGTGGTGTGTCCTTGTTGTCTCATTATTACCTAGTGGTTTACTTTGTATTATTTAGTGTTTTGGTACATGTTGGTTATTTGATGTTTATTTATCTTTAGTTGGTGGTATCTTTGAGTTAGAAAGCCTTTAGGACCTTTGCTTAGTTACCTTTGATTGAGTTTGTTATCCGAGTGAGGTTTGTTGTTATCTCCTCTGCACGGTGGGAGTGGACCTTTGGTTCCATGAGGTCGGGTGGTAGTGTTATCTTTTACCATTTGATATTTTGACATTCCTATAGTAGTGTTGGAGGATGCTTATTCATGGTACCTTCTTCTTGTTCTTTATTGGAGGCTTGTTCATTCCTATCTTTTGATGTTCATGATTATATCTTGTATCAGTGCTTCAGAGTTGTAGATATGGTATCATATTTTGTATTCATTTATTGTGACATACCCTATGACTTGTGTAGAGGATGTTGTATCATTATGTATATCTTATGGTATTGAATGTATTTATTATTCATATGAGTTAATTGTAATTATTCTTAACCTAAATATTTGTTTTGTTTACGTAATTCTACATCATGGGACCCTAGAGGATTGTTAACTGTATTTGAGTTGTGCATATGTACTTGTTTATATCTTATGGTTGTATTGCTTCCGCATTGTTATCATCATTTCTTGTAAACTCTTAACAAAAAAAATATTATGTAAACATAGTGACTTGTATTAGGTTAAATTCTCCTAGGTTTCGTGGCGGGGATTACAGTTCAACATTCTAAAATTTCAAATTCTTGACAAGCTCACTTTGATACAATGGTTAGAGTTATGTGTAGACACCTAAAATTGTCCCAGGCTTGTGAATGTTCATTAACTACTATTTTTTCTCTATTAATTAAATAGTTCTTTAATTATTTAATTCATCATCCTTTTTCTTCTGATTCCCCATTAAATCAATCGTTGCATCATTTAATCATTTCCCTAATATTATTAAATAGTTAATATTATTTATTTAATCGACATTTAATTAAGTGGTCTTTATCATTTAATTAAATTCAATTTCTATATTCCCACAATTCAAATAGTTATTCCTAATTGTAATGCCCCTCCAACCCTAACAAATCTTGGTTATGCTCACTAGGGATTTAGATCATGCTTTAAGGGATTTCATGGTTATTTTGTAAGAGAATGATCCTTCTTGAGATGGTTGCTTACTAATCATGGTAACTTCATATTTTAATTTGAGGAATAATAATATTGCACAGGTATGTTACTAGACATCTTCTTGTGTGTCAATGATAGCTAAGGACCATAATGATAAAAGGATCACCTGATAGATCTGTATGTTTCTATGTGAAATGCTCATTATTAATATTTATGTGTACATTAGGTTAATTGACTATAATCATTTAAGGGTTAGATGGGTTACCTTCTCTAATAGCGTTACTTGGGATTAGACATGATTAATGCATTTATGGTTATATGATTTGTTTATCTTGATTGGATAATGGGACACTTTTAGTATATGTCTGATGGTTAAATGGGTTTGTGAAAGATAATAAATGATTTATATTTACATGATTATGTTATGATTCATTATTGTCATACAATATAGAAAAGAGATCATTTTGATACTAACCACACTAATCCAATTATGCTTTGTTGATGTGACTGTCTGATGTGACTGTCGGAAGAGGGGAGGCAGTCGTAGTTACTCCTCCAAGAGGTCCACATGATGTCGCACTCCCCCTCCTTGTTTGCAATTGCTTGTACATATGTATATATATATTGGTGTACTTGGTTGGTGTTGCAGGATGCAAGTACCAGGCATCGACTCCACCTGACTATACAAGTCTGAGCGTGCCTTACAAATCCTTAAACTATTGTTGTGTGGAGGTATTACCAAGATTACTCTCAAGGTTACCATGGACTTAGATTTCTTCTTAGGAGATTACCCTAGTGGGGAAGTTGAATGCAGTATGTGATGTGGTCTTGTGAATTATGATTTGATGCCATTTTGTGATTTATGATGAGTTAGATTTATCCCTAACTAGTATATAAGTGTACATTGATTGTGTGCTATATAGGTATGTGTATATGTGGGTGCACATGCATATACCCATGCTTATATAAATAATAATATTTGTATGGATTTATCAATTGTTTTAGTGGTATGTTATTTAAAGTGAATTCAATGAAGTGTATTAAATAAATGTATTAAAAAGTGAAAATAATATTAATAATAGTAATAATAAAAAAATAAATGCTCTTTGTAGTAAACCTAACTATCTAGGAGGGAGTTGAACTCAAGACCTCCTAGAAGTTAGGCTAGTTGGTTTCCATGTGTGCTAAGTGGTTTTCTTGAAAGTTACTTGTTGGATGTTCTTGTTATGTTTTTCCTTCGTAGTTATTTTTAATTAATTAAATTTATTAAAACTTTGTTAAGTGCTTACGGGAATAATTGGTTTAATTTTCAACCAACTATGGAAGTTGGAGAAGTTGCATCCCGTAAAGCAACTCCTCCAACCACATAGTTGAGGGATAAATGTTTGAAGATTTTGTGTGCGAAGGAGGATAATAATTTTTGGAAGATTTGTTTTTCTTTTGAGTGGTCTGTAAATGGTTTCTCTGGAAATTTTTGGTGAAAGTTATGTGAGTTTGAGAGTCTCTGGTTGGTGAAGTCTTATGTGTGAGGATTGCTTGGAGTTGATTGCCAGAGGAAGATTTTTAGAAGGATATCTACTAAAGGCTGGAAAGTTTGTAGAGAGTCTCCAACCAAGGGAGGACGATTCTCCGCAGGACCCCAGATAGGGTCTAAATTGGGATGAACCTCCATTCGTCCCATGTGCATGATTATGTATATGATTGATATGTTACTCGATGAGAAAGTGATGGTTTAATTTTTGTTTGAAAATGAGAACTATATATATGTTTTGTTTTTCTGTGTATTTGAAATATGTTTCCGGGAAGTAATTTTTATGAGTGTTTGTTTGTTCACTGTGGTGAAATCTTCCTAGGAGGGTAGAAGTGTTTTTGATCATGTAGGATAGTGTATTATGTTGTTATTGAATGTATTATGAATGCTTCCAAAATTTAGAACTGTTATATCAACCTTACTAGTCCATGTCGGTTTATGCACCACCTTTTCTTGTCCAGATCTAGAATAGTTTTGTTAGATAGATAAGATAGATTGATGAGCCATTTCTAAAGGGAAACTAGGAGATCTCAAATGGGTTGTGCTCAGATTAGGCAACCACAGTCCCCATAATGCCCAATTTTACCCGCAAGACATAGTTGACTGTTGCGTTTTGCAGTTTCTGTCGGTCTAGTATTAACCGAGCAGGTCGGTTCAATGTTGACCGAGCCAGGTCGGTTCAGTGTTGACCGAGCCAGGTCAGTTCAGTGTTGACCGAGCCAGGTCAGTTTAGTGTTAACCGAGGGAGGTCAGTGTAGTGTTAACTGAGGGTGGTCGGTGTGGTGTAAACCGAGCAAGAGAGGAATGCTAGTGTGAACCGAGCTAGACAGGAAAAATAGGCTTTATACAATTATAACATTTAATTTCTTATACTTTAAGTTATACTTGTATAAAGGGTTTAGGTACCTTCTGAGATGATTAAGATAGGTTCCAGATTCATAGGAGTTAAGATGCAATTTCTAATTTTGAGTTTCTTAAAAATCAGACTTAGTTATTTTCAGGCATGTGAGATTTTGCAGAGCATTGTGTTTTGGTATATGAAATTTTGTGTAAACTTTAAATATGTTCATTGCTTATTTTTGTTGGGATTATATGGTGCATTTAGATGCTTGAATAAGGTTAAGATGTGTTTTAGGGTTCAGGTTGTCCAATGGACTAGGACTACTCTAAGGCCTCCTAAATGTTCCCCAAACATTCCTAAACTTTCCTATTCTTTTCTATGCTTTGATTCTAGTTCTTGAAAGTGTTTATGATGTATTTTATTTCATGTATGATATATTTGTGATGGGTGAAGTTTGTATCACCCATGTACATTCGTTACTTGTTTTGTTGAGGTTGTATGGTTTACTTATGATGATTTTGGCATCGACTTGAGTTTAAGTTATGAGGCTAGGACTTATCTTAGTGGCCTATGTGCACAGGAGGGTTCCTTAGACCTATAAATGAGCCTTGGCAAGTTTTACTTGTGCATGTGAAAGGTTTTTCCTTGAGATGTCTTGTGATGGACATTCTTCCAATGGTTCCTATTATGAATATGGCTAAGGTTAGGACTCATTCTGAGGGCCTGAGTGCACAGGGGAGTTTCCTAAACCTATGAATTAGGACTTGGAAGTGTTATCTTGTTTGGGACTTATGATGGGGTAAGGGAATAGGAACCTTAAGTGAGTGGCTCACCATAGGTGCTGGAACCCTAAAGTGGTTGCCGGAGGATCCTATGGGTGGGTTTGTAAAAAGTGATAACCTTAAAAATTAACCTGGGAAGGGGAGATTCAAAAGATAATGAAAGAAAACATTAATGGCCACACAAATCTGATTGGAGTACCGGGACCAGGGATAACTGCCAGGATGGATCCCTATTCATAAAGGAGGGACCAAGGTTACATGGTTGCTAGGAAGGATCCCAATATATAGGTTGTGTGATGACACTCACTTAGGTGGTCTCCTAGAACCTTAACCTCGGTGTTATAGTATGATGATATTTTATGTGATTTATTCTTGTTCTTTTGAGTCTTGGATTTATTGGTTTTTTGAGACTTAGATTGCCTTAAGGTCTTGAGAGTACCTTGGTTCTATCTCCTAGCACGGGGGGTGGAACTTTATCAATTTCACATGGTTGGGTGGCAAATCTCTTTCGAGGTATTGTTCATGGTTCATGTCGTGGCTGAGATTCTAAGTTGTTTAGTGGTGAAGACTCTGTTCTCGTATCATGTATCTCTATCTTTTGTTATCAAGATGTAAAGATGTATTATAAGCCCTTGGGCAACTTGATGTAATTATCTTTCTATATGCCTTCAAGCAATGTGCAGTAACTGTAATTATGTTGTAAAAGAAAATTGTAAGGAATAAGTTATGTATATGTGAAGGGTAGAATCGTGAATCTAAAGAAGGGATTGAATATGGTTAAATCAATGAGTAATTTCTTACCTTATATCTCTTGTGAATTTTAAATGAAATTGAAAGTAATGATTCTATGCAAACCTTTGTAATGAAAGTACTTATGGATGTAAACTTCTTTAAAAGGGAACTTGTTTTGATACTTGGTTAGTGAGAAGATGTGCTAAGGGTTCAAGGGTATCTCTAGGTGAAATAATAAGGGAAAAAGGAACATGTATGTCATCGAAAGAAGTAATGGGATGCGATTTCTTAAATGTATACTTCAATGTGACTGATGTTGGGTTATTCAACTAGGTTTAATATAAATCCTTTACTAGATGTTTACAAGGTTATGGTTGATAATTTGTGGAAGTTAAACTTATGGAAAAAATGATTCATTTAATGATTTATGTTAATATGATTAAGGACTCTTAATGGAAAAGCTTAAATGAATTTGATGGTGCCTTTGAGTTGAGCATAGTTATGGTTAAGGGGTAAATAAATATGAAAGAATAAATGTGCTTAGTGGATGTGATAAGTAAAGTGTGCTTGTTTCACTTCTGAAGGTAAATTACATGTTAGTCGGTAAGGGAAATTAATTCAACTAGTTCATTAATGTAATTGGTTATGATGTGAAATGGAATTAATGTTAATTGAAGTTCTAATGAAAACAGAATTTGTTAGATTAAGTAATTAAATGAAATACTTGATAATGGTAATTGAATTCATTAAGGGAACCTTAAGGAATGTACTTGTGGATGGTAATGATGATATGTTAGAGTGTCAAAAAATAAAATTTAGTTGTAATTTTAGGTCATTGACCTGATTCCTTATGGGTTCCCTGGCGGGGACATTACACTAATTATTTAAATTGACTAATTAATTCCTCTAATTAAATTAGTTTCTAAAAATTAATTTAACTTCAATGTCATCTTAATTTCATCTCATTTCCAATTTCATATAATTTCATTTCTCTCCAAAATTTTTAATTAAATTTAAATTTAAAAAAATTAATTTTATGAGTTCCTTTAAATCTCAAAACTGTAAAAAAACCTTTTAAATAAAAAATCAATCTTTTCTCAAAATTACATTTTGGAAACTCTTATCTTCAAAATCTAAAAATCTTCCAATCTTTATCATCTCTTCTTTTTTTTCCTAAATGAACTCTCCACTTTTGAGTTCAAAATGGAAATAAATCTCTATCTCTGGAAATTTCCCAAAATTGACCTGTCTCTAATTATCTCGATCACTTATTTTGATTTCCTTGAATCAATCTTGATCGTTCGTTCAATCTCAAATATATATATATATATATATATATATAAACTCACCTTCATTCTCATTTGAAAGATCCTAGATTTTGAAGTTCAGCTAACATATGTAGGTTTTTATTTCATCATTTTAGCAATCAAACATGTTTTATGTTTTTCTTGAATCTCTGAGTCAGGATGCTACATAAATCAATATTGAGTATCATCCATCCAAATCCCAATAGAGTCCAGAGAAGCGATGGAAGGAAATAAGAAAGTTTAGAATAGTTGCATTTTTTATTTGATTATCTTATTTTCAACTTCTTTTTTTAATTCTTATCTTCTATTATTTGTAGTGTTTTATATTGATTAGTAGTTTGATTGGTTAGTCATATGGTGCTACTGAGCCATTTTTTAAGCTTGTGTAGATTCCCCTATGATATTTGGTGAACTCAATGTGAAGCAACAATCCAATAGTGCTTGAAGACACCAAAATTTTAGTTTTTTCTCTCAGTCATATGGTTGAGGCTTTTCTATTTCCATCTTTTTGCTTTTAATTTTTTAATAGTTAATTTATTACCACAACTGTTAATTTTTTTTGCAACTGATAGAGGTTTTTCAAAATCATTAATATTTTATTTATTTTTTGGCAAAAATGGTAGGGCCATTATATTGTATTGAAAATTAAATATTTTTTAACACTACTTCAAGAAGCTTAGGGGGGAAAGAAGCAGGGAAGAAAAAACCCCCTCATTTCCATTCATATTACAAAATGGGTGTCCAAGACAAACCCAAGATCCCCTAAAATATATACAGATAAAAGATTGCCTAGAAAGCCCATGAGAGAGGCACATCAACCCCAAAGGGAGGATACAGAAAAAAAAATGTAGTAGAAATTTTAGAAGGAGAAGAGAGAACTCAAAATTTGGAGGTCGGAGGCACACTCACTTTAGTCTTCCCCCTTGCCGCACTAGTTGAAAATTTATGGTAAAGGGAAGAAGGCATCTTGAATCTGTTTGAAGAAGAGGAGGATGAGGCCTGAGGAGAAGATTAAGGATGCAAAGATGCAACAAGGTCCACGGTCTCAACATAAGCTAGGACCACCAACATATTGTCAAACAGGAGGAAAGAATTGCCTATCACACAATTTAGAAGCACACAGATGAGCTTGGCCATTTCCCTTCTAAAATGACATAAATATCTTCCATCCAATGCCAGTTTAAACACATCATACAAATTGACAAAAGGATTTTTGTTATCTAGATGATCAACCAGAAATAATCCCCCCACCCAAGCCTTTGAGCCCTGGAGTGAATAACCTTTAACTACCTCATTTAGTTCATCTACCTTGAAAAATTCTTCCTTAAGAAAAACATAAGCCAGGTGGATGAAATTTTTATAGTCAGGCAACATATCATACATATTTGACAAGAAAATTGAGACTACTTGAGAGTGCAAAATTTGGCGTGGAGCATCTGGCAGTAGGATGCCATTGTCGATGATATTTCTGATGGCCTCCGTCACCGCTTCTGGAATCAAGTTAAAAGAAACATTCATGTGACGGGGTAGAAATAGACTAGATAGGGGGCATTCCTAGTCCTTGGGACACAAACAAATCCTCTGATTAATCCAATGGTAATCCATTGATGCTGAATGGAAAGCAAAGGAAAGCAGAGATAATGAGAGACATAATTAAGAAGGAAGCTGTGGAAAAATCCAAGAGACCGATCCTTTAAATTTCCAAGTTGGTGTGCTTGTACTAATTATTTTAAGTGGAGGGGAGATGAAATAAAATCTCACATGAGAAGGAGATTAGCCCAATCTCCATGTGAACATTTATATCCAAATGAGTGATCCAAGGAGAAAAATTGAGCATGTAAGGTACAAAATGCCATCAGCAAGACTACCCACAGGTTTCCATGCCACTATTGTCATCACCCCAAGCAACTAAGAATGATTATGAGAGTTATCAAACTTGCCGAGCACTGATTACGAAAGCAAGTACCCATCCTTTAGTCACACGGGCCTCTGAAATCACTTGAGAGGTAATTACACAATCTCAAATTAGGCCTTTCAAATCTGTCACTTGATAGAGGCGTGATATCCCATTTCATTTGTTAATTCTGTTTCATAAATGACAAAGTTTTTTCATAATTTCTAATTTAATATCGCAACTGTTAATTTTTTTTGCATCTAAAAAAAGGTTTCCACAATTGATAGTTTATTACCACAACCGTTAATTCTATTTCACATCTGACAAAGGATTTTCACAATTGTAGGTTATGTTTCACAACTGATAATTTTTTTTAATAGTTATAGGTTTAATTACACAATTGTGAAAATTATCACAATTGCTTTATCTATTTTGCAATTGTTGGTTTATTACCGCAATTGCTTATATTGCTAACAGTCAGATTTTAAGTTAATGCTAACATATTTAGGGTTAAAAATATTATTTTAGTGTCTTTATTTTCTATTTATTTGTATATTTTAGTAGGAAAATTCAATGCCAAAAATGAAAAAAAAGATCATCATGCAAACGATTGGATGTTGATCAAGAAAGAAATTATGGAAAAGAATAAAAAAATGTGTTCTTCAAGAGTGGGCAATACTAAAAATCATAATTGAGGAGGAAGAAGAGGCCATCAATAGGTACAAAAGATCATTCAAATGTATGAGATAAAATATAATTTTCTGGTCAATTGGAATACCATGTGTCCCACCCATTTCTAGAATAGTGTTTTGGGTTACTAATCTCAATACTTTTTAGCTTGTGGCACTTGGACAGAAGACTTAATTGTCAAAGATCACTTTCCTTGATTTTTAGAAAACTACTAATCATCTTATGTAGGTTGGGGAGATAGTTTGAAACTACTAATCTGTGATGGTTTCATGGGTAGCTTAGTTGTTTTCTCTTTCTTCTTTTCAAACATTTTGATTTGGGGTTTAAAATGAACAAGGTATTTTCCTTTCGCATTTTATTTGGTGCTTGATAAATGAACATGTGTCTAGAACACTTGTGCTTGTAGAGTGGGCCTATTTATAACACACATTATCCTCTACTTTGGCTTTCATGGTCCTAGGTGCAAGAGAAATGTATTAGTAATACTCAAGTTTCCTTTTTAAGGGGACCTACTTCCTGAGTGCTTTAGAAAATTTGGTGAGATAGGATTGATCCAAGTGACAACAAGCTAAAGCCAGACCACTCTCAGTCACTATATAAAATAAGTGGAGATAAAATTCTTCACTAAAAATGCTAATTTACTACCCATGTCAACTTCCCCAGTACTCATGTTCTACATGAAGGAATCCTCCTGGTAATAGGGAGAAAGCATACATGAAAACTTGAACAAGAGTCCCTTACTAAAGATCCAAATATTTTAGTTTTCCAAAATCCTTCTATTTCTAACTCATGGGGCCACCCATGCCTCTGAAGAAATCCCACAATCTCATATTTCTTAGTAGAGATATCATTTCTTTGGGAGGTTATGCCCCTTGTAATTCAAAGTTTGGTGTGCTTGAGAAGTGAGTTCACTATAAGGAGGAGCCTATGCCTCATGAATTCTGAGCCATCTACTCTGAATAAGTGTAGTTCAAATTTATCCATAGTGGGAATTCAACAAATACTATCCCATCTAGCCACAGGATTATACATGGCTTTTCCATAAACTAGCATATATCAAAATATTTTGTCTTTTGTGTTTGTTGTGTATTTTTCAAAATAATAGATTTTAAAAACACAAAAACTTTTGTATCAAAACATGTTAGTGTCTTTAAGAAGTCAATCAACAACCTAACTAGTCAAAAACTTCAAATTTGCAAACTATCAAAATGTTATTTGAAATAAACAAACTAGCAATATGCTCTGCACGTTTCAAAAATTCTACCAGTAACAATGTCATCTTCAAATTTGAAATAAGATTATACCAAAATTATCAATAGGAAACCTCTCTTTTGCATTGAGTAATCATTTAGGTTTGTCATTTTGACATGCCAGACTAGTTTTTTCTTGATCTCTATATCAAAGTCATATCAAAATAATCAACCTTGACTCCACGCTTTATCTAAAGAAAGAATCTGATCAAATCAGTATCAAACCAACTTAACTTTTAGATCAAGAGAAGTCAAATTCTATTTGTAATATTGAAACTTCTGAATAGGAACTAAAAATTGTTAGATGAGGTACTCCTTTTTGTCTACAACAATAATACCCTATCGTCAAATTATAGCAAGATGTCTCTCCTACTATATACTTTTGGTTAGAGACCCATAACCAAATCCAAAAATAGGAACAACCCAAATGACTTATATGTCAACCCATTCCCTCCATTAGAAGAAGAACAAGATCCTAACCTCTATGGTAAAATAAATCCTTTTATGTATTCAAAGGGTTTCCCTGAGATGACACAACTACCCACTAATCCTTATGTGTTTGAAGGCATAACCAAAGAGCAACTAGGAAACATTGAAAAAGACAAATACTCCTCCTTAGTAGTAGATGTTCTGGTAGAAGGTAATCCTTAAAAATACCTAGCCATGATTTTAGACAAAGGAGTAAAAATTCCTCCTGGTTTTGATGTATCCATGATATGGCTTGAAAACCCATTAGTAGGCCAAGACTCAACATGACCCTCTCAAATACAAACTAAATTGTCACATACCACTTTTACCCCAAAGTCTTCAAAATTAGTCTCATCATCTACTCAAACATCTACAAAATTTACTTCCTCTTCTATATGGCACATGTCCCAAGATGCAATGAAATCCCAAGGCATTCCTACAAGTTAAAACATTACAAGTTTACAAACTAGCTTCTCCACCATAGTTGGATAAGACTTTGTCCAAAATCTTGTAGGAGACATTCAAAAGTGTAATTGGTCTCCAATTTTTAATCAGAGACTTATCACCATCTTTTGGAAATAACTTAAAATAAGCCCACAATTTATTTCTTTTTCCAATACTCCTTTATCTATATCCTCCTCATATACTTGTAGAAGACCATTTCCAATCCAGTTAATATTATACTTGTAGAACTCTATTGGTAGTCCATCCAAGTTGGGGCCTTATCATTATTCATATCCATGATAGCCTTATTAACTCTTGAACTGTGATCATGCTGCCTAAAAGATTAACATCCTCTTTGTTTACTTTCTTTGGAAAAATATTTCTAATATGATCCCTAGCTCTCTCCAAAGTACCTCCCCCATCTTCAAATATAAATAATTTCTTATAAGTAGGAGGCAAAAGACTTCAATACACCTTCTCGATATGTGATCTCAATACCATCCTCCACTAGGAGCTCAATCTTGTCTTTGGATTCCTTTTGTTTAAGCACATAGAAGAAAAACTTGGACCCTTTGTCCCCTTTGTCTATCCAATTCAATCTAGCCCTAATCTTAGCATCCTGTGTTCTATAATTTTGGATCTTTCTTAGAGATTATTTGGCATAGATAAGACACTCATTATCTCTACTATCAACCAAATTATTTTGAAGGCACTCTTTAGAAAATGTGAGTTTGATATGAATATTTGTTTCCATCTTTCTTTGGTCTTTATCCTTCTTGCCCCCAACGACTTGAAACAAGGCTTTCCAACTACTAGCATTTTGTATCATCTATCTATGGCCGAGATATGATTATCCACCCACTTATCAAAGTGTTTGATAAGGCTTATAGAATAATTGAAACCTTCATCCTCCAAAAGGATAACATTAAGCGCAAATGCATCCTGCTTTCCAATCAGGGTTGGGCCCTTACTATTGTGGAAGATATCAATGATGATAGAGTGATGGTCATAGAGAGTGTATATAATAACTCTAACAAAAAATCCCTAAGAATATGGTTTAAAATTAAATAACCTTTTATCAACATAGAATCCATATAATTTGGAGTAAATTCTCTTGTCCCATTTCTTGTGATTACACTAGGTGGACCAAATCCCTTAGTTTTCGGCCTTGTTGCTAGCCAAAGGATCAAAGAGTATGTGCTTATTGATCATTCTATGCCAAAAAATTCTTCACAACCTTTCCACTCAAACTTGATCCTACCCAACTTATTTTGTGGCCTCTCAACCATATTAAAATCAACTCCCAAGATCCAGGAGATGTCTTTCATCTAGAACATCCATTTCCACAGTTCCACCTTTTCCTTGTAATTATTAGGAGCATAAACAAAGAAAATACCAAACTCTAGATCCTCCTTGGAAAAAACCCACACCACCCTATTGCAGGGGAAACATGCCCAATTAGATATATATTTGATCCATTTAGGACCCAACATAATAGTATCACCCCCCTTGCCTCTAGGATAGCCTACAAAAAAATACTAAGCATCTTTCCAAATACATTTCATATTAATATCAAGATTGAACTACACTGCTTTAATCTCTTGCATCAGAATAATATCAATGTTCTTATTTGTAGGATTTGAGCAATACAAATCCACAAAACCCAAAGATCATCTGCATACAAAAACCTGTTACAAGGAGGTAGAAACAAGAAGAGGGCAAGGGTTTGACTCAAAAATATGAAGAGAAAATATCCTCAATAATTGAATGAATAAAATATACAATGGATCAATCCTTATAAAGGAGATCGAAAACCTACAAGGGTAAACCCTAAGAATAAAAAGTGCATGTAATAATTAATTTAATTATTGCATGACTAATGCATGCAAGTTTATATTTAAGACAACTAATGCATTAGTGTTTTAAATTTTTATTTATTTTTTATTTGGTAAAAGGCCTAAGCCAAAGAATTTTATTAATATAAATAAATTTTAGTACATAACTCCATTCTGTGCGGGCATTGGTAGGAAAGAATGGAGAAGAAAACCTCCAGTCTAGCCCGGGACTGAGGTCCAGAAATAATAATACAAACAATATTATGAAGGCATACCCTCATTTACAATGATTGCTGTAAGCAACCTATTATTTTTGAGATTGAGAATTCTGATATTCAATTTCTAATAAGCAACCTGTTGGATTGATATATCTCTGGAATACTGGTGCGAGATTCTTGACACTTCTGATTTCCGTGCCTCAATTGTCATGTCAACAAAAACCACTCCACATAAATACTATGTGCAAGATCTTAACAAAGGCTTATCCATATGGTTAGGAAATCATTCTTATTTGATTATGAAATTTGGATTTATTCAAATCCTGACAATAACAATAAGTGCTAAATAATATAGAGAGTAAGCTTGACTTAATAGGGTCCTTTAGCCTTTATACACCCAAATAATGAAATCATAATTTTTAACTACTTATAGTATTCCTTAATCCAAATAGACCTGTCTGAACAAATTTTACCTCTTGGTTGCTATATCATGAGAATTGTTTGCTACTATAATGCTATAAGATTTCCTCTTTATTTGTGAACTATAATGAGTTACACCGTGCATGAGAAACATACTAGTTATTTCTTAAAGAAATTTCTTTAGAACCCCATAGTGCTATGTGCTAGTAAACCTCAAAGCAAAAAGAAGGTGGGTTCCATAAGCCAATGAGCTAGACCGGATTTCTAGATATCGAGACCATCCATTGTTCACCTATTCTAAAGTCAACATAAATGCTGATTAACAAAGATTCTACCAGTAGACTGACTACAATACTCGATCCAACTCTATCTGTCCTGAGTCTAAATATAGTCCTAAAAGATAAATACTAGGAGGGTAATTGAATGCTGGTCTCTGATGTATTAAAAAAGGTTCAAAGGGCAGAAACTGTTCTTTGTCCTGTGGTTTCCAAATATGTAATTAAACATGGCTTTATTAAGTAAATACCTATTTAATACCATTTCCTCCTAAATAATCAAAAGAAAAGAATCAAAGCCTATGAGTCATAGCTATTGGCTATGGTTACCACAAATATGGGGAAAAGATAAATTATTAGGCTTGGGGATAGGATTGCCTAGCTAGTTTTGGTAAGAGCATTATATCTAAGGATTGATAGGATTATGTTCTAATTAAACATGTCAATTTTTAGCTGCCCCTAATCCATGGTTAATAGTTGGGTCTTGTTGAAAAGGTACACATGATTACTTAAACATTAAAATTTGCTAGAAATCAAATCACATTATATTATGAAAGAATGTATTCATAAGTCCTCTTCATTGTTGCTTGACTAGAATCTGAGCTATCGTCATCAATGGTCGCATTTCTTCTACTTATGTATTTTACCCTCATCCAGCCAGAGATTGATTAACTTTTGTGGTTCCAGTTCTTTAAGGAATTCCATATCTTCAGTTCCTACTTCATCTAAATGCCAGTATGTATAAAACCAGTCTTCTGTGTCGGGTTTGAGTATATGCAAGTGATATAACAGAAAGAGTGTGTTTCTCTTAGCTATGTCTTTTTTCTTTTTGATGTCTTCCATATACTTAGTGTCTATGATGGTTACAGATACATGAGAGAGAGCCATATCATAGTTTCTACAAATAGGGTGCCTTTGAGTATGATGGAGGACCGAGTTGAGGTTTCCCAAGAATCTCTTTCTGAATGTTTTATTGCAGAGGCTCCATAGTTCCTGTTCATCAAAACCCAAAGAGGAGATGGCTGTGACAAAATATGAAGTGATATCGGTAAGGGTCCTAACACCATCACCATTGTTGATAAACTCCTTGCCTAGGATATGAAAGACAGCTCTTTTTATGAGGGGATTCTTATCTCTTAGCATCTTTTTGACATGTTTGGCATGATCTTGCCCTCAAAAACCAATTGGCCTCTGCTACATGTGAGCATAGCTAAAGGATCCATAATGGATTATATTAAATAAAATGAGCATTGAGATGGGGATTATGCTAAGGGTCTATGGTATAAATAGCGGTATTCCTATCTGATGGGTGTCAAGGACTGTTAGAATTCCAAGCGTCACTCAGCCCAACTACTTGAACTTCTGAGGAGGAGTCAAGGTGTTTCATAATTAAAAAGGGAATACGGTAACCAATATAAAGGTAGATAAGGTGAAGGGGTATACACCCATTATTGTATGACTGTTCGTTTACTTTTAAAGATCAAGGGAAAAAATAAACCGGGCTCTTAGATGGGAAATTGGAAAGATACTTTGGATTAATGTCCTAAAATGTCTAATTAAGATGGGTATTTGATAAAATTAGTAATCTTTAGTTGAATACAGGTAGAGAGATACTGGCCTATTGTTAAAACAACTTATCAGTGGACATCGCCCTCCAATTTTCTACTTCTTAACCCAAAGGAGCATAAGTGAAGAAAATGGGCACCCTTAAACCAAACAACATTGGGAATCATAATTCAACCATACCTGTTGGAGTAGCGATATAAGCAACTTGCAATGAATACTTTTTAAGGCATTAATAGAACCGATAGTTCTAAATTCCTACTAGCATTAAGCATTGTGCATGTGTAATACAAGAGAAAGTAAATTTAGCTACTATCAATTTTATCCTATTTGGGATGATAACGAAACTGCAAATACTATACTAAGTGTTCTTATGATTAGAAACTTACTACATTGATAATCACAGGAAGGAAAAAATTAGTGTCAATACCGAGTATAACTGAAGCCATCTCAATATACTACAGGAATCATCACCATAAATAAAACTACTATAACTTGGATCTCAAAATTCATGATGTGTATCTAACATACTAATGAGTTACTTAAAAAGATAGACATGAACTAATCTTTAAGAAACAAATAGTTAAGTATGAACAAAGTTATCCAAGAATCATATTACTATATAACCATGAAATTGTTTATGTATTTTGTAGAACTAAGAACTTATATACTGTATCAAAAGGGTATAGTCATGAAGTCTGAGCCTAGTATATCTAAAAAGTGCTCCTACGTTGACTGGAAATTAATATATATAACATACTATACTAACATCCACTTGGTACCAATGATCAAATGACTTCATCTTTTTGAACTGCGCTATAGTTCCATATTTTCTCTTTTTTAACCATCACCACAATACACTCAACTTCTTCTGCTTCCTTCCTTGAGTGTCGAGTGCTCCTGGTGACTTTTGGAGCCATAATATGAAAGTTCGATGGATCAACTTGATCGAGGATTCTTGGTATATTGAAATCCTCCTTACGCTAGTAATTAAGGAGCCATTCCTTTCCCACTTCCTCAGACAGGATCTCATGGAAGAGATAGTCCAGATTTCTCAGCATCTCCGGCCAATGTTTATCAAACTTTTCTTCATCTTTGAAGGTTAGCATAGGAATTCTTTGTGATTGAGGGACTTCATCGAGTTTGGCTAGCTTAGTTGTCATCGTAATCTCTAGATATGGGATTGTGAGTTGATTATCAACACAATTTACCATGTTCTCCAATCCACCAAGGTGTTCTTCGACAAAGATTTCCCTTGCCACCTAAGTAATGTCTTGTTTAGTCTTGCCTAGGAAAATGGATAATGCAATAAACTGTCCTACAATCACTCTGTTGGTTATGAATGTACAATTTTTATTGAAATAATTATCTCCCATAGCTCTTTCTACAGCCCTTCTGGTTGAGTCTAGCAGGGGATTCAGGACCTGGTTCCACCGTTCAGGCATAATGTGTCCTCTAAAAGCCATCGCCTTGTTT
This sequence comes from Chamaecyparis obtusa, assembly GCA_027943335.1. Taxonomy (NCBI): domain Eukaryota; kingdom Viridiplantae; phylum Streptophyta; class Pinopsida; order Cupressales; family Cupressaceae; genus Chamaecyparis; species Chamaecyparis obtusa. The sequence continues at coordinate 463,069 of BSBK01002077.1, read as the reverse complement.
CCCTTAGTGTAAAAAGTAATCAGTCTTGATTCCATGGCTTGGCAGAGTAGGGCCTTGGAAAAATAAACAAGGGATGGTTATGTGTCTACTGAGGATTGCTTATAAATCTCAGAGCTAACCTGAAGTAATTTCTATGATTAGCTTTTCTTCCAACTATGCATTGTCGGATATTGAATTTGATCTCTCTTGATAACTGCTGATCAATTTCTAGAGATCCGATAAGACAGGGTACTCCTTCTAAGACAAGGTGGCTAGCTAAATTAATCACTACAAGCTCATAATCTAACAAAAAAAATCATAATGATCTAATATTTGTATTGTGTTTTTATTAAAAAATACTTAGATATGACTATGGCTATTACTAATAATGATTATTGGCTTTGCAGCTTGCCACTTTCTCGATATCCAGAATGTTCTATCTGGACAACTACTAGTGTTTTGAGTAATGATACTATAGGTCATCATTTAAATCATATGATCTCGCTAGATCTACCCTCAGTTCCTAGGAATATTATTATGATTAGAAATGTCTAAAAGGATTATTAACAAATAATAGGGAGGGGATTAGTTTGTCTATTCCAAGAGCCGAGGGTAAATAGGAACTAGAGAGACTATGGTGAAATCTAGAAATCCTATGTTAACCTTAGACACTTCTGTGAGAAAGGTAGAATCTAAGGCTAATGTTACTATTGCTGGGGAGATTATTTCATTCTAGTCTAACCTATCACTTCAATTGCTATGAAAACTAAACAATAGAGCTATTTCACTAGATCATGTGAATGCAGAATAATGGTGACATACACACCCTAAATCATGAAAATGAAAGTTATTAAAGATGACTATGCTCGTGGGATCTTAATGCTGCTGATACTATGAGTGATTTACCGTAACTCTTAATGATCAGATGCACTTACAGGGTGCATCTTATCTCTTGCTCATATATATTTCCCGAGGGGTATTATATGAATAAGTTTGGGTTAACTCTAACTCATTAAGGATTGATGTATTAAAAAGGTCCTGACATCTAATAGTATCTACACAAATCCTGATAATGAAAGGATATGCTATAAGGCGTGGTTGTACTAAGGGGTTAAACAGTCTTTAACTAATCCAGGTCTCTACTAATGTACTTTTGTAGCCGATATTAAAATTAAACTATAATGCTATGTATATGATGCATAAAATGTAATGGTCTAAAAATTATTGCTTCATACTCTTGGTAGCACTTTAGGTTTTTCTATGAGGGGCCAATAGAGAGTCTACTATTAATGGGGTCTTTACACAATATCCCCATTAGCACCCTGATTAGCAAGCTTGTCTGCATCTGTATTACCTTCCCTATAAATATGTTTGAGTTCAAATTGGGGGAAGGTACCTAGGATGTCAATGATATCTTCTAACTTTGAATTGAGTTTCCAGTTTGGTGTCTTTCTGGTCCTAATAGCATTAATTATAATTTGAGAGTCTCCTTCGATTTCAACCTTAGAAAGACTTAGTTGTTTACATAATTTTAGTCCTTCTAATACCGCCTTGCATTCCACCATGTTATTAGTTATAGGTTTGATGGGTCTAGCGAATTTGGATATGATTTCTCCTTTCCAATTATGTATTATTCCTCCTATACCTGCTATGCCGGGATTGCCTCGAGAGGCCCTGTCAAAATTTAGTTTATACCATCCATCTTTGCGGGGTGACCACTTGCATATGCTTCTATCTACTTTTGATTTGTTATGCCCTCTTCCATACAGTGGTGGGATTGCTAAACGGGGCCAGAGTTTTCTAATCCTATTGTCCCAATGTTTAAATGAATTTTCCAAACTCCTCTTATCTTTAAGTTTAGTATTTATTACTTCAGTGATTGATGCTTCTATTTTGTTAATAATTGTTGTCCAGGCAATATTTTGGTCAATAAAGAGTCTTCTGTTTCATTCTTTCCATATCTCCCAAACTAGAATAGAGGGGGAGATGATCCAGATATCTTTGTATAGACTATCTTTATTAAGGGAGGGCCAAGCTCTAAGACAATCCACCATATCAAAAGGCATAGCAGCATTCCAATCAAGACATCTACAAAGCCATTTCCAGCAATTCTGGGTAAATGTACAATTAATGAGAAGGTGATTGGCATCTTCTTCTTGTGATTTGCATAAAGGGCATCTTGAAGGGCCCTCGTATCCTAACCTCCTTAGCTTGTCTATAGTTAGGATTTTATTTTGTAATGCTGCCCATAAGAACATTCCTGCTTTAGGAAGGCACATTTTGTTCCAGCATAAGTTCAGAGGGATATCAAGGGAGTCTAAATTATGTTCCTGCACAATTTCTTTATAACCATCTTTTACATTATAAATTCCATTTTTTGAGCCAACCCAAATAAGATTATCTTCTCTATTTTTGATAGAGACTAGTCTATCTTCTAAAATGTTAATGAGCTTTAGTTTTTCCTCATTCTCTATTGGTAGATCATTTACTCTTTTCCACTCTAAGTCCTCCTCTAGAAGAATATAGTCCTTTAGAAGAGTGCCTCTAATATGCTTACATGAGTCTATGAAATCTTGAGAAAAGCCTAGCTTAGTAAGGGGGGGGAACCCACCCCAAGAATCTTCCCAAAAAAGGGCCTTATCTCCTTTACCTATATCCCATGTGAGTAGCTTGTTAATAATTCCTCTAGATTCCTTAATAAAATACCATATATGGGATCCTTTTACAAGGGACCGAGATCTGAAGATATTAATAGGGTCTGCATTTGAAATGTATTTGTGTAAAAGAATTAAGGCCCATTTGCTACTTGAATCCTTGAATAACCTCCTTATGAGTTTGGCATCGAGTGCTCTATTTTGCCATTGTAGATTTTTTATACCTAAACCTCCTAGGGAGATCAGTTTACACAAATTCTCCCATTTAATGAGTGCTAACTTCTTTTCTTCTGATGGTCCTTGCCAGTAGAAATCTCTAAAGAGCTTGTCTAAACTAGCCTTGATATTGGCAGGAAGAGGTAGAATCAATGTTTGATATGTAGGTAGGGCTGTCAGAATGGACTTAATCATAGTAGCCCTTCCAGCTTTTGTGAGCCATTTACCTTTCCAACTTCCTTTTTTGTTTTGGATTTTGGATATAACTTGTTCCCATAACTTTGTGCTATGCACTCCCTTATCCAGGGGTATCCCTGGGTATTTGCAAGGGAACTTGCCAATATTATAGCCCAAGGTATTGCAAATCTGTCTTGCTTTAGCCGTTGGAGTGTTAATGAAAAAAACTTTAGATTTGTTAGGGTTGACTACCTATCCTGAGGCCCTCATGTAAAAATCTAGAACATTTTTGAATGCTTTAGCTTCCTTACATGTGGATGCTCCTAGGAGTATAGTATCATCGACAAATTGCTGATGTGTTATATTAGGGACATTTTCTATAACTTTGACTCCTACAATTTTACCTTCTAAGTGAGCCTTTTTTGTATATCTACCTAAGGCTTCAACCATGATTACGTAAAGGGAGAGAGGGGGTCCCCTTGTCTAATACCTCAGGATGTTTCAAAGAAGCCTTCTGGGGAACTGTTAATAAGGAGTGAAATCTTGGGCATAGAAATACAACTAAAAATTAAATTAATCCATTGTTTAGAAAATCCAAAAGCACCTAAGCATTTGCATAAAAATCTCCAATCTACTTTATCATACACTTTTTGGATGTCGATTTTAATTAACATACAAGCTTCTTTGTTATATTGTACTGAGTGTACTATTTCTTAGGCTATTATAATTCCATCTAAGATTGAGCGGTTAGGGACAAAGCCAGTTTGTTCTTTTGAGATAATCGAAGGCAAAAAGGTTTTAAGTCTATTTGCTAAACATTTAGAGAGGATTTTGTAAATGGTGTTACAAAGGGATATAGGGCGAAAATCCCCTGGTTTGATACAGTCTTTCTTTTTAGGAATGAGAGTTAAAAAGGTATTTTAGATTTCAGTTAAAAGTGTGCAAGAGTTTCTGGTAGCTTCCACTACTTGCCATAAATCTTCCCCCAAAAAATGCCAACATTTTTGGAAGAATTCTGCCTGGAAACCATCTGGTCCTGGGGCTTTTTCTGGGTGTAGCTGGAATAGTGCTTTTTTCACTTCTTCAATGGTAAATTTGTTGTTCAACCATTTATTATCTATTTCATAAATCAATGTAGGAATGGATGAGAGCATTTCATTTTGTGCTCTAAGATCTGCAGATTCATAGTTGTTAAAAAAGTTATGATAGAAGTTAATGAACTGTTCAACAATGAGTTTAGGGTCGAATGCCATTATTTTCACGTATTATGGATATTCTATTCAAACTTATTTTTTTGTTTGTGTTATTATGAAAGAATTTTGTATTGTTGTCCCCTTCTTTCAACCAGTTTTCTCTAGATTTCTTTTTCCAATATATTTCTTCCTTTAATAATATCTTTGCATGTTCCGCCATAAGCTCTTTTTCTCTTAAATAGCTTGCTTCATTCATCCCATGTTCCATGACTAACTTTTTTAGACATTCTATTTCGTACTCAATATTGCTTTTTTGTTCAAAAATATTATTAAATTTCTCCTTGTTCTAGTCCAAGATCTTGTGCTTAATGATCTTTAGTTTCGCCACTAGGCAATACATCTTTGATCCAGTGATTTTGATTTGTTTCCACCATTGTTCTAGAAGTGGCATAAAATCCTTATCTTGAAACCACATGAATTCAAATTTAAAAGGGCTTCTAGGGGGTTTAAAGTTTTCCATAATGAGGAGTCTTACATGAAAGTGGTCTGACCCTGCATTGGTGAGGATTTTTGCGCTTATATTATGATTAAAATTACCCATGTCTCTAGTGATCAAGAATCTATCAAGTCTTTTGGCAATGTGGCTGAAACCTAATCTTCTATTATTCCAAGTAAAGGTGCCATTACTGGTGTTAATGTCTATTAAATTATTGTCTAGGACCCATTGACTAAAGTCCTTCTATGATTGTGAAATATATTGTGAACCACCAAATTTTTCGTTGATCTCAAGTATTGTGTTAAAATCACCACTTAATAAATGGGTCTCATTGGGGGAGGATGACAATTGAGTTTGAATTTCCTGCCAAACTCTCCTCTTATCTACATTTTGGGTAGGACCATATATATTAATGAGTTTAAATTTTAGATTTGTCCTTAAACTACTAACTGAAATTAAAAGCCAATTATTGTTTTTAGAAACTACTTCGATCGCTACTTTCCTAGGGTCCCATATGGTAGCCAACCCTCTAGATGCTCCTGCTAAGAGTACTATTTTTTATTCCCATATTCCTATCTTACGACTAAACTTTGCGCTTTCCTCCTTATTTAGCTTGGTTTCTTGAAGTATTATTAATTCTAATTCAAATGTTTTAAGATATATTTTAATTAATATTTTTTTGTTAGGAGCATTAAGGCCCCTAACATTCCAGGTGGTTATTTTCATTTCTCTTTGGGAAGGTTCTTCCCCTTCCCTGCATACAGGATATCAGATAATTTTTGTTGATTGTCAGCATTGTCGTCTAGCAATCTCAACTCGATAATAGATTTTCTACCTCTTTTCTTCTTATTCTTGTGCGTATTTGGGTGTGATAGACCATCCCTATTCATGGAAATGCCTAGTTTCCTATCCATGTTAGTTATCCCATCCAAACATCTGAGGATATCTTGTCTGGCTTCTAACTGTTCATTGTTCCCAAGAGTCTTCTCCATAATATTTTCCTGTACTGTCTCTCCCTGATCTGTATCTAGATTAATGAGTAAATCTTCCTGATTTGTAATATCTTTACCATATTCCTCTAGGATATTTTTGGGTTTAAATCCGAATTTCTCATTGAGAGATTCTAATTCGATAGGCATAGATATGGGTGAAACTCTACCTTCCTGAGGTTCTGATCCCTAATATTGCTCAAACACTTCTTCTGGTTTTCTAGTCCCCATTTCCTTACTTAATTGAATAACTTTTATTAGAAGATTTCTTTGTAAAAATAGTTCATCCTTGTCACAGATTTCATCCAAGAATAAATCCAATAATTCATCGGTAACTTTTTCACCCAAGTACTTTGAAATTTCATTGACTTCTCTTTCACATTTTTGATCTTCGTCTTCTTCACATGTTATGCTCTGATTGGGTGTTAGATCCTTATCGATCCTGGAGATTGAATCTAATTCACTCGATGAATCCTATTTTTTATCCTCTTTATTAAGATCTACAGCTAAATCTTGGCTACCAGATCTAGCAAATGCAATTTCTTGGGGTGATACTAGTATCTCTTCTAAGTAGTGAGGTTTAATGTTTGAATTAATACATTGTGCTACTTCTTCGCTAATTTCTTTGAGCACATCCTCATTATAATTTTCCTTCTTTTCTTCATAGATTGGTGTAGGAGCAGGTGATGTTTCGACACTAAGTTCTGCTAGCATGATCTTATTCTGATCCTCTATTATGGTTCCTACAGTCAGGGATTTAGAGAGTCTGAGTACATTATTGGAATTGAGCACAGGGGGATCTAATAACATCAGGGGATTACTATGCTTGGGGGATGGGACTTCAATTTCCCCATCCTTTCATTGAATGTTATTGAGAATGAAACCTCCCTTATGCTCTAAGAATCTACCTTGATATCCTTAACCTCCAAATGGTGATTAGGGATTTCTGAGGAACTATTGGGACCATCAAGGGTATCTTCCATCTCTTCTATGTAATCATCTATAATCGTGGGATTGATGACCACCATGCTTGATTTAAAGCTTAATCTGATAGGAGGGATGGTTTTTTTTATGGAAATTCATTTTTAATAATAATAATTTTTTCTGCTTGGTTATACTCATTTTGAACTATCCCTATGAATTTACTGATACAATTACCTATTTTACTAAGGGTTTCCTGCCATGTGCATTCCAAAGGGAGATTTTTCAGAAGAATTACCTTGTCAACCAAAAAGTCAAGGAACTTTTCTAAATTAAAAAACGGGATCCAGTCGAAAATAGTAAATGAGATACTTCTAAATTTAGGGCATCCTTTCGAGAGGATTTTTTTTTAAAGTGCTTTGTTGCTAAAATCTAAATAAAGGAAATACTTAGTAAGAATTGAGACAGCTACCTTTTTTTTCCATCGAGCTTTCAACCAAGTTGCTATGTCAAAAATTGAGGCTCCGACTCTGTTCCATCTGCAAATTACCCCAAAACTTGCACAAGCACTCGGTATCCTTTCTATGCAACCATCTTTTATGTCTAAATTAGCGATTTCCCTTTCAGGGTGTAGTTGAATTGTGTGTGAAGGGTCATTGTTAAGTCAGAAGGGGTCCATGATATTGCCAGAGAGTTCCTTTGTTTTATCAGATCTCCTATGAGGGGGAGAATAAATAGAGCTTCTCTTCTCTATTTTATTGCTGCACTGTAAGGGTGTGTAGATCTTTGTGCTTTCTTGGCTTTGGATTCCTTTGTGGCGTTCTTCCTTGATGATAGGGTTTTGAAAGTTCACTGAATTCTGCGGAACATCCTTCATGTTTGATTTAGTTTCCTTTGGAGCATATCCCGAAGAGTGTCTATGGGGTGGGGAATATAAGTTATCTTTCCTTGTGCTGACCTCCTCAAATTTGTTGTTCAAAGGCAAAATGAAACGGGTTTTCAAGATAGAGTGGTACTACGGTTGCATCTTCCTTTCATGCTGCTTATCCCTCCTAGCATTTTGATTATGCGCCTATATCCATAGGTTGTCCTGGGCCGTATTAAGCATCTCCCATGGTAGTTGTGTGCTATAAATGTGTCACACTTCTATGGATCATTACATGTAAGGAAACTCAAGAATGAGCCCTCACAAATCGATCCATAGCTCCCTAGGCATGGAGTGCAAGGGTTTTTAAGAATGCTCTCAGCTAGAGCTATTTAGCCTATAACCTTGCTAGTAAACCATGCAATGGGAGATTCAATGAAGACAAAGGCAAGAATGCCAATATCCTCAAGAATCAAGAATGAAAATGCAATGCAATGCTATGCTAGAAATGGAAATGCAAGCTAAGCTATGAAAGGAAATATGCAAGTGTTACAACCCAAGCTAATTAATCTATGTGAGCTAATCTAGAGCATAGAAATGAAACTAATCTAAGAAAGCATAACTATGAAGCTAAGCTAAGAATGCAAGAATGAGATGTAGAATGCAAGAATGAGATGTAGATGCTAAGAATGCTCCAAATCTCCAAAAGCTCCAAAGTGACCTAGAAAACCTGCAACATAAAGTTAGCATAAAAAGTTGGGGGTCTAGAATGAAGAAGAGAGCTCTCCTTTTAAAGGAAATGAGGAGAAATGGACCATGGAGATTAAGAGGCAAAATATTTAATCAACGGTGGAGCTTAAAAGAGGAGCAATCCATGTGCACAAGTATCCTCCAATAGGAAAATAAGAGTTGACTTTTGTGTCCATATGAGACAAAAAGTGCTTTTTTCCTTTTTATAAAATAAGAATAATGCTTTATTTGTGCAACTTAGGATAAGAGGAAAAGTGGGGGCTTTTTATTTAATAAAAGGGGAGGAAATATTCCTTTTAATTAAATAAAGACTTAGGATAAGATGGTTAGCCCATAGAAAATAATCGAATAAATGATAGAGCTAGGATTTGATCAAGAATAAGCAATTGATGATTTTAGCAAAAATGCTAGCAAGGGGATAATAGTCTACATGACCATTTTTAGGTGTATACATTTGCCCCTCTTTGAATAATGTGTGATCGATTTGGGAACACATGTAGTCAAAGAATGAAGTTGAAATGTGAGATCAATTTGGGATCACAAAGCAACTCAGATCAGCCAAGAAAGCAAGAGATAGCCAAGAAGGCAAGCAATAGCATTTTGACTCCAAAGAATGAAGTACAGAGAGATAGCAAATCCTGCATGGTCAGCTTGGTAGCGATAGTACTAAACACTTAGGAAGGAGATAGCCAATAAGATATGATGTGTCTGCCCCCTCGGGATCGAAAGCGAAATCCAGGTAGAGGGAAAGCAGAAGCAAGAGCAGCATGATCAAATCACTAGAAATCATAATCGAAGAGAGAGAATAGAATAACCATCAAGCAGTGAAGGGATGCCCCACACATGGGACCCGGGGCATGAACCAAGTGGTCCCTCAACCCGGAAACACCATAGAGGGGAAGAATTGGAACTTGGGATTGAAAGTGAATGAAAGATTAGAAGGGTGAGAGAGATGGGGATGAAGAGGTGAAGAATGCCCCAGTGAAGATTAAAGGATCAGGCCTCAAAAAGGTTAGCCAACTGCGCGAAAGAGGGGGAAAAGGTGATTTGGATGATCAAGGTGATCTTGGATTTTGGTTTCGATCCCGAAATGAAAGGAAAATGATGTGATATGAAAGACAAGAAGTGAAAGACATGATCGGGAAGAAGTGAAAGGTGAGCGCAGTTGATTAACAAGTCCATGAAAGATAAAGGAGAGCTCTCTCCATATGCAAGATGCAAAACTAAACTAACATGAACTTAAAAATGCAAGCTACATGAAAAGTGGTTTACTTGCAAGGTTACAAAGCCAATAGACATCTAATTATCATCATCGAGCGTTATTGGTAGCATCGCAAGATCATACAATACACACTAGCATAACTATGTGATTCTAAATATGATCTATATCAGATAGAAATGTGGAAATCTCACCTAGGCATCAGAGACATGTAGGTCAAGATGACTAGTGCAGTGAGATTACCTAATTTTGATATAGCAAGATTATGCTTGCATTGAGACACAAGAAAGTCAAGATGACTATAAGCATGCACTTGTGAAATAGTCAAGGATAATACCTTGTAGGTCCAAAGTGTCAAGTAAGACCAGCATAAATGCTCATGACAGTTAGGACCAACAAAATATACCCACAAGCAGAAAAAGCAATAAAACATGTTCTCATTCCCTCAGTCTTCTAGCTATGCATCATCGAAAATGATCATAGGGGGAGAAAACTCAACAAAGAAATCATCATAGACAGCACACAAAGAAAATAAAGCCAAGCAAGTCTCAGCGAGTCAAGTGCGTGTGTGTAGGTCATAGAGTCAAGCTTTGAGTATCGTATTTGCCAGTGAGAAATATTGCATCATCTAGACTGTGGGTAGGATATATGATAAAGTGTTGAGAAACACTCGACGCTAGGGTAGTGTTGAAAAACACAGTTGGGGTGGTGTTGAAAAACACTATTTGCGAGATGCCTAAGAAACCCAGATGCACAAAGAGACCCAAGATAAGCTTAAAACAACGTATGCCCCCTAGAATAAGACAAGAGTCAATTCCAAGCTAGGAGAGACAAAGCGAGAAGTGGAGCGAAGGAGCACCACACAAGACTGATAGACATAGGTGCAGAGGGTCTCAAGCAACACTTGTTTCCAGGTTTTCACCACTTGATAGATTTTTTCAGGACTTTTTATAATTTTTTTTGTATTTTTGCTACCAAGGTGCCTGTTTCTAGGTTTTCACCAAGGCACTTTTTCTATTTTTTTTATTTTTTGAAATTTTTTGATTTTTTTGGTGAGACATCAAAGTGCCTATTACTAGGTTTTCACTAGGATGCTCATTTTTTCAGTACTTTTTATGCTTTTTAGGATTTTTTCAGCATCATATATGAATTTTTTTGGAGTTTTTTTAGGATCATAAAATATGTACAAAGGATGCCCCAGACAGAAATGGGCATCAAGAATCTGCTTCCTTTGATGTAGAGAACTGATAGGCCCCAAGCCCAAATGTTGCAACTGTGACAATAGGAGGTCTCAACCAGTTCGACCAATAATAACTAGCCCTAAGCAATGTTTGAGCTAGCGGAGGATCGTTAGAATGTGATCCACATATGCCATCGTGGATTTCAGCTAGCACTTTTTCTAACTCCTCTATTTCTAGACACTTAAGGAGAGTTCCGTCTAGACCCTTCCTATACAAGTCACCAGAGACAAAGGCAAAGTGTAAGGGATGGCGGAAGGAATGGCGTGGTGGATTTGCAAGAGGAATATGAGGTGAAGATATGAAAAGATGGTAGGATTGTAAGATTTGTGAGCAGGATAGCGTAATTCGTCCACCAAGAACTTGAAGTGAAATTTATGCTTTTTCATTTGTAAGATGGATGTTGAAGTAACCAAGGCATTACCAACTTTTTTCTTAGCTCTAGGAATGGGCTAAAGTATAATAGATATGAGATCATGCTTGAGGTAGTGCATCATTTTTTTGTAGAGAATCAGCTTGTCATCTTTTATTTGAGAATCATTATTTTTGAGCAGATTTTTATTTTTACTTTTCTTAGGTGCGGATACCGCCACAATGTGGTTTTCACCATCTGACCATTGCTCTTTTCTTTTGACTTGATGACTGTGATGTTTGATTGCTGATTCAATCTTTTTTGTTGCTAGTTCTTTGGTGGAAGAAGTAACAGGTGTTGATGTGAGATGAAATGAAGTGACTGGTTCAATAGTATTTATGTGAAGGATGTCATCTCTGGTGACATGAGAGGTTGAGCCTATAGAGTAAGCTCCAAAAGCAGCTAGATCTAGATTTGTCATAGAACCACTAAAGCAATACGTGGAACAAAATCATCAGACCCTACATGAGACTCATCAACTACATCAAGAGGGTTACCAGAGGTATGAACTACATCAACATCCATCTCTATCATGGAAGAATCTTCTAGAAGAGGCTTAAGATGCTAAGAAGTAGAGATACTCATGTCATTATGTGAGAGATCACCTCTTTGCAGCAGTTGTGCAATGTTGCGACGTTGTTTATCATAGCACAATGATTCTTTAGGCACATAGGTTCTAGACATAGAGGCCTTAGCCATATCATCAGTATATATACAGTCTTCTCCCCAAAGAAGTGAAGTAGAAGGAAGCTCATCTCCCATTTGAACCATAGTGTGCAGTGGTGACTCATCTATATCTGTGTCTGAATTACTGAGCATGGGAGTATTTATAGAATCCTCTCTGTAGATCCACTCTTGAATAGCTTCTTCTTCTCTTTCTGCTTCTAAAGGAACAGATGAAGGAACAAAAGTATCAAAGATCACCATAGCAGAAGTGGAAGGCTTCATCTGATCAGAAGGTCTCCCATATGACCTAGGAGAAATAGGTATAGAAGCAAAGGAACCCAGTGTATATTCACCCATACCAAGGCTCATCATCTTAAGTAATTTCTCAGCAGCAGCTAGAGACATACTAGGATCAACAAAAGGTTCATTATGAGGAACAAATTTTTCAGTAGCAGCAAGAGCATTGATAGCAATAGTATGGTCTCCAGGAATCACAACCTCGGTGCCATTGTACGGAAATTTGATGCATTGATGATAAGTGGAAGGAATAGCCTGCATGTCATGGATCCAAGGACGACCCAAAAGAATGTTATATGTGAGTGGGATGTCCAATACTTGGAAGCTAATATCTTTCATGATAGGGCCCACTCGGACAGGCAGCGTGACAAGACCTTTGGAAGATCTTTCCACTTCATCATAAGCTTTTATGGTAATCTTCTTCTTGGAATCCACAGCCAATTCTGACAAACCCAATTGTTGTATGACATTGAAAGAAACAATATTTAACCCTACACCATTGTCTATCAGGACTCGACGGACTCGGGTATTGTAGACTAGAACTTCAATGTGTAAAGCTAGATTATGTGGGTGAGCAATAGATATGTCATCTTCTACAGAAAAGGAGAGAGATAGCGGAGATGAAATGTGGTTGACCATATCCTGAAATTGATCTGGATCAAGGTCATTGGGAACACGTGTTGTACGTAGAGCCTCATCAAGAATCTCTCTATGCGAAGAGGATAACTGAAGCAACTCAAGGATAGATATCTATGCTGGTGTCTTTTGCAAATGTTGGACAAGATCATAGCTAGGGGTGGCTGAAGGAGCCACTTGTTTGGAAGGCAAAGCTTTCTTGGGATCTTGCGCAGTTTTAAGGACAATCTAGGCTTGCCCCCTAGTAATAGCATTCAATGTCTCACTTCAGGAAGATGAACTACCACGTGTTTGCAAGACTAACTTTGTCTTACCATGATTGGTGTTATTATCATCTTGAGACCTCATCATTAGAACACTCTCAACAGGTTCTACCATGTTAATCACAAGCGTATTAGAAGGATACGTGTAATTGATCTTTGCATCATGATTCTTCTTATGTGTTTGAGAGGTTTCCCCCTTATCATGCTTAGGTAGAGGATCTTTGAAAGCTGTGTGATCAGAATTTTTAGTTAAGCCATCAGTGGAGATTGTGCCGTTCTCAATAAGATCTTGAATATCATCCTTAAGCCTAAAACAATTATCTGTTGGATGTCCCTTGTTTCTGTGATAATGGCAGTAATGATCCTCTCTCCACCAATCAGGCTTATTTATCGGATCCTAGTTACCAGGTTTATCAGGAAGCGTAAGATATCCATTGTCAACCAAAGTCTTAAGGATCACATCATAAGGTTCTGCCAACTTGGTATAGACTCACTTTCGAAATGACTTCTTAGGCTTATCTGCATATTGAGGTTTAGGAGAATTGTGAGTGTTGCTAGCTTCTTGTTGTTTTTCTGCATAGATAGCGTTGGAGAGATTGAAAGCGGGCTCTTTAACTTTAGGAGCATCAACAACCCCATCATTAACAACATACTTGTTCTTATTCCAAGGTTTGTTCTTGTCTTTACCATTGCCTTTAGCATCTTTATTAATAACAATATCCCCTTTTCTTATAGCTACATCCTCAATCCGATATGCACTTTCAACCATGTCATGGAAGGAGGAGAACAGTTGCTTCCTTAGATCACAAAATAGCTCAGGCACAAGTGTGTTGACGAAAATGTCAATCTTTTCTCTTTCGGGTAGCTGATGAGGATATCGAGAATACAATGACCTCCAACGTTGTAAGTAAGTTGCAAATGGCTCACCTTGATGTTGTCTTAGCTTACCGAGATCTATCACAGTGACAGGTTGTTGGATGTTGTAAGAGTACTGCTGGGTAAATCGCTGAGCTAACTCATCAAAAGTCTTAAGTGGTGGTGTCAATTTCGCAAACCATTCCAAAGCTTGGCCTCTTAAGCTTTGAGGGAATAAGCGTAGAAGATATGTGTCTTCATGAATAAATTCCATACTAAGAGCATAAAAATGACGCACATGGTCATGAGGGTCACCATTTCCATCATACTTGTCATATTTAGGAACCTCAATATCCTTAGGAAATGGGACCATGTATAGATCTTTATCAAAAGGAAGAGCACAAATTGATTCTACAAAAGAGACCTTTGGAGGCTCTCTTTCTAATGCCATTTGGGTAAGGCGTTGATTTGTCCGACGTAATTCTTCTTGAAGGACTTCCAATTCAGTTGGTACTCTTTGTTGGACAATTTGTTTGACATCATAGCCGGGAGGAAGCTTGTATCCTCTAGAAGTCATATATTGAAAATATTGATCGCCATTACGCTCTAAAAGCTTATGCATCATTCGTTGGAAATCCACATCTTGTTCACATCTCATAAGATCCTCACTAGAAATCTCATCATTAGCCTCTGCCTCATGTTGAGAGGGAGGAGGTCTAGGTGGTGAAGAAGGCATAGCAAAAGTTGGCCTTGGAGGAGATCTTGGTGGCGTGTTGTTGTCATTGTTGCCATTGTTAAAAAGAGGTCTATGCTCATGATTACTAGTCTCAGGTTGCTCATGAAATGTCCCTCTATAAGCCATGCGCCTAGTAGCATCCATCCTTTGTTGATTGTGTTCTTTGTCTAAGCGCGCTTGATTATGCTTATGCTCAAAGTGTTCTTGCAAGAGTTGAAACTTTTCTTGTTCAGTCAAAGTGAGTGAGACACTGTCTATGTTTTTGGGGGTCTTGAATGTGGAAAAGAGGAAACCTCCTTTATACCACGGTGTAGCCTTAGATTTCTCAGATTGGTTAGAACTAGAACTGTTGTTGCTAATGGGTGCTTTTGAACGTCTAGTTGGAGAAGGTAATTGTGTATAATTGAACGGAGAATGACTCTCCTGCTCAAATTGAGACCGAGTTGTAACCGGTATGAAAAGAGATGTTGGTTGACTAATAGAATGAGATAAAGTTTCTTAGATTTGAGATAAGCAAAGCTAATAAAGATCACTTGTCAAAGTAGAACAATAGAGAGATGGCTCATCAAAAGTGCTCAAGCACTTACAGCAATCAATTGACTAAAGCCGAGCAATGAGCAAGAAGCTCAATAAGAAAGTAGCTAGAGAGGTAACCGTGATGTGACAAGTGATCAAGAGTAGCATTCGTTAAACTCAAACCCAATAGTTTTAGCTCATTTGTTTCAGTCTAGAACAAATCTAAGCATGTAGGTAACAAACTAGTTTCAGGTAAGAATAGAAAAAGACACTCTACGACAGGTTAAAGTGCAAGTTTAGCCACTCCAAATTGCAGCAATGACAGGACAGCAAAAAGATTCTGGGCGATACTTTCCAGGCAGACAGGGCGATACTTCTCAGTTCGGGTGATACTTCGCCTTAAGCTAGGCGATAGACTGCAGTATGGTTGGGCGATAGACTCCAGGCTAGCGGGGCGATAGTCCAGAAGGCACGAACTATCGCGCGATATACCTCAGCAAAGCGCATGATAAAATAGCAGGGCGCAAACTATCACGCGATATTTCTCAGTAAGGCGTGTGATACTGTTGCAGATTCGTATGACTTTTTGACCAGTGAACATAAAATTCTCAGTTTTAAAGCATTTTGATCAAGTTCAAAGGTTGGATAGTGCAATTTCTCAGTTTGACAAGCAGTAACAGTAGATAAAAGACAAGTTTGCAAATAGTAGGTGATCAAACATGTCATAAAACACTTGAAACAAGGGCAAAAGCAACCTTGCCAAGACAAGCACTTGTGATATCAAAATAAAAAATCTTATGAACACTACCGTGTGTTTGAATGTTGAAAACATTTACACGAGCATAGTACAATCGAAGACAATTCAAGCAATTACTACCTAGAAGGACAAGGCTCATTACTTAGCAACGTGGCCCACAACTTGATGCTCCCTTGCCTCACACCAAGTGGTTGGCCACAAGAGATATTGGCGTTGTCATGGAAGTGTCAAAAACACAACCAAAGGAACACATATGGTGAGTGTCTTGGGGTGATCCAGGTAAGTCCACTTGGATCAATCCTTGCACCAAGAAGCTAAGTGGCTAAAATAGGGTGGCCTCTATCTAATGGTTCATAGTAAGGGTTTCCGTTCATAACACCCCTCTTGCTCCTCATAAAGGACTAGGACCTCACGGCCTCAAGAGTACCTTAAGCATTCTTGCTTAATGCTTTCCTCATGGTCACAATCCCACAAGTTACTCACATCAAGCGAAGATAAGTATTATGTCTACCAAGGTTTTGTGTCCTTGATAGCCTTGAGATTATAGTGAGTTGGAATCACTCGCCACCAAGGAAAATGATGACAAGGCTGTCCCCACTTGGGTCGTTCCTCTTGATTGCTCAAGAGCAGGCTCGCTAAAGGATCCTAAGCTAAACAAAGAATGGATTAATTCTTGAGGTTCAAGGTTTTTGGTTCACCACAAGGGTGAAGAGCATACTCCCCTATCTCAAAAATCTCTCCCAAACACACCAAGCAAAGATTCAATTACCCGCTTGCTTTCAAAATCCCAAGATGGGTCAAGATTTCTGTTTCACCACAAGGGTGAAGAGCATACTCTCCTACCACCTCAAAATTTCTACAACAAGGTATTAAGTGCCTATGAAAGGAAACAACTAGTATATGCCGCACTTAATAAAGAAAGCAATTAAACAAGCACTTGATTTGGTTTTTATGCTTAGTGCAGCCCTGCAAAAATCATTAGTAGCCCTCTTTGACATGTGATTTTAGCAAATTTCAAGCAAGAAGCACCTATAACCACAACTTGTTAGACCAACAAGAGTTAGGATAATCAAAATCCAAAATCTAACAATGATTAGTACATGAAAAAAATAAGATAATATGCAAAAATAACTGATCAAATGATAAAATCTGAAAATGAAACCATCATGGTTGGATTAGGCTCAAAAAGACCTTTCCAACAATATATCACACTTAAACTTTTGATACCATTTGCAAAATTTCAAAAAAAAATGGGCACCCGTTTTCGAGTGGCACGAATTCGAAAATGCTAAAAATTTCAAAAAATTTCAAAAAGATAGCTAAGAACCTAAAACTTGCAAGATGGATAAAATAACTCAAAAATAGGTCACTACCAGGTTCAGACACAGTATCACGTGATACTTCGCCCGACACTAGGCGATACTTATCAGTCCGCGTGATATTTCACCCAACACCAAGCGATACTTCGCCCGAGACCAGGCAATATTCTCTATTATAGCCAGGCGATACTTATGACAGCCGAAGTATCACGCGCGCATACAGAGGTATATCACGTGATGCTTCTGGAAAGTATCACGCGATAGTCTGAGACAAAAAAAATAGAGACTAAAAATTAAGCTAAAAACTTGCCGAAAAATTGACGAAAAATGACGAAAATGCAAAAAAAAAAGGGACAAAGCTAGTCTACTCTGCCCCACGGTGGGCGCCAAAAATGTGTGCTATAAATGTGTCACACTTCTATGGATCATTACATGCAAGGAAACTCAAGAATGAGCCCTCACAAATCGATCCATAGCTCCCTAGGCATGGAGTGCAAGGGTTTTTAAGAATGCTCTCAGCTAGAGCTATTTAGCCTATAACCTTGCTAGTAAACCATGCAATGGGAGATTCAATGAAGACAAAGGCAAGAATGCCAATATCCTCAAGAATCAAGAATGAAAATGCAATGCAATGCTATGCTAGAAATGGAAATACAAGCTAAGTTATGAAAGGAAATATGCAAGTGTTACAACCCAAGCTAATTAATCTATGTGAGCTAATCTAGAGCATAGAAATGAAACTAATCTAAGAAAGCATAACTATGAAGCTAAGCTAAGAATGCAAGAATGAGATGTAGAATGCAAGAATGAGATGTAGATGCTAAGAATGCTCCAAATCTCCAAAAGCTCCAAAGTGACCTAGAAAACCTGCAGCATAAAGTTAGCATAAAAAGTTGGGGGTCTAGAATGAAGAAGAGAGCTCTCCTTTTAAAGGAAATGAGGAGAAATGGACCATGGAGATTAAGAGGCAAAAGATTTAATCAACGATGGAGCTTAAAAGAGGAGCAATCCATGTGCACAAGTATCCTCCAATAGGAAAATAAGAGTTGACTTTTGTGTCCATATGAGACAAAAAGTGCTTTTTTCCTTTTTATAAAATAAGAATAATGCTTTATTTGTGCAACTTAGGATAAGAGGAAAAGTGGGGGCTTTTTATTTAATAAAAGGGGAGGAAATATTCCTTTTAATTAAATAAAGACTTAGGATAAGATGGTTAGCCCATAGAAAATAATCGAATAAATGATAGAGCTAGGATTTGATCAAGAATAAGCAATTGATGATTTTAGCAAAAATGCTAGCAAGGGGCTAATAGTCTAGATGACCATTTTTAGGTGTATAGAGTAGTGACCTAGAAGTGATTCTAGGGAAAGAATGATGAATATCCCTGGTTTCTTTGAACTCATAGGCAGTAGTGTATTTGGTTTTCTCAAAAAATTTCAATTGAGCATCCAGGGAGGTTGTAGTAAAGATTTGCATCATGAAACCAGGCGGCATGGCCATTTTCGCAGAGCAGAGCATTCGTTTGTAATCAAAAGTCTAATCCATTAGTGTTTTAAATTTAACATGACTAATGCAAGAGTGTTTTAAATATAAATGACTAATGTAAAAGCATAAAGACATCTTAAGAAGGGAGTAAAGTTAATTTAATTAACACAATTAAATTAATACTTTACTCTAACACCCCCTTAAGATAAGCAACAATGTAGCTACTAATAATGCAAGAAGAAAGAAAAGGAAACTACAGTGCTACAAGAAAAAAAATGGGTATCGACAACATGGCCTAATGAGGTACCCAACACAACCAAATTCTGTAAAATAGAGAAATAGAGAAAACCACATGGGAAAAAACCCTACTCCAAAAAGAGATATAAATAGAAGGAAGGAAGGCTTCATCATTGAGACCCCCCAAGGAAAACTTCCTTCACCCCAAGCATAGAATGCAATTGAACATATCGCAAGGATATAAAAGGTTTAGTGAAGATGTTAGCAACCTTCTCAGCAGTGGGAATGTACTCCAAACTCAGAGAGCCATCCTAAATCAAATGCCTGATGAAATGCATATGAAGCTCAATGTGCTTGGTCCACTGATTCTCAACTGGGTTGTGGGAAATATGTATTGCACTTTGATTGTCACACCAAAGAATAGTGGGACTATTAGGAGGAAAACCGAACTCTATCATCAACTGCCAAAGCCATAAAACCTCCTGACTAGCTAGCACAGCCACTTGGTACTCTGACTCTGTAGATGATAATGCATGAGTTGTCTACATCTTGCAAGACCATGTGATAGGACCATAACCAAGACAAAAGAAAAAGCTAGAAGTAGACCTCTGATCAGTAGTATCACCAACCCAATCTGAGTCTATGTAACCAATAATGTGAGGATCCCCTAATGTATAGTGAATGCCATAAAAAGTAGTACCCCAAATGTACCTCAAGATACATTTAACTACTTTCCAATGACTCTCATGATGATCATGTGAGAATCTAGAGACAAGGCCAACTGCAAAGGAAATATCAAGATGAGTGTGTGTCAGGTACAACAAACTACCCACTAGCTATCTGTATAATGTGGAATCCATGGTAGAAGTATAGAAAGTGGTAGATAAAACAACAACGAACTGAAAAGGTGTGGGTGCAGGCTTGCAATCAAGCATGTTGAACCTCTGAAGCATATCAAGAGCATACTTCTACTGGAGTATGGAAATCCCATCCAAAGACTGAATAACGTGAAGGCCCAAAAAAATAGTGCAAAAGTCCAAGATCAGTCATCTCAAACTACTCTCTCAATGTGTGTTGAACACTCTAACTCATAGAGGATGAGCTACCTATAATGATGAGATCATCAACATATAGCACAAGTATCAATAGAACCATCTTCTCAAACCAAGCCCTAGGGGCTTGTTTGAGACCATATATAGACCTCCAAAGTCTGCACACCATGGAAGAGTCCCATACAAAACCCTGAGGCTGCTCCATGTAGATTTCCTCATATAGGTCTTCATGCAAAAATGCACTCTTTACATCCATATGATATACTATCTATACTTGAGAAGCTGCAAGAGATAGTACAAGGTGTATAGAATTCATCTTGGTGACAAGAGAAAAGGTCTTAGAGTAATCAATACCCTTGACCTGTGAAAAGCCCTTCACCACAAGATGTGCCTTATACCTATCAATGGAACCATCTACAATAAACTTGATATGGTACATCCACTTGCACCAAACCAACTTCCTTCCTTTCGGAAGAGGACAAAGATCCCAAGTGTGATTCTTCATCAAAGAACAATACTCCTCATCCATAGCCCTATCCCACTTAGGCTGACTTGTCACCTTTGAAAATATCTGAGAATCATCTGAAATAGAATGAATCAATAAATTAGTACTAGATGTCTAAGCACAAGTGCAGTGAGTATCTGAAGCATCACCTGCCAAAGGTGTGGCTACACCAATAGTATCACAAGCCCACTTGGGCACATGTGGAACATCTGGTGGAGGTGGGGAAGGTGGAGCATCATCTGACTCTTCCTCGGAGGAGATAGAATCATGTAGAGGATAAGGTTAAGAACTAGGTAATGAAGAAGAAGAAGCTGATGATGGAGGATCCATTTGAGGATAACACTCATCAAACTAAACATCTTGTCGAAACAATACTCCTCTAGAATCATGATCAAACAACCTATACGCCTTCACATCCTGATACTAGCCAACAAATATGAGTGGTCAGCTTTTCCTCTCCATGTCTTTCCTCTGAGCATTGAGAATAAATGCCCAAGCCTCACTACCAAAAAATCAAAATGTATAAACATCAGGCTTGACATGAGTCCAAGCCTCCTCAGGAGTCAAATATCGTAATGCCTTATGAGGCATCCAATTTTAAATATAGTCAACACAATTGATAGACTTAGCCCAAAAGGAAGCACTCATAGTTTGAGACTCTAGAATACAATTGGTCATCTCCCATAATGTTCTATTATTTCTCTTTGTAGTACCATTCTGCTGAGGGGTATGAGGAACTGTGAATTGATTTTCTAAACCATGCTCAGTGCAAAAATCTCTAAAAGATTGATTCACATATTCCCTCCCATTGTCAGTGCATATATGCTTGATAGAAAGACCATATTGCTTCTCTAGAAATGTGTTTAAGATTTGAAATGATTCAAAGACATCAGATTTGTACTTCAAGAAGTACACCCATGTGTGTTTGAAGAAATCATCTATGAAGGTGAGTACATATCAAACACCAAAAAAAGGAGTGAGAAATGACATAAGATCACTGTGTATCAACTCCAAAGGTGCTAGAGCATGCGAGGATGTACCTATCGGAAAGGGATCTTTGTGATGTTTTCCAAGCACACAACCTTGACAAACACCATCAGTACAAGAGATATGAGGTAGCCCAATCACTAGCTCTTGTGTACTCATATGTTGTAGATATTTGTAGTTGACATGGCTAAAACGCTCATTCTAAAGCTTGCTCATTGTGTCTGCATGAGAAATGAGAGAAACACCAGTAGAATTGGAGCTTTCAAAGCCATCAAACCTGTATAAGTGAGTCTCTGAATCAATAATCCCAGTAGCAAAAACCAAATCAGGATCATGGAGGTCTCAAATAACCACATCATGTGGTGAGAACTCAACTGTTTTACCAGAGCTAGAATGACAAATCAGATAAACAGACAAGAGGTTTGTAAAAATGGATGGAAGCAAAAGAACATCCTATAGAGAACCACCATATAATGAAATAGTTCCAGAGCCTATAATTGAAAGTAGTGTTGAGTCACCAACTGTAATCTATGTAGTAACACTTTGAGCAAGTGAGGTAACCAATCCAAGAGAGTGTGATATGGCGCGAAGCACCTGAATCAATGATCCATGAGGTAGTGGAAGTCAAATCTCAAGCAAAAAGGGCATGAAATTTCCATGTAGGAGAAGGTGGAGGCTTTAGAGAAGCAATAATATGCTTCTACATGGCTTCTTCAAGAGCCTCAAGTTGTTTCCAACACCTGGAAATTGGATGCCCTTCCTTGCCACAAAAAATGCAAGGATTACCTGTGTACTTCATAGTCTTGGAGAAAGACTCAGCAGACTTAGAAGTTTTTCCTTTCGGAGTAGATTTATTAGGATTTGATTTTGTAGGTGGCTTGGAGGAATTATCACTACCAGCTGAATCTATTTTGGGCTTGGGCTTGGGCTTCTGCTTTCCCTTGGATGGATGGGAAACCAATGCTTGGTTCTTTGATCCTGTTAGAGAGTCCAACTAAGTAAGTTTGGCCTACTCTCTAGTCAAATGATCACAAAAAACCTCAAAAGTGGGCATGGTGAATCTAGGTCCTAAAGCATCCATGGTAGAGTGGAAGGTATAAAAGAAAATTTGAAAGTTTCCTCGAAGCTTAGATAGAATTAGATAAATGCACTCTTTATCGGTCTTTTTCTTTCCACATCCGTGTAACAAAGATCTTTGTTGTTTGAACTTCATCAGAAAGTCCTCAATAGAGGGAAAAGAATTAAGTACAAGGGAGGTAAGCTCTGCCTCAATCAGAAGTGCTCTAAACTCATTGATGGTTCCAAATAAGGTCTCAAATTTAGCCCACATCTCTTGAGGGGTATTGCACCCATCAAAATGAAACTGCAAGTTGTCTGACACATGTAAAGCAATCAACCCTATAGCCTCATCCATCTTATTTCTATGTTGCATGACCTCAAAGGGCCTAGTGAATATTGATTGTGTTGCATCTAAACAAGACCACAACCCTTTTGAATGGAGAAGCCATGACATCGGGGTTTTCCATGTGTGATAATTATGTGGGGTTAGAAGTTCTAAACAAGAAGAGATCTCAGCCATATATTTTAGAAGGGGTTTTGTTTTGATGTATATCTGGTTTACACAAGTAAATAAAAGAAACAAGAAAAAAAACACCCCCCCACAATCCAAAAAACCAATCCTGTAAAGCTAGAAGAATGTGCTTTAACAAGAAAAAAGTAGAAAGTCATCAGATATGAATCATATGTACCTTGACAAAATTATGATAAAAATGGACAAAGATCTGGATAGTGCTTGAGGAGATCTTTCTGACACTTCTTATGGATAAAAAAATGGAGCTAATTTGAGAAAATTAGGGCCACCGAAATGTAGAAATGATCACCTAGCTTTGACAACATAAAAAATAGGCTAGATGGAGGAAAAATCTAGATTAAATCAGATGAGAGCGTCGGGCTCAGAACCAAATTTCTGTAGATATATTGTTTGCGGAAAAATGATGCTTGGACCTTTCGATACACCAATTCGAGTGAAAGGACATCTAGAAAAAAATCCCCCCCCCAAAAAAAAAAATTGGTTGGGGGCCAACTGCAAGCCCTAAGCCTTAGCGGCTGGTCACATGTAGAGGGCCTCGCCGTTGGCGGTTAGGCTTCACCGCTGGTGGTTAGCGTTGCCTTTGGTGTTAGCTTGTGGTGATTGATTAGGAAAGTACTATCTAGGAAAGTAATGTACACTTTTCATTCATCGTGGGGTTAACTCGTCAAGCATTTTTGAGTTGACACATCAAACATTTCCCTAGGTTGACTCGTCAAGCCTTTTCTTAGGTTGACTCGTCAAGTATTTTAGGGTTAACTTGTTAACCAACATAAGCCTTGTTATATTGGCTTAGGGTTAGGGATTTCATTATGATGTATGATTTTAGTACTTGCAGTGGAATTGAGCTGTAAGGGATTACGGATTGTAATCAGGTTGTAATCACTAGATAATAAAATATTGGACTCACTGTTGGTGAACGTAGCCCAGGGATTGGGTGAACCACGTTAAATCTTTGTGTCTTGTGTTATCTTCTATGTGGTTTATTATTTTCTGATATTGGTTATATTTGCACATAATTGTTATTTCTACCTTGTTAATTCTAACAAGTGGTATCAGAGCGAGGTTATTTCATTCATTCTTTAATCTATTCTCTGAAGCATGTCTCACGAGTTAGTGGGAGAGTCTCTTGGCTAAGTCAGAGAAATGGCTAACATGGGTAGACTGAAGGTTGATAAGTTTAATGGGAAGAAATTCCAATTATGGAAGATGCAAATGGAGGACTATCTCTATCAGAAGGATCTATGGCGGCCATTAGAGGGAATAGCCAAGAAAGAGGCAACTATGTCTCAGGATGACTGGGATATTTTGGATAGGAAGGCACTGGGAAGTATTCATCTATGCCTGGCACAATCGGTGGCATTCAATATTACTAGAGAAATGAAAGCTAAAGATCTGATGGACACCCTAGCGAAGTTGTATGAAAAGCCTTCAGCTTCAAACAAGGTATTTCTTATGAAGCGTTTACTTAATATGAAAATGGTAGAAGGTGGATCAGTCATTGATCATTTGAATGAGTTTAATACAGTTACAAGTCAGTTAGCCTTAGTTAAAATTACTTTTGATGAAGAGGTTAGGGCTCTCTTGATTTTGTGTTCTTTGCCAGAAAGATGGAATGGCTTGGTAATGGCTGTTAGTAATTCTGTTTCTAATTCTAATACCCTAAAGTTTGATGATGTTATTGGTGTTATATTGAGTGAGAAAATTTGTAAGAAAAGCTCAGGGGCATCCACATCCGGTAATGTATTAAACGCAAAAAGTAGAGGCAGAACAAGAGATAGAGGAAACAACTTTGGAAATCATGGAAAATCACAAGGGAAGTCAAAGGGAAAGAGGTCTCAGTCAAGAGGACCTAGCGACTGCTGGTACTGTGGAAAATCGGGACATAAGAAGAAAGATTGCTGGTCTTAGAAGAAAGATCAAGGAGACAAACATGATGGAAACAAGGAGGCAAATGTGGTAAGTAACAAATCCGAAGATGATGCTTTGCTCTTGTCTTTAGAAAATGTTGATGATTCATGGGTGTTAGATTCAGGGGCTTCATTTCATGCTACACCCCATAGAGGTTATTTTGTTTATTATGTCCAAGGGGATTTTGGGCTAGTTTATTTGGGAGATAATGAACCCTGTCAAATTGTTGGAAAAGGGAAAATCAAAATTAAGTTGCACAATGGGAATCATTGGCTACTACAAGAGGTAAGACATGTTCCAAGGCTGAGTAGAAATTTAATTTCAGCAGGGCAACTGGGTGATGAGGGTTGCACAGTTACTTTTAATGATAGAAATTGGAAGGTTTCAAAAGGTTCCTTAGTAGTAGAAAAAGGTGTGAAAGTAGGCACCTTATATCTTTGTACAGGTCATACTGTTTCTTCTACTTTAATTGTTTCGGAAGATAATAAATGTTCAGGAACAGTGGCTGCAGTTGAGCAGGAAGAACATCAAACCATTGTTGTAGATTCTGACACAACACTATGGCACAATAGACTTGGGCACATGAGTGAAAAAGGTATGAAATTACTTCATTCAAAGAAAGTTTTACTTGGTCTGAAATGTGTCAATATGGATTTCTATGAAAGTTGTGTTTATGGAAAACAAAAGAGAGTTAGTTTTGTGAAGAGTGGGAAGGAAAAGAAAAATGAGAGATTAGAGCTTGTGCATACAGATGTATGGGGACTAGATTAGGTATATTCCCTTGGTGGCTCTTTGTATTATGTTACATTTATAGATGATGCAACAAGAAAAGTATGGATTTATTTCCTTAGACAGAAATTTGATGTATTTCAAACTTTTAAGAAATGGAAATGCTTGGTTGAGAATGAGACTGGTAAAAGGTTAAAATGTCTCAGATCTAATAATGGTGGTCAGTATTGCAGCACAGAATTTGAAGATTATTGTTCCTCTAATGGTATTCGTAGGTAGAAAACTGTACCAAGGACTCCACAAGAAAATGGAGTGGCTGAACGCATGAACAGGACAATAATGGAGTGTGCAAGGAGTATGAGGTTGCATGCTAGGCTGCCCAAAAATATGTGGGTAGAGGCTGTGAACACTGCTGTTTATTTAATCAATAGAGGCCCCTCTACTCCTTTGGACTGTGGTATTCAAGAGGAAGCATGGAGTGGTAAGAAGGTGAGTTATTCTTTTCTCAAAACTTTTGGTTGTGAAGCTTTTGCACTTATAGATTCTGAAAATAGAACCAAGCTAGAAGCTAAGTCAAAGAAATGTGTATTTGTTGGATATGGCATTGATGAATTTGGTTATAGGCTTTGGAATTTTGAAAATCATAAAATTGTAAGAAGCAGGGATGTCATATTCAATGAGAAAGTATTGTACAAAGATCTGTCGCAGCAGCATGAGAAGAAAGAAAATGATTATGTAGTATTGGATGATACTCCAAAAGATGATGTTCCAGTAGTTCCTTATGCTCCGCAACAACAACAACAACAAATACCACACACCCTAGTGAATGTTAGATGGTCAACAAGGCTAAGTAGACCTCCAGAGAGATTCTCTCCCTCTTTGTATTCTATTTTATTAATAGATGTTGGTGAACCTGAATGTTATAATGAAGCTATGTAGGTGGATACAAAGCACCAGTGGGAGTCTGCAATGACAGATGAAATGGACTCTTTGCTGCAAAATCAAACATGGGATTTATGTAAGTTACTTGCAGGTAAAAGGGCTTTACAAAATAAATGGGTTTATAGGATAAAAGAAGAAAATGGAGGTAAGAAAAGATTTAAAGCCAGGTTAGTTGTAAAAGGATTTGCACAGAAAAAGGGTATTGATTTCGATGAGATATTTTCTCCAGTTGTTAAAATGACTTCTATCCGTACTATTTTAAGTAATGTGGCTACTGAAGATTTGCATTTAGATCAGCTTGATGTTAAAACAGCTTTTCTTCATGGCGATTTGGATGAAGAAATATATATGGTCCAGCCACAAGGATTTGATGTCAAGGGTAAGGAGAATTTGGTGTGCAGATTGCAGAAAAGTTTATATGGCTTGAAGCAAGCACCTTGGCAATGGTATATTAAATTTGACACTTTTATGAATGAGCATGGATATATTTAGTGTCATTCTGACCATTGTGTTTATTTTAAGAGGTTTTATGATGACAACTACATTATTTTATGTTTATATGTTGATTATATGCTTGTAGCTGGGTCTAACATGGATCACATTAAGGGGTTGAAACAATAGTTAGCACATTCATTTGCTATGAAGGATTTGGGGGTAGAAAAACAAATCCTTGGTATGAAAATTTGCAGAGATAGGAAAAATAGGAAATTGTCTCTATCTCAGGTTGATTATATTGAGAAGGTGTTGCAATGTTTCTCTATGGAGAATGCCAAAGCTGTCAGTACACCTTTGCTTGGTCATTTGAAATTGACTAAGGATATGTGTCCCAAGACACCAGAAGAAGAGACTAAAATGTCTAAGGTACCTTATGCTTCAGCTGTAGGGAGCTTAATGTATGCTATGGTATGTACTAGGCCAGATATTGCACACGCAGTGGGAGTCGTTAGCCGATATATGAGTAACCCTGGTATTGAGCATTGGAATGCAGTCAAATGGATTCTCAGATATTTGAGAGGTACAACCAGTAAGTGTTTACACTTTGGGGGTTCTACTACTACTGTACAAGGCTATGTTGACTCAGATTTGGTAGGAGATATAGATAGCAGGAGGAGTACTACAGGTTATGTATTTACTATTGGTGGGACAACAGTGAGTTGGATTTCTTGACTATAAAAGGTGGTTGCTTTATCCACTACAAAGGCAGAGTATGTTGTTGCTACAGAGGCAACCAAGGAGATGATATGGCTTCAATTCTTCTTGGAAGAATTGGGACATCCTCAGATGGGTAATTTTCTGCATACAGATAGCCAAAGTGTCATTCATCTTGTGAAGAATTCTACTTTGCACTCAAAGACAAAACACATACAGTTGCAGTACCATTTCATTCGGTCAGTTTTCGATGATGGGCAGTTAAAGCTAGAAAAGATACATATAGATGATAATCCAACATATATGTTTACAAAGGTAGTAACAAGGGAGAAGTTGAACTCCTATTCAACTTCGGTTGGTTTACTAGATTGCACAGAATAAAGGGACAGTTGAGTCCAGGGTGGTTGGATCCAGTGAGAGCCTCATAGTGGTTTAGCTACATGATTAGTCTCCAAGTGGGAGATTGTTGTTTGGTGTGGAGTCTAATCAGTCCCCAAGTGGGAGATTGTTAGCTTGTGGTGACTGATCAGGAAAGTACTATCTAGGAAAGTACTATACACTTTTCATTCATCGTGGGGTGAACTCGTCAAGCATTTTTGAGTTGACACGTCAAACATTTCCCTAGGTTGACTCGTCAAGCCTTTTCTTAGGTTGACTCGTCAATTATTTTAGGGTTAACTTGTTAACCGACATAAGCCTTGTTATATTGGGTCAGGGTTAGGGATTTCATTATGATGTATGATTTTAGTACTTGCGACAGAATTGAGCTGTAAGGGATTATAGATTGTAATCAGGTTGTACTCACTGGATAATAAAATATTGGACTCACTGTTGGTGGACGTAGCCCAGGGATTGGGTGAACCACGTTAAATCTTTGTTTCTTGTGTTCTTTTCTGTGTGGTTTATTGTTTTCTGATATTGGTTATTGTTAGAGTAAAGTATTAATTATGTTAATTAATCTTTACTCCCTTCTAAAGATTTCAACTCCTTTTTTCTTTAGTTAAACGCACATGCACTAGTTGTTCTAAACTCATGCATTAGTCATGTAATAGTTAAACTAATTATTACATGCACTAGACTTTTCCTTTCAAGGCTTTTGATCTCCTTTATAAGGATGATCCATTGTACATTCAATTCATTCATTATATTGAGGATATTTTCTTCTTCATATTCTGAGTCAAACTCTTGCCCTCTTCTTGTCTCTACTTCCTTGTAACAGGTTTTTTGTATGCAGGTGATCTTCGGGTTGTGTGGATTTGTATTGCTCAAATCCTACATGGTATCAGAGTCTAATCTGCTATAGCTTGTTCGCATTTGAAGGATTCAAATTAGGGATTTTTTTGTTGATTTGAAAGGTTTTGGTATTCTTTGTAGGAAGTTATTTTTTGCTTGCAAAAAATAATTTTTTTTTTAGCACTTTTTACAGAGAGGGTTTCCTGTCAGATTTGGGGGGGACCTATTTTTCTAGTCATCTTGGCTTCAAACGGACCTCACGGTTGCATTCAGAGTGTCTAAGGACCCCAAGATCCATTTAAAATTTGTCAAATTTGGACAAAGTTGGATCTGTGAAAAAAAAAATTGCAATTGGCCCCGACATGAATCCCGAGGTGATCAGTATTTTTTGGAGCACTTCTGCCCCAAATGGACCTCATGGTTACGTTCGAAAGGCCTGAGATAGTCAAAATTCATATAAAACTTGTCGAATTTGGACAAGTTGGCTTTTGAGGCAAATTTTTTTTGCCTACTAGGTCATACAACCTGACACGCAACTCGAGGCAAGTACGACAATTATTCCAAAAAAAATAATTTTTTTTAATTTTTTGGCCAGCCATCGAGCGACCACCCGACGGCCACCCAGGTGCCACCCGACAGCCACCCCAGCCCCCGACGGCCTCCGCAGTCTCCATTACTCTGCGGTCTTCGGCCACTCCGCCTACCGCACCTGCCGCTCCGCTCCAGCCACTCTGCCCACCCACAGCCACCGCAACACCAGCGCTGGCCATCGCAGCCTGCGCTCCACCCGATTCACCACCCTTTGGCTGCTCCGCCGTCGCCGCCCGACCTGCTCCGTCCAGCCCCTGGTCACGTGGATGACCACGAGCTTATATTTTTTGGCCCCCAGGCCTGTGCTGACATCAACACGCGTCATTGACATGCAAAGATTTTTACATTTTTTTTAATTGCATGGTTTTGAAGCATCATTTTTGAGGGGTCATTGGGCATTTTTTTTGCAATATCTTGAGCATATGGGATCGTAATTGGGCGTGCGATATATCGTTGAAAAGCTGGTTTTGAGCCCGATTCAAATTTGCTGGTAGGGTTTTGTGATTTTGCCATTTTGATGCTCTTTTTTTCTATCAAAGTCAGATGTTTTCTATGATCGTGGCGTTACAGACCTCTTGCTTTCCGGGATCCGTTTCTCTTGCATCCAGGCTCCGTTTTCGGCCAATGAGATATTGCTGAAAAAAAATTTCTGAGCTTTTTTCAAATCTGATGGTTTGATGTGTGATTTTCTACTTTTGCTGACATCACCCATCCTCAGATCCTTGTAGACACCTTCTTTGGGCCCTCCGGCGTAGCTGTTGGTTTTTTGCTCATATCTTGAGCATACGGTATCGAAATTTGGTAAACGAGATATTATCAGAAAGATGATTCCAATCTCTTTCCAGATTTGGAGGTTATTTTTTCTGGTTTTATTTTTCTGATGGTGTTGTTCTCTGTCAAAGCTAGATCTTCAGTTCTGCACTCCGGGAGCTCTATCTTGCACATCCAATCTCCATTTTTGGAAAACGATATATCGTTGGAAAGCTTGTTCAGAGAGCTTTTCATTTCTGTGAGTCATTTTTCCAAATTTTTCTCCGAGTTTATTTTATTTAGATTCTTTCTTTTTTGCAGTCTCATGGATATCTTGGTTGTTTCAGGTCCTGGGATCTCTTCCCTTTGAGGGATGACTCGTCTTAGGTTGCCCTTTTGGTTCAACAACCTTTGATCTTAATTGGGCATTGTATACTTCACTTTTTTAGCATTCTTTGATGCACACGCACTAAGATAAAGTGCCATTCTATTGCTTTGATGGGATCTTGCAAATGTTCGTGCTCTTTGTACTTGCACTCCATTATAAAGTGTCGGGGGGGTTTTGATGTTTGCCTTTGTTTGCCATCTACCTTTGTCAAGTGAGTGTTCCTTCCACGACATTAGCCTCAGGTATCTCTATATGTGTTTGTACTCTCTGCACATTTGATGTTCCAGATTCTTCTTCATCATGTAGTTCATATTGGATGATCTTCTCAGTGTACCTGTCATTACTGCCTTATCAACAGTATGGGGGTTTCTACTATTGGTTCTACTGCCTCCTTGGTTTGATTGTGTGAGCTATGTATTCAATATTTGATCCTATGTACTAGGCGGTTGCAGTGGATGGGTACCTATGCATTCCGGTGAGATGGATCATTTACCATATGGACACTCTTTTCTTTCCTATTTGTGGATGCACTCTTCTAGCTTTGATTGATCAACTCTTCAGGCTTTTGGTGTTTATGCCATCTGTATCTTCGAGTTCAGGTGTTTGCCTTTGTTTGCCTCTTGATTCAAGTAGTGTTATTTGAGGGCACTCATGCAGATTACAGTCTTCTCTACCTGGTCATATTTCTGTGGAGGATCTTTAGATCATCAGTTTCTTCTTGACAGAGTTTGTAGATTCATGCTTCAGTGATGTTGTACATGTTCATCTTTGTTCCTATTTTTTGGAACATTCCTAGTTTTGGAGGCTTCTTCAGTCCTTCTTACTAGTCTTTATCTCTTTCTGGAGTAGAGTTTTTCTCATGTGGTTTTCTCTATTTCTCCACTTTTTAGAGACTCTCTTTTGTACTTGGACACCTGATCAGGCCTTTGTTGCCGGGACCCATTTGCTTGCTTCTTGCATTGTTTGTAGATGCATCGTTGCTCATCTTAAGGGGGGGTGTTAGAGTAAAGTATTAATTATGTTAATTAATCTTTACTCCCTTCTTAAGATGTCAACTCCTTTTTGCTTTAGTTAAATGCACATGCACTAGTTGTTCTAAACTCATGCATTAGTCATGTAATAGTTAAACTAATTATTACATGCACTAGACTTTGCCTTTCGAGGCTTTCAATCTCCTTTATAAGGATGATCCATTGTACATTCAATTCATTCATTAATTGAGGATATTTTCTTCTTCATATTTTTGAGTCAAACCCTTGCCCTCTTCTTGTCTCTACTTCCTTGTAATAGGTTTTTGTATGCAGGTGATCTTCGGGTTTTGTGGATTTGTATTGCTCAAATCCTACAGTTATATTTGCACATAATTGTTATTTCTGCCTTGTTAATCTTAACATTTGGCAGTCTGCTGGTGGCAGTGGTGCGTTGGCGGCACACTGAAGGCACCCATTTTTAAATTTATTTATTTTTAAATTTGCCTCAAAAATTGTGCGGTAAATTGCCTCAAGATGTGTGCACCATTGTACGACCTTAGGGCAAATTGTTTTGCCTCTCCCTGCAACTTTGTCCTAATTATATGTATTTTATATCTCAATAGGGGTTTTTGGGCACTGCGAGCTCAACGGTGAGGTCCGTTTGAGCTCAATGTACACCGAAAAATAGTGACCCCCCTAATTTCAATAAAAAATAACTAAAAAAGCCCTGATCTAAACCAACTAATCCTCTTATCTCTAATTCCTTCAAACACAAACAAGTTGTAGCATATCAGGCTTTGATACCATGTAGGATTTGAGCAATACAAATCCACAAAACCTGAAGATCACCTGCATACAAAAACCTGTTACAAGGAGATAGAGACAAGAAGAGGGCAAGGGTTTGACTCAAAAAATATGAAGAAAAAATATCCTCAATAAGTGAATGAATAAAATATACAATGGATCAATCCTTATAAAGGAGATCGAAAACCTAGAAGGGTAAACCCTAAAAAGAAAAATTGCATGCAATAATTGATTTAATTATTACGTGACTAATGCATTCAAGTTTATATTTAAGACAACTAATGCATGAGTGTTTTAAATTTAACACAACTTAACTCTTAGATGAGAAGATAAATTCCCTAGCTAGGAGCCACTTCATTATCATCATTATCTTTGTAACTAGATTTAGTCCTCCTTTTGTGCAAACATTTCCTTGTAATTTTCTCAAGGGCAAGTTGTTGTGCATTTAGCCTTCTTGGCTTGGAATGGGGTGACTTATCTTCAAGCCTAAAATTCAATGAATGAACATAAAAGAATTCAACTAGGTCTAGAAGATTAACACTCTCATTAATCTCCCTGGGGGTCTGGGCTATCTCCTTAGAATTCGTAGAGGTTGTAAAAGTATCCTTCAAATCATCAAGCTTGTCAACAAGAACATTTTTATTATTTGAGCCCTCTAAGGGTTGGGTATTCAAGGAGTCAAACTACATAGGAGTAGAATCGTTACTATGCATCACCTCATGCTGCGAGATCTCATGGTTAGCATGTTTAGGAAAATATCTGTGGGAAGGAAGGGTTTTACTATTTTCATTTTTCATTTTATTGAACAGTTATGCCTCATGTGACCCTCTATCCTACAAAAAAAAAAGACATTGATACCACCTAAGAAAACAATAGGGAAGATACATAAGCCATCATCCAAGTCAATCTAAATCTTACTGGGAATATCAATTCTTGGATTAATAGAAACCAAAACCCTAGCATCTATATGCAGAAGTAAAGATGCAAAGTTATCCATCCTCAAAACATTCCCCAATGATTCCAATTCCTTAGGAATAAGGTTCCATAAAAAAGGTGGGACATTACAAATAGAAATCCACCTAGGACACGACAATGCCATAATTTCATCTTGAACTACTTTAGGGGTCCACGCTACAACCCTAAATAAACTATTACCAATACTTCAAAATTGTTTTTTAATAACCTCCTTTTAATTGAAAGGGTTGTAGAAAAAAACTAGAAACCATCCTTTTTGTAGCATTCTATAATAGGTAAAATGAAACCCTAGTTTTTAACCCCATATATTAGTCAACCATATATTCAAAAATGCATGAGAAGGGATCTTAAAGACATCCTAGGCCACAAGAAATGTGACCACATCCTTAAGTATTCTCTTTTCATTAGAAATGGCCTCAAACATTTGTAAATTTGGCTTAATAACAATGGGATTGGTAGTGGGAAACTTACCTCTATTTCCATCCTCATCGTCGGCTTGGGTTGCAGAAGATGAAATGGGCTCCCTCTAGGACCACACATTCTCCTTCCAAATCTTTCTTGAATGACTTAGGATTTTCACCAACAAAACCACCATTATGGCTTGGCCCTAGGGTATGGTCTCCAATAAACCTACCTAGGGAAGGAACAATGAATGCTAGTTAGAGGATGGTATCCCACACAAGTGGAGACCTCCTCAAGAAGAGAAACTAAAACTCAGGCCAAAAATCACCACTAATTTATTTTCTTGATCCTTGATCCTGTTATAGGTGGGAATGGTTGAAAGATTACATAGAATCAAATGTGTCCACCATGTTTGAAGTGTATGGTTATTGTGATCTAGTTAAAATCAAGAGGAAGAGACTAATCAAATATGGAGTTTAACTATATAAGATTTGAGGGGGTTGGGAGCATAAGAGACTATTAATGCCTAGAGTTAAGATGCATATGGTTGGTGATATTTTAAAAGATATAATGTAAGGAATGTCATTGGATGAGATTGTTACATGGTTTAAAATATCTAGTCAATATTAGAGGATCTAAGATATGAGGGGAGTGTTAAAAAACATTTGTAAAAAATGGAGGAGGACATGTTGGAGTTTAAAATTATTTCCTATTGTTAGTTTAGAATGAACATGATTAAATGGATTAGGAGATTCATATAACGAAGTGCTGTAAAAACCATCCAAAATAGTAAAAAGTGCAGCAAAAGATAGATAAAAAATAGTTTGAGATACACTAGTGTCTAGTTGTCAAACATTAACACAAGGGACTCAGATCATGATTGTTGTTTACATTGAAGAAACCTATTGACCAAAACTAAAGTGTTCAACATGACTACAAAGAGTAAAATTTGTTATTGGGACATGGGTTAATGTGTAATTTGCAAGGTAGTATGTGTTACAAGAATTAGAGGAGGTAACAAATGACCACATAAATTAAAAATATAATGGAGAGGATACATGAGTAGGAATAAGTGTGGTATTGAGGTTTAACGGAATTGCCAAAGGCATCTTACTATTACAAGATCAAGAGACAACACAACAATTAGTAGTATTAGAAGTTGACAAACTTGAAGCCAATACTAATGTGTTGAGGTTAAAGCCTAGAAGAAGATGCATGGTGTGGAGTGGAGATGTGTCTAGAAAGAGATGCAACCTATGATGATGTCACTAGTTGCTTCTTTTTCATAAGAACCAATAAAATTTCTTTTTGGTCCTTTTTCCCACAATCTTTTTAGACCCTTGACACATAGAGATTTAGCAATATGATAATTCTAAATGTTTCCCTCCCATAAAATATCAATAATATTGATAATTGTTTTGTTCAGAAAATTTAAGAGAGTTTAAAAGATTAAAAAAATAGATTAATTATATAAAAAATACATATTTTATTGGAGGATAAACATTCTAGAATATAAGATTTTGTATAGTGAGGGGTTTAAGGAAGGGGTGCAATGGGGTCTCTATAAGAACTATTTTGTGGAGTAAGAGGTCTCATGAGAAGGATTTTTTTCTCTACAAGATAATTTAGAATCTTGTGAAAGATAGTAGGAGCCTCTAATTGTTAGATATTTTTGTTTTTAAGATGTCTTTGACATGGGGCTACAAGAACCTTGTGAAAAACAATAGTAGCCTCTACTTAGATTTTTTATTTAAGGTGTATTTGGAGTGGGGTTACAATTTTTTACTGCCACATATTATTCATTCATGATTTTTAGATTCGTATCAATAAATTTTTAGATTATCAACATAAATCATGAGACCATAAAATTTCTAAGACATTATAGGGCATGAGGTCAGGAGTGTGCCCCAACAAAATTTGGCGGAATGTATACCCCTTACTCTTTGGCTCTTAGCCAAAGAGGTTTCAACCTATAGACTTTTTCTATTGTATCAAGTAGCTAAAACTACTTGGTGAAGGCCCTCGTTAGGCTTGTGTGCTCGTGAGATTCGCGCCCCTACTTGGTTGCCATGCTTGCAGTCTAAACCTTCATCAACTTTTTCGAAGCTTGCTATTATTACAAAGTCCTTCACACCCTATTTACCAAAGCTCCCAAAATCTTTTAACAAACATATAGGGCGAACAACAACAATAACCATTATAGCTAAATTCACACACCCTAAACTCCTCAATGGTAGATAAGATTTTGACAATTTTTTGATTGTCCTCGTGTGTAACTTAATTCCTTATAACTATGATTCTAGCTTTTGGGTAGTACATACTCATGCTATGGAAACCATTATGCATGCAAGAGTAAAAAAGTCATTATTTTGAAGTGTTGTCTTTGATTGTCCTCGTATGTAACTTAATTCCTTGTAACTATGGTTCTGGCTTTTGGGTAGTACATACATATGCTATGGAAACCATTATGCATGCAAGAGTAAAAAAGTGGTTATTTTGAAGTGCTGTCCAAATATATTCCCCATTGTCCCATTGCTTATTCATTTTGACAACCAAAAAAATTGCACAATTGTTCTAATACTTACAGACAAATGCCCCTGATAATCATACACTTTTTTCTAAGATTGCAAGAATTAGGTATAACGCCACCTATAAAGTGTTGTACACCGGATAAACTTTTTAACGGGACTGGTGACAGTGGTGTGACATGCCCTTTGGTACCACATGGGTTGAGGGAAGATTGGACCTCGTGACCTCGTGCTTTGCCACATAAAATTCTCGACAAGACCCCAACCTAATAATCACACATTATTGGTACTAATGAAGTTGCTAATTTTTTAAAAAACAAATGACTATAATTTTTAATAGACCTTTAATTAACAAAATCTAATAAAAAACTACTGAAATATCTTGAAAAATCTTTTAACTAACATATAGGGCGAAGAGCAACAATAACCATTATAGCTAAATTCACACACCCTAAACTCCTAAATGGTAGGTAAGATTTTGATAATTTTTTGATTATCCTCGTATGTAACTTAATTCCTTATAACTATGGTTCTGGCTTTTGGGTAGTACATACACATGCTATGGAAACCATTATGCATGCAAGAGTAAAAAAGTGGTTATTTTGAAGTGTTGTCCAAATATATTCCCCATTGTCCCATTGCTTATTCATTTTGACAACAAAAAAAATTGCACAATTGTTCCAATACTTATGCACAAATGCCCTTAATAATCATACACCACCTATAAACTGTGGATAAACTTTTTAATGGGACTGGTGAAGTGGCATGACACGTCCTTTGGTACCACATAAGTTGAAGGGAGATTGGACCTCGTGACTTTATGCTTTGCCACAAAAATTTTTAGACAAGACCCCAACCTAATAATCACACATTATTGATACTAATTTAAAAAAAAAACGAATGACTACAATTTTTGAATAGACCTTTAATTAACAAAATCCAATAAAAAACTACTGAAATATCTTTAAAAATGCTCCTATAAACGTCAAGAGAGGCATGCAGGCCAGTAAACGGGCGTCAAGAGATGGTGGGAGTGAAGGTCGGTAAAAGGCTGTAACAGATGGAACTGACACTTAAGTATACCCCACGTGTCGGCCATATAGACGATCCCTAACCTGCCACGTGTGATAAGAAATAAGAGTCAAGAGGACATTCTCCAGTCCCAAACCCAAATTTAAGTCACACACAGGGTACGGCTGCAAATGACGGAAAGCTTTCAATCTTCTTCGATTGACAGACTTCTCTCTGTTGTCAAACTCTCGCATTCAATGTGTTTTGAGTTGGAATCGAAGAATCAACATGCGCGATAAGGTCGTCAATCTGATTTGCTCGCCTTTTTTTTTTCAATAATTTGCCTGCAATTTTATTTTGACTATTTTATAATAATGGCTACAGTATTTTATTCAAGCGCGTGGATTTCGAATGCGGGAGGCAAATGTCTTTCACATATTGTTTACTTGATCGGGGGCAAATCAGGATTTTGGACAGAGATTTCGATTTGAAATAAAAATGTTTTAATAGAGACACGGTACGCAATTCGAATTTGCCGTTGATTGGTGAAGGAGAGTGGATATTGTGATGTTAATTTTAATTAGTAATTTTCATTGGCCTCGTCATGAAGAATCTACTGTTCTTCGTCAGAATATGAGTTGATGTGCAAATGCTCTGTCATGCCTATAAATTTAGTCTTGCTGTCTAATTATATTTGCAGCAGGACAGCATATGGTTGAATCTTTAAAGGCTTTTGATTTTGCGGTTAGGCCTCATATTTGAGATTATATAGCTTCGGTTTCGTAAGATCCGATTTTCACTATTTGGTGCCATAACTATTAGTTATTACAGATGCTTTGCATAACAAGTGTGCTTTTTTTTATGATAGTTCTGTATGCTTTGTTTTTCGTTGAATGATTAGATTTTAGTTGTGATAGCTTTTTAATGTTTGCAGTTCGTTTAAATAAACAATGGCGGCCTCTCTCACATTGGAATAAATTTTAGTAGTGATAGCAGTTCGCATATGGAAACAATGGCGGGCTCTCTCATATTGAGTTCCCTTATATGATGATGAGATGCAAATGGTTTTGTTATTTGGCTGTAGATCCTGCCATTTACCTCTTTTCTGCATGTTTTAATCATAGAAATTTATATGCGCAGCAGTATAAACATTTTTTTATGAACTGTGCTGTTTTTTTGGTTGAGATCTTTTGAGCTTCAGTTTTAAAGCTCAAAAGCAATTTCTAGGCAGATAAGAGATTAAAAGCTAAAATTAGTGGCCGTGATAAGTTCATCCAGAACATAAAACACGCGCACACAAATCATGTAACCGTGCGGAAGATTCTGTTCACCCGTTTGTGGTTGCTATTCAATTCTGGGCTTGGCAGTGCATTACCACGAAAACCTTGCTGTCTAACTTGCAGTGAAATCCACTTTCTGTTTATAAGAGGTCTTCTTGGTGTGAAGTGTATTAAATCTGCGACAAATAAGCCATTAGACAAACCGCGTGTAATTGTTCGAGTCCCACGACTTAATTTTATCCTTATTTTTCGAGTCGTTAGGAATCCGATTTTTTTTAGTCACCCTTATTTTGCCGAATGCTTTAGAAGATTATCCAGTTTAGTAAGCGTTTGAGTTACAGCCGAGTTTTCGGCCGTTTACAGCAGGAAACATATTTTATTTGAGGCAGCTTTCCTTGAATTTTTTTGCTTTTCTGGTTCGTGCTCGGGTTTTGTGCTGGCTAAATGTACTTCTATTGCAAAATTAAATCATTTGTTTTTGGCATCTCAGGCCCTAAATCGTCGTACTATTGTTGTGCATTCATGTGAAACAATGAAACAATTGCCGGTGATATGATCGACTGAATGCTTCTTGCTTCCGGATGAACAGGCGTTGCGAGGAACGAATCGGATAGGTAGTCATCAGATTACTTGAACCTGTTGAATGACAGTGCATTTTGTGGTCGATCAAAGTTCGATTCACGGGAGGATCTTTAAAAGTTTTTTTATTAAGCGGAGAAATCGAGATAAAGCGCAGTGCCAAAAAGTAGTGGTTGGTAAAAAAAAACCCATAAAATAATAATCAGGTAGGCCTCTGACAAATGTCTTGTCTTGTCCCCAAGTTGCTTTGATATCTGCGGTGCTCTGTACCCACTAACTTTCAGATTTTCGCAGTCCCCTGAATTAAACTAGCTTAAATTATTGCAAATTTTTTATTTATTTAGATTAACCAAATCAACCAAATAAATCTTGTCACTTAGAGCTTCTAATGTTTTTGGTTTAAAATATTTACCATTACAAGTTTCCCTATGGCGGCATCATCTCTGTCATGAAAAGGTTAAACCTTGTTTTGAGTTGAGGTTCCAATTAAATCAAATTGAAGCTAATTATGCACGGTAGATCGGAGTTTTGTCTTTTCGTCTGAAATAACTATTACTAGTAAAATGATCTCGCTTATGTTTAGATTAAAATAATAGTAAGTGCCTAAGATCAGATTTTGGTCTTCTAGCATGAATGTATACGTACAAGTAAAAGGATCCTACTTCAGTTTATGAGCTCGGTAAGACATGCAATTTGGTGAAGCGTAGATTTAGGTTAGGCAGCAGGTAAATCAAAGAACTCACTTGTTTGAATTAGAGGAAAATTTCTAGATGCATATCTATACTTGTTTCTACTCTTTTCTAGATCTTTGCGGAATTGTCGACCCCTTCTTTGTCCATTATAAGCTAGCTGTAGTTTAACAGCCACCTTGGCCTGTAAGGGTCATTTGTGTACATTGGTAAAAAATTCTTTCTGTATTGTCTTTGCCTGCTATTGAGTAGGAGTTCTGTACTGAATGGATGCTGCGATAATGGATGTCCTAACATAGTGAAGATTGAAATTTGGGATCGCTTTAAAGAGGAAGAGGACTTTTATACAGATCAATTTTAGCCCTATGAAAAGATTTCATTTTCACAATAATTGTTCTTACACCAGTCTTTGGCGCGGCAAAGCTCGCAGTGTACTTGCTCCAAATGTTCATGATCTAATGTATAGAGATGGCTTGGATTCAGATTACCCGTAGCCCTATGATGAGGTTTCATTTCACATTAGTATTGTCCTTCCACTGGTTACACTCCGGGTTGGCGCTACAAATCTTGTAATGCATTTGTTCGAAGTGTAAATCATCTCAAATCAACTTAGACCATTTATAACTGCCACTCAAATAGCTCGCATACTTGCTTGGAAATACCACCAATATTCTTGAATTGATTTTCTGGAGGTTTTTAGATCAAGAGATACTAAGTTCTTGACTTCCAATCTCTAAAGATAAGGACTGGAGATTGTACGGTCCAGATGTTTGATTTGTGTCATTAAGGATTTTGGATGGTAGTGGAGGAATATAATCAATTGTTGTCCGAGTGTCAAAATTTCGATAATTGTAATCCTTGTAACCGGTGTTTGAGCATTTCTATAGAGCCTTCCAAATTCTCAATGCAAGTATTGCCTGTGTTTACCAAGCTAACTTTTTTAGTCTATCACATGTTTTCTTCTATCTAATTCATGAAAGAAGCAATTCAATGTTAAGCTGTACATTCAATCCACGTACAACAAGGAACTGCGGGAGAAGAACACAAACAATTTCCCACAAATAAATAAGTTAATTATAAGAATAAAATTAAGTTACGTCCTTTAAGCTAAGGTACTGGTGTGCTACTAACAATGACGTATATCACTGCCCTCAACTGAGAATTACAACATCCAGAATGGCTTTATAGTATATATTACTGTAAACTAGAAGGTTTAGGAGATCGTTTCTGTGATTTTTTTTGTTTGTTTTGTTTTTCAATTTCCATTTTCCATACAAATAGGAGGCAATTTAGAGAATGGTATTAACTGAGCCCTTCTAGCTCAGAACTTTGTACAATGCCATAGGTATGCACGATTGCCCTAGATCTTCTGGGATGTTGAAACATAAATGTTGAAATTGGGATATTGATCACAGACTGAGAGAAAGATTGCACATGAAGGTTACTTAGAGCAGTAAGCATTATGGATAACAATGATAAATAGTTCTTCTAAAAGATCAATATGAGAAAAGGGTAAGTTGATTGGTTTGGATTTAACCGAACATTCAATAGCATCTTTTGTGCAGAAACTTTTCTATCATAAAGAGAGTGGAATATGTTGCGGGTCGTATCTTACTTGAGGAAATGCCTAGAGATCATATATCTTTTTATTCATGGATAGGATGAATCGCAGTAAAGCATATACCTGGACTAGCTTTAGCTTATTTCATATTGAGCAAAGCTCGTCTGTCTACACAGTACAAAGAGTTACATTTTACAATGGAGATCATTATAGGTTGTTATTGTATATGCCTGATGTCCTCGTTATATATTTAGTTTCGTTAAGTAAAAGGGCTACTACACAATGGTTGTCAGCAACAGAGCTTTGGAAACAATTTTTTATTTCCTTTGATACTTTACGTAAGGGTGAATTAGAATCTATGGATTAGCAATTTTTGGTGTGAGTACATATTACCATTAACAATCATATCGTGCCCTCCATTCTGTCAGCCATCTCTGCAATGTTATGGAAAAGAGGAGCTTGCATTTGTGAATCATAAAATATTTATCTGCTCCATTGTACTTCTGAGTTTGTTTCCTTATGCTGCTATTCCAGTTATGATGAAGTGATATTTATGATTTGGTATTCATATTTAGCTGCAGTTTTGGAGATATACTAGTATTGAATGTGTCTGATATGAATTACATGTTTTGATTGCTTTACCGTCTCTGTAACTGCTATTGACGGACTGGGACAGAGGACATTCTTCTATAAGCCAAACTATGGATTTTCATTGTGAAGCAACATCCCCAGTTTGGGTTTGGGGTTATGGTTAAGCAGTTCTCCCATTTTCCTCCTGGGTTTGTTACAGCCGATATATAATATTTGCATAAAGTAACCATGACACAACACAAAGCTGATAATTGATCGTTAATGCCAATTCTCAAAATGTTGAAGGTCAGTCAAAATGGTTTATATTAGTAGCTGTACATAGAAAGTCAATACAAATCATCATATTGTTCTTCTTTGAGAGCATCAATGTTGTTTCTGTTACATTAGAAGTTAGAAAATTGAACGAAAAGGAGTGCCAATACAACTCCTACTAGCTGTACCATGCAATTCCTGTATAGCAGTTTCATGCTTCTCATTCTTGACTGAGACTATAAAAAGCTAGCTGTTAGGGATTTTTCAACATTGACATTTGAAACTTAGAGCCAAAAGCAGTGCCACAAAAACTCCCAGTAGCTGTACCATGCAATTCCCGTGTATCAGTATCATGCCCCTCATTCTTGATTGGGGTTATGAAAAGCTGTTTGTTAGGTTTTTAATATTTTTTAACATTATAAGTTAGAAACTCAGAATCAAAAGCAACACCATATAACTCCCACTAGCTGTACTGTGCAATTGCTGTGTAGCAGTTTCATTCCCCTCATCATCATGTTTGAATGAGACCATGGAAAATTGTTTGTTTCAACTTTTTTATTTAAAAAAAATGACAGTTTGTCTGAAATCAGGCCTAATCCACAGGCCTGGAGTAGGATCTTGGATGAACCGGGCCTAGATTTGGACCAGGATCTGTACTTGGTATGAACTGGTTTGCATTTGGTGAGGGTTCTTCTGAACCTGGTAACGGAATTAGGAAGTATATTGTAGAATTAGACAGTACCCAATCCCTTATAGCTGGGGCTTCTACAGTAGATCCAAGAAGCTGAACCAAAAGGAATGCTTAAGTATAGCCTAATAGCTAGACACTCCATAAAGGTATAGTGATTGTCTATTTATAATGAAATGATTCTCGAAGATAATTCTGGTGTTTGCTTTGTTCTTGTATGTTGCAATATACAATTATTTTATAAATTAGATTCTTGTTTTCACTTTGTTTTGGACACATAATGTTGTATTATCTGGCTTTGTTTACCCTTTTATCTATGCTTTCTTTTCTTTCTAATGGTCTTAATGTATCATTGCCTCGTATAATTTTTTCAATAAATGGCTGAGCTAATGGTACTGTATTTTGTTTTCTTGCATTTTATGTTGCACTGTACAGGACAAGATGGTTAATTTTGGGAAGAAGTTGAAGGAGCGACAGTTCCCAGAATGGCAACGGTATGTTTTGTTCGAAGCAAACAGTGCCATTTGTTACAATGTGACTTCTTCTCTGCTCTGATGTTCTTTATGTTCTCAAAATACTGTTGCCATTGTTAATAGTCAATTGGTCTTTACATTATAACATGACATTGGAAGCAATTTCTGGTTGTCTCGCTCCTTCCATTTGTTAATCCATTATGACACCTTAAAGTGGTATTGGTTTTCAATTCTTACAATGTGACTTCTTCTCTGCTCTGTTGTTCTTTATGTTCTCAAAATACTGTTGCCATTGTTAATAGTCAATTGTTCTATACATTATAACATGACATGGAAGCTAATTGCTGATTGTCTTGGTCCTTGCCATCTATTAATCCATGGCAACACCTTAAAGTAGTATTGGTTTTTAGTTCGGAATTATGAGAATTATGAAACAACGAGGGCTTTTATTTACTGCTTGTTCTTATGTTTTATCTAGTTGCTTATCAGCCTTGTTATTTGATTTATTTTCATTATGTAAATATCTCCGTGTGCTTGTTTTTAATTGAAATATCACTAAGGGTTATACCAACACACAACTGTTTTTGAATATTGTACATTCCCTTTATTTATGCTTGCTTCTTGTGCCTTTGGAAATGCCTTCAGAACAATGCTCTATTAGCCCTCTTTTTATATCTGATAAAACATCACTGTTATTATTGATACTGTTTACTGGCCATATTGTGATTCACTGAATGCAAGATGTTCTTTCTTCATGGGACTTGAATGCCAGTAATGTTGTTTTTGTTTTTCTGTTATGTCATTTGTGAGATGCTGAATTCTTCTATTGTCATCGACTCAGGAAGAAAATACACATACTTTGACCACTTCTGGTGATGTGAATTTCTACTCAATTATATGAGAACTCTTACATGTACGGTCTAGTAATGCGTGGTACAGTACGAAGCTGCTTGCTTTGCAGAGATGTAATTTTTCATTCTACCTAGTGGAACTATTGCTAAATCGTGTTTTTTTCTTGAGAAAGCATAATGTATGTTCTATTAAATCAAAAAAGGAGATCGGAAAACATATACATATCTAAGAATTCCAAAACCTTAGGCATCAAAACACAGAGTTCGGAGGCAGTTAATAGTTGCAAAATCCAGGCCTAAGTCAAGCCTGTTTGAATATCTATCAATATACAAAAGCTTGCATGTAGCAATATCCAGTATATTCACTACTTTCAGAGTTTAAAGAGAAGT
This sequence comes from Chamaecyparis obtusa, assembly GCA_027943335.1. Taxonomy (NCBI): domain Eukaryota; kingdom Viridiplantae; phylum Streptophyta; class Pinopsida; order Cupressales; family Cupressaceae; genus Chamaecyparis; species Chamaecyparis obtusa. Next base: position 418,323 of record BSBK01002077.1, on the reverse strand, counting down.
CTTCAACACAAAAAATTAGTTACTTTAATTAAAGTAAACAGAAGCTTAGAGAAATATAAACTAAAAGGGCTCTAAATAAAAGTGGTCTTATCCATTTCCTTACCACAGTGATAATATACTTATATCACTGGTTCTGTAAGTTTGTAACTGAGTCAAGAAAATTACTTCTGCTCATGTTGTCTTTACATTTCATAATCTTGTTCAAACCATCTCTTATGTTGGTACAATTTTGCTGTGCTGTAAAATCTTTCAATAGAACATCTGTAGAAACTGAAAACAATAGAGGATGCCATGTTAAAGACATTGAGGTGCAATTTTGCTGCAAATAGAAAATCCACACAAACCACATGCAAATCAAATAAGGATTTGACTTAAAATCTAAAACAAATTTCATATAAAATCAGTCCACATGTAAACAAGAACGATTAGGAGAAACTATTTCTTTCCTTTCAAGTTTCTACAATAGTCTATGGCTTCCCAATCACATAGCTATTGCGAATCACCATCACATGACCACAAGGGCCTCAAATAAACACCTCCAATCTGATATAAATCAGAAAGTAAGCAAGAGGAAACTACAAGGAATTCATCCCACACTTGAGCTACAGCTGCACTCTAATCTTTGTCCTTCAACCTGCAACTCTCAAACTGAATCCTCCAATTCCTGTCTTCAATTTATAAAATGTGATGCCAAGAATAACTCCCCTTTTTGCATTGAATGCTGTCATAATGCTGTACAAGTCCACTTCAACTTCCACCAATGAAAAATAACATAAATTATTAATGTAAAATCAGATTTACCCAAAATGCCACATCCAAATAAGGAGGCCACCATAAAATAATAAATAGAATGTAAGATGCTTCATAAATGTTGTCATAAGCCACCTCCTCTAATAACCAACCAAACTGGTCAACTACGACAGCTCCATAACTCCACAAGAACATGTAGTAAGGCATGCATTGCCACTTGTCACCTGGATACCCACTTGTGAAGAGATGCTCTTTAAACATAGCAGATGTAATATTGCAAAATATTTACTATCTAGTAACTGCCACCACCAATAGCCAAAATGGAAGATTTCGAGAATATGCCAAGAAGATGCTTTTGACATATGTCAAATTCTTATGCTAGACTAAACCTTAGGAAATGACCAAATGATTTATGAAATATTTTGGGCCTTATTACATCAATTTTATTCACCAAGACATTTAAAACTAAAATATTACAAATTTAAATAAAGTAACTTTTTAGTCGATCCAAGATTGCTCGCACATCCCAAGATGGTCCTGCATCAAATTCGACAATTACTGGATTGTTTGTTGGCTTTCATGCACCACTTTCACTATTCATAATTCTCATCTCAATTTAGGCTCAATTTCTGACTTTGTCAATCTGATTCAGTCTTGTAGACTTCTTCCTCTTTGGAGGAGCTTTATTATTGAAAGTTGCTTTACCCTTGAGACCTTGTAGTAAATGACTTGATTGTTAGATGGACACATCACCTTCCTTTCATTTAGTTTGTCGCCCTAGTGGCATAGTGCCTTCTTGTAGACCACCTTTCAACAAACAATTTGGAATCCGTTCTCTATGGAAGCCATTAAAAGATGCAAAATTGTTAAGAGGAATAGCTGGACAAAGTAGATAGAATTTAGAGCCATTCGAACTGGCACGCCCTTTAGCATAAGGAGGAAGCTTATTAAGAATGGAATGATGAGAGCCACTGTGGATGAGGCCAATGATTTTATGATGTCTCTACTCATTAATTAAGCTTGGCTAATGCTCTTGGACTTGGGATCTTGTCCTTTACGATCAAATCTAAAATCTTTGGAAGGCCTCAAATCTTACACATATTGAGTAAACTTGTAAATGGCTTTCCAAAGCACAAGATGAATACCTTAATTGTCTCTGTATTCCATCTTTGTAATAAAATTTGAAGCTTATGGATTGAGCTTCTTTTTCAGTTCAATTCCCTCCTAAAGCACACCACACATCTATGATGACCTTGGGGTTATTTTCCATACAAAGTGATACGAAGATCTTGCATAATGTCAATTTTTTCAAATTTGTGCCATAAAAACTTGAACATCTCCGTACATATTTAAATAAAATATTCTTTTGCTCTGTTCCCAAGATTACTCAAGGTGCACTTGTGAAGTTTACCAAGGACATTTCTATTGGGCCTTCCTAGGAGTTTCATTTTTACTTCAACCATCCATGTGAGTCTAGATTTTTCCCCATTGTCAAGTTTACATCTTGCATCTCTTACTTTGTAGTATCAATATAAAATGGTTTATTTTTTGTATAATTTGTTATGTAAAAATGTCTCAATAGGATACTTATACTAATATCAAGATTATGTTCCCATATATGCTGAAAATAATATTTGGTTCACAAAATTATCTATGTTTTTGTTTGATTTGAGGCAAGACTGGATAACAATCTTTGTATCCTATCTTGTGCTAGCCAAGAAAAAATATCCCACTTGGTAGTTTCCCATAGTTTTATCCTAGATATAATCTAACATGACCCATCTTACATCGTATAAAGAACCTAGCCTTAATGTATATATGGGTAGATGTTATTATAAATGTCCTCATTTTTATACCTTCCTATTTTGGGAGCATTGGCTCTTAGTTTCAAGGATTTTGTGGCATTCAACAATGGTTGGTGCTCTAGTTGGTGACAATGTCCTTTGTAGTGTTCTGGGCTTTCTGGTTTTGCTCTCCTCAATTCTTGGAGAACATTGCTATTTATAGTAAGTGCTTGTTGCATAATAGTCTTTTTGAGTTTTTATGGGTTTGTTCTCATTACTTCAAGAACACTTCTATAGTAAGACCTCATTTTTTTGGTTTGTCCCACTCAGTTCTTGGAGAACATCGCTGTTTATAGTTGGTTCTTGTTTCGTCACTAGTCATCATCCTTTCGCATTAGTTATATTCCAACGTGACTGATTTTTGTTTCCAGTTTTATGGCGAGTTTTTTTTTAAGGCCGTTGATAATATTTTAATATTTTGTACTAAAGCAATAAAACTTGGTTCCACCAAGTTTTTGAGACAGTATGAAGATGGGATGCGTTGATGGGATTTTTTGAGGCCATTTTCGGGGATGATTGGGGATGAAAAAGGAGATGGCTATATATATATTAAAAATAAAGGAGAATTTGAAATATTCATATAATAGCCTATCTATATAAGTTTTGATATATTTATGTACAAGTTTTCCCAACCATATACTATTACAAACTACATGTACTTTGCAATTTGTTTTTGATCATACATTGAGATTGTAATTTTTCTCAGCATTTCCATTTCTATTGCTAATATTGCATGCATAAAATTTATTAGCTTCAATTTAAAAATGTTATTTTTTGAATTTGGGCATTCTTTTTCATTTTTTAAGTGCTGGAAAAAGGGGATGCCCAATCATCCCTAATCTGTCCTCTAGTTGTCTCACTGTCCTTGGTGTGGGGACAAGGACAAATAACGTCCAATATAACCTTGCATGTGTTTTTTGTTTCCAAGTTGGATGCCTAGGAGATATGGGAGACATAACTTGTTTTAAAATGTTATAGGGGCTTTTTGTCATAAAGTGTTATAGTGACTTTTTTGAGGGAAAATTAATTATTTTCTTTTTTAAAATGCTTTAACTCTCTCCAAACTCTATAAATTGGAGTTTTAGCTCTCATTTTTCTCATTAAGATCTTGCATCCATTAAGAAATGTTGTCAGGATGAACAAAGGAGCTCTTCAAGTGTTGTTGAGGACATAAATCCTTTTCATTCTTGTGGGTTTCAGTGGTGAGGCACCCACCCTAGCTGCTGGTTTGGTATTTTCACTCAAGAAAAACATTTTTTTATGAAATTTGGGATTGCAGGGTTTCAGAGAAGAAATAAGAATCTTCAAGATATCTGAATGTAAGAAAATATTCAAGGAAATGTTGTCAAAATGAACAAAGGAGTTCTTCCAAGTGTTGTTGAGGAATCCTTTTCATTCTTGTTGGTTTCAGTGGTGAGAGACTCACCCTAGTAGGTTTGGTATTTTCACTTAGGAAATACATTTTATTAACGAAATTTGGGATTTCATATTAGAATATCTTCATTATTTATTATTAATGGTCAGTATTGTAACTTAGTGTAAATATTAGATAGTTTCTATTTTTTGAATGTTTTGTTATAGAAACATCAATTTTGTAATTCTTTAAATGATTTTTTGATCAATTCATCAATTCACTCAATATTTTAACAAATCTTGTTCGTGGGTTTTGGTTTTTCGACCCTTGTAAACCCATGATCTTTTTCGCATTTGATTGTGGCTTGTTTCTGATTTCCAAAGCCCATGTTCAAAGCTTTTCTTTTCTTTGGTTGTTTTTGGAGGCCATGTTTTCTAATGTGGAGTTGGAGGCCATGTTCAGCCTCTTTCTACTCATGAAAACACGAAATTGATAGTTCTTTTCATCATTTTTTTTTGGCTCCCTATGCGCAACAACTCCATTTAGCCCGTGATTTGAAGATTTTCAAGCTATTTTGTTATCGTCAACATGCTTTTTCTGGGCCGTTTTTTGCAAACACAAATTTTCTCGTGGGTGACTCGCAACGACTTTGTAACTACTTGTGGCAGGATTTCTTTCCTTGGACTTGCATTTCTTGGATGTTTTGCCGCAACCTCTGGTTGTTTTCAGCCTTCTACATCAACCTAGGGTTTTAAATTTTAGTTAGCTAGGGTATTTGATTAATCCTCTAGTTTTTTAGTTGAAATAAATTTTAACCTACAAATTCTTTGTGGGTTTTTACGAAGATCTATGGGTCTTCGTCAGAATTTTCTACGTTTGTTGAAAATCTATACCTTGGGATTCGTGCCAAGAAACTTCACACTCCTTGAAGTCTGTACCTAAATTTGTCTTTGTTTATGGCATTGGGATTTGTGCCTCAGATTGTGTAATTAGTTTTTTGGCTCTTCAATTTTTTTTGTTTTTCATGCCTTGGAAAGTGCGTAGATTGCATCTTTGACCAACATAATGTTTGGAAGGTAGTCAGCGATTCAATGACACAAATTACAACACATGGAAGCAATGGATGATGACGATCTTTGAATATCGTTTCTTTGATGAGCCCATTTTGGGTAAAGAGACTCATCCTACTAGACATGGACAAGATCAGGATAAGTTTGCCAAGCGTAACCGAGAAGCAGTAATGCTTATGAAACTTTTAGTTACTAATGATCAATTGTCACAAGTCCCATCTGACAAGACAACTATAGAGATTTGGACTATTTTGAAGGATCTCCATGAGACATTAGATAAGAGTTGTGTGCTCTTCCTGAAGAACCAACTATTTTCTATCATGATGGATGAGGACCATCTGACGAAGATTAAGGACATTCGAGATCAACTAGAGGCCCTTGGTCGAAAAATGGATAAGAGGAATGCTATTCTTAGGATAGCTTGAAGAAGAAGAAAGTTCAGTGTAACTATTGCCACAAATTTGGTCTCTTGATAAAGGATTGTAGGAATAAAATTATTTTTGAATAGTGGAAGCAAGGAGGGTCTTAGCCTAAGGGCAATGTTGTAGAGTACTCAGAGGAGAAAGAATCTGCATTTTATGCTTTCATGGTGAAATGCCTTGTAGATCTTGTGAAATCTTGTGCTTGGTACATAGACTCTAGTGCTTCTTGACACTTCACTCATTGGCGTGATTGGTTCACAAACTTCTCACCTTACACCGATTTAGTCATTTTTGGAGGAGAAGAGTATATTGGTGTTGGCAAGGGCAACATGCAGATACAGTCTGGTGGGAGGAATCTCATATTCCTCAATGTATACTATGTTCCTGGTATGGAACTAAGTCTTCTCTTCGTGAGCCAGATTATGCAACATTCCCCTTAACTTGATGTTGTCTTCAAATCACACAAGTCTTCAATTGCTGATTGTGCGACTTGCACTATTGTGGCTATTTGCATTGAGGATCATGGTCTGTATAGACTTGTGGATACAAATGATTCTCTTGAGCATGCCTTTGTAGCTAAATCATCTTGCATCAACGATCTTTGGGATTAATGGTGTGGCCACTTGAACACTCACTATCTTGCTCAGCTTGTTCAAGAAGATCTAGTTCTTGGCTTACCTAAGATTCAGACTCAAAATCACCTAGTTTTTGGAGCTTGTCAGACTGGGAAGCAATACAGGACACCATTCAAGGATGGTGACTGATGGCAAGCCTCAAAGGTATTGCAGTTGGTTCATGCTGATGTATGTGGTCCAATGAATACACCTTCTATTATTGGTTCTAGCTATTTCTTTCTTTTTGTTGATGATTGTCGTAAAATGTGAGCGTACTTTTTTAGACAAAAATCAAATGTGTTTATTGTATTTTAGAAGTTGAAGGCCTTAGTAGAAAATGAGTTAGGCTGTCCAATAGTCACTCTTAGGTCAGATAATGGGGGGGGTTGGTTCTACTATTTTCTCCAACTTCTATGATACACACGACATCAAACGCTAGTTAACTACACCTTACACTCCTTAGCAGAACGATGTTATTGAACGTCAAAATTGCACTATAATTGAAATGGCTAGGTCAATGTTGGAACACAAGAATGTTCCTAAGAAATTTTGGACAAAAGTAGTATTCACAGTAGTCTATCTCCTTAATCAGTCTCCCTCACAAGCTACAAAGGGAAGACTCTTGAGGAAGCTTGGACTAGTCGTAAACCTAAGATTAGTCATTTGAAAGTCTTTGGCTCTTTAGCATATGTTTGGATTCTAGATGCCCAACGCTCCAAGTTGGATTCCAAGAGTTAGAAAGTTATGTTCACAAGGTATATTGACAACTACAAGGCTTATCGATTGATTAATGTAGACACTAATCATCTTATCTTTAGACGTGATGTTGTCTTTGATGAAGAACGAGAAACTTTTCATTTTTCCTCATTTGTGCAGAATTCCAAGGATAAACTTTTGAAGGCATCTGATTTGGGTGTCTATCTTCCATTTGGTTCACCTGATGGGACAGATGATGTAGACTCTAAATTTGATGATGCACTACCTGAATTTTCTCTAGATGATGTTCCTCCTGTTGAACCTGTTCCAGATCTTGTTCTAGTTATTCCTCCCACCTCTGTTGGCTCTTCTACTCTCCAGCTTGAATGGTGGGCTAAGACCATTATTGATCTTTGTCCCGATGAGCTCATTGAGGGTAGATCTTTTAGAAACAAGAACATGCAACAAAATACAATCAACTTTTCTCTCATGGCCAACATTGATAATATTCATAGGCTAAAGGGATTCCTGAGTGGGAAAAGGCTATTGATACTGAACATCATAGTCTTTTGAAGAATAACGCTTGGGTAATACTTGGGTTCTTTCTGATCTTCCTCTAGGGAAGAAGCCCATCAGCTGCAAATGAGTGTATAAATTTAAGTACAAAGCTGATAGAACCCTTTACAAGTACAAAGCTTGTCTTGTTGCTAGGAGGTTCTCACAGAAGGAAGGCATTGACTACGAGGAGAATTTTTCTCCTACAGCCAAAATGAGTACCATATGGCTTGTCCTCGCCTTAGCTGCTCATTTTTGTTGGAAAGTCCATCAGATGGATGTTAAGAGTGCCTTCCTCAATGATGAGTTGCAGGAAGAAGTCTACATGGCACAACCTTCAAGGTATAAGGTTGTTGGAAAAGAACATCAGGTGTGTAGATTGGTGAAAGCACTCTATGACCTGAAACAAGCTCCTTGGGCTTGGTACATCAAAATTGACAAGTATCTTATAAATAATGGCTTTCAAAAGAGTCCATTTGATTCTAATGTATATGTCAAAAACACTGGTGGTGATATTCTTCTTGTTGTTGTTTATGTTGATGACTTGATTATTATGAGTAGTTTGACACTTTTGGTCGATCAAATCAAATAGGGTTTGTGTCAATCCTTTGACATGAAAGACTAGGGACTTTTGCACTATTGTTTAGGTGTGGAAATTTGTGCAGACTGAAAGTTGTATCTTCTTATCTCAGTCTAAGTATGTTTGTAGTTTGTTGGACAAATTTTGGATGTAAGAATACAAACCTACATCCACACCTATGGAGAAAGGGTTGACGCTGATAACCAAATTAGATTCACCTATGGTGAATGAATCAACATTGAGGCAATTGGTGGGCAATCTTATCTACCTTATTGCTACTAGGCCTAATCTTTGTTGTATGGTGAGCTACATGTCACGCTTCATGATGGCCCCCAAGGCTGATCATTGGATAGCAGCGAAGTGTGTGTTGCATTATGTGAAGGGCACTTATGACTTTGGGCTTATGTACAACAAAATTCATGATCCTAGACTTATTGGTTTTACAGACTCAGATTGTGCAGGTTTTGTTGATGATAGAAAGTCAACATCTGGGTATGTTTTCAGTTTGGGATTTGGTGCAGTCACATGGACTAGCAAGAAGCAGTAGGTGGTGACTCTTTCCTCGATAGTGGTTGAGTATCGAGGAATAGTAAGGCAGCTTGGCTTCAGACTATGCTTTCAGACATGCAGATGTCTCAAGTTGATCCTAGTCCCCTTATTGTGACAATCAAGTGGTGTTCAAAATGTCCAAGAATCTGGTCTTCCATGAGAGAACCTAGCATGTTGACCTTCATTGTCACTTCATTCAGAAGCTGGTTAAAGATGGATTAGTTCAGTTTCTGTATGTTTTGACTGCGGATCAGACGATGGATATTCTCACCAAGTCTTTGAGCCTGGACATGTTTGTAAAATTAGAGGATAGCTTGCAAAGACAAGGTTGAGAGGTAGGATTACCCTATGACCAATTGCTAGATTGAAATATCTTCCACAAGAGAAATGGCAAGAATAACTCGCTTCAACAATGCCAGATTGATTGATTGAATATGAAACATACAATGAGAGGATTGCTTGCAAAGACAGGTTGAGAGACAGGATTAGATATGATTGTGACATGTATTAATCCTATCTTATGAAGCAATTACCTTAATCAAATATTAAATGACTTTGGTAACTAGAATTGGGTAAAGGTCATAAAGATAAGAAATTATGAGTCATGAGAATAAGTCCTCTACTAAGAAATAGCTTGGTACAACACCTTCACAAGGTACAAAAACTTATTCACACCTTCCACTAATTGAACTTACGAAGTAGATTATTATACAAAGACGCACGACTATTATGGGTCTTAACTACTAGACCATGTTAGGTACCTATGTACAATGCATATCTATTACAAACAAATAAAATGAGAAAATCAATTGGGATAAAAATCCTCTCAATGAATCCACAATGGAAGAATGCATGATCTCAATTGGTGATGTAGATGCTACAAGAGAAGTCTCTGGATCATCAAAATGCTCAAGTTCTACATCATGTTCAAACTCCTCTAAGGTGTCATTATCAAATGGAAGATTGTCAACATTATCAATTGGAACGAGGCAATTTGATGCAGGATCATTTGTGTATGGAGGTTTGTGTGGATCTTCAAAAGTCTTCCAAATCTTTGGTTCAAGCTATTATGCATGGGCAATTGAATCCTGAAATTTTATTATAGGCCTTTTTGAAGATGCTTGCACTGTATTTAGAACTAATCAATCCAATGATATGATCATTCTTATTACTCCAAACTAATTTCTTCCATGTTGTCTTTGGCTTTGGAATGAGACCATAAGATAAGACAAAAGATTAAGCCACTTGCAATGTGTTAGGATTCCTTTTTGTCAAGACTCATCATTGTCCTTAGTCAAAGCGATTACAACAATGATACACTTCTCAAATGATCATCCTATTGGTAGTACAATATCCTTGACTGATCATCTAATTATAGCGATAGTTTGTTCATTTGCCATCTGCGTCTTTGATCAACAATTGATTAAGGATGATTTCCATAATCGTCATAGGGAAGATAAGGACATAAGTTAGGTTTACTACCTGGGTGAACAACAAGACCACTTGTAGCACCACAGTCCATAGTAGTGTTGTAGATGCACCATTTTTAAGGTGCATCATCATCTATCAACCTTAGATCAAATGAAGCAACAACCTTTTGGAGTCTAATGAAAGTCAATATAAGATCTTGAACAAAATTGTTGTACTGCATGATTAGAGCCTATTTGTTGTCTATGGTCCGTGATAATTTATTTGTATGACTTGATACTTTATTTTAATGCCCACCACGTTGATGATATTTTTGAAATTATGGAATGATTCTTGTTTGATCCTATAATAATTTGATGTTATTATTATGAACCTTCTGAGTTTATATTTTGTGATCAGTTTGGGTAGTAACACTATAAATAGAAGTTAGGTTTAAAATCTGTAGAATTCAACATCTTTACAATGGTATCAGAGCCATTGTTCTTTCCATCTTATGGTAATTGTTGTAATAAAAATTCATGAAGGGAAATATGCAAGGAGCTATCAGGAGAAACAAAGATTTTCAAGCCTCTATGTGAGATTCTATGATAGAGATGGCTCGCATCTTAAGAGAGATGAATTAACAATGGAATGTTGGTAGATCCAATCAGCCTTTTGTAGAAGGAAGTAACTCAGCTAATGGTAGGCCCCCTTGAGGGATGACAACTCATGCTACCATGACATGAGGACAAAATAGAAAAGTATCATGCTAAATATACTGCCTTAAAGTCGACCATCCAACGTGACACCTCCTTCATTGAGTATTATGAGATGAAGATAAGAAATGAGCATTAGAGAAGGTATCAAAAGTAGCTACAAGACATTACTCCTGAGCAGATCATTGGGCAGGAACATCTAGGATCCAACATGCAAGATTCTTTGTTAGAAGATGTTTTATTGACTACAACTAGTTGCATGTTGGTGCAAGGGCACCCTTTTGCCTATGAAATACATTCTTTTAGTTTTTGTCTTGTTTTGAGTTATTTGATGTAAATAAGGTCAGTTTTTACCATTAGTAATCATATAGGACCATTCTGGAGGTTTTTTGGGTCATTTGGTGAAAAGATGTAAAAGTTGCTAAAATGTTGTCATGATGTCATGACAACTTTTTCACAATGTAATGACAACTTTTTGAAAAGTTGTTAAACATCAGTTTGGATCAGTTGGCGTTTGTAAAACTGATTGTAAGCACATAAATATGCCTTGAAAACTTGACCCCAGGGGTTGGAGGGGTGATTGGTGAAGTTTTGATGAATAAAAGCTTGGGTTTTATGCACTTTTGTCATGTTTCAAACTGTTTTCCCATTTGTACACTTTAGATCTGAATCTACTTTCTTTTGGCATTGGTTTAATGCATTTTCATTCAATATTGAGGGAGATATCATAATTTGTTTGCAAATTGGTCAAAACCCTACCTAGGGTAACTAGTGAGAAAATAATGCATACCTTAACCCTCCACCAGTGAAAAATCCTCAAAATGAGTGGAGAGGTTTGTATTGAGGCCATGCACAATACTATTGAGTTGTCAGACCCAAGGACAATGTTTGAATGTGGAAAGGAAGGACAAATGGTTTGATATCCTCATTTATCAGACTATCATAAAACAATGAAGTATAGAACCAACTCAAAGTGTGCATCACGGGTTTTGTGAAGGAAGGAGGGTAAGGGAATGTGTGTAGAGATTTTGTAGACCTGTGGCAATAGAATTTTGATCATTTTTGTTAACCAAACACTTGTTAACACTGACTGTCCTAACATGATTTTGGTTGCTAGTGATAGAAAAGCAGTAACAGACAAATTTTAACAAGTCTCATCCGAGGAATGATTGAGTGTTGGTGTGGGGATGTGTTTGGGTGGTTAGAAGTCTTTCAAGTTCTATACACATTGTGGGTACATCAACCTTGTGTGACATGCTTATTGGTCTTAGGTAAGGCAATGAGGACAGTCTACTAGGACAACTAATGTCAAATTTGGATTTCTCCAAGGTATATACCGTTTAAGGTTGGAAAGTTCATTGTCAAGGTGTATAATAGATGGTCCCATGGTCAAAGATTCCTAGTCAAAAGGTGTCCAATGTTCTTGGGTTTTGTGTCTAGATGTAAAGTTACAAGGTTTGCCATGGTGTTGAGACAAGTTCATGAAACAAACACTTTGTCCCTATATGTGTAGTCCTCAATAAGAACTTTGGAATCCTTTCTCTTCATCAAATTGGTATCGGAGCATAGGAGAGAAATTGGTGAAGAGAAGAGAATAGAAAACAAAGAAGAGAAAAATCGAAACCCCAAGATGCCTCCAAGAATGAGTATGGAGCGAATAAGCAGAGAGGTTAGAGACTGTCTTGCCGCAAAATTGAGAGCCATAAGTGAGGCCTTGATGCAAGACTCACATTAGTTGAGACAAACTAGAAAAGAGGAGTGGTCACAAGAGATTTGAGTGACCAAGAAGAAGTGGGTGAGGAAAGCACACCACAAGAACATAAAGAAGAAAAGGATGTAGAAGAGTTGAGGTTGGAAATATTGCTGAAGGCTATTAAACATGATAGTTCCAAGATCAAGATGGACCTCCCAACATATTCAAGGAGCTTGAATGGAGAAGAACTCCTAGATTGGATAGGAGAGATGGATAAATACTTTGGTTTTGAAGAGATACCCGAGGGGCAACAAGTGAAGTTAGCAAGGACTAAATTGAAAGGGCACACATCCCTATGGTGGGATTATGTGCAAACATAGAGAAAGAAGAGGGGTAAGACAAAGATTACATCTTGGGATAGGATGGTGGCTAAATTGAAGGGCAAGTTCCTACCTGGTGACTATGCCATTTAGTTGTATAGGAAGTTACAAAATCTGAAACAAAAGGATATGAATGTGGAGACCTATATAGAAGAATTCTATAAACTTAGCATCAGATTCAGACACATGGAAGAGGATTCTGATAAGGTGGCAAGGTATTTGAATGGGCTAAAATATAGCCTACAAGATGAATTGAGTCTCACGTGCCCACAGACCATAGAAGAAGCTATCAATTGGCATTGAAGGCTGAAGAAAAGTTGCAGAGGAAGCAAGAGAAGCAGAGCAAAGGCAGGGGAAGGAAAAATTTCAGAGGAAGAGGGACATTTGCAAGTAGAGTATAGTCCAAAGGTCTCAAGGAGAGACACACAATTCTCAAGAACAAACCTCAGACTCAAGGGGCAGTTTTAGAGGAAGAAGACCCAATCATAGAGGCAGTTTTGGAAACCAAGAAGGTGGATCAAATGGATTCACTAGTAAATGTTATAAATGCAACAAATTTGTAGGCCATCAAGCATGGCAATGTCCTAGAAAACCGTCCACCACTTCATTTGGAGAAGAAAGAAGAAATCAGCTTGCACAAGTAGAGGATAGTGAAAGTGTGAATTCTCCATCACATCATGCTGATCCAAAAGTTGGGGAGTCCCTAATGGTGAGAAGAACCTCAAAGTGCATATGGAGAAAGAACCACCTCAAAGAAAGCCACTCTTCAGGACTACATGTAAATGCCAAGGTAAATGTTGTAGAGTTGTGATTGATTCTGGTAGTACTGACAATTTGGTTTCTGTTGAAATGGTAGAAAAGTTAAAGTTGAGGATCCGTCCTCCCACTCCATACAAGGTCTCTTGGTTAAACAAAGGGAAACAAGTGTTGGTGAAGGAAGAGATTTGGGTAGAGTTCCACATTGGGGGATACAACGACAAGGTCTTATGTGACATCATCCCTATGGATGTTTTCCATCTACTACTTCGTAGACCATGGAAATATGATAGGAATTCAAAACATGATGGTAGGAAAAACACCTATGACATAGAGAAGTATGAGGTCTCATTCATTCTGACACCATTGTAGGATGAAGACTAAAGAACACAAGTGGGGTCTAGTGTAATGTTGGTAGGTGAAAATGAGTTTCTAAAACCCATGAAAGAAGAGAGAGAAGGAGGTTTTGCAATCATGATCAGACCAAGGACTGTCAGAACAGTAGTAAAGATTGATGATTTGCCTATGGAGATCCAAGAGTTGTTGAGCAAGTATGATGACATTGTGGTAGATGAACTCCCAAACTCCCTACCGCAAAAGAGGGATATTAGCCATCATATAGACTTCATATCAAGGGCTAACCTACCTATTAAGGCAGCATATTAGATGATGCCTTGACAAAATGAAGAGATTAAGAAACAAAACTTGGAGTTTCTTGATAAGGGGCTAATCAGAGAGAGCCTTAGTTCATGTGTAGTTCCTACTGTCTTAGCACCAAAGAAGAGAGGTGAATGGAGGATGTGCATGGATTCTAGGGCCATCAATAAGATCACTATCAGATATAGGTTCTCCATTCCAAGGATAGAAGATCTTATCGATTGTCTAAGTGAAGCAACCTACTCCAAGATAGACCTCAAAAGTGGATACCATCAAATCAGGATCAGGGAGGCAGATGAGTGGAAGACAACCTTTAAAACAAATGAAGGCCTCTATGAATGGTTTGTAATTCCTTTTGGTCTATCAAATGTACCCAAAACCTTTATGAGATTGATCAATGAAGTTCTCAAACCTTTCATTGGTAAGTTTGTAGTTGTCTATCTTGATGATATTCTTATTTTTAGTTCAAGTAAGGAAGAACATTTGTTTCATTTGGATTTGGTTTTGAGAATATTGAATGAAGATGGATCATAGTAAGGTGGAAGCAATCCTAAATTGGCCTACACCCAAATTAGTTACTAAGGTGAGGAGAAGTTTCCATAGTTTGGCAAGTTTTTACAAGAAATTCATGAAAAATTGCAGTCATATGTGTGATCCAATCATTGACACTATTAATGGGGATAAGAGGAAAAATTTTGTATGGTCTAGGGAGGCTGAAAGAAGTTTCCAATGCCTGAAACAAAGGGTAGCACAACAGTCTATATTGGCTTGACCTAACTTTAATAAGGTCTTTACTATTGAATGTGATGCTAGTGGTTTTGCTATAGGGGCAATATTGAGTCGAGATGGTAGACCGGTTTCTTTCTTTAGTGAAAAAATTAAATAAGGCTAAGAAGAAATACACTTCCTATGATCTATAGATGAGTGCTATGCTTCAGGCCTTAAAGAAGTGGAGGCACTACCTTCTTCTTAAGGAGTTTGTAGTCGATACTGATAACCATCCCCACCAATTCCTTAATAGCCAAGAAAAACTCAATCATACACATGTCAAGCGCGTGGATTATTTACAAAGTTTCACCTTCACCATCAAACATAAGAAGGGGCAATCTTATAAGGTTGTTGATGCATGGAGTAGGACCTTAATGATACAAGAAGTCCAATTGCAAAGTGTAGGTATTGAAGCTCTCAAAGGTATGTGTGTTGATGATGATGATATCAAGGAAATTTATGCCTCTTGTACTCAATTTAATGGTTTTTCTCATGATCTCTGTGAATAAAAGTTCACAATGCAATGGGGTTAGAATTTTGCGCTAGCGTTTCCTTCTTTCCTTTGCACAACATTTTGTTTTGGAGTGGCACAACGTGCTTTCTGGCCATAACATTTCCTTTGGTTTGCCAAAGTTCCTGTTCAAACACCGCATGTCTATTGAGTGCTAATCGTAGTCCCTTTTGCTGTTGGGCCCAAATTTTTCTTAAAGCAATACATGTGGGCATCTTGCAGGTGTTTGAAGGAGTTCAATTTTCTTTTGAGATCCGTTTTTGCATTAAAGTGCTACGTGTCCTTGCTGCTGAGCGACTTGCTTTTGCTGGTGATCCCTGATGTTTTTCTAATGCGATATGCGTGGGTGTCTCGTGGGAGTTTTGGGTTGTTTCAGTTTTCATTCGGAGATCTCACACCCGTTTGCCACGTGTTTCTTTCTTGCCTCAGTCAAATGCTTCCACATGTCTAGCTCTGCGAGCTTGTTGCTTCTTTTAGTTTTGGCATGGTTGAAAGGAGGTGATAGGTGAGTTCTCATAATTGCAAAAGGGTGGTAGCTGAACGGAGTAAAGGAGGATTCAATTTCTTTAACAGATCAAGGGTTAGTTGTCAATTTTTGAGCCAGTGATGGAGATCTCAACTTCTTAGGAATGGGCACATGATACCTTATCTTATTTGCTTGTTGTTAGGGTTTTCAGGCCATCGCTTCCTAGCTAGTATTTAATGCTGAGCATTGTAATGTAAAAGCACTTCACTTTTATGAAAAACTACTTGCTGCAAGCCTTGAGCTATATTTTGAGCACTTGAATCAATATAATTACAATCAAACATGCTTTTCGCCCCTTTGATTTTCTTTAAGATTCATTGCTTGAATAAGTTTTTGTGCTGTTCTATTGACTTTAACACATCCATCTTTAGTTTTACTGAGTAGATTATGCTTTAGCTTCTCTATTCCATAAATTGCTATGGTATGATTTGTTTTATGTCTATTGAAGGGTTTTGAATATCTGTGACTATAGTAATTGTAATAAGATTGTCTTTATATTTTGTTCTTTAGAATAGCCTGTGCATTTTAAGTTTTAAGTGTTCCAAAAGCTTGGCGTTTTGCCTTAAATTCAGTTAGTAACATAACACTTTCTTCCCCTTTCCCCCCTACATGAAATGAAGAGCTGACTTTTAAAATCCCAAAGGTTGCTCAGTGGAAATGCATAAGGTTCCCCATTCATTGAGCTTCCCATAAGTCTGTTTACCTTAAAAGCAGTTTTAGGTATCAACAATCTCAATTCTGATTTCTTTGTTCAAGAAGGTTTTCTATTTAAAGGGGCTCAACTTTGTGTGCCCAAGTGCTCAATGAGGGATAATTTGATTAAGGTAAAGCATATTGGCAGTCTTGTAGATCATTTTGGTCTTGATAAGACCTCAGAGAAGTTAAGGAGACACTATTTTTGGCCAAAGATGCAAAGTGATGTAAGGGGGTTTGTTGAGAAATGTACCATTTATCAGAAAGCTAAGGGTTGTAGCACAAATGCAGGCTTGTATCAGCCTCTTCCCATTCCAAATAGTTATGATGGGCTTGCCTAGAACATAGAGGGGTTTTGATTTAGCGTATGTTGTGGTGGACAAGTTCTCAAAGATGGCTCACTTCAATCTGTGTAAAAGCACCAATGATGCATCTTACATTGCAGGTCTATTCTTCAAAGAGGTGGTAAGAATCCATGGTTTGTTTTTGAATATTGTATTAGATAGAGACAGAAATTAATTGGTCATTTTTGGAGAACTTTGTGGAAGAAGCTTGGTACTAACTTGTTTTAGTTCTTCCTATCACCCCCAAATTGATGGAAAGAGTGAAGTGGTGAATAGGAGCCTCGGGAACCTCCTTAGATGTCTGACCAAAGAGCATTCTACTCAGTAGGATCTGATATTGCCTCAAGAAAAATTTGTCTACAATGATTCGGTGTGCATGAGTGTGGGTAAGAGTCCTTTTGAAATTGTTTATGGTTTGCAATCAAGAGGAGTATTTGAATTAAGGGATATTAGTGGTATGGAGAGGATGAGTGCTGAAGGTGATCAATTTTCTGTGGCTATGAAGGAGATTCATGAGTAGGTCAAGGAGCACCTACAAAAGAGTGTAGACAAATACAAGCAAAGGGCTAATGTACATAGAAGATAAGTTCACTTGAAGGTTGGAGACTTGGTTTTGGGCCACCTTAGGAAGAAGATATTTTCCCAAGGGCAATACTATAAATTGCACATGAAGAAGATAGGGCATTGCAAGGGTTGTTCACAAGTTAGGACCCAATGCTTGTGAAATTGAATTGCCAAGTGGGCTTGGTATCTCACCTATTTTTAATGTATCTGACTTGTACCCTTATTGAAGGATGAGGACAAGGTCAAAGATCTTACACCGAGCAAGCTTTTTGAGTTGGAGTGCATTATTGACAAGGAGCTCAAAAGGACAAGGAACACCACCTATTTTCAGTACTTGGTAAACACATAAATATGCCTTGAAAACTTGACCCCGGGGGTAGGAGGGGTGATTGGTGAAGTTTTGATGAATAAAAAAAGCTCGGATTTCATGCACTTTTGTCACATTTCAGACTGTTTTTCCATTTTGTATGCTTTGGATCTTTCATGTCTCGATTTGTAGTTGATTGGAGAAGATAGTACATTGAATCTACTTTCTTTTGGCATTGGTTTCACACATTTTCATTCAATATTGAGGGAGATGTCACAATTTGTTTGCAAACTGGTCAAAACCCAACATAGGGTTGTTGTTTTTAGATCAGATTAATAGAAAAACAATTCAAACTAATAAACACAACATATACCTTGGGAAAACTTTCAAACTTGAAGGTGAAAAACCTAACAATAATCTCCTTTTAATATTGAAATGATTAATTACAATATGGTCAATTATATGACCATTCACAAAGGCCTGATCTGTAATTGCTGATTACAATGTATTTATATATCGAACTACTAAATATTGATGATTTGAATATATATATCGACTCTGCTCTTATATGTATGATTGTATATATCTGTATCAATATCTTGGTCTGCACTAGATTTTCTCTTGTTCCATAGAATATATATGCCTCTGAATATATTGATAAATATATTATTGTCCTCTATAATATAAGTTTTGATAACTATTATTGTCTTTTGTAATAATGTATTATCCTCGGCGATAAGTATATTACCTTTTGCAAGATATATATTATCCTCTGCTATATATTCTAGTTGTTGTGTGTATATGAATAATTATCTTTGGATATGTATTCGATTGCTGCAGTTTTGTATATCGATTAATATCTTTGATGTGTATTGTTGATGTTTTGTAGCTTCAGCCAGATAAACACTATGAATCAATACTAGTGAAGATATGTATATATATATATATTAAGTATATATGGGATGTATATATACTTAAATATATATATATATATATTATGTAAATATTTGAGAAATTAATATAATACTCAAGAGATATTATATATATATATATATATGTATATATAATCATAATTATCATTATATTAATTACATAATAATGAAGAGACATGTCCCGTGAAGGGACATGTTTCTTCTTGGTTCATTCTCAATATAAATACAAGAGATTGTTGCATTTGGAAAACATATACAATGAGATAGTGCTATTACATTTGCAATGATCCTAAAACCTTAACATGGTATCAGAGCCAAGTTGCAAATGTAAGAGAGTAGTTTGTTAATAGTGAATGTGTGATTGTCTCATAAAATACAGTCTCAATACGAAGACCATATCTCCAAAATGCACCATTGGATTTTGCTAAATTTTGGATATGTTGGTGATAAACAAATGTAGAACAACCTCACTGGAGTGATTGGACAAAAACGTTCAGGTTCAAAAGTTATGACTGACTATGTACGGGTATGCAAAAATCTGTAGAAGAGCGAGGTTCCTTCTTTAAAAGCCTAACCGCTTGAAGGGAGATCCAATCATATTGAAGGTTGTCATAGTGTATAGAACCTTAAGATATTAAAAAAAAAGATCATGTGAAGAACTATGTGATATGAAGATGCATTGGAAGACATATGTAAAGACAAAATAGTGAAACACTTAATCAGTAATAATAGAATTGTTATTATGAGAAGGCAGTGACAAAAATGTGATGGTCGACTCCTACGTTGACAACGAGGATGATTATGTGGCAACATTATATTACAATTGACAAGATGAGCATGGAGAGTGGGCCTAAATTCAAAGCAAAGTGCTTCCTCTTGCCGAAGACTTCGTGTTTTCTCATGACTCAAGAGTTAGAGAACTTATAAGCACACTACATGCTATAATGTTCAAAGAATACGGAAATGAAGGTTATTGTTCAAAGGGTGTGCATCTATGTTAGTGAGAGAAGTTGAAGAATAGTCTTTAACTACATGAGATCAATATTTTTTAGTTTAATTTCTAAGTATTGTATTTCTAATCTCTCTTATTCTCTTATTCAATACATACTATAAGAGCTATTTGCCTTGATATTTTTTTGAGGATGCTCTTGCAGGAAAAGGAGGATTGGTATTAGATTCAGAGAGAGTCTAACACTTTATCTATTAGAATCAACCTTGGACGAGAAGGTCATAAGGTTGATATCACATTTAGAAGAAGTCTGATGAACCATTGTAGGAAACCTTGGATGAGAAGGTTAAATGTTGATGTTAGTACTCAAAGATTTAGAGGGAGTCAGTACAACATCTCGAGGATATGCCTTACTTGATTTCCAAGGATCTTTGTAATACTGATTTAGAGCGAGTAAACCATATTGAGATGGTTTCCCTAGTGACCAGGAAACTATAAAAAAAATAAATTAAAAAAATAAAAAATTGCATTTCAATTGATTTAGTTCCACATATGTGAGATAGAAGGCTTTTATGCAGATATCTAGGTCATGATATTCCTAGATAGATAGTTGGGCATTCAAGAAAAGAGCTTAATGCAGACTAAAGAACAAAGACACGACTTGCTCGCAGAAGGTTGATATTAGATTCAGAGGGAGTATGATAGTTCATCTAAAAAAAAACAACCTTGGATGAGGAGGTGAGGAGGTTGTTACAAGACCTTAAAGGGAGCATCGAGAGGAATATGATCATGAGATTGAGTCCCATGTGTGCTAGCGGAAATGCCTTTATACTAACTCCTACTTAACTTGGGGTTCACCTAGAGTGATGCAAACTATATAAGAGATATAGTGTATAAGTATGCTATCGTACATTATCACTACAGAACATATGGCTGATATTATCACCAACTCTCTTGCTAGAGAGAAGGTTGTATACTTTCAAGATAAACTTGATATGATGGAGAATGAAGCCTTAGATCAAAAGGAGTCTTAACATATGTGATCCATTATCTTGTATGTTATTGCATTCTTCTCTTTGAGAGAGAAGTCTAAGGTGAAAGCCCTTGTTTCCACCCTTTGAGATGAGCCATGATGGATCCACCCTCTAAGATGAGTCAAGGTGGATTTCATGTGTAAATCCTGGACTTATGGGCCATCTTGTGAACATTGGAGAAAGGTGACGACTTTTCGACAATGAACACTTGTATTTGATTAATGTTACAAGGTGACGATCTTGTAATGGAGATTTGTTATGGTAGACTTTTGATATGTCAGTGCACATACCATAATAGGGTTATATGTAAGGGGAATGTAATGTTCTCAAATTACTATATCCTTGTATCACGATCTGAGGTGATATGAAAATCAGGTATCACAATCTAAGGTGATTCCTCATATCACATGTTTGGTGATATGTAAAACTGGGTATCACGTGTTAGGTGATTCCTCATATCACATGTTGGGTGATATCTAAAACTGGGTATCACGTGTTAGGTGATTCCTCATATCACATGTTTGGTGATATGTAAAACTGGGTATCACGTGTTAGGTGATTCCTCATATCACATGTTGGGTGATATGTAAAACTGGGTATCATGTGTTAGGTGATTCCTTATCTCACAAGTTATGTGATACTTATCGTCATGTGTTATGTGATATCTGCTTTCATGAGATATATGAGATTTCTTATCACAAGAAATGTGATATATGATTTTATCTTCCCTAGCTAAGAGGGAGTGTTGATGTTTTGTCGCTTTAGTCAGATAAACACTATGAGTCAATACTAGTGAAGATATGTATATATATATTTAGTATATATGAGATGTGTATATATACTTATATATGTATATTATTATTATGTAAATATTTGAGAAATTAATATAATACTCAAGAGATATTTTATATATATATGTATATATAATCATAATTATCATTATATTAATTACATAATAATGAAGAGACATGTCTCTTCTTGGTTCATTCTCAATATAAATACAAGAGATTGTTGCATTTGGAAAACATATACAATGAGATAGTGCTATTACATTTGCAATGATCCTAAAACCTTAACATGTATTATTAGAAAGACGATATGAATACCGTCTTATACCCGAGTGAAGAGTCACTTGGAATGGATCGCATCAATTCAATAACATCTCTTTGTTAATTGAATAACCGATAACTATTAACGACATCATTTGTAAATAGTAGCCATTGTTATGTTTAGTCTACCTTAAAAAATATATATTAATAAACAATTGACTTTAAATACATAAGGCCAAAGGCCAATTACGTATTTGATGTTATCGTCCCACAAGGGGACTCCCACAGATACAAACACCAATACTCCCTCTTATCTAGAGAGGAATCTTTGCTCATATCTGAGTAATAGAATAACATCCACCATGGCTACTCTTATAGGGTGGGTCCATCATGGCTACTACCATGAATGGAAATGGAAATGAACACAAGTGTTATCATGGAATTACTCAACGTGATGTCGCCATCTTATCATGACGTCCACCATAGCTACTCCCAGAGGGTGAAAAACTCAAGTGTTAAGTCATAGAGTCTCTCACATGACATCCACCATAGCTACACCCAGAGGGTGGAGAGAACAAGTGCACAAGTGCTCATCATAGAATCACTTAATGTAATGTCGCCATCTCATCATGATGTTCACCATGGCTACTCCCAAAGGGTGAATAAACACAAGTGCAAAGTCCTGGATTCTCTCACATGACATCCACCATAGCTACTCCCAAAAGGTGGATCCACCATAGCTACTTCTAGAGAGTGGACCAAGGGCTTTCACCTCAAACTTTTCTCACAGACAAGAATGCATTAACAAGGGCTTACACCTCATATTTCTAACTCAAAGAAATATACACTACAAGGAATCTTCATGATGATGTGACTCCCTCTGAAGCTCCGAGTACTAACATCAACCTCTTGACCTTCTCGTCCAAGGTTGCCTCTATAGGTTTGTCAGACTCCCTTTGAATGTGGATTCCTCTTCTTCGAAGAACCAGATTGACTTTAGAATAAGAAACCTTCTGAATCGACTTTAGAGCTTGGCTCCTTTTGAGATGCTCCCATGGAAAGTTCTGTAGTAGTACCAAGTTGTGTAGATCTAAGTTTGCAATCTCAAGCAAAGTGACCATAATTGTCGCACTTGAGACATTGAATGTAAGAAAGTTCCTTTCTCTTCTTTGTTTCAGGGGCAAAATCTAATTCTCTTTTTCTATTCCTCTTCCATTTGCTTATTTCTCTAGAAGTATATGTAGTAAGAACTTGATTTTCTACATCGTGATTGTTTTGCCCAATTCCTCTTGCTGTCAACCTGGACTCTTCTTGAGTACAATCAGCTTGAAGACTATCAAACTTGGGCAACTTAGATCTCCCACTAATGCCTTGAATAAAGGGCTCCCAAGATAAGAGAAGACCATTTAGTGCCAACATAACAAGATCTCTATGTACAATTATGTCCCCAATAGTGCTCAGTTCATCTCTCAAATCAGCAATCTTCATAAATCTTCATAAAGAAAGAGACGACATAATCTTCTTTATCCATTTTTACATGATCTCAAGGAAATGTAATGTCCCCGTTTTTAGACTTATGGGATTAGCTTGGTTTGGTGGCCTTCACAGGCTAATTAGGCGATTAGAGGGGGTCAGATGGTGGAGCCAGTGTTGGGATTCCATTCTGGAGGTTTAGATTATCAGGTCTGCTCTTCATTCGGGTCATTTTGGTCAACTTACTATTTTTAGTAAGTGGTATTTGGGGTATGGCTAGGATTAGCAGGGAGTCTGCATGGAGTGTCAGATGTCTCAGAATCGAGTTTCAGAGAATCTCCAGTTTGAGAGACTTACTATTTATAGTAAGTCTATTTTTAGCAGTTGGCTATTTTTGGCAGTGGGTCATTTCCGGCAGGGCAGTTGGCGTTTGAGGCTCTGGTGTCGAAAATGAGTTTGTATAGTCAGCGGGATTTAGAGGCTTTTGGTTTTTAAAGTTATCGTTATTAAATTAAATTATTTTAATTTAATAACTTTAATACTTTATAACTTTAATGTTATAAAGTGAAGAGGTCATTTAAAAGCCTTTTTAATGAAAAAAGTGAAATTTTTCTTTTTCTGAAAAAGCTATATATTCTACTCGAAAAATCACTTTCATTCATTCATTGTTGATTTGATAAAATTTGAAGTCTCTTGGCTGTGAGAAACCGGCTAGGGTTTTGAGGATTGATTCCTCTTCTGGCAATTTGAGCCATCATAGATTGGTGGTGAATTTTGCAGCTGCTGATTCTGAATTAAATCCAATGCTGATGTATACTGGGTTTATGAGAAGTTTGTTCTGCAGGCAAATCAATTTATTCATTCTGGGGTTTGATTTGTCTTCCAGCTGGAGTTCTGAAATTGTTTGGAGGAGTTCTGTGTTTCTTCATTTGGTAATTGCATTCGAATTTGCTGAGGTTGTTTTATTGGGAAATCTGCTGTTAATTAATTGCTGATGCTGCAATTAATAAATTGGTGTTTGGGTTTTTGGTGAAGTTATTTCTACAGGCGAGATTCTAAATTGTTTCATGGCTGAGGTTTAATAATTGATTGAGAGATTGGCAGAGATCTTCTTGCAGATGTTGAATTAATTATATTGAGATTGAATTCACAAAATCTGGAACCCACATTAATTACATGGCTGCATTTTTTTAATTGGAAATTTGAGGAGCTTCATTGTTTGCTCACGTGACTGGAAAACAGGGTCAGATTAATACTTCCGCTGAAACCATCAACACAGCAAGCCAACCTCATGATATTACATCTTTCTGTGAATGTACAAGCTGGAGTTTAGGCGTTAGAGAATTGTGGTATGTTTTTATGAAAGACATTACAAAATTACAAGCATTTTTGGATTGCCAGGTGCCTTTGAATTTTTTATATTAATTGAAATGCTTATATATTCTGTTTGTAATGAGAAATGAGAATCAATTAAATTATTAAAGAATGTCAATTTGTCTTGGTTGGATTATTTTGAATTTGTGGAAGTTGAATTTAATTGCAAATTAAAAGTTTCTGAGCAAAGGGTTTGCAAAAATTATAAATTCAAATTAGTAGTTGAGAAGAGCCAGCCTGGGTTCTTCACAAGAAAGGTCTCTACTGCTGTTGTTGATCTTATACAGTCCTTTTAGAGTTGATCAACTTGGAGATGATCGATACTAGGTGATTCATTGCAAAGTCTATCAAGATCTGCGTAGCCTTAATATCATTTTTCTTCCACTGAATTTTCTCAGTATTATCTAAAGGTTTGGCTATATTAGTTTCCACAAAATCAAGAAGATCATTCTCCTCTAATGCAATGAGTACCTTGGGTTTCCAAGAGTTGAAGTTTGAGGCTCCATCAAGCCTATCTTCTACCTTGACACCGTTCACCATCTTCTGTTTCAACACAAATGCTCCTTCAAAGATACGCCCTAGATGAAGGTTTACTTGACTGCTTAAACAAATTTGATCAGATGTTTTCTTAGACCCTCTCTGATACCATGTTGTTTTTAGATCAGGTAAATAGCAAAACAATTCAAACTAATAAACACATCATATACTTGGGAAAACCTTCAAACTTGAATAATTTGAAGTTCTTGAGGAATCACTTAGGGTGTGTTGTGCATTCTAACCACATTGTGAAAAATTGGTGTCCACAATCTATAAATCACTCATGGGAGCCAAGTGTGATAGTTGAAGATAATATCATGGGTGATGGCAAAATGGAGATCTCTGAGCATTTGAACCTAAAGTTGCTTGAGGACAAGCAACATCTTGGAGGGAGGATTGTCATGTCCCCATTAAAAGAATCAATTTGTCAATTTTGCAGTATTGAATAAGTGTTTTTTATACACTATTTATCAACAAATAATAATATTAAATAAAGTATGTTTAATAATAATAAAGAACTATTTCTATTTTGAGGGCCAACCTGAATGATACGATTTATCTTTCCCTTGGGTCAACTTGGTGGACTAATGTTGCTAGTGGTTGTTTAAAGGGGGTTAGAGCCTACTTCTAACCACCATGAAATCGCTGAATGTGCATTGAGCATGATTTGGGATGAAAGCCTTAGGTGGCATCCTACAGCTAGGATGATACCCCTTCTTGATCATCTATTTGTAGGGATAGTTTGTTCATTTGTCATCTACCTATCTAAACAATAGTTCATAAAGGGAGGTCCTCACTATCATCAGAGGAAAGATAAGGACATAATTTAGATTTGCTTGTTTTCTTCGCAGGGTAACTTCAATGCATACAAAAATGTAAAGCAGATGTAACAGAAAGACACAACATAAGAGAACTCGTAGATATGTTTCCATTAATCTCAAAAGTGCTTACAATGTGTTTCATATGACATCGACAATGCTTCTATTTCATGACGACAACCATCACATAACTTAGAGACAATTACATCAACATATATAGAGGTATCGAGCGAGTGCGGGTGCTAATCTTCGACAACCATCGCACAACTACCTAACCCTTTGACAAATACTAACAATTATTAACAACACTAATTGCCTGACAACATCTTCCCCCCAAAAACAAAGTCATCTCCTGACGACGCACAACAAAATGGGGACGAATTACAACTATACAAAATAAATTAAGATTGAGGTGGGGGCTGAGAGAACATCCCTGAGAAGGAAGGTGTTGGTGGTGGTGTAGATGATGGCAACTGTGCTCTCAACTCGTACACGCGCTCTGTTCATAGCCTTAAGTCTCTCTCTGCTAACATCTACCGTTCCCGAGCTGACTTCACCATGAAGGCTGCCTCCAAGATCTCCTTATCTTTCTTGTCTCTCTCCTCCATGGCTAAAACAAGATGAGTCTCTGGCATCACCCGTTCAACCCTCTCATGCTCCAACTGCTCCACCGCTATGGCCCTCTTGGCTCTCTCCTGAGCCAATTGAGCCTCCAATGCTAACAATTGACCCCTATGCCGGGACAACTCCTCCTCTACCAACTGGAGTCTAGTAGCCAACTCCTCTCAAGCTGTCACTATTGCCACCCGTGTGGCCTCATGCCTTGATGCTATGTGTTGGGTCTGCCTAAGATCGTAGTATCCCTCATGCAATGCCTACTCAACCTTCCTCAACAAAGAATGAAGCCGACTCTCTCCACAGGCTCCGGAAGGCCCCAATACTCCAACATCGCCAGGGTCTCTATCACAGACCATCCCTAGGACTCAAAGCACCATGCGAACTCCTAAATGCAGCCTCTTGTAGAAAAGGCCAACAACTGCTCAACATCCTGGTCTACCACCTCGTGGGCATGTAATCTAGCAGAGGCCACTACCCTTCGTGCGCTTGTCTCCATGTTGGCCAAGTACTGTCGTGCACCTACCGCCATTTCTGCCAAGTATCGATCTAGGTTACTAGACTCACCCTAAGTCTTAGGTATGGATCGAAGGGGTGCATGAATCTTGCCTCCTGATTCCTCTTGTACATTGTTGTCCTATAGAGGATCAATCTTCAATTCCCTAATAGGTGAATTCTCTCCCTCCAAATCCACAATCTCCTAAGATGGTACTTGCCATTGTGGTGAAATGAGTGCGGTCCCAACTGGTGCCATGGGTGTGAGATGGAAACAGGTGAGCCAAGCGTCCATGGTGGCCTCCAACTTGGTACATCTCCAACATCCCAACAACACCATCCCTCGACACCTCTCTTGCCAGCTTCTCTATGGCTACCACCTCTTGCTGCACAGTCTCAATCCTCTCTACCACCTCTGGCTTCATCACTGCCATTGCTATTGTGGAAATGGTCTCAACAACTACTCATTGCTCCGCAACCATGGTGCTCATACGTGGAGGTATCAAGGTCGCAAGGGTCTGCAACTCTCGAAATGCAGGTACGGGTAAGGCTGCCACCGTCACTTCTCTTTCACCTTCAAACAATTCTTGAAACCTTTTTTTCGTTTTCATGGCTGCTTCTCGTACCCTTGGCCACTGGTTGGCCCATTGTATTCCCTTCGCCATGTAACACTTTGTCACTCCCAGATTCATATCGGCAAAGGCGCCAGCTACCGAACCCTTCGACAAATACTAACAATTATTAACAAAACTAATTTCCTGACAACATTGCTGCCTAGGAAAACAACAAGACCTTCTGTTGCACCATAGTCCATAGCAGTCCTTGAGATATGCCATTTCCAATGTGCATACCTCTAGATCACATGAAGCAGGTCAGTATGAGATCCTGAACAAAAACTATTGTGTTTGCATGATTGGAGCCTATAAGTTTTCTATGGTCTGAGATAATTTATTTGTATGACCAGATTAAGATGTTTGAATAGACTTTTGGAACTGCATTTTTGACAAGCACTATGCTGTTGATATTCTGAAACTATGAAATGATTGCTTGTTGTCTAATCCTATTGCAATCTTATGTTGTGAGTTTATATTTTGCAATCAATTTGGGCAATAACATTATAAAATAGAAGTAAAGATTAAAATCTGTAGAACCAAGATCTTTCTCCCCTTTGTATCTTCCAATGTGAGGGAGAAGTAGCACCACTTCATCATGTCTGTCCTTTGCAAGAGTCACAAACTTTCACAATTACCACCCCTTGAAAGAGTACAACCGATCATAATTTCTGCCCTTTGTAAGAGTCACAACCTTTCACAATTCCGACCCTTCGAGAGTGTACAATCCTTCATAATTTCTGCCCTTGTAAAGAGTCACTTCCTTATTTATTTTTTCCATTCCTATCTTCTTTAAATCCTTTCTTCATCCACATGCTCTGTTTTTTCTTCCATCCTCTATATCCTCTTTCAAATTAACTTTTCTTCCTTTTATATCTCATTTTTTAGGGAGTCACAACTCTTCATTTCAAACCTTTTGACCATTCATTGAATTTAATTAAATTTTAATCATGTTATATTTTATTTTAATTCTTTTATATTTTAATTTGATTATAATTCTTTGTTATTAAATCCTATTTCATAAAGGTGACATTATAAAGTATGGTAAAGTATGGAAAAGTTTCAAGATCTCTTGATACAAATAAAGATGGATTGATAATTATATAACTAATATAGATACAAATAGAGATGGATTGATAATTATAAAAATACTCGTATATTCAATTATTGTAGACCTTAAGGTATAGAACATGATACTAATAATAATCATATATATTTTGGTTTCTATATTTTTTATATTATAGTTTTATTTTTTTATTTAATAATTGTTTCTTAATTGTATGTGTGTTTACAATTTATATTTATCTTTTAGTTATATTTTACAATTTTGAATGTGTTCATAACCCTGAAGTCAGATTGCATAGATGGTCTGGTACCATATCCACGCATATTAGATATGGGCTAAATATGGGCTTGTATATGGATTCATTTGGCTAAGATTCTCATGCCATGTTTGAGAGCTCTGTATTTGTTTATGGTGTCTCATACAAGGAATCATTTATCTAGGCAAGGGAGAAGAAATGTATCAGAACTCTGCAGTTTAACATTAATTTTCATTAGTTCATTGACTTTTCAATGTTTGCGTGGTGGATAGTAATGTCGAATTATCCTGAATAGACTTGTTTAATTGTAATTTGCATTTATTGCTTTTCAGATATTTATTTTTGTTGTCAAATGAATTAGAAACAATGTCGCTTAGTGATTTTAAATGCACCATTTCTTTGAGAATATTAAGTTTTTTCTTTCATTGCAATTAGATAATATGTAAGACTAAAAAACATTTTAAGTACTACAATATTTTCTACATGCTACTCATGAGTCACAACACATTGTAGTTTTTCTTGAAACTATAAATTTTGATGGTGAATTGAATACAATGTCAAAATAAATGGCCTTTGTAACAGATATTACATCAACTACAAATTAATGAAGAAAAAGGTGAGACAGTATGCACAACGAATCCAGGCAGGAGCAGAGGATCGTCGTAGTATTCTCAAAGAATTCTCAAGGATGCTAGATTATCAGGTTAGTTAAATGTATGTTTTATGCTAGTCACTTCTAATTTTTTTATCTTATTGTTGAAAAGGATTATTTATTGAAACTTTATTTACATCATCCTCTCAGTATAATTCAATGCCATGTGCCGTTTAGAGGGCTTTGACAAGAGTGTTGTGATGCTGTCTATCTAAATTTAAAAAATAAAATCAGAATGATGCACTGGATCTGTATTTTATTAATAAAATCTGTTGGAACACATCAATACTATAACAATATTTTCTTGAATACATCAACAAAATAATAATAGCACTGTGGAAATGATTAGAAATCAAGAACCTGGTGGAACATCCTTCCCCATATCAGAATTGACGCTGCTGTAAAATGCTGCTCCATCTACCCCGCAAATCAGTTTGACTATAGGAAAGAGAATGTTCTTAGTTCAGTGCAATCCTCAGATGAGATTGCCCACAAGAAACCAAAAGGATTCATCCTTTGATTCTGGATTGAGAGGTTTTATTCCTAAATTTTTAGATAAGCTTTGCTTGTTGTAGCCGCTCATTCTGGATCTGCAGAATAATTCTTCAATGTTTGCTGGCCTCTGTTTATTTATTGGAATGCTCAAAATTTGAGGGGAAAATCCTATTTTCTTAGCCTTAGTGTTATAATAAAAAAATATTTTTACTTGATATGATACTAATATCATTTATTAATGAAGTATAGCATAACATGGCACTAGTGTAATAACATCAAATTGCTCAAGTTGCCAATAAACTCTAACCTCTCATCAGTAAATCAACCATAGCTTGAAAACCACTAACTAGAAAGACCTCAGATAAAACATTATGAAAAGTTGACTCACATCCAAATCCAATGACAAGTTGAATAATGTGGTTTCAATCTCAGTATCCCTCCAAAAGCTCCTAAGGAATAGGAAGAATTTTTCCACTGGCCATTTATAGTGGACATGTACACTTAGAAATCGGCTAATCCATGAGGAGACCTGTGGTGAGAAAAAACTCATAAAAATACCAAGGACAAATGAAGGAAAAAAAGTCCTCACTAGTATATACTATTGGAATCATTTGCCATCGCACCAAAAGCTTGAACTGTTAATGCCCGATACAAATGCCATATTTAACCCAGCCCACAAGAGGTGGTTAAGCCATGTTACGAATCTCCAAGGAGGTGCTGACCACCAAGTCAACAATCTCCCCCTTAGCACTGACTAAGCCTTCAGCATCCCCTGAAGGGAGACTTGAACCCGTGATTCAAGGCTCTGATACCAATTGTTGGAATCATTTGCCATTGCACCAAAAGCTTGAACTGTTAATGCCCGATACAAATGCCAGATTTAACCCGACCCACATGAGGCGGTTAAGCCATGTCATGAATCTCCAAGGAAGTGCTGACCACCAAGTCAACTTATACTTCTTTGGTAAACACACTTTGCCCATTTAGAAGTGTAGAAATGGCTTTTACCCACACATGTTGACTTAATGAAAAAGGGACATTAAAAGTCCGCCCTTGCTGGAACTCCTTGTCCATGAACAATGCAACATTGGATGTTTAAGTATCTTTGGTCACTCCCAAGTAGCAGTCTTTGTGGTTAGGCTTTTTGAATGGACCAAGTATTCTGTGATGGTCATGTTTCCTAATTTCTTGTCCTGGCTGTACAATACAAAGAAACATTTTCCTGCATCTTGAAGAGCCCAACTCCTTGTACAAAGGCACCTTCAAAATTTCCAAGATCCACAACAGGATTTGGGTTTCTTCCCTAGTCATAGATGATATCTGAAGTATTGTAGTTGCTACTTAAAGGAGGTAAACCCTAACTTCACTTCCTGTGAGACATTGAAGCATTTGCATCAGGAACCTTGTATATTTGTGTAGAAACATCCATCGATTGGACTTGAGCCACATGGATTGTTTGCATTTGAGCTTAAGATTTCCCAAAGTTAATCACGACCTTTCACAAGAAAAAATGAAATGTGATTGCTTTAATTTTCATCTTGTGTGTGATACGAAGTTTTTGATTCCTTTCCATTTTGTTCAAAAAGCAAATTCTTGTCTCTTTGCACTGATGTTCATTGCTAGTTTTGTTCTCCATTTCCAATTTTTGAGCATGTATCTGTTTGACCATTTACTTGTTCCTCATCTTCGATAGTGTCACCATGTTTGTTATCAATAATGTGTATTAAACATAGTTCCATGACTTGGACTCGGCTATGACTTGGCAAGGTTGACTTGTGACTCGGCAAAATGAAAAAACCCTTGAAATTTAGAGATTTTTAACGATTTAAAACTTGTTTCATGCACCCATTATTGAATAAAGCTTAAAGACACTATTACATCATCAAATAGAAGCTAATTTGATCACATACGTAAACATACATTCATCACATAAGTACATGCAAGGAATATATATATATATATATATGGCATGTAATAGTTACTAACTATTACATACCATATATATATTTTCCTTGCATGTACATCTATCTTCAACAAATACAAGATCCCTGCTCAGGAATAGAAAATCATGTGAAAATATTATTGAAATTAGTATACAAAATAACACTAAGACAATCTCTAATGTATTGTAGTTGTTTGAACTTGTAATGTACTGTTTTCTGAGCTATGCCTTGCATCTTGCACTAGCCATAGCTTAGTGATTGATGCAAATTTACTGCGTTAATCATATACTGTTGAATTTGGGGGCTCGCAGACGAGCATTGTAGCTTCTTCCTCTGGCATATCAGAGTAAGTATAATACTATAAACTATTGTAGCTTTAGGATAAGGAAATCTCTTTCTGCAATATGCGCAGGTCATGACCGTCGAACCCGGCGAGTCATGGCATGACCCATTGAGTCATGGCGATAGGTCATGAAAACCTACCAGCGACTGCACAGCTCACGACCCGCCTGAATTCACATGACTCGCCGTGAGTTATGGAACACTGGTATTAATATTTATCCAATTTATGTCCTAATTCTTTGGGTAGTTCCTCTAACCTATATATTTTCCATTCTTTCTGAAATCTTCATATCATCTTCTGGTATCCCACTTGGCTTTTTTGTCAAGGATTCTGATAGCTGAGACAGTTGATCAACCGCATAACCACTTGACAAAAGCTGCGGTAGAAGATCCAATCTATCTTGTTTCAAAGGTGCACCTGACTTATCCTGCTGAAGCAGATAATCTAGAATATTCTGAGTGGGGTGACTGAATAAATTGTCATCTTCCTTGAAGTCAACAATCTGAAGTTCACTGCCAGTATTTTTTACCTGAAATATATTTTATTTATCCAAGCTCAATAGTTTTAGTAGTTCAGGGACCAATGAAATTGCATTTACAAATGGTTGGATGAAGGAGATTTTATTTTCTTTCGTCCTGAAATGGGAGGCTCAAAGCAGAAATGACTGTCCTGCTAGAAATGATCCCCACCTTTTTTTTTGCTTTGATAGAAGCATATTATCCCTTCCAAACCTAGTCAGATTAGCGTACAATATTCAAAATGATTACCTTCTTCCAAAGGGCAGGATGATCCATTGAATAGGGTGCCCTTGTATCCTTTTGAATAATTGTTACTCCCTTCTCTGCTAGACACTGCAGCTGTGCCTATTTCTGTCCCTGCTGAATCTTTACCATGGCCTGCACAGTATAAACCATATTTTGAGAGAATTGAACTACTTTTGGAAATCTAAAAAGTTTCATGTTTGGTCACAAACCCATTCTCCTTTAGGACCATTGGTATTGTTTGAGGAGACATTTTTATGTTCTTGTCTTCCCCCATATCATTTACTCTTATGGACTTAAAGATGTCATCACTCATAAGCTTCAACTGGCTTGTAAGAGCTGATTTCTGGGAAACACTTCTAGGGTTATCCTTCCCAAACTTTTCTCTTTGTAACTCATGTTTTTTTGGGTTAGAGTATATATCTTTTGTTTTCTCACTGCCTGATATTTTGAGCCTGTTGGCAGATGTCTGAAATTGGGACTCTTTTATCTGTTGACTGTAAAAAGGGTTCCTCATCTCTTAAAGTTTCAATTGTTTCAGAGGTAAATCTTAAAAAGCAATTGTCACAGGATGCCATACAAAAGCTAATATATTTTAGGCTCTTAGTTTCCCATCATATTTATACTGCTTTCTTTGTCAGTAGAGTAACAAATTAATTGCTTTGTTCCCAACCAGTACATCTCCAAGAAACTTTTGATCCTTTCTATAGATCAACATTAACTTAGGCATCTGTATATTTTATGAGTTGCACTAGATCGTTCCGTAGAGCTCTAGATTATCCAGACCCTTTGCTAGTGGTGGCATTTTCCTCTGCCAACTGTCCAGGCTCATGCTCATTTCCTCTGTTGCCTAATAGATGTTATGATGACTGGTGGATATTTCAATATAAGACTGCTTTTGACACATAATTAAAATAATATTCATCAAACCTTAAAATATTAAGGATAGCTGTCTTAAGTGGTGATATCCTAGTAGGCAATCGGATTACTAGATCATATATTAAGTGTCCATTAAGGGAGAATGTCTCCTGACAATATTCTTGGTGAACTTGTCATTCTTGTGGCTGAACCTGCTGACGTTAATGTTATTGTAATCAACTACATATTCTGGTGTTTTCTCAAACGGTCTGTTCTCTCTTAAATAAACAGTATATGAATTCATTATTTCTTTGAAGCGATTCATTCATTACTTATGTACGATGCACTTAAGGTTCTTTCATTACTTCTCTTTCAGATATTTATCATAGATTGAGAAAATCTCTTGGTGCCCCATTTCAGGGTAAAGAAAAAATTAGCTGGTAGACTTTTAGCACTCTTTGGAAATTCTTTAGTAGACAGATTTCTTATAAACTGCAGTTTCCAAGAAGCAATTTTAAACTGTTGCTTGATTAAGTCCTGCGTGTGATAGTTGAAGTAGTTTCAATCATTATATTAGTGTAAATTAAGTGCAGATATGCATAAAAATGAGCACTTGAATATTTCCTATGCATAGTTAAGTTAGCCCAACCTTAGATCCAAGTAATTCAGCTTCAACCCCTAAGTTTGATATTATAGAAATTTTTGCATATGCTTAGTTTCACCTTTTGTTTATTTTTGTTGAGCATGTTTACTTTTCAAAAATAAGTCTAATGTGCTGTCTTTTCTACTTGTAAGATGTTAGATGTGTTGTCGCTTACATATAAAGAAGCACATTGAAGCTCTTTTTCACATGGGAACATCTTATAAAGAAAACATTTATTTGTGATAATATCTTGTGCAATGGTTAAAGAAGGAAACTGGATTTAGTGGTCAGGATAGTGTGTACAGTAATGGTCAGAGGTGGGCATTGGTACTGGTTGAATCTGACCTATTTGAATGAAGGATGTAGACATAACTTTACAATCCTTTTTAAAAAGCTTTTTCTTTGCTAATCTTATGAGCTAAGATTGTGTCTGAATTGAGTCTTTTTATTTCAGATTGAAAAGACTGTGCTATTTGTGCTAGAGCAGCAAGGGCATCTTGCTAGCAGGATAGAAGCTCTAGGAGAAGAACGGGAAATGCTAATGCAGCAGAGTGACATTTCTGCATTGCATGCACTGCGGGAATCATACAGGCATGTGGGCCAGGATCTTTTGAAGCTTCTACACTTTGTCGAGATAAATGCCACTGGATTGCGTAAAATTTTAAAAAAATTTGACAAACGTTCTGGTTACAAGATTACAGACTACTATGTAACAACCCGTTCAAATCATCCTTACTCACAGCTTCAGCAAGTCTTCAAGCATGTGGTAAATATTTTAATTTAGCTGATCCATATTGACAGTGCCAATCATTTCGAAGTTATATGTACTAAAATTTAGCCTCTTGCTAGAAAATGTATGGTTTGAACTTTGAAAGACTGTAAGGAAAATGGGACTAATATTTTATTATCTACCGTGAAAATGTTTTGTGCACTTTTAATATTGAAGGGACTAATCAGTATATAAAAAGAGGGGTACAAAACTAAGGGTAATATGCATGATGGTAATAAAGTACTTAAAAAACACAATAAATGAATCTATTGGAATTAACAGGGCATAGGAGCTGTTGTTGGGGCATTGTCTCGCAATCTTGCCGAGCTTCAAAATCACACTGGTAGCTACATTTCGATTTATGATCAACCTGTTTCAGCACTAGCACTTCAGGTTAGTGTGCTTGATGTTATAAATATATTTGAAGGGAATCAATTGTTTCTGCACTTTGTGGTAGTTATCTGTTACCTTGAAAGAACTATTTTTACTTTTTTGCCTAGCTGTTTGATTATGATTATTACAGGACCCTGTTATTGATGAGATAAAAGATGCTGTTGAGAGGCTTACGCATTCAACAAACTTCCTACGGTTTCTTGGGCAGCATGCCCTTATTATTCAAGAAGATTTACCAAGGCCTTCGGAAGAGTATATTGAGGATCAGAGATATCATTTTGTTTCTCTGGTATTGAACTTAGTGAACACTTTCCTTTATATGGTGAATACATATATAATTGTCCCAACAGCAGATGACTATTCCATGAGTCTAGGAGCTGCAGCAACACTTTGTGGAGTTGTTATTGGATCAATGGCCTTTGCACAGTTAATTTCTTCAATTTACTTCAGTGCATGGTCAAACAGGTCATATTTCAGGCCACTTGTTTTCAGCAGCATTGTTCTTCTCCTGGGAAATTTATTGTATGCAATGGCATATGATGCAAATTCACTATATGTTCTAATAATTGGCCGTATCCTTTGTGGGTAAGTTGTGTACATTGTATTTGTCTTGTACTTAGTTCCCCCAATGGATGGTATACTCTTGTATGCTAGTATGCATTGTTAACATACAGTTTCTTTTTAACATCCTTTCAATATCTGGAAGATAATTAATGTTTTCTTAAAACTACCTTTCTCTTATGGCTCAAATACACAGTCAGTAGTATGGCATGTCAAACCTTTTTAACTGTACTTTGACATGGATATTCGGTCTTTTTCTTCTTCCTTTCAAATTTTTAATTGTTAATATAAATTTCCAATCATTCAGATGATACAGCTTAAATTAACTTTACAACGATGGATCATAATTGTGGGGTAAACAGTGGAGTATAAACATCAAATATTATTGGTGGGTGATTTTCAGTTGTAGTCTTCGAACAAACAATTTGGAAGATAATAATCAATCATACTGCATCTAGAAATTTTTATTTTATGCAGAAGCTGCTTTGTTTTCCTTTTTCTGATTTTGCATTTGATATCCTACTCTAAAATTTGTTGGTTTGATAATTTTTTAGATTTGAGGCAAAGTGCACAAATAGATAGGTTTATAAAGTACTCTTTGTGCAAATCTCACATTTTTCTTGCACAAAGCATTATACATCTCTTTCCACAAAATGTAATAATATGTAGTCCTTGGGTATGCAACTCCCATATAGAGTCTTCGAAAAGTAGTTATTCCTCTTACAATAATAAAAACCATTAATTTCTATAAGATAAAGATATTTTTCATAATCCATATCAGGTTCTTTGGCCTAAAGGGCTAAAGTTGTTGCTTACCATATACCGGAAACTAACAAAATTTTGAGTTACTGCAACACATCCACTGTTAATAACTTTCCTGTTTAGAACAAAAACTTTTGCACTAGTTATGTTTCT
The DNA here is from genome assembly GCA_027943335.1 of Chamaecyparis obtusa. Classification (NCBI taxonomy): domain Eukaryota; kingdom Viridiplantae; phylum Streptophyta; class Pinopsida; order Cupressales; family Cupressaceae; genus Chamaecyparis; species Chamaecyparis obtusa. The sequence continues at coordinate 381,025 of BSBK01002077.1, read as the reverse complement.
AAAATGTGACTGAATACTTACTGACAGACTTTTAGAAGAACTAGTAATCTTCATGTTTAAATGGGCCGACTGGGTATAATATAAGTTATGTAAGGCCACCATTGCTCTAGAGAACATACAGAGGAAACAGGTAATTAACTCTTTGACTGTCTTAGCGCTCTTTGTGACTTGATGCTCAATTTTCTATATTGTTCTACTTTATGCATTTTCTATGTGTAACTTCTTGGAGTTCAATTATTTGTTCATAGCGACCAGTCAATATTTAGTCTTGTGATGTACTTTTCTTGAGTACACAGTTAAATGTTTTACGTATTAGTTGACCACTATTTTACTTGGGGACACATCCCCTATTCCCAGGCCCCCGTTCCTGTCCCCTCCCAGTTTCAAGGGCAGGGAGATGAAAAGGAAATGTTTCCCAGCCATCCCCAATTGCCAAAAATTGCTGGAAACACCAAGAAATGTCCTTGGATGTTTGGGAGCAGCTAGCCGTCACCGAAACATCCCCTATCTGTCTTTGGGATGGCTTGCTGTCCCCTGTACCTTGGGACGATTTTGGGCTTTTTAAAAAAGCACTTTTTTAAAGAAAAATTCTTTTGCCAAAGCAGCAATGTGGGGGTCCCACAAGAGCATGCATTTGTTTTCTTAACCCTAAAATGATAAAAAGAGATCAAAATGAAAACATATTACTTCTTACTTGTGTCACAAGATTCGAATTTGTGTTTCATTGGCTAGAATGAGGCTTTGTTTCATAGGGCTGTGCCTGTAGGCTGTTATATTTTTATGTTTGAGACTTCTAGATACATGTTTGAGACATTTTGACTCGGATATTCATATCGATAGACCATGGTTTTAATGTTTGAGACCTAAGTTACCAGTTTGAATCTGGATGCAGATGCAGGTACAAGAACCCGGTACATGGATACGTGAATTTTTTTGTGGGATTTTGGATGCATTTGGGTATGTTTATTATATATTATAAATTAATATATATACAAAAAGATGCAAGAAATATACAGAATTAAATCATTTGATAGTATGATTCTTCATCATTGATCAATGCCAAATTGATGGTTCACAAATATTCAAATAAGCCATATCATATATGTCTATGTTCATGATTCCATTTCGTGTAAAATCTGCAATTAATGTTTTTGCACAGGAACATTTACATTTACAATAATTTAATGAAAATCCCCATCATTATTGTTTAATTAAATGTATTCCTTGCAATCATTCCATCTGATTCTTTAAAATGCCTTCAAATGCCCTGAAGTTTCACAGTTTGTGTCCATATTCTTGCCTATATATCTGCAAAAGCTTTTGCAACAGTGTTATCTGACAAAATCCAATATTTTGCATTATGGCACTTTGATTTGAAACTCCCATTTCATCTCTCATAAGAAGGGATTGACGAAGATTGCGAAATTTACCTTTACACGTGCAAGTTAAATCATTGTGTCAAATATTTCATAAGTTTCTCCTGTGTGTATTCATCCAACATATTAACTCCTTTACAAAATTTACTGTGTGCATATTATACTATCACTTCAATTCGCTGTTGATCTGACCTTACTACTGCCGATCACATTTGCCAAAAGTTTCTAAAAACTTTTCACCAATTTCAATCTGTGCATATTGTGTCATCTTTATTATTGGAGAGTATTTGGTAAAATATTCATTGTATTAAAAAATGATCGAAGAGATCATTAAATAGAATATACAAGGATATACAATTAGAAAGTTTCTAAAAGAAATTGAAGAAGATTGAGTAATCGATCTTATATATCTAATTTACATAATATACAAAAGATGACCATTAAAGTAATAATATAATAGTATTCTAATACCCTCCCTTAATGGTCAATCTGTCAACAACACCAAGCTGCCCCCGAACTTAACAAACTTATCTGGACCAAGAGGCTTGGTGAGAATGTCTGTAGTGTGATCCGCCGTTGGAACATACTTGCAACTAAACTGTTTTGTCTTCAACCAACTACCAAATGTAATGACAATGAATGTCCATATGTTTGGTTCTTTCATGGAAGACCAGATTCTTGGCAAGTTTGAGAAGTCCCTGATTATTAGAGAGCAAGGGAGTCGGACCTACTTGAGACATCTGCATATCCGCAAGCATCTGACGAAGCCAAATTGCCTTAATAGCTCTTCGATACTCTGCTTTTGTGGAGGAGAGTGAGATTGCATGCTTCTTTTTACTAGTCCAAGTGACTGAACCAGATCCAAAACTGAACACATATCTAAAGATTGACGTCTTATCATCAACCGAACCTGCCCAATCTGAATTTGTGAACCCACTGAGTCTGGAATCATGACTCCTAGTGTAAAGAAGTCCATAATCAGAGGTGCCCTTCACATAACGTAGCACATGCTTCGTTGCTACCCAATGATCAACCTTGGGGGCTGTCATGAAGTGTGAAATGTAGCTCACTGCAAAATTGAGATCAGGTCTAGTGGCAGTGAGATAGATGAGATTGCCCACTAGTTGCCTATAAGTGGTTTCATCAAGAGGAGGAGAATCAGACTTGGCTGGCAACTTCAGTCCCTTCTCCATAGGCGTTGAAGCAGGTTTACAATCTTGCATTCGAAACTTGTCAAGCAAGTTGCTGACATACTTAGACTGAGAAAGAAAGATGCTATCATCAGTCTGCCAAACCTCAACACCTAAACAGTAATGGAGAAGCCCCAAATCTGTCATATTAGAATCCTTGCACATGTCTTGTTTGATTTCTGCAATCAAATTTGCTGAACTGCTAGTAATGATCAAGTCATCCACATAGACAACAAGAAAGAGAACATCATCACAAGAGAGTTTGATATACATATTACTGTTAGAAGGGCAACGCTGAAAACCATGAGCAACCAAGTATTGATCAATCTTGATGTACCGTGCTCGAGGGGCTTGTTTAAGTCCATAGAGTGCTTTCTTGAGTCTACATACGTGGTGTTCTTTGCTAGCAACCTTGAAACTAGGAGGTTGCATCATGCAGACTTCTCTCTACAAGTCACCATTGAGGAAGGCACTTTTAACATCCATCTAATGGACTTTCCGTCCAAATTGAGCTGCAATGGCAAGAAGAAGACAAAATGTACTCATCTTGGCAGTAGGAGCAAAAGTCTCCTTATAGTTAATGCCCTCCCACTGTGTGAACCCTCGATCAACTAATATGGCCTTGTATTTATTTAAGGTACCATTTGCATGATACTGACATTATACACCAATTTGCAGCTAATGGACTTCTTCCCTGGAGGAAGATCAGAGAGAACCTAGGTGTTATTCTTTAGAAGAGACTAGTATTCTGCATCCATTGCCTGTTCCCACTCTAGAATTCCTATTGCCTCTTTAAATGTCTGAGGCTAATAAATACTATGAAGGTTTTCCATGAGAGAAAAGTTAACAATATTTTGTTGCTTTCCCTTATTTCTAGAAGATCTACCCTCAATGAGTTCATCAGGATGAAGATCACTGGTGGTCTTAGCCCACCATTTACGCCGAAGAGTAGATGTGCCAACATCACATGCTGGAGGTGGAAGAGGATTTGCAAGAGGTGGAAGATCAACATCATCCAGAGGAAATTGAGGTAGTGCATCATCAAATATAGAATCCGCATCACCCCTCCCATCAGGTGAACTCAATGGAAGACGGACGCCCAAATGGTCCTCGTTCTTCATCATAGACAACATCACGGCTAAAGATAAGACGATTAGTGTCTACATCAATCAGTTGGTAAGCCTTATGGTTGTCACTGTAACCTATAAATATAAGCTTCCAACTTGGAGCATTGGGCATCTGGAATCCATACATATGCTAAAGAGACAAAAAATTTCAGATGGATGATCTTGGGTTTGTGACCAATCCAGGCTTCCTTAGGAGTCTTCCCCTTAACTACATGTGTGGGGGACTGATTAAGGAGATAGACTGCAATAAACACTGCTTCTGCCCAATGTTTCTAAGGAACATTTCTGTGTTCCATCATTGACTTGGCCATTTTTGTAATGGTGCGGTTGCAACATTTTACAACGCCATTTTGTTGAGGGATGTATGGTGTGGTTAAATGACATTTTATGCCATGTGTATCACAGAAAGTAGAGAAAGCAGTAGAACAAAACTCCCCCCCATTATCAAACCTAGAGATATAATAGAACCATAGTAACGAGAATTGCCGCGATTCTAGCGATTTTGGCGATTCCGCAATCCAAGTAGCCCCTGCTGATTTTTTTTGAGCCAGAATTGGAATCGGCCGATTCAGATGCCAAAAATCGCCTGAATCGCGATTCCTTGGCGATTTCTTAAAAAATCGCCGATTTTTCCTCCCGTGAATCGGCCGCGGCAGCATAAAAGGTAAAGTTAAAAATTAAAAAAAACACAATAGTTTTTTATTATTTGTTTGGTCGTTTTGCTTAGTTAGTTTATACAAATATAACATTTAAGTATAAGTTTGATTTATTTAATTTCTTATACTTTAAGTTATATTTGTATAAATTATAAAATACATATACTTCAGGATGTTTGAGATAGGTTCCAGCTTCATAGGAGTTAAGATGCAGATTCTAGATTTTGAAAATTCCAGACTTAACCAAATTTTAGGATTCAACAAGCCTTTAGCAGGGTTACCTCCCACAATCCATCATGGCTTTCTAAGGTCAAACTGAAGCTAGCAAAAGGATTCTCAAAGGGTTTTAACTCGTTTTATCACAAATCACTTGGTTTTGACCCCATCTCTATGACAAACTTAGCTTAGCTCTCGCCCAAATCCCAGACAGACATGACTTCCCAACAGGCCAAAATCATTCAAACCTCATTTGCCGGACCTAGGGACTTAAAAACAGCCACCGACAAAGACTACCTAAGATCTAGTTATGAAGACTTTGACATTTGGCATTGATCAATGATCAAGCATCATAGATTCATACTATGAAACGATTTAGTTTTATGGATCTTACAGATATTGATAGACATATGTTTCATGGATCTTCATCTTACATACATTTATGATTTGATGTCTTATGGATCTTCATCTTACATACATTTTATGATTTGACTCATTACGATCCTATGATTTCTATTTACTTTAGCTACAATTTACATTTTACGTGTAATGTATGTGATGGACAGTTATAGGGTGCTTATTAAGTCATATTCAATAAATGGTGCATGAAATAAGTTTTAAATCATTAAAATCTCTAAATTTCAAGGGTTTTTTCACTTTGCCGATTCGTAGCCGATTCACTAGCAATTCACCGCCGATTCGCGATTCGATTCGGCCTTGCCGATTCCGAGCCGATTCCGATTCTCGTTACTTTGAATAGAACACCCAGACTCTTTTTCTACTAAGGCCTTAAATTTCTGAAATATAGTAAACACATCTGATTTCTATCTAAGAAAGTACACCCACATTTGATGACTGAAATCATCAACAAAAGCCAAGAAATACTTGTACTCAGTAACAAAAGGAGTATTCATTGGACCACATACATCAACGTGGACCAACTGTAGTACCTTAGAGGCTTTCCACGAGTCACCATCCTTGAACGCTGTCCTCTGCTGCTTCCTAGCGTGACAAGCTCCACAAACTCGCTGATTCTGAGTTTGAATTTTAGGTAGTCCATGTACTAAATCTTCTCGAACAAGCTGAGCAAGCTAATGAATGTTCAGGTGACCATATTGCTGATGCCATAGACTGCTAATAGAAGATGATTTAGCTACGAAGGCATGCTCAAGAGAATCACCCGTATCTACAAGTCTATATAGACCATGATCCTCAATGCAAACAACCACAGTAGTGTGTGTTGCATGATCAACAATCGAACACTTGTGTGTACTGAATACCACATCAAGATGAGGAGAATGCTGCATGATCTGACTCATTGAGAGTACGTTTAGTTCCATTATAGGAACGTAGTATACATTGAGGAAAATGAGATTCCTCCCACCAGATTGTATCTGAATGTTGCCCTTGTTGACAACAATATACTCTTCACCTCCTCCAAATATGATTGAGTTAGTAAAGGGAGAAAATTTTGTAAACCAATCACGCCTGTGAGTGTGCCGAGAAGCACCAGAATCTATATACTAGGAAGAAGATTTTACATGGTCTGCAGGTCTTTTAGCCTTGAAGGTGTAAGAGGTAGACTATTTTTTCTCTGTGTGCTCAACAACATTGGCTTTAAGCTGAGACCCTCCCTACTTTTGTTGTTTGGAAGCCAATCAATTGCGATAATCCTTGAGCAAATGGCCATATTTATGACAATAGTTACACTGAACCTTCTTCTTCGAAGCATCCTGAGACTGACTGGAGCCCTTTTGTTGAGATGACTGAGATGGCTAAGATTTTTATTTATCCTTGTGAAAGGATTTGGCTGCAAAGGCGTGCTCTGAGGAGGATGAGGTGGCACTGCTACCAAACTGTTGTTTCCAATGATCCTGCTACAGAAGTTTGGTGCACAACTCTAAAAATTTTAGATCAACATTATTGGAAGTAATATTGAGTCTCTATAAAGTGCTCATAAGATTTAGGTAGACTCTTCAGGGTGATGAGTACCATATCTTCTTCCTCCATTTTCTGACCAATAGCTTCGAGTTGATGTCAAATGTCCTTAATTTTTGTGAGATGCTCCTATAGGGACATACATTCATCCATTGCGATGGAGAACAATGAGTTCTTTAGGAAGAACGCTCTCCTATTGTCGGATGTCTCATCCAACTCCTTAAGATGCTTCCATATTTTTGACATTGACTTGCCAGAAGGAATCTGAGGCAATTGATCATCTGTGACAGAGAGCTTGAGAAGCATGACAACTTCTCGATTCCAACCATCAATCTTGTCTTGCTCTGCTTGGACTGTGATAGGACGAGTCTTTGTACCCAAAACAAGCTCATCTAGGCAGCGATATTTGAAGATTGTCATCATGCGCTGCTTCCAAGTGTTGGAATTTTTGCTGTTGAATCTCTGATTGCTTTCCAACATTAAGTTGGTCAATGGTGCCATCTTGCATGTTTCCCAAAGAATGGGAAATGAAAAACACAAAAGAGGCCGTAGCACAAAATCTATAACATGAATCCCAATGCAAAAAACAGGGCAGATGCAGGTACAAACTTCAAAAAATAATGAAATATGACTGGCATGAATTTTGAGAAATTTTTTTGGCTGACCCAGAAAAATCCGATGAAGACCCAGAAGAGTTCTCAAAAAACCCAAAAGAAGTTTGAGATCAATATAAAATTCCGGCTGGTACAAAATTCGAGGCATGGAAAACCACATACCCAAAAAAATCTGAAAGCGACCCAGTTGAGATCTCAAAAAACCCACCATGAATATGAAATCAGATTTTGAATCCGGAACGAAAACCAAGAGTTTCGAAATAAAAATCCTAGCCGGTTGAAAAAATTGCAGATGAGTTGTAAAATTTTGGTGGATGTGCTCAAAAACTAGGTTGAAATGATAGAGAATAATCCCCAGAATCTGCAAAACGCGTTGCAAAACGCATTGCTAGAAAAAGACCACCCAAAAATGGCCGACAAAGAGCCCTAGTCGTTGCGATGTGCATGTTTACAGACAACAAAATCGTGGGCAAATATCCCGTCGGTAGGTGTCGATTTGAAAGAGGAATGACATGCGGGATTGGTAGAAGAGAATCATGTGATCTACAGAGGTCCATGTGAGTTGTAGATTCAAGCAAAGAAATGCTTGAGAATGAGCCGTTTGGGCTTAAAAAAACACCAAAATAAGAGCTGCACGTGGGAATATTTCCTTAAAAAAAACAACACGAAAACCCTAAATGGGTTATGTTGAAGGGGTTCTGGAAAATAGAGAGAAAAAGACTACCAATTTTTTTTTGAAAAAATTGCACTGAGCATATAATTTCGAAAATGAAATTATAATTTTTTTTTGAAAAATGGAGCTTAGCTGTGATAACATATTACTGGAGAGTAATTGGTAAAATATTCATTGTATTAACAAATGATCGAAGAGATCATTAAATAGAATATACAAAGATATACAATTAGAAAGTTTCTAAAAGAAACTGAAGAAGAGCAAGTAATTGATCTTATCTATCTAATTTACATAATATACAAAAGATGAGCATTAAAGTAATAATATAATAGTATTCTAATAATCTTCACATTTTATGAGATTATTGTGCTATGCATTGTCAAACAAATCGAATGCCTAGTCTCGGCTACCCAAAGTCACATACATATCTAACATAGCATTTCCAACTGTCAAAAAGCTTCATCCATCGTTCTACACAAAATGCCACCACCTTGCTCCATTTTACCATTAGCTGTTGGACTAAAAAACTGGGTGTTGGTTGTTTGGATGCATCTTGATGTGCCCGGGTGCGCATGGATGCTCACAGGGAGCGTAATTTCTGTTAGAATGTGAGGTTGATGCTATTCATGTTGTTGTCATTGATGTCAACATATTCGATGCATAGATATGGCTCATTTATGATTTGGTTGTTTTGTTGTATCGGTTAATGTGTGTATTGATATCTTTGGTGTATCAATACTTGGTGTTGGTGTATCAGTAGAAGTATCCACCAAAGGATGTGCTTTAAATGTTTATCCTTATCCATGTCGGTGATGGTCCCTTTTTGTGTGCAACATATGGTGGAACATTTATTTGGGTTTGGTCCTATCTTGGGTGTGTTTGTTGTGTTTTTAGTCCTAGTAGTTTCCGTGTAATGCATTGTTCATATCCATTGGTACTGAAAGTCTTGGAGATTGTGTAGCATGCTGATTTGCGCAAAGCATGTAGTATTGGGCAAGTGATCCATGTTTCATTCCTTACCACTGCGGGAATGCTTTAGTGTGACCTATTTCAAATCGGTTTAGTCTGACTTGGTTGCTGGCATCAAGCTGTATAAGAAGAGTGATAATCTCAGTTGTTTGTGGTGACGCTTGTATGCGAGTAATATGCGAATCCGACAAGGAAAGATCTTTGTGTTGATGTTCATGTGAGTTGATGCAATTGGTAGCAGACTGTTATATCATTTCAATATTGTAGTGTGTTGGTGACAGTGACTTTAGTGGTGGATTCAATTCTCATTTCTTATATTCTGGCAGTGAGCCTATTGTATTGGTAGTGAGCCACATTTATATTTTAGGGTAGTTAGCTCAACCGACAATGAGCCAAACCAAAATGAGAAAACCGATAGTGAGCCCTTGTAAAAATCACCTTAACTAGTGTTCATTTCATGAGAATTAGCTTTTCCATGGTTTTTCGTAGTTTGGGTTTCGACGTAAATTTTGGTGTTCTTTGTGTTAATGGTTTTGTGCTTTCATGTTTATATCTATTATAAGTTTGTAATTGGTTTAAGTAATTACCGATTCAACAAAAGTTTAAGAAAGTGTTTGTGAATAATGGATTCACCTCCCCTCTCAGTTATTCGGATTGTTTAACAATTTCTCCTTGTGGTTGCATCCAAATGCATTGTGAAGCACATCTAGACGCACCCTGTAATGTCCCCTTTTTCGTGAATGTCAACTTTCAGAGGATTAGCCTATTTCTTGACCTATTTTCAGAGGGTCCAATTGGTAGAGCCAGAGGCTAGTTCCCACTTTAGTGGTTTGGGATGTTCAGGATTGCTCTTCATTTGAGTCAGATTGACACACTATTTATAGTAAGTGTCGATTTTGCAGAAGTTAGGGTTTCTATCTTTAGCAGGGCACTTGAAAAACTTGGTGACAGTGTTGAGATTCAGTATTGTTGTCTGGAGTAGTTATTCAGAGACTTACTATTTATAGTAAGTCATTGTTGAGGGATTGCTATATTTGGCAGGGGCACCCAGGCTCTTGGTATGCATAGTGATTGACTCCATCAGTTGGCTTAATTTGAGGGACTTACTATTTATAGTAAGTCATCTATCCAACATTAATATATTTGGTAAGGCACTTGGACTGGCCTCCGTTGCAACAATGACCTTTGGCACTTTTTTTGATCAGGTATTTAGGGATTTACTTATTATAGTAAATCAGGGATTGATAGAGATGGACCCATTCTATTTTTAGAAAGGCAACTTGGTTAGCAGTGAATGTAGTGGGTTAACTCTTGGTTCTGACATAATCAAGAAATAAGTAGTATCTTTGGAGTTATGACATTTTAATTATTAATAAAGTAATACTTTATTAATAATTAATTTAAAGTGCAAATCATTAAATGTTATTTGACTTTATTATTAAAAGGGATTATTTAATGATTACAAAGTCAAATTATAAAGTGCATACGAGGAATAATGTAAAGTGCTAATTTAAAGGGAGATATAAGTGTTTATTAAGATATACTTTATATTATTTTGTTGTGCACCAAATGGTTCAAACTTTGCAACAAAAGCACATATGTTCTTTAAGTTATGCAAGGTGTAAGCTTGAAGCTTCAAGCTCAATTTGTATTTGGTGAGTTATAAAAAGCCTTCACATGAGGGAATTGATTAATTCTATGACTTGTGCATTTTCTTTTGTTTGTGTGGAGAAGAAATTGAAACAAGGGTTTCGTATTTCGAGCTTGAAGAATTGTGAATTCTTCCAAGTTATTTTCAGAATAGTGAATTGGTGAAACACCCAATGAATTGTGCAATTAGAATGACTTCAACCAGGAGTCATCATTGAGCTTTCTTGGATGATATTGGTGTGGAAATACTTCAGATTTTTGTTGTTTATCAGCAGCAGCAAATTATTGATAATAAATACCTAGCATTAGGAGACGTGGCTCATAGTGGCTGAGATTAGCATTCCAATTAGCAGCCATATCTGAACTATACTAGCCGCAGGTTATTTATTATTTCCACAAGGGTTTCAGGAAGTGATGTGAGCAATAAAGGGAATTTGTTTGGCATTTGGGGCTTCTGATATCTTCAGCTGTGTGCATTGGAAGGGATTGTTATTTGTATGGAGACAAGTCTATGAATGTTGAAGAAATAACACAGCCTGTGCTTACCAAGTTTTTATATTATTTGCTTGATAGTTTAAAGTCTCCATAAATTGCAAATTGGCTCATTGTAAATAGTTTGGGAATTGAAGGGATGCATGTCAAGTGTTTGTGAAAATGTCCATTGGCTGTAGATGCACATTTTACATGTAGAAATCATATGTATGCATTCAAAAAGACATAAAGGATTGCATTTGCATTTTAGTTCTTTGCCTAGATATCTTAGTAATCATCTGTAAGCATTTAAACTTCATTTGAAACCATTCTGAGCAACAAAAACAATATGAAAATAAAGAACAAGATAGAGCTTGCATGCAAATTGTGTGACAAAATCTCAAACATCTGAAAAGTAAAGCAATTAGGTGTTTGTCAGTGTTAGAACTTGCAGGGGTTCTTACATGTCCACAAGGAGAAATTTTTCTCCCTGTGAGCATCTTTGTGCACCGCGCACCAGGGTCCGAATCCAAACAGATTCGAATCCGGAGGCAGGGGCAGGGTGCACGACCTAGTAACTAAGTTTGAGAGTATTGTTATAATACTGTTATGCTAATGCTCATGATTTATATTGTCTTTAATCATTTACGTTGTTATACTACAACTATAACTCATTATTTATTTACATATTGTCTTGTTATCAATTATTAACATCTCTCTCTCTCTCTCTCTCTCTCTATATATATATATATATATATATATATATATATATATTCTGCTGTCTCCTATTTTTGGCCCTTTCGGAAACATCCCGGAAATGTGTCCCCTACCGTCCCCATCCTGGAAATGTTGTGGAACATATGTTGACCAAAGGCTTTCTTTATCCTTTGTATGTGTTTCTGGTTGATATTTTGATTTTTTATGTTGCCTTGCTCTTTTAGGCCTATATCTACGGGTCCAATTCCACTTCCTATTTTGATATCATTTCTGAGATTTTTGGCTACCCAGAAGTTTCCTGTTTTTGGGTTCCTGTGTTTCCTTATACTGACCAATAGGAACTCATAGAACACAGTTTTAGGCATTGCTTTATTTAAAATAAATCCATTAAAAAATGTTGCCAAGAGCTTTTCAAATGTTTAAAGGAAACTGAATGGGAATTGATTTGAATGGTTGTTTCCACACTAGATGTTTCCATGCCTTTTTTGTTATTTTGCGGTGGAAGATTCACCTATTCTTAGCATGGATGGTAGATGCCTTGTTATTTTCCTAAGAATAAACAAGAGGATGCCAAATATTGTAGACAACCATCAACTTCATTTTGTTGTTCATCTATCTAATCAAGGAAACTAAATATATGTATCACATTTACAAAATTTTCAGAGATATGAAATGTGCACATTGCTAATGGTTCAAACGTACTATTGTCTCAACAATCCAAATGATGATTTAAAATGCAACTAGCAATTAAGTTGAAAAATCATAGAATGATAAATTACTTGCAAAAGAAATTTCCCCCATGCTGTAAATGGTAAAAACCTGTTTTGAGTGCATGAAATCCAAATTCAGGCATTGGGGTATCCTTTTTTCATAACTACAGTTATAAATACTGTACAATCCAATAGCTCATATAGTGGATACTAAAGTGACTCATAAACTGTTGTATGATGCTTAGTAGAACAGTTATTGAAGTTAGCACATGTATTTGTGAGTTTTTAATTATTGGTTCATATTTCTAACACCTAACCAGGGTTTCTGTGATGATGTTATTAAATAAGGTATAAATATACTGGTTGACTTTGTATGGGAAGTTCCTTCTTTGTTTGGTTTCTAAAATCAGGATTTTAAGAGATTCATGCTTATGGTCCCATTGAATAGGTACGGAATGCTATTTTAATAGAGGCAAATACATCTCTAGAGAGATGAAAATATTTAGGTTTTTCTAGTGAACTTTTTTAGAGAACATGCACACAATATCATTGTTAAAGATGCAGCAGAAAAGTTATGAATTTTATTTTAGTAGCAGCCAATTTAAATTATACACCATACCACTCATCTTTACAATGTTTATATCTGCTTGAATATAATATTTGTGCCAATAGTTTGAAGGCAATTCATTGTTTTGATCTCTTCTTGATAAAATAAAACATTTCCTCCTGCAGTCTAGGTTCTGCAAGAGCTGTCAATCGGCGGTACATTAGCGATTGTGTACCACTAAAAATACGGTTACAGGCTTCTGCAGCATTTGTAAGTGCCAGTGCGCTAGGAATGGCAGCAGGACCTGCTCTTGCTGGACTCCTCCAAATGAACAAAACCTTATTGGGGCTCACTTTTAATCAAAGTACACTACCTGGCTGGGTCATGGCAATTGCATGGTTTGTCTATCTTTTGTGGCTCTGGGTATCATTTAAAGAACCAGCACGTGAGGATGAATGTCAGGCTGATGAGGTTACTAACAACGGTATGTGCTTGTTCAAGCCCATACCATTTATTTCAATGGTTGTACCCTTATTAAGATATAAAGGTTTTGGATATGCATTTTTTTTAATTTTTCCTTTCCTATTCCCTTCTTATCTCAGGGAAGGCAGATTGGGGTTTAAATGAGCATGGTTTCAATTTTAAACACAATTGTATTCAATATTTGTATTCGTATTCTATTTTTAGTGTTTATCTTATCTATTTTTAATTTTTTTTCAACTGATCTATCGAATAATAACTTTTCTGGAAAAGAACATTTTACAAATAGATATTATGATCATGGTGGAAAATTCTGTTACGTGAATGTATATGACCAGAAGAATTTTATTCAATGGCATTGACATGATGTGGAAAAACTGAAACTGTAATGGGATTCAATTTCTTGGGTTCAAAATGGGAAAAACTTGAAGAATGGAAAATTTATATATTCATATAGAAAATATTGACTTTGTCATTTCATGTCAAACTAAGTGTGTGGAGATTGAAAGTGAAGATGGTACATTAAAATAATTTCCAGTTCTAAAAAGGGAGTATGGTTTTTACAAAAAAAATTCAGTACTATTTAAGAGGTTTATCAAGAGAAAATAAAAGGCTAGTCCTAAACTAGTAAGTGGTGCAATTATGGAGCACAGTCTTTGGTGGCAGCCTCATGCTTTTCACCTAAACTAACATTTGGGTGTACACTAAAAGAAGAATCCACTCCAGAGTACAATCAAAAGAAAAATCTTCATTAGTGTTTAAAATCTTAAATAAGTGAAAAACATAATTTTAAATGCTGAAGCCTTTACCCTAAACTAAATCTTTCAGCCTTCAAATGTTTTAATTTGTCTGCACTTAAAAGTAAAAATGAGCTTGAAAAATGATATGTTTACATAAAACATTTCATAATACTTTTTAAAGAACTTGGAAAAACTTGGGAAACAGCACAACAAATGTGATTGGTCACAATTTCTTGGATTAGTTGTTTGATTTTGGAGTGTAATGCTACCATACAGTATACCAGATGTGAGCATGTTTTTATCCTGATAAACCCTTTTTCACATGTCTAGAACTAGGTGGTGCCACTTTTTACAGGGCCAACATATGGTTCTGACTTCTGAGATTTATATGTGAAAGCACATGCTAATACCCACTCATTTCTTGCTTGATCAAAACTTAATATGACACACTTGATCCCAAATATAATACATCCTTGGAAACATATAGACAAGGCACAAAATGTTACCCATCATTCACTCATTTTAAAAATATAATGTGTACAATTTGGTAAAACAGGCTCAAGGACAAGTACTATGAAAAAGATGATATTCATCGCAATTGAATCTCATATACCATGATCAAGCACAGGAATAATCAACTACAGAAATCTCGTAGAATCAGTAGCACAATATACAAACCACCATAACTAAATCAACACAAAAATCTGGTATTCTGATAATGTTAATTTAGTATACAAAACTGCATCAAGGTAAATAAATTAATGCAAGCAAAAGATTCGTGAATAAGTTTTGACAATCTGTGCTCAAGCATATCTGTCAAATGAGATATTGTAAACATAGATACGATGAGTATTTCTGAGTGTAAAATAATCAGGGCTTACAGAACTGGTTTCCATCAGGCTTAGTCAGTGACCTTGAAAACATTTCTGGTAGATTTTTCTTGAAACACTTGTACATTTTCAAGGAATCTTGTTGTGCTTTATAGCTTGATCTCTGGGTCTTGGATTTCTAATTCACACAGTGTGTACACTGTGCTTGATCACTATAGGCACATAAATCTGTTAAGATTCATAGAGGATTTTTGTGGCAGATCTCACAGATGTTAGCAATGGACAGCTTTTGGGTTTTTTGGGTGTGAATGCATGGAAATAAATGGTAATGGGATTTCAATCAAAGGTGATTCGGTGTTGATGGGATTCAAGTTTAAGCAGGCATAATGGACAGTAGGACTGAGGTGTAAGATGGATAAATCACCTCCATAACTACAATTTGGAACCCATTCAGCCTAAAACACCTTGCTATCAAATGATTCGTGACTTGTAGGGAGATCTTTTCTTAACAAATTGAGGTAATGCTGCCAGGTCGTCTTTGTGGTAGATGGAGAAATGAAAAGAGAAGCAAAGTCTGTGTGAAAGAAATATGTGACAGAAGATGAGGAAATGTAAAAAGTCTTTTTACATACAATGGGGTGGAGATACACAAATGTGTAAAAACATAATGATACGCACTGAAGCAAACCATAACATCTGCTTCTATCATTGGCTGATCGTTAACTCACTCTCTCTCTCCTCCTAACTTGTCTTTTCAAAGCTTTTTCTGATCTGTGATTAAGGTACATTCTATGGAGCAGCATTACTAGTAAAATTAACTTCCAACATCCACGGGAACATGTGGATGAAGAACATTTGGGATATGCTCCTGGTCTAGATCTACTGCCAGTTCTTTGAGTCAAACTGATTAAAACACTAAGCTTACATTTTTTTATTTCTTTTTTCCTGATTACAAAGCATTTTTTTCCTATTTAAATGTACCTTGTTACTATTAAATTGATTACAAACTGCTGTTTATATACGCACAAAAAATAATCCCTCTGATTGTTAAAGAGTAGACATGGAAGGATAATCAGATGATGCATCATTGATAATATTCTAATCAGTTGAGTTAAACATTGGCATTTTCAAATACAATGTCCGTTAATTATATTTCTCAACTTTTCTAATTGGTAGACATGTTTAACCCCCTAGTATGTGCTGATGTTTTCTTTGATTTTGCATTCTATTAGGTACTTTGCATTTTTGCCTACATAGCACAGATTATTATTCCGTTGTGGAGCATAATTATTTAATCTGTAAAATTAATGCTCCAATTTGCTTCTTACTAATAGATTTTCTATTATTTGCACAGGACCAACACAAGAGTCTACAATAGAAGATGGCTTGACACAGCCTCTTTTATTGACTTCACAGCCTACAGAGAAAGCACTGGATGAGGAAGGTGACCAGGAAATTGATGGTAGTGAAGAATCTGCTGATGACTCGCGAAAACCTGCAAGTTCATTTGTTGAGGCATACAAATTACTAACAAAACCTGTGAAGGTTAGATGCTTTTACTTTTGCATGGTTGGCATTGCAAGTTTTTTGGCATTCTGTACTAATTTTGTAAAAATGGAAAATGCATGTTTTATGGCTCTGTTATAATTTATTGAACTACCCTGAAATTATTGAACCTTAATTGCTAATTAATAGAAGTTAGAACTAACCTCTGAAAATTACCCACTTCCAATATTTTGCAATTATAAATTTCTTATTTATCTCCTTTATCAACACTTAAATCTGACTTGTTGATTGCAACAGTACAATGGTATAGTTAATGCAATTGTATCTTATTTTAAGAAAGTAAGCATTTCTGTTTTGTTGGTCAGCAGAAAACATGAACACGTTTGAATGAATTTTAGCAGGTTCCTTGCATGAAAAATTAGGCAGTATGAGCGCTGAAGACAGGTATAGACTAAAAGGCAAGGCTATGCAATATTATGAACTTGGTTTGAAGCTTTCAGTGGTTTAAGGCTGAATCCCATTATTCGCAGGATTCTGACCATGTTATCAGAAGATACCTGACTATAACTTTCCTCCTTTCATTCATTTGAGGTTGTGAGACTGAGATAAGCCTATGGGATTTTAGAATCTGCTTCCTTATGGTCTTTTGGCATTTGCCAATAGATAGGCAAATAGAAACTTGCATGTGCATGCTCTTTTATTTAATCCCTCTTTATGTTTATATATAGGTTTTCCAATCTTTGACCACAAATACAAGTTGCTTCTTCTGTTTATGCTAGTTTGTGTAGCTTCAAATGAGCTGTTTCTCTTCAGAGGGGCAAATATCTCTGCTCCTAGAATTTAGTGGGAGAAAGAACATCTTCAATTTCAAAATTTGAAGGCTTTATTATGCAATTAAGTGACTACCCAGATACCAAATCTATGTTCCTGTTGTTACCAGAAATGAGAAACAAAAATTGCAATGACAATAGCGACATGACAAGAAATGACATTTTTTAGAGGTTGCATACAAGAAATGTTTGTGTGTGTGTGTGTATATATATATATATATATATATCAGTGTTACAAGACCCGGACTTGGCTTAGACTCGGCAAGCTGATTTTTGACTGGGACTCAAACTTGGCAAAAACTCAGCAAGGACTTGACAAATTGAAAAACCCAAGAAATTCAAATATTTTTAAGAAAAGACATATTTTAGAGGTTGCGTACAAGAAACGTTTATGTATATATATATCACTGTTACAAGACCTGGACTTGGATCAGACTCGGCAAGCTGATTTTTGACTGGGGCTCAAACTTGGCAAAAACTCAGCAAGGACTTGACAAATTGAAAAACCCAAGAAATTCAAATATTTTTAAGGATTTAAAACTTTTTCCATGCATTATGTAATAAATTAACCTTAAATACACAATAATATTAACAAATAGAAGTTACTTTGAAGTTTGAACACATACACAAGTTTACATTGATCACATCAGTATAAATGCAAATTTTAGGCTTTAGCTGAAGGAAATAAGTTAAAACACATTATAAATATAAAGTGTCAAATGTCTACAATATTCATGGAATATGAAATCCATGAAATCGAAAGTTCAAAACATATATCAAAATAAAAGCTAGAGCCTAGAAGACTAAGGCTCAGAGTAGTCTAAATCAATGACCAGTCGATCCCGCAACCTTCCTATGTGTATGCCTAAGATAGGACCTAGATGATTTTGCAACCATGATATTTTCCTGTGTCAGTCTCAGCCTCAGTGACATCCACATCCTCATCCACATCAGCCTTAGGGTCCTCCAATGGGTTTCCTTATGCTCTAGCCTCTTCCTAAACCCTAAACCCTAAACCCTAAAACCCTAAAACCCTATTCCATCTAATCAATCCATTCCAAGTCTTCATCTCAACCTCAGTCTTCCAGTCTGCATGTGGATCAACCTTAGTGTTCCGCTCCACCTTGTTGTGAGGTTTTACAACATCGCCCCAATTCTTGGGAACCCCCATTTTAAGCTTTGAGTCTTTTTGTCTTGCCTCCCGACTTGGTTGTGAATGCGTGGATCCCAGTGGCATGGATAGTTTGATTTGCAATGTGGCTATGATTTCAAAATTTTGATGATGATGTGAGCATGGTTTGGTATTTTTTAATGATGATGGGTTTCAATTGCAAGTGATGATATAATGTGGATTCAATTTCTTGCCTTGCTATTGAAGTTCGAATTTGATTTTATGTTTGCCTTGCTATTTGAAAACAATTTAAATCTGGGATTCACTTTTTCAAAATCTAAATGCTATGATTTTTATTTTTTTTTCGAATTGTTCAAGACATTTGTGGAAAGGAATTCTTTTGGAATTTTCGATTTTCAGTTGCCAATTGGAATTAATTATTTCGAAAATCTGAATGATCAAACCCTCATGCATCTAATTTTAAATATTCATTGGGTAATTCAATTACATTGAAATCAATTTGCAAAATGGTGATTGGGGCATGAAGTTTCGATATTATTTCTTGTGCCAATTAAACAAATTGTTAAATCTGAGATTTTATAATCATTTTCGAAATTCTCATGTCTTGGATTTCAAATTCTTTTTGGGCAATGCAAGCACAGTAAATTTTAAAGAAATTTGCAAATGGTGGGAAGAAATTTTCGATTTTCTAATGGCTATCTTGGATCAACAAATTGAAATCTGGAAATGCATAACAATTTTCGATTTTCTAAGTCCATTTTGGCATTTTCGAATTTCCATGGGAGACATTTCAATTAAATTTTGGGGATTGTGCATTTTAGAAATCGAAATTTAATGTTTATTTGCAAATAGCCCTGCCCTATTGCAATTTTTGAATTTAATTTGGGAAGTTTTTTTCTAAATTTTCGAAATTGTTTGGCTTTTAGCCAAAGTCGGCCCCCTAAATGAGCATTAATTTATTGTTTTTTTTGAAATATAGGTCTGGGTTGGCCATGCAATTAAGGCAGCGTGTGGGGTATTTAAGAGGGCCTCCACCCTTCATTTTAACACAACCAAAAATTGACTTTGTGCTCGTGCTCTGCTCTTCATTAGCGAAAATCAGAGACAATATACAGCAAATTTCATCATTTTCGGCAATCAAATTCCATCATCTTTGGCAGCAACTTGGGTCTAAGGGGGGCAGTGATTTGGTTTTGACAGTCTGGACCTGAGTATGGAAGGCGGTTTGGTGGGCAATCAAGAGCCCTAAATCAGTATTTTGAAGGAAAAGGGAGGCAGTGACTGGTTATAGACCAAGAAGGGCTTCATTCCACATGCCCTAGGCTCATAAATTCGGATTTTTGAGAGCAAAATAATACCATTTTTTATCAGATCCGAAAATCACAAGAGAATACAAAGCTTTTTGAGATATAATCAAGCCTTATTCTTGCCATATCTTTTCCAGATTTGAAGTATGCAAGGGAGGATGGAAGGTCTAGTTCAGATTTAAAGCTTCATTCTCAGATTTTACAAGGTGTTAGAAAGGAAGATCTAAGTTGCAATATACATTTCCTGAATTTCATTATGACCAGAATTCTGATTTGAGAAGATAAGGTTCAGATTTTGGAGGATTTTGTTAATTGGCAAGGTGGAAAGTTCAAATTTTAGAGGGCATTACACTCAGAATTTTGTTTGACAAGGCAATTTTGGGCATCAAGATTCAGATTTTCATAGTAGGGGTGCAAAATCCGGAAGGTCAAGAGGAAGGGTTATCAAGTCAAGGATAACCGGTGAGTGGCTTCTCTTACCCTTTTCTTCTTAGTTGTTCATTTCATTGGTATTATTGTTAAGTGTTGAAGACTAGTTTCAAGAGTAGAGTTAGGATTTTGGTTAGTAGGTTGATTACTAGATTGTCTTGATTAGCTTTTTTCTCTCAAGTTCTTGCTTGCATTCCATCATTTCATTTCATCATCATAGGAGGAAGATTGGAGTGATAAGTGTAGTCCATCTCATAGGAAACGGCGGGGAGTGATAAGTGGTAGTCCCACCCCTAGGGAGAAGATTGGAGTGATAAGTGTAGTCCATCTTAAGGCAAAGACGGGGAGTGATAAGTGTAGTCTTCATCATTTCATCATCATAGGAGGAAGATTGGAGTGATAAGTGTAGTCCATCTCTTAAGGTAATGGTAGGGAGTGATAAGTGTAGTATTCCATCCCATTAAGAGGAAGTTTGGAGTGATAAGTGTAGTTTCACCATCATTGTAGAAAAGGCGGGAGTGATAAGTGTTTAGGATGGGTGATGCCAATGCAAGAAAGCAACCCAAAGAAACTAATGCTAAAATAGGAGACAAAGAAGTCATGATACCCAATTCCAACTTCTGCTCAAAATTGAAACACGTTGGAGACACCGACATTGGTACCCTTGACTTGATTCAATTAAGAGAGAGGTTGAGAGACAGCTAGTCCCCTATGGTGAGGATCAATTAGTATAGAATTGTGCAAAGAAAGGTTCAGTCTACCCCAGCAGCGGATATGATACGACAGAATTGGTTACACTAGGTCATCAAGGCTCACAAAGTCAGATTGCAAATCAGAGTGCAGCGCCTTCATCGTGCTTCTCAGTCAGATTCCGGGCTCTACTAAAGGTACACAGTTTGATCCTTGGATGTTTTATTTTATTGAAGGCATTGGAAATGGTAAAAGAAAGATTGATTGGATTAGGATCATTAGCATGAATTTAGAGTTGCAACTTAGATAGTACAAAATTAGAAGCAAGTCTACATGGGGTCCTACTTCAATTCGAATGCAAGACTACTAGTGATGCTTTGCCAGTCGAACCAAATCCAATTGGGGAGATGCACTGCACCACTATGGTTGAGGCAAGAGCTTACGCCAAAGGGCAAGGTTGTGGTAGTTCGAATAGTTGAAGGTAGTCAAGGGTTAATCAAGGAGGAAAGCATTGATGAAAGCAGTTGATTAACTTAGTGATGGGTGGATTGTGGAACAATCAAGGAGATATGGTGAGGGCAAGTGCCCCAAAACCCAAGATTATTGAAACAAAGATACATGCATGCAAATCAAATCCAAATAGGAAGGTTAAAAATGGCAAAATATTGAAATAAAGAGGAAAGTGATTGAAAGGTTGAGAAGGTCAAGTTTGATTTCAAGGCGGTGGCCAAGAGCAAGGCTCTTAAATTGCAAAAGGGTTCACATCTAGGCAAGCCACCAAGGTCAAGGCAAGATTACCCCAAGTGCATGGAGACCTCACCTTTTCGAGGTCAGGACATCAAATACAAGCAAGTTCAAGTGGTGATGAGAAAGTTTCTAAGGACAAGCTCAAGCATCCAAGGCTTCACCTCATCTCAAGGATTAAATGAATTTAAAAGATAAAGGTTGATGAGGTGGCAAGTTCATGTGCATGCAATCAAATCATGCCAAGTGTCCTATGTTCTCATTGGTTGACAAATTATTGTAATTTTCTCATTGGCCCACAAAGTTGGTGCCCTCATGTAATTGGTTGAAAGATGGTAACCCTAATTAGGGTTTGTAAGGTTTAATCTTGGCCCTTGATTTTGCCTCTTAATCTTGGCCATTCATTGTAATTTTGAGCTTCTATATAAGGCCATTTGATCTCATTTGTAAAGGGTTGAAGAAAATTGTTGCTAATATAATACCAAAATTGCTTCTCTTGTCATTGTTGTGTCTTGCATGGTGATTAAGAACACTTGGTGTTATTGCATGGTTTCTACTTCCAATTGTTAGAGATAGATATCATTTCATTGAGTTGTTAAAGTAATTTCATTTTTAAGCAAGTGCTAAAGTAAGAGTAGTGATAGATGGCTAGTTGTATGGTGACATTGGTAGGTGTTTGATAGGGATCTTATACTAGGCCACTAGCATCTTGGCGGCTTGTTAAGGAGCTTTGTGTGGTAATCTAGTCTTCTCCCCTTAGAATCATTGCACCAATGGAGGTAGCGCCGCTGGCAAGCTTTCATTTGGTTTGATCCCTGTCCATTTGCCAATCTTTCCATTCAGTAGGAGTAGAAGTAAAGTAACCAAGTAGTTTAGTAGTTAAAGTTTGAAGAGCAAAGTTGGAAGTGATATAAATTGGGAAATCAATTGAGTATACATTGCAAAGCTAAATCTCATCATAGCAAGAATTTGACATCCTTGAATGAACAACGTAAGCCTGCCGAAGTGATTACCAGCAGATCACATTTTATAACTGAGTTAGTATCCACAGGTGTAAGGAACCTTGGAGTATCCTTGTATACTTTTCAAGAGAGGGTTGAGTGTTGGGTACACCGTATCAAGTATTCAATTGCTATATGTTATGTAGTGGTACAAAACTCACATCAACACACCTGTCGATCAACTTCCTCTAAAGTAATATGACACGTGTTAGTGCCCAAGATCTATCTGTGACAGAGGCAAAGGTTGTAATGAACAAACACAAGATCATTCAACCTTTTCATTGTCAACTTGAAGTATGTTTTGAGCGTATATGCTCGAGCATGCTCTAGTTGCGCTCGCATCCTGAAGCTCTACATTGGCTCAAGATACAAATTGTAATCCTCTATAGATTTGGCACATTAGCACCAAACATCTCCCACCATGCATCTGAAACAAGAATAATTAAAAATCAATATTATTCTATAACTTTGACTTTATCAACATAAAATGGTAATAGAATCATAGATAGAAAAGTTTAACATTAAAATTTTAAATTATGCCTTGAATAGATTTTTATTTGGCGTCATTTGTATCCGGTTTTTCTTGCATATGTCTTGTGACAAGTCTCCTTATGAATTCCTAAACATTTCTATCTCACGGACTATGCATGCTCCAATTGATGAATCATAAGACATTCGTGCCAAATTAAGGTAGTTGGTAGTTGTATGTATAGGCTTGTGAAGTAGATTGTACCATCATCAATCAATGACCTCCCATAGGTGACCGTATCTAGCCTACTTGCTTGAATAAATAGATCTAATGGCCTCCTTCACCCTATCCATGCACTCATAAATGTATCTCATTGCAGGCTTCTCTCTATTAGCAATTCATAGGAGAAAAATAAGATGCTCTATGAAGTGCAACCATTGTTAAAGTTGAAACATTAAGCTTTAAGTTTTACTTCTAAAAAAGAAAATGAACATAAACAAGTGTGAACAAAAATGAGAAAATGAAATGGAAATCAGAACAAAAAGGAAAATTACCTGCACAATCTCCTTGGCTGGTTGCCAAAAGCCATTTTCATCGAAAACTCAATCAACCGCCTCAATCCTTGCATATGATGATGTGGTCCACTCCTCACAAACATGTGTTTCAAACCAATATTGGATTGAAGAAAAGATTGCAACGTGACAAAATTGGTTGCAAATTGGGTGATCCTTAAATGAGCCAACTCTTTCTTATTTGTGAAATTCCTTGTAAGGTTGAGGACCCAATTATGATTATATATGAATTTACAAATACTCCTTGTGTGCTCTACACATGTTTTTATCCAGGGAAGTTTGCTAAGATCCTCCAGTATGAGTTCAAGGCAATGAGTAGCACAAGGGATCCAAAACAAGGTGGGATGCCTCTCCATAAGAAGTCTATCTGTAGCAACATAATTTTTTGCATTATCTATGACTACTTGTACCACATTCTCCTCACCCATCTCCTTCAACGCTCAACATTTTTTGTTTTTCTTGAAGCATCAACTAATTTCAAAAACATTGTGCCACTTGCGAAAGAAAAAAGCAATCTAGTAAAATAAAAATTTAAAAACTTAATCACTAAATTAATTTTGAATATAGTTTACAAAGTAGTAAGTACAAGTTTTACAATTACCTAATGAGGAGACAAGAAAATTCAGTAGTGTTCTTTTGTTGTTCCAACCATTAGTTATGATGGTGCAACCCTTCCTCCTCCATACCTCACGATGCTCAGCAATTGTGGCATTGACATCAACCACCTTTCAAGTCAAAATAGGACCTTTTAGCTCCTCATCATTAGGGGCTTTGAATCCCACATCACAAATAGTAACATCTATAATTTGCCAATAAGGAGACATAGAATAAATTACTGACTGCAAAAGACTAAATACTTACCAATAGTAACTCTTTGCAAAAGACAAAATACAGACCAGAATGATGAAAGATGAAAAATCTCACACTTTTGTCTCACTCAAAAATAATCGAGAGCTGCACCCGATATCAAAGAGCCATAAATGAATGTGAACGGTCAGCCGTTACCAAATAGCATTTACAGCCACCATAAAGAGAACTGACACCATAAAGGAATATGAGAGCATCATAACTGATGCAGTCATTGCCAATAGCCATACAAATAGCAACCGCTGCCATGTCAGCACCCACATGGCAATAGGAAAGAGGAATACGAACACAATAGATGATGAAAGAACCGCGATGCCCAATAAGCATGATGCCTCATGCGCACGATGCCAAAAATGAATACTTGAGTGATGGGATAAGTGTCATGTCCCCATTTTGGCTGACATCGTTTGGCATGACGGATTTGCCTATCATCGACTCTCGTAGGCAAATGGTTTGGAGAGAGGGTCATTATGTTGATCATTTGATTGCATATTGCTGACAGAGCCTACATTCGGTAGAGCCTACATCCAGTTTGAGCCTACATCCAGTTGTAGTAGAGCCTACGTTCAGTCTTGAGCCTACGCTCAATCGTAGTTGGGCCTACATTCAGTTATGAGACATTTGGGCCTACATTGTTATAATTTTGAGTTGAGAAATTTACTTTATTATTATAATGTTATTTTATTATAAAGTACATTATAATTGGATGTTTCTAGAAGTTCTAGCAACTTCTCAAGGAAAAGAATAAATAGAGGGCTTGGGCTATCATTTCTACATGCTTGGATTTGGGATTTCTTCTACTTCTTCATTGTGAAGCAATTTGTAGCCTTGTGGTCTGCAAATACTATTCGATCTTTGAGAACGAATCACTCCCCTAGATTGGCATAATTGAGGTAGTGAAATATCTACTGAAGGGTTGCAAATTTGGAGTTGGTACTCAGCCATCTCATTGGTACTTCATTGAGAATTTGATGTAAGGGTTTGTTTGTGATTGAAACAGCATTTCAAGAGGCATTTTTAGTAGGGCCGAAATTATAGGCGGCCGTTTTTAGCAGATCCGAAAAAGCGGATCCGAAAAAGCAATTTGAAAAAGCAGATCCGAAAAAGCTGTCCGAAAAAGCAAATCCGAAAAAGCAGTCCAAAAAAGCAGATCCGAAAAAGCAGTCCGAAAAATTATTGCAGCCATCTACAATCAGGTTCCTCATTTCTCATTTGGCATTTGGCATATTTTCTGAGAAATGTATGTTTTCAGCTGAGTACAAAATATAGCTTCAGCACTTTACTATTTTACATTGTACTTGTCTTTGTTTGCCATTTGGCATTATTGGTAACAAAGGAAGGCTAGGATTTTGCAAGTGAAAGGGCATTGTAATTTTCAGTCTATCTATATTGCAAACCTAGGGTTTGATGATCATATCATTGACTGAAAAATGTATGGCATTGTTGCAAATTGTTGATATATTAATGGCATATGGTTTTGAGCAATTTCCTACATCATTGATAGTGTTTTAGATGGTATTTGGTTGCTATCTATTATTCTGAAATTTTGGGACAGCGAACTCATATATTGCAAAATAATTTCCTATATTCAGTATTTTTCTTTCAGCAGTGTATTCAGTGCATGCCAACTGTTTGACGAATTTTCTCAGTTCAGTATTAGTGGTTTTTAGTGGCCTTTATAGTAAGGGTCATTACAATAAGCTAGGATAGACTAGCTAGTCTATGTTCTGAACCTTGTCTAAGGACTCAAGTGTACTCTGACACCTATGGTTGATCTATAGGATACCTGATACATTCAAGTACCCCCTGATCTGCCTAACTAACCCACCAAGTTACACAAGTTCAACTATCACCATTACAAACTTTGCTTTTAGGCACTAACCCTTACATTGGCTCAATAAGGGTCTTTTTGCTTCCAGACCTACTCCACGTCCTAACAGTGAGTTCTAATGAGTTCCAAGGACTTTTTATGGCTATGGTCACCTTTTCAAAGCATTGATAAGATTTGGGGATCACCCGATTTGGTAGTTCCTTTGTAATCTAGGGCTACAAGGAAGTGCCAATTAGGCCTCCTTTTGGATTTGTAGGGCTTTTTACTCCTTCCCTGTGCAAAATCAAAATTCCTGGCCTTAAGGAATTCTCATACATATGCCTCAATCTCAAGGATTTTTGAGGTCTTAAGTGCCCATGTGACCGTACAGGTTATATGGCAAAAATGAGGGTTTCAAGGGTTTTAAAATCTCCTCTCTGTCTAGGTCTTCAATAGCCTGCTTCCTTGACTTTCCTAACCTCCTCCTTATCACCAGACAACCTTCATAAATGTAATGTGACTCCCTCAAAAGGGTAAGTGTTGAAACTCCACCCACTGTCCTGTAGAGTCCTCCTAGTGCTGACTGTCCCTAGTCGAACTGAGCATAGTTCGCCTAGGGCTTCCACAAACTCATGTTTGTTTGCTTGCTCCAGGGCCCTGCATCATAGTACATATCCATTAGGGTCTGTACTTTGAGAATCCACGATTCCATAGGTTTTCCACGGTGGATACCAAAGATACAGCCCTAACACCCCATGTTCCTCAAGACTGAACAGAGAACAGTATAGAACAACAGTAACAAGAAAAAGACAACAACAATACTCTAACAAATGAAACCACTACACACAATGAAGTGTTAAACACACAAAATGAATCACACAATAAGATTCCACACAAAGCTTTTTGTATTTACAGGTATTCAGTCATCCAACAGTGACTGTTACACACAATTCTTCACCAGTCTGCCTCTCCGTACTGTAGCTTCACAATTCTGACAACCAACCCGTACATTAGGGTTAGAAAAGTCTTAAATATGCCTGTCTTGGAGTGAGTGTTTGGTGTTTAGGGCATCTTTAGCCTCTTGGCATAGGTAGACATTACAAAGTAACAAAGTTGCTAGCAACTTTTGAGCAATTTTTAGTTGCTTGAGCAACTTTTGCTCACTCATTACAATAGACCATTACAAGGCCTTCTAAAGCACTCATGTGCATCAAACAACCACCAAACCCTAACTCCTATACCATTACTCAAATAGAACCCAAAAACCTCAAGTTGACAACTTTGCTTGAGTCAATGGGCATTGCAAACTATAAAGACCAGCAGACCTCTAGGACTAACACAAAGCCTAGACACAACAAAAATTGAGTCAAACTCCTTGGTGACCCTTATTCCATTTACATAGCATTAACACACCAAAAACAAGAAGGTGAGGGCCCTCATAGAGGTGCTCCTGCACCATTGAGAATACCACGTATGCTTCAGTAGTGGTAGAGTCATATCATATATGCAGAAACAGGGAACTGTCACATACTGTAAAATACCAGAGAACCCATGAAACACGAATAGGACTTGCATCAGATATATAATTAGGAAGAAGTGAATGAAGATCTATATCGCTGCTACAAAATTCAACATCTTCCTTCGAAATTCACCTTGTAAAACAAAGGAGAAAAAAGCATTAAACTTCGCAAAATTGATTAGTATAACAAAATGAAGAAATCTGAAAGCCTTCATGATAATTGCATCAATATCAAAATGAAATGGATTTTCCTTATCTCAAAATTAAACTTCTCTTCCAATCTTGATGATCTTATTATTACAATCTGAAATGAATTCCTTCAAAATCTGGGCTTTTAATGAGTTTTGGGCTGCAATAACATGCCCAGATTTCATTTTAGCCCTCTCCCCTTCATCTCTGATTTCAGAGAAAAATCAGCTTCGAGCATCCAAAATTGCTGCCTCTACAAAAGAGCGTATCCCTTACATTGATGACCTGTTGTTTGGAATAGTTTGCCACTTTTATGAAACAATTTGCAGCTGTATAGGGATGAACTCTCTTCTACCTTTCAATAACCTTCCTCTCTCGAACATTTTCGCTGCTTGTAAGGGTAATTTGCTGTTGGAGCAGAGATAAAACTGCCTTGATTTGGTGTAAGAATGATTTGAATGTCACCTCGCTTTATAGGGTATGTGTAACTTGAAAAGGAACCACTTTCTAGATAGGCCGACCAGGCTATTATAGACCAATGAAAATTGTTTTTATTTATTTCATTTAAGCCTCTTAGGCCGACCTCGCCAAGGAAGGATAGTAACTTTTTTAAAATATATAATCTTCTCTCCTAAAATCACTGTTCATTAGGATTTGATTGAGTCTCCAAATAGGGTGGAATTGTACTATGTTAGAGGATTTTCTCCTTGGGGGATGGGGGATTCTGCCATCCCTCAAGGAATTTCTTCACTTTCAACTTGACTCCTTCAAATCACTCCTTCCAATCTCATCGCCACCATTTTCCCATTTCAGATTTTACTATTACTTAGGAGGCCCAAAACTTGTTTCATGATCATCCTAATAAGGGGGTGGAAATTTCATGTGTTTGAGGATTTTATCCTTGGGGATGGCGGAATTCCGCCATCCCCGAGGAATCTTTTCTTATCAAACCTTTAACTTTGATTCTCAAATGCCTATCATTCCCTCTTTCATGATATCATGTAAATGTTTTGAAAGCAAATTTTAGACTTAACATCTTGTGGCAGAAATTGGAAGGATCCTAGGATTCTCCTCCTTGCATTGCTTTGGTTAAATCGGTTTCAATCATCTATATTTTTTGGACTGCATTGCTATCATCATGCTCCTCTAGGTCTGATTTTGCAAGGTGGAAATAGATGACCTTGGAGGATTTTGTTTACTAGCTGGGCGGAAATCTCAAGTCTTAGATGATTTTTTGGGGTGGAATTCATGACCATTCGAGGATTTCCAATCAACACTTCAGTCCTCTTGCATCTCAGATTGGCATGATATCTTAATCGAATTCAGCTATGACTCAACTTGGAAAGCTAAGTTGGTGCTTGACCAACATTATGATAAGGCAGAATCCTTAGTGTGGAGAGGATTTTATCCTCGGGGATGACAAAATTTTGCCATCCCTGAGGAATTGCTTCATTTTCATACTTTGATTCCAAACTTGCCTCCTCATTTCTCCATTTCACCTCAGACTTCAACCACTCTGTCATTAGTGAATATGCCATGCATTAGGGCTGAATATCGACGGTTTAACTTTGGATTTTCACCTCCGTTTGCATTAAGTTATCCCAGCCCCCGTTGATCTGATTATGTTTGGCAGATTTCTCAGGTTGACCAGGATAATGAATCCTAAGAGGTCAGCGGATTCTGCTGTCCCTCTAGGAATCTCATTTTATTTTCATTGTTAAACTTGTCATACAACTTCTTATCTCCCCTTTGGTTGATTTTTTCTCGACTTGGACCGAGTCTGATTTGCATATACTCATGCTCTAAGAGGGCAGAAATTTTACTAGTTAGAGGTGGGAATCTTTGGTAGGGGCAGATTCCGCCCCTACTTGAGGATTTTAACACTTTCGCCAACAAACTCTACCATATTCCTTCGTCATCTATCTATCACTTGCAATGTTGGTCTCAAAATTCCTTTTCATCCCCACTGCCCTTTACCATGCTTTTGAGTTTTTCTTTGAGTTGCCTCCACCAAGATGGTGGAATTCCGCTTATCATGAGGATTATAATCCTGGGAGGTGGCGGAATTCCGCCACTTCCAAGGATTCCCTCTTGTATCATTAGTTTCAAGACTTTTTTCAGCTTAGGGGCGGGTGGATTTACATAAATATAACATTTAAGTACGCCACTTATACTTTAAGTTATATTTATGTAAATATTGTAAGGATGTTTGAGATAGGTTTCAGATTCATAGGAGTTATAGTAAAGATTTTAGATTTTGGGGGTTTTCCAAAAATTCCAAACTTAGCCAAATTTCAGGATTCAGTACGCCTTTAGTAGGGTTACCTCCCACAACTTAGGCTAGCTTTCTAAGGTCAAATTAAAGTTGCAACAAGGATTTTCAAAAGGTTCTAGCTTGTTTGATAAAAAATCCTTTGATTTAAATTCCACCTCCCTGGCTAGCTTAGCCCAGCTCTCACTCACATCCCAAACCGACTTGACTTCCTAGCAGGCCAAAATTGTACGAACTCACCTTTTCAACTCAGAGACTTGAAAATGCTACCATCTAAGACCACCTAAGACAACTACTCCTCCTGCTAAAGCAAAAAGAGGGGGTCCCCATTTGCAATGGGGTGATGGTGTGAAAACCTCACAACAGTTACCTCTTTATGAATGTAGGAAAAACTTTCACAAACTGTTTTGCGAGGCACCTAGCCCCATACTTTATCTCTTTTGACTTCCAATTATTAATAATGCCAGTTTCACACCATTAATAATAATTTGTTGTGTCATCGCTAGTGAAGATTTTCTTCCAACTCTGTGTAAAGCAATCTTAATACTAGTGAGTACAGCAATTCCTTTGGTGTGATTATTGTTATGAACACCGAAGTCTCTAATTTTTTTAATTTAAAAAAAAAAATACTGGTTATCATATTATTACATATTTGTTCTGCACATACTGTATTTAAAGAATTGATCATAAACGAAATTGAGCATGTTTGAATTGAGTTTCTATAGGTAAATTCAACCTTAAATTAATACATGATAGAGTAGATGCTTTTGACAATTTTGGATCAAATAAAAGTGAAGTAATTTTCTTTTCGAATACCTATAGTTTTCATGCAGTTCTGATGTTCAAAATGGATGTAGTATTGGGGAAATGAAAATATCTTAATGTATTCTTTATCTGCTTGTGCAGGTACAGCTTTTGATTTATTTTATGCTAAAATATGCAATGGAGATACTTCTTTCTGAATCAAGTGTTGTTACTGCATACTACTTTAATTGGGGTACCAGCTCTGTTGCAATTTTTCTTGCCCTGCTGGGATTAACGGTTCTACCAGTGAATGTTGTTGTTGGCAACTATATCAGCAACATGTTTGAGGACAGGTTTGTATCTTCATGTTAATATAGTTTTCAAAGGTTCATTGATTGTGAATTAAGGAACTTCACAATTGTCAAGTCTTACAAAAGAATGACAATTGTTTTTTCATTAACTTGTCAATATTTAATGTTTAAGTTATTGATAGCCCTAAAGGAAAATACTTCATCTCAACTGAATTGTTGCATGTTGAAACATTAAAAACCCAACAAAGATAGTCCAGTGAATGTTGTTGTTGGCAACTATATCAGCAACATGTTTGAGGACAGGTTTGTATCTCCCTTTATGTTAATATAATTTTTAAAGGTTCATTGATTGTGAAGTTAAGGAACTTCACAATTGTCAAGTCTTACAAAAGAATGACAATTATTTTTTCATTAACTTGTCAATATTTGATGTTTTAGTTATTGATAGCCCTAAAGGAAAATATTTCATGTCAACTGAATCTATGGATGTTGAAACGTTAAAAACCTAACAAAGATAGTCCAAAATTCTAATATGGATTGTGTTGATGCGTGTTTTGTGACACTCGCCAACATAGAACAAAATACCAAGCATTCTATCCTCTGTTAAACAAGGAAACCTCAAATGTTGAACAATGTGATCAATTAAGGCAACCCCGAGGTTTACAATTTAACAATTGGACTTTACAATGGATAGAATCAGCAAGTGATGTGATTTGCTGTTCTCACAAAGGGACTTATGCAATCATTCCACAAAGCAGCTGGAACTTGAACATTTGATATAGCAATTTACGTGATGCTTTTTTCTTAAAACTTAAAATCAAACAAAAGACCAAAGGGAAAGGGTTAGGGAATCTAAGTTAACACCTAAGGACAATGATGACAATGCATAATGCTTGGATAGACGAATTACTTATGGAACTACTTTCCACTTAACTGGAGATAGCTCACAATGCCATAGAAAGAGTGCAATCTTCTAAGGTATTAAAAGATTTTGATATTGTAAATAATCCCTCTAAATACCCAATGCTGGTGCAATCCTAATGAACATCCACAACTGAACTATGCCAGAATGAGGTTCAGACCTATTTAATCAATTACTTCCAGCTGAAAATTGAAATGAAAGCATCAAACTGAAAATCAAAGAAAGCACAATATTTAAGGGCACCAACCCTAAGGAGTCACCAAACCCTCTTATTCTAAGAATGTCAACTCTTTTTTAACTTGAGCCCCCACTCAACCTGTCTGAGCACCAACTTAGTTACCACTTACAGATGATTCGCAAAACAAATTACATCTCCATTCAAATCTGAAAACATAGATGTAACTACAATTCTGTGATTTTATTATACAAATATGAATGAACTGAGATTTTGAATTTATCAAGATGATTTCTCTTATTTCCCTTTCAATTAACTACAATCTGAAACACATATGCTTTAGGAGCTCTGCAATCAAACACCTTTCAGAAGTTTTCTGTAACAATCAGATAGACAAATTTCCATATTACCAGTATATATTCAACAGAATGTAATTCACGGCATACTCTATAAAACCAGTGAAAAAATTGCTTGTTTCAGACAAAATTAGTAGAGGCTATTTTATCAAACTGAAGATCCAGAATGAACAATGCACGTGTATGTTCAGGTGAATGTCAGAATATAAAGAACATGGATCTCAGATTAAATGTATATCACCTTTTCTTTTGAAAATGAATGTGATCATATTTACCAATCCTCCACATATTATATCTGACCTGTCTTTAACCTGCAGCAAGTATTTCTTTTATCTCAGCACTATGATTCGCATTGATTTTCTGACCATCCTTGTTTATAGGACAAACTCTCTTTTATTCACAGCACGCTCCTTGTGCTCTCAATATATTCTTCTTTCCATAAGTAGATTTCATAAATACAGTGTTCTATCTGGAGAAGATTTTCACAGCACACATCTCTCTTTTTTTTTACCATCATTTCAAGACAAAAATATATACTTTTCTCCCTACTGACAATAGAAAAGGACAACTAAATTGGAAGTTTCAAACTTCCAATTAACCTCCAATCATCAAACCAACAACATAGCCATTTTTTTATATCGTGTTTATTAAGAATGTATGCAGTTTGCCATTCGTTATTTTCAAAAGAGAATGTAGCCACTTGTCATATTTACCATTTTTCTTAAAATTTTGACTATGTTCAATATTATAATATAGCCACATCATTTTTGTCATTAAGCCTCTCCATTGAATTAAACAATATGAACAATATGCTGACAGGTGGAAGCCTGATAAACACAATTATGTCTTAGGTCTTTGCAAGCATGGACAGTTGTAACTGTTTTCAACGTGGTACAATCATTACCGGTCTGAATGACAACAAACATTTGCAAGACATTATAGAATTATGGTGGAGGCTAAGTTCTTGTTTCAGATAGGTTTCGAATAAAGATGTGTCTGCCTTCTTTCTATTGTTTTTTCTTTTTACAGATGCAAATCTGAGAATCTTAAGTCTTGTAAATAGCATACATCCATTCTCTCAAAAATACAAATCTGAAAAATCAAACACTGAGATCCCCTGTTAATTCTCGGGAACATTATACTTGCAGATTACAAAGAGCCCCTATTAATTCTCAGAAATGTCTATACTAGCAGATTATAGATGGAATCAATACCTTGTGGATTGAGACGGCATGTATTTGTATTTTCTGAGATCATCAAATGCTCTGTAAGTCATCATCATTTCAGAATAATGATATCATAGGAGATGTTTCAGATATTCTGAATGTACTGTGAAATGCTATGACATCAATGACAAATACTAACACCTTTCTCCATCATTTTTCATTACTCCATACAATAGTTCTTGCAAAGAAAAAAACACCTTGGATCAAAGTAGTGAATGTGAAGAATTAAAAATAATTTTCATGAGAACCAATTTTTCAAAGGAAGTTGGTGAAACCAGATCCATCTTAAGCAACGGACTTACTTGGGTTTAAAGCCACTCTGATTTAATAATAACTAAAATATTTCCTACACAAAGGGCCTCTTTTTTGTTGTGTTTTATCTCTGATCTCATCTTCTAGCACAGATTACTTCTTCCTTTGTGTAAGAACCCTGACAAGTTCTAACTTTCAAACTGAATGTTTGACATTTTGTCAAACACTTTGCATGTAAACTAGTAAGTTGGTTTCACCAATAACTGATTTTCAAAGAATTAAATTTGCAAACAACTAAGTAGTATCATTCAAATTTTGCTTAATATGTATCATGACATTTCGTCATATAGTTTGCATACAAACTCACCACTGCAACTAATCACAATGAATTCTTCTTATTGTAATTCAAACACTTGAATTTATTTTCAGTGATGATCAATGCATAAAAAATATAACTTTATTTGCCATTACAAGAACCTGGAAATCAGCATTTGTGATGATTGTAGACTTCTCTGATTTGAGTCGCAGCTCTCTGGAAATGGAGGCTCCCTTCTTGCAGCCAAGCTTGAGACAAATAACAATGGCACTCTGAAATCAGAATGTGCCTCACCACTGACTGTCTAACACTGCCCAGAATTCAAACGCAGCCCTTAATATTATTGGCAGCTACCTGTAGATGAAAAAACGGCTTCCCAAACCCTTAAACGTTGACCTTTAAATGAGAACGCAGGCCCACAATGATTGCCGCTTCCTGTCGGTATATGGAAATCCCCAAAACTTCAAATGCGGACCTTAATGAAGGCTGCAATCTGCACATAAATTACCTTCTGTACTCTGCTAATTATCATTGTGATAAAACACTGATCATTCCCTTCAATTCGAACACCATATGAAGCTCGATTATGGTCTCTGAATAAGACCATCACTAGCACAATTCGCTGGATAGTTTCACCAGTTCAAAGTGCATGAAAATATGAAAGAATTCTCAATTCTTCAGACCCTTGGATTCTGAAAACCTTTGGCTCTCAAACAACAACACAATTTTCAAAAATCAAGTGCACAAGAATGCCTTTAGTTTTCTCTCCAAGGCTCTTTTATAATATTTTCCTATGAATCTTCATTAGCAAGGCTCTTGATGATTTTGATATTTTCTCTTATAATAATGAGTTGACTTTATAATATATCATTAATAAAGTACACTTTTAATCAATGAGTATTAATTACTCATTACCACCAACATGGCCCCCACTTTATTATAAAGTCAATTTATAACTTAAAAAATTAAACATCACTAAAGGTTGTTAAAATATTAATATCTCATTAAATACTCTTTATTTTGAGAGTTGT
Source organism: Chamaecyparis obtusa (assembly GCA_027943335.1). Lineage (NCBI taxonomy): Eukaryota > Viridiplantae > Streptophyta > Pinopsida > Cupressales > Cupressaceae > Chamaecyparis > Chamaecyparis obtusa. The sequence goes on along the minus strand of BSBK01002077.1, from coordinate 345,451 downwards.
CTGAACCAGGGAGTCAACCATTGCATCCTCTGTTCGTATTACTGCCTTACTAAAAATAGAAAGGGTCCATCTCTATCAACCTCAGACTTACTTTAAATAGTAAGTATATGAATTTGAGCCCTAACGAAGTTCAATCTGAGTCAAAGGAAGACCAAATTGGAACATACTAAATTCTGGAGAAGACAAGAACCTCCATTAACCAAGCTTCTTCTTTAGAAGACCCTCTATCCACAATAATTAGCCTGTGAGGGACACAATAGTAGGCTAATCCCTCAAACTCTGATGCTCATGAAAATGGGGATATTACAGTCTAGCCTTTAAATCCTCTTCCCTTGTGAAATTCACACCTAATTGTTGGAAATTTTCCTTCAATCGGATCTAAATTCGCACCTCTAGGTACTGAGTCTGATTTCTCTTGATGAAAATCATCCTTAGTCTTCTGGATTTCGCATAGGATCTGCTCTCAGTTGGCCTTGAATGTGTTGAATGATGGTGAAAATAATAGTTTTTGATCTCTCTTATATTGGTACTCTTATTAGGAATCACATGAACCTTATAAGTATTTTTCTTGCATTTCAACTTTGTATTGCCTCATGCGAAGCCGGCTAGGCTTTAACTTCAAGCTTTCCTTTTAAAATTTAAAATTTCCTTCATTTTTTGTGTTGATCTAGTCGGCCATCTTAATAACCTAAAATCTCCCTTGGTGGAATTTACATGCCTCCAAGGCAAGAGAAGTGCATTTATGAGGGAGTTCCAGACAATAGGGTCTGTTTGAGGAGTAGTTCCGGTCTAGAGGGCACGTTTGCTGAGTAATTCCAGTCTAGAGGGCGTGCTTGAGGAATAGTTGCGGATTGGAGGGTGTGATTGAGGAATAGTTCTGGACTAGAGGGCTCTTTTGAGGAATAGTTCCAGGCTAGAGGAGGGCTTTTTATGAATTGCTAAGGAAAATGTAATCTTAAAGTTAAATATGATAATCCATATTTAAACCTTGAATTTCACATTTTAGTTTTTGAATTCTTTATCTCAACCATGGATTTTATCATTTTAATTTTGGATTCCATATCTCAAACAAGGATTTCACTTGAAAATTGCACCTTGTTGAAGGATTTTAGTACAAAATTTCCCTTATTTTGCTCTCCTGTCAGCATCTGAATATCCGACGTTGACAAGGAATTTTCCTTGTCTCAGTCTTGAATTTTCTCACTTAGCAATCATAAATTTCATCCTTGACTCACATGCTTAGACAAGATTCTTCTTTTTCAATTTCTTTCCTTGGCTCACTGCTAAACTTGACAAAATGAAATCTTTCTCATCTTAAGGCCAGAGACTGCGAGATCATTGCCAAACTTGCGAAAACTAAACCAAACTAAACCTAGCTAGTGACATAAAAGAAAGAGAGGTCCCCATTTGCAATGGGCTGTGTGTGTTTACAACACAACAGATTGTAAGTCAATATCATTTAGTTTTTTCTCTTAATAAAGTTCTTTGTCTTTCTCACAGTCAGATATTGAAGTGTTTTAGTTTCTGATTAAGTTCAGCAGAACCATATGCAGAGAGTTCTGTCACATATAATTATCTTGAGAATTCAAATTATAAATATCTTTTCTTTGGGAAATTGTTGCAAACTAGTAGTAGTGAACTTCGTCAGTAAAGTTGCTTTCAATATTCTGACAATTCACTATATACAAACTTATTATTTATTGTTTTCCTCTCTATTATACCATTCCAGTGTGAACTATTTTTGTAACATTCGTTGCTTAAGTTACATTCTCAATTGCATTAGAAGGAATAGTTCTTGGGAATGGATGTGTTAATAACTTAAATTTTTTCTTAGGTAATTACATGCTAGTGGCGTTATTTCAAACATAATATGGATTTATTTCTTTTGTTGTTTTTTGTTCCTATCTTTGATATTCTATTCCTTTTGCAGGCAAATTTTATTTGTAGCCGAGATATTTACATGCCTGGGTGTATTTATAAGCTTTAATGTGATTTTCCCCTATTCAGTTGCACAGTATGTTTGTGGAGCATTCATCACGTTTGTATCAGCAGAAGTTCTTGAAGGTATGTTCCCTTTACTTATTTCCCTCAAAGAAATCATCCTATATTAATTACATCATGAATCAGTAAAGGCAGTGGTTTGTGGCAATAATTGAAGTACTGAGTCTGTAATAGAGAGGCCTTCCTTGATAGTTGATGGTTTACACAGTTAAATTGGACATTTGACGCTAGCAATTTGTAGCAAGACCAAAAATTTGAATCCGATGCCAGACCAATGTTGTCCATGGAACCTTTCCTTGAGCTGTAATTAATTATCCATTTGAGGCAGGTGCAAATTTCCCAGGTTTCAAGAGCAGCCTCTTGTCCCCACCTTGTTTCTCCCATAGGAACCCTTTTGAGAAATCTGATACAGCTTATTATATCATTTTTGTGACTTGCAAAACTTTACCAAAAAAAAACTTGAATTAATTAAAAAACATAAATTTCATGCAAAAATAGAGTCACAAAACAAACATATGAAATGAGTCTATAGATCATTTGGGAAGTATCTTCTATTAGTTTTGAATAAAAATGGAGACAATATTGTAACATGTGAATGCAAAAATCAATAATATGACACTAATCTCATGATAGATTTGAATAAAAAAGGAGACAATATTGCAACATGTAAATACAAAAACCAATAATCTGATACTAATCTCATGAATATGCAAGTTATGACAATTCATAATTTCCTCTTCATGGAATACATCTTATTTGATAATTGGGGTCTTACACTTTGCAATTGATTGCAACTCCACCTTGAAACTAGAAGGTAATGACTCTTCCTTAGGATGATCATCATCCTCAACTTCGATGTCATCCAATTCAATGCCTCCTCTTTTGTTTTTCTCTCAAAATTAGGGATCCCATCTCTTGTGAACATGGGGTTCTCATCCAAAACTATTCGTTCTCTATATAGATAGATCAATGTCATTGAAGTCAATTGCCTCATGACTGAAGGCCAAAGTTGTATTTGTGGAGATAAGGCCATTGAGATGATTTTGTGTCAATTTGTTGCACTTCTTCATGTGAATGGCATCATATAAAGTTAAATAGTTAAATTGTGCTCACGTCTAGAAGTGCTACAAGGTTGGGCCAAAATATGAAGGGCTAGCTTTTGAGGATTTGTGGAGATAAGGCCATTGAGTGATTTTATGTCAATTTGTTGCACTTCTTCATGTGAATGGCATCATATAAAGTTAAATAGTTAAATTGTGCTCACGTCTAGAAGTGCTACAAGGTTGGGCCAAAATATGGAGGGCTAGCTTTTGAGGATTTGGGGTTTATGTGCTCCAATTTTCCCACTAAGAGGTTGCAAAGAAAAAATTAGTAACAGAGCTGGAAAATTAGATTCAATAATCCAAAATTTTGATTTGGACTTGATGTGCAACAATTCTAAGCAAAAATAACATAATTACACACAAAAAAAGAAATTAAATTAATGTATGAGAAGCATAGAGAATAGTTTTAGAGAATAGAAAAGTCCATTTGATTATCAATTCCATGATTTAAAGATGGAAAATGAAAAACATTTGAAAACCTCTCTTTTAGTCATCTTGTAGGACTAAACACTAGAGTCCTATGTGAGTAACTCTCTAGCAAAAGAAAAGTTTGGTGAGAAATCATAGAGTTTCCTAACTATGGTTCACAAGTTTGTATGCAAGCAATAATTGCACACATTAAAGACTTGAAGGGAATTTAAGATGGGATTTTTGTTCCTAGATTCTTGGTTGGTCCTCTCTTATATAGCAAGTAGTGAAGGTAAGAGACTACCCTTTGAATCATAGTTCACAAACTTGGTCTCGGTGGACCAAATATTTTGACATGGTGAAAACTTGACATTAAGTTTTTTAATTTTTGTTGTTGACATTAAAAAAACACTTTAGTAGGGTTGAGGGCTTCTCTTGTTTTACATAATGTTTAAAAGGAAGAAACAATGATTATAGAGCTGAAAAGATGTTTTTGGAGTGTTTAATCCATATTTTTGACACAATGTGAATCAAGGGCTCAAAATCATTGAGTACTAGCTGAAAAATCATAAAAAAATGTCATTAACTTGCCAGAAAACTTAGTGAGACAGCTCTAGAAAAACTAGTTGTCAATTTTTTCGGCAAGTACTTAGTGAGTTGCTTACATTGTGCTTAGATTGCTAACAATGCTTTGAATCCTCTCCAATAATTAGATCTTTGACCTATTCCTTAGCTGCCATCCTCTCAATGCATTTTATTAAACCCTTCATAACCTCTCCATCAACCCTAAAGATGCATGTGTAGGAAAACATTGGGGTTGAGATAGTATATTGTTGCATGTGTAGGAAAACATTGGGGTTGAGATAGTATATTGTTGAATGAACAGGGAGGTGGTGTTGATTTTTCCACCCTCCATTAGTAATGTTTTGAATGGGTTTGAAATTTTCTTTTGTCCCTCCCTCAATATTTTTGCATGGCCTCAAACAAGTACTTCATTGGGTTTTACCCAAACCTTAACTAAAGCCTCCAACAACTCAAAAATAAAACTTCAAAATTAGTTATGTGTTTGAAGTTACGTTGGTAATCTCATTAGTACTCTTTGCAAATAAATCTTTACAATTTGTCTTTGTGTCCCTCTCTCCATTTTGCTTCTTCAATAAGAATAGTGCATCCATTGTTGGTTCACAAACATTTGTTCAAAATTGTTGACAAACCATAAATTTATCCAAGCTGAAAAAGATGGTGAAAATTGTGTGGTACTTGTTCACACATGCTCCTTCCCTTGATATTCTCTCATCAAGTTAAGCACCCAATAAAATGTACTTAGTGATGCTTATGGCATCTTTCAAAATAGATCAACCGATCAAGTTTATCTATATTCTTGAGCATTAGATCAAGGGATTGGACAATGCAAGGGGTTCAAAAATAAGTGTTGAGTGACTCCCCTCAATTAGTCTTGTTGTCATCACATATGTTGGCATTATACATCACTAACATGCACCATATTTTTAATACGGACATATAAGACAACCTCCAACATTTGACTTAGGGTCTCAAATCTATTTAATTTGTTAAAAGGTAGCAGTGGACCTAAAGAATATGATTTGTAAGCAATCATTGAGTACTAGCTGAAAAATCGTATAAGATATCCTTGAGTACTAGCCGGAAAATCATAAAAAAATGTCATTAACTTGCCAGAAAACTCAGTGAAATAGCTCTAGAAAAACTAGTTGTCAATTTTTTCGACAAGTACTTAGTGAGTTGCTTAGGCTGCTAACAATGCTTTGAATCCTTGTATCTTAGTGAATCTCCAATAATTAGATCTTTGACCTATTCCTTAGGTGTCATCCTTTCAATGCATTTTATTAAGTCCTCCATAACCTCTCCATTAGCCATAAAGATGCATGTGTAGGGAAAATTGGGGTTGAGTTAGTATATTGTTGAATGAACGGGGAGGTGATGTTGATATCTCCACCCTCCATTCGTAATGTTTTGAATGGGTTCGAATTTTCTTTTGTCCCTCCAATATTTTTGCATGGGCTCAAACAAATACTTCATTGGGTTTTACTCAAACCTTAACTAAAGCCTCCAACAACTCAAAAATAAAAATTTAAAATTAGTTGTGTTTTAAGTTACATTGGTAATCTCATTAGTACAAAGACATCTTTACAATTTATCTTTGCGTCCCTCTCTCCATTTTGCTTTAAATAAGAACAACGCATCCATTGTTGGTTCACAAACATTTGTTCAAAAGTGTTGACAAACCATAAATTTCTCCAAGCTGAAAAAGATTGTAAAAAATTGCGCGGTACTTGTTCACACATGCTCCTTTGCATGATATTCTCTCATCAAGTTAAGCACCTAGGAAAATGTACTTAGTGATGTTTTATGTCATCTTTCAAAATAGATCAACTGATCAAGTTTACCTATATTCTTGAGCAAAAGATCAAGGGATTGGACAATGCAAGGGGTCCAAAAATAAGTCTTGAGTGCCTCTCCTCAACTAGTCTCTTTGTAATCACATATGTTGGCATCATACATCACTAAAATGGACCATATTTTTAATACAAACATATAAGGCAACCTCCAACATTTGACTTTGGGTCTCAAATCTATTTAATTTGTTAAAAGGTAGCTGTTGACCTCAAGAATACTATCTAGGTAGCCACTAGAAAGTTGATGAGCATGCAATTCCTTCCATCTATCCACTCATCAAATAGTATAGTCATTCCATTCTTGCACCGAAATAAAATTTCCACTCGTTCCTAAATTCTTGTGGCCTAGTTCATATCCTACAATGGTCAAGATTGTGATCAAATATTCCTAGTATGAATTTCTCAACACATTAGATGAAAGACTAATGTAGGATTGAATTTGTGCAACTTGTCCTTGTTTCATCATGCTTATCATTTTTCTAACATATACCTTCAAGAAAAGGCTCAGTGGGTTCCATGGAACAAACAATCCATGTGATTGTATTTAGCTAGAGCATAATGATGTGGATTTGCCTGCAATTTTGTGGGCTGGGAGAGGCCCATAATCTGTCATTCTTTCTGCCTCTGATTCTTGTGCCATATTGGCATTCATGATTCTTCCATTAGTTTTAGATGTACTCATCTTCACTTTTATTTTGCTCTTATCAAAGCAAGGGCTACATTCATCTCTTGTACAATCTTTGGCCCAACATTTAGACACAATTTGACATCACGAATAATAATTCATGAAACGTGGTATTGAGGTGATTGATAGTTGCATGCATCTTTAGACATAGTTGCAAATGATTGATCCTAAAGTTGGTCTTCGTACACCTTGCTTACAAATAGTATTCTTGTTACAACCACTATGACCTTAGCCATTGTAGATTAATTTGAATGCATTGAAAACATGAATCTAAATGTAAAGCAACATTTCAAGATGCTTGGGAAAATTTAGAAATGTCAAACAAAATGGAAAAATTGAAGAGAAAACTAGGGATTTTATTTTTAAAATATAGTAGAAAATCATCAAACTCTTGCTTTCATAATTGCCTAAACTCACCACAAGAAGAGCTCAAAGGAAAACGATAATTAGATGAGTCGGAAAGGAGCATGTGTAGGGCTTAAAGAGAAAAAACCCTTGTACATTTTCTATAAGGAATTGGCTTGTGAGCATGTAACCACAAGAAGAGCTCAAAGGAAAATAATCATTCAATGAGTGAGAAGGGAGTGTGTGTAGGGCTTAAAGAGAAAAAGCTTTTGCACCTTTTTCTGTAAGGAATTGGTTTGTGAGCATGTAATTTCTCATGGACTAGAACTTGAACAAAGGACCTCCTATGTGCTTGTTAGTGTGACTTATTTCTTCAACACCCCACCTTAGCCGCACCTTAGTACTGAGGGAAACTAGTTTGGCTTTGATACCAGACATTGGCAACAAAAGAAGTCATTTGTGTTTTTCAAAGAAACAATTACATTTAAAATAATTCATGGTGTAATAAAGATTGATTATGAATAACCAATATTATCCTTAGGACAACTTATTCCTAGTGAATGAGAACAAAGAAAAATATAATTGAATGTAATAATTGACAACTTAACTACTAATGTGAATATTAATTTAAATAATTTACCTAAGACATAAAAAATGTAATTTCTTAACATTCTCCCCTTATTACATTATATTTTTAGAGTATGAAAGAATTGCAAAATGCCTAAAACTTAACATATGCAAGTGATTTAGTGGAGATGTCTACATGTTGAACTTGAGTGGACCAAACTAAATTAAAATATTATGTTGTTGAACACGCTTGCAAATGTAGTGGCATGAATGATTGAACCACTATATTTGTGAAGGTTGTTGGTTGTTTTCGTGGTACGTCCATTTCTACTAGTATAAGACACTGCCCTATTTTGCTTAATAGGCATGTATTGCCTCAGTAAAGAATGAGAAATTATGTTTTGCTTCTTACTTTCCCAAGAAATTCAACTAGTTCCTAGAAGGAAAACAAATCCAAATGTGGATTTCCTATTATTGACAAATACAAAAAAGTGTGCCTCTATGTATGCAATCAAGTAGAATTGATCATTTTATCTTAAATTGATCATGTATCCACAGTACCATCAACATAACCCAATACTTTATTTGTTTCCTTCTAGTTACATAGCTTCAGTACCTACACGAAAGATGGAGGATAACTAAAAACTTATTTAATATTTGGGCTAGTGTGAGTTACGTAAATAATTCTTTGGATTGATTACATGGTGGCATTCATTTTAAGAGATGGATCAGATCAAGACAACTATAGTTTTGTCTTTGTGGGTGTTGACATGGGCCTATAGTGCATCATTCAAAACTTTTTGAGAAAAGTATTGACATATTTCATTTGAGATAAAAAGATGCCATATTTCGTTATGTTCATGTCACACCCCCTTTAATTAAGTGGCGATATGGGAGTGATCGTCGCCATTTTGACGAAGGGGCTGCCACTCAACAAGGGAAGAGATGATGATGCCAAATTAATGTTGGCAGAATGCAGTAGGAAAGGATCAATGTAGATCTAAAGTTCATTGTTTTCTTTTTCCCACTGCCTTGTTTGTCTTTGGCTTCCTCTTGTTAACCTGGATGACATAGTTGTCTATGTTGTCTTGGACTAAATGTCAGAGGCACACACAGTGCTCAATGTTGGTATTGGGCACATGATGGTATTGGTGAAACTTCAATCCATCATACCAATGAGGGCATGAGTGATTATGCTAGATCTCAGGGAGAGTCGCTAGGTTGTCTTTTAACAACCTTTGCAGAATGCTCACATAAGAATTGACCAACTTAGTGAATGTCCAATTTTGTTGTGGCTTTGTCAAAAAATAGTTTCTCTCTGAGGTTTGTGGGAGCGTCATAACACTAGCCATAGCCTTGTTCTTTTGGAGCCCACCCAAGATAGACGTTCCTCCAAGGCATTCAAGGAAGAGTCCCCGAATTGAGCCATAGTATGTTGTTAATCTGTTAAAGTGTTGAGATTTTTGGGATCGCTGCAAACGTAATAACACTATCTAAATTATATATATTGTATGTGTTTTCCAAATGCAACAATCTCTCTTATTTATATTTCTCTTAGTTATATTGGGAATGAGGCTATGAGAGACATGTCCCTTCATGGGACATGTCTATTCAATCATATATTATAATAATATAAACTTAAATAATATATATTAATAATAATATAACATATATATCATATATATATATATATATACAAATATAATATATTATTATTAATCAATATCTAAGTATTATATGTATTCTAAGTGATCATACAATTGAAGCTACAAACATTAACAGTCCCTCTTAGCTAGGGAGGATGATCAAACAGAATGTGTTGAGGTCTCCCTTGTCAACACATATGACCCTAACTATAACCATACAAAACATCAGCACTCCCTCTTAGCTAGAGAAGATAAAATCCATCAAGGTAATAAATCATTAATTTTGAAAGAGAGGAGATATCACCCCATTGTGATATCAGGACATATGGCATATGCAAGAATATCAAGTCACGTGATGTTCATCATAGCTCATAAGTATCCATGGTATGTCTAATGACAATACGTCTCATGATGTCTATCATATGGATACTAAGTTTACGTAGAGACATGTCACTATGTGATATGTTTCATAGGGTCCAATCAATATGTAATACTAAGTCAGAAAGGATCCTAATATGATTCATATGGATACTAAGAAATCATATATTACATACTTCATGATACCAAGTTTTACATATCACCTAACATGTGATACCCAGTTTTCAATATCACCTAACATGTGATATGAGGAATCACCTGACATGTGATACCCAATTTTACATATCACTTAACATGTGATATGAGGAATCACCTAACATGTGATACCCAATTTTACATATCACCTAACATGTGATATGAGGAATCACCTTAGATCGTGATACCTAATTTTCATATCACCTCAGATCGTGATACAAGGATATAGTAAATAAGAACGTTACATTCTATTTACATATAACCCTATTATGGTATGTGCACAGACATATAACTGTCTACCATAACGAATCTCTATTACAAGATCGTCACCTTGTAATATCAAATACAAGTGTTCATTGTCGAAAAGTCGTCATCTTTCTCCAATGTTCATAGGAGGGCCTATAAGTCCTGGAGTCACACACGTGAAATCCACCTTGACTCATGTCAGAGGGTGGATCCATCATGGCTCATCCCAAAGGGTGGAAACAAGGGCTTTCACCTTAGACTTCTTTCTCAAGGAGAAGAATGCAATAACATACAAGATAATAGATGAAACTCCTTTTCATCTAAGGCTTAATTCTCCAACATGCCAAGTTTATCTTAAAGGTACACAACCTTACCTCTAGCAAGAAACTTGGTGAGAAAATCAGCCATATGTTCTATAAGGATAATGCAACTTGAATGGCATACTGATATTCTCTTATATAGTTTGCATCACTCTAGGTGAACCCCAAGTGTAGGAGATAGCATAAAGGCATTTCAGCCAGCATACATGAGACTCAATCTCATGGTCACAGTCCTCTGGATGCTTCCTTTAAGGTCTTGTAAGAACCTCCTCACCTCCTTGTCCAAGGTTGTTTTAGATGAACTATCATAATCCCTCTGAATCTAATATCAACCTTCTACGAGAAATTCGTGTCTTTGTCCTTTAGTCTGCATTAAGCTCTTTTCTTGAATTCCCAACCATCTATCTAGGAATATCATGACCTAGATATCTGCATAAAAGCCTTCTAGTTCACATACATGGAATTTCATCATTTGAATCGCAATTCTTTTCCTTTCATAGTTTCCTGGTCACTAGGGAAACCATCACGATATGGTTTACTCCCTCTCAATCAATATGACCACGATCCTTGGAAATCAAATAAGGTATATCCTCTAGATATTATACTGACTCCCTCTCAATCTTTGAGTACTGACATCAACATTTAACCTTCTCGTCCAAATTTTCCTCTGATGGTTTATCAGACTTCTTCTGAATGTGATATCAACCTTCTGACCTTCTTGTCCAAGGTTGCTTCTAATGGATTGTCAGACTCCCTTTGAATCTGATGTCAACTCTCAACTCAGTTCCATATCTATAGGCATTAAGTTCTTTCTCCCTTGAATGCAATCTCGTATGCTTATAGATTTGTCCTCAATGCACTTCAAAGAGATATTACAATTAGTTCATAAAACTAAACTATCCTGAAGGAAAATATCAATTATAGAAGTATAAAAGATTTACTATCCCAATCTTATCGCATGAATTAATGACTTAAAATTTATAAACATTATTCAAGGGTAGAAATACTTATCTCTTTTTGTGATCCACCAAATTGAATTATTATTGTGATCTTCGCGAAGCTAAATCCAACACTCCCTCTTAGCTAGGGAGGAATCCTTCTCAGATATTTGAGTTATAGAGTAATGTCCACCATGGCTACTCCCAAGGGGTGGCTCCATCATGGCTGCTCCCATAAATGGAAATGCAAACAAACACAAGTGTTTATCAAGAAATCACTCATGTAATATCGTCATCTTCTCGCTCATCCATGTTGAATTTTAACCAACATCCCAGTGCTGGAGTTCCTCATATCTAAAGTCTTCTATTTGTATTGATCCACTAGATCCTGAAGCAATTTCTGGCTGATGTAGTGCACCGTGTTCATCACTACATTTGGATGCAAAGCATACTGTACAATATGACCCGGAGGTGAGAAACCCCACAATTGATTCTTAATTGCAGAATCCCCTAGCTTTGATTCCAGGCAATGGTTGCCCCCATTGGGAAAAGAGCTGCAATAGCACTAGAAGAAACATTTGGCTTCCCTCTTGCTGCAGCTGCAGCTTTGCTGATGGTACTGCATCATCCATCATTGCCATTCCTTACTTTGCATACAACTGACAGTATTGTTGGATGTCGGGATGTAGGCTGCTGATTTCCCTTCAACTATGGGCTTGACCAAGGGCACATAACAGTTAAACTTTGAACCACTGGAGATCTTAGACTACTGTCCACAAGAACACTTACATGATTATGTGGACTTCCCACTACACTAAATGGTGATATTGAATATAAGTGGCTTGTTCCTCTGTAGGAGCTGACGGCAATTGAACTACTGTCATCATTGAAACTGATGTCCTGTATGGCCGCATTTGTCACTCCACGAACTAGTTTTTACATATGTATATGTGATGCATTCTCATTAGAACCAGTAGAGCAAGAACCATTTCCTAATGCGTAGGGCATAATGCAAAAAAAAAATTGAGGTTATGACTGTTAATTTATGCAGTAACTAGAAGAGTACCACTGGGGTCAAAGCACAATGCAGAAATGAGTATACTGTGTAGTCTAAATTTAGCAACAACAACATTGCTGACAAAATCTCTCACAATCACCGTCCCTATATTTTCAGAGTCATGTCCAACTGCAACATCTATATGATTTTTCCAATTCACATTTCCAGATGTCGGAGGACTAAAACTATCAGGAATAAGCTTAGAACAGTACTTGGTCAAAGTCTTCTTCCAGGCCTATGAGGTTTTAAAAATATTCTTGAGAATATCTAGTTTGCAAGAAATGGCAAGATCTGGAGCGAGCAATGCATAGGAGGCTGTGATCACTGGGTGAAAGAAAATGTGCTCTGCCGCATCTTTCTCCCTAGTAGACATTTTTGTTGGGAGAGCCCGTGCGGGGAGAGCCCATGTAGGACATGATTTGATTGGATTGGCTTGCAAAATCAGCGATCCATGGCAATCCTGTCATCCATATTAACGTGGCAATCACATCTTCAACATCGACATCAATACATATGACGATGTTCAAATGGTGACATCGATGCAAAAGATTGCAGCGTTGGGTTGCTTAAATACGATGAGACTTCTAAATCGTGTATGCATCCAGGAAGACATCCACCACTGTGTATACTGGCCGATCATAGAGGATTAAGTGTTGCAAGCCATATCTCCGAAACAAATAAAGCGCAGTTTATATTAAGTAAAGCAGTGGTATTATTAGGTTCACATCAAACATTTATCTATCCCCTATATCAACTAGATATGGAGACTTATAGTCAGTGTATAGTCAAGTCCCAACTATGTGATACATCATTTGTGTTAATTATCACGTGTGAAGATATCAGTAGTTGCAATTATTATTGTTATGGAATTCAATCCATCCCTCAATCATGGCTGGTCATCGAACCTATACCTTTATTTATTCCCCATATATAGATTTGATGGAAGAATTGAGATCATTGAAGATGGGACTTAGCCATACTGATGGAGGTATTAATTACAGTACATTCCTATGATTTGTAAGGCACTATTTGTGGTGACTAATGCCTATTGGCAATTCTAATCAGTCAAACCTGCCCATTGTACCTGTTCTTTGTGGTGGTCGTCCTCAGACGTAGAAACTATAGAAGCAATGGAAGCCCCAAAAAGGCACAGAGAGGAAGCAACAGATGAAATAGCACGAACAAAACTGGACAATAAACTATGGCTCTATTCCGATTTACGACCCTGAGATATGTTCCTGTCACTCCTCAATATTATCTTCCCTTTCAATCAATTAATCAATGAACTCGGCGATCTATAATTCAATTGAAATAGATACCCAAAAAATAAAGAGGGGTATTGTAAAGAGAACATTCCGATCCATGTGAAGTGGCTTATAGACCCGGATTCGAACTTGGCGGATTGGAATATTCCTACAAAATCATTTCTTTCTCACATTTGCAGTCTAGCTCTGATACCATGTTGAGATTTTTGGGATCGCTGCAAATGTAATAGCACTATCTAAATTATATATATTGTATTTGTTTTCCAAATGCAACAATCTCTCTTATTTATATTGGGAATGAGGCTATGAGAGACATGTCCCTTCATGGGACATATCTATTCAATCATATATTAGAATAATATAAACTTAAATAATATATATTAATAATAATATAACATATATATCATACATATATATATATATACAAATATAATATATTATTATTAATCAATATCTAAGTATTATATGTATTCTAAGTGATCATACGACTGAAGCTACAAACATTAACATAAAGCACTACAAAGACTTGAAATTTGGATATTGGTTCAGAGAAAGCTTGGAACAAAGTAAGAAAAGCATCCATTAACTAATCAAAAGTGTTAATATAATAATCAGGAAGTTGTACCTTTCCATAGAAGCTCCCTTCAGGGATTGAGAGAATAGCTTGAGAAGCACAATCTAGAGTATGGTAATCATTGCACATAGTAAGAAAAGAATAGATGTGAAGACACATGTATCCATCATTGTTATATCTTCCTTCATTTTTTCTGGGTTTGATTGTGTAACAATCTGATTGTTACACAATCGAACCTAGAAAAAACAAAGGAATTTACATGGATTGTGGAAATATGATAACTTTGACTATTGTATCTTTCAAACTTTAGGGATTCAACAGCCTGTGGAAGTAGAGTACTCAATACTTGCACAGTCAATGGACTCCGACAGTAATATGGACTTAGGGAACTCTAATTAGTCCCAGTAGAAAGTTTGCAAGTTATTGTTGCAATTGATTCGTATTTTGCAATATGGTTTGAGAACAGGGTTATGAGGTGGGGGAGGTGGGAGTGGATTGCCTTCACCACTAGAGGAACCACCAATGCCTTCTCCAAACCCAACATTCGAATCAATATTTTGCAAATTATATCCCAAGGGTTTTGTATATACATTAATACTAGGCCCAGTGCTGTTGGACAAAGGGTCAACATTAGTAGTTGACTCCACCATGTGTACAAACACCTTGCGTATAACAATGCCAACCTAATCTCCAATAGTGTCAGTCTAGTTTCCCTAAGAGTTTGGTGGAGGAAGGGATAAGTGGGTATCAACAATTCATCCTAATGCCATAACCACCTCAAGGCCTCGCTTATCTAAGATTAAAAATTCTCTCAGATTACCAAGAACAAACCTAGCTTCAGGGAAAACTTCTTAATTTTTGAGAAATCCTTCGAAGTCCCTTAGCTTCACCTCGAGGGATTGAATTTGGCCAAACTAGGCTGTTAGATATTGGTTGGAATTGTTGCTATTTAGGTGTTGTCATTGATGTCAACATATGACATATACTTTAGTTTTGAGTTGGTTATATCAGACAAATTGTGTTTCTGGTTGCTATAGGCAATTGGACAAAAATGTAAAGACATTGTATGGAAGTTCAGAGTATGCGAGCTTGGTTTTATCATTCTGAAGACGTATAGACCTTATGTCTAAGGTCGCATGGCTTAATATGATGATTTGAATGAGTTACAGTTGTTTTGGTGAAGATTGGTTACAGGATAGAGACAAGGAACTTGACAGAGTTAGTTGCTGAGTTTTGAGAATAAGTTGGTTGCAATCTGGAATTGTGTTAAGCGACCTTTAGGCATGGAAGAAAACATAGGATGGAGTAAACTCTGGGATTTGTGGCTTGATTGGCTCATGCTAACGACAACACTAGCGTATGAACTTGGATAATTGCTTTTGGGAGCCGACTAGGTGGTGTAACATGTTCGATGGATCGGCGAACATTAATTGTGGATCTTGGCGCGTAAATTAATATTTATAATTGCTTTATATTTGTATTAGGTACCGTGTGGACCTTAGCATTGTGTAATGTAATTGTTTATGCATTGGGGAAGCCCTAACATGCCAAACTAATTGAGACTTGTAACTTGTATAAAAGAGAGTAAAATTTCTAATGTAATGTGAGGAATGTGTATGGGAGGTTTGTGTGATTGTGCATGCAAGCATTGTAATAAGAGCAGAGATGAAGAGAAGAGGTATGAGTGGAATCTATGATCATTCCTTGTGCACTTCAATGGAATTGTGAAGGCAAGTAAGTTGCTATTAGTTAGTTCAGTCATTTGAACAATAAGTTCACTTCATTGTATTTGGACAATGAGTCCTGAAGTTGGGTTTAACCTTCTTACAACAATGTGCCTTTTTGTTCTCATCAACTTCTAATAGGGTTGAAGGACCTTTTAACAGGGCTTTCTGTCCTTTAATAGGGACTGTTGTATTGGATGTATTGTATTAGCTCCTAATAGGGCTAGGTCTCCTAACAAGGACATTTTTATACTAGTGCACTATCTAGTAGGTTCCATCCCCACTAGGGCTTTTCACTTAACAGGGTTTTCCTTGAGAACAAAACTTTGTGTTATGGTGTTTTCTATCTTGTTAATCTTGTTTAGCACTATTATATTCTTAATTAATGTTCTAGTTTTGAAGTTTAAAGTTTACTATTATTATACAGAATTGATTCATACCCCGCTCTCAGTTGTGTGGTGTGGCTTGCTATTGCTAACAATTGGTATCAGAGTTGCTGGTCTTCTTGGAGAAACCTTAACTGCTTGAGGAGATCCATAATGTCAAGCTATAGGAAGGATAGTCCTAAATTTGATGGAGAAAACTTTGATAGTTGGAAAAACAAGATGAGAAATCATTTGATCTTCTTGGGAATTGAATACTAGTTGATTACAAAGAACAAAGAAAATGTCAAGACTAAGGATGAATTGGAAAATATTACACAGGATGAAAGGAAGAAATTCACTTGCAATATAATTGCTAGAGAAGCTCTAATCAATGCACTTTCTGAGACAAAATTTACAGAGATCAAGGAGCTTGAGTTGGCATATGAGATCTGGTCAAAGTTGGAAGCACTATATGAAGGAGATAAATATACCAAACAGGCCAAGTTGTAGTGTTGGATAACAAAGTTGGAGAATATGAGGATGCAAGAAGATGGGTCTATTAGAGCATATGTCTAGAGAGTGACAGAGACTGTTACTGGCATAAAAAATACAGGAGGGTCTATTACAGAAGATGAAATCATTACGAAGATTTTGAGATCTTTGACACTTGTATATGACACCAAGGTCATGGCAACTGAAGAGATTATACCACTCGCAAAAGGATTTACAAGGGAAACTTTGATTGGTAAGTTATCTGCATTTGAAACCTCTAAATTACAAGATGCTTTACCTAAAGTTGAATATGCTTTTAAGGCTACTCTTCATAAGGATAAAAAGATGCTAACTAATTGTGCGAGCACTAGTAGAAGTGACAAGTATGTAGATCTTGGAGAATATGCTAAGGAATGGGTAGTGTTATACACTGAATTTGCACCTCTGATCTCAAGCTCTCGTAGTCTTGATAATCCAGTATAACATGGGAATCATCTCAAGGTTGTGGGACCTTTGCTAACCGAGATGAAACCTCCAGATTCTAGGCTGGTTCCTCTTGGATAATCACCCTGATTTGCTTTTAAACAGGAAAGTAAACTTTTGAGGGAAAGGGATAGAAGGAATACATGAAATGGAAATAACAGGAAAGCAAATCTACCTACTAGGTGATGCACCAAAACTAGGGTTTAGATCTCAGTATAGAGGGATGAAACCAGTGAAAGACTTAGGTCTAGTAGATTACAACTCAATGAATAGGCCTGCATAAATATTTTATAGAGGGGTTTGCAGTAAAGGAATACTATGCAGGGAAAAGGGAATTTCTCAAGACAGCAGTACTCCTAAAGAGTCAGACACAGACTATAACCTGCAGACAAACATTCATCTCTACAATTGGGTATAGGAATGATACAGATTGCCAGGGGTGGAAGTATGCCCACAAAAGCATTCGAATCAAATCATTCATAAACATACACATGAATTGCAAAAAGAAAGAGGAATCAGGGAAACTAAGATATCATTGAAAACATGCATACACTTTGATCCAATAAGAGATAATCCACACAAGAAAGCATAGGGACATAAAAATGTCACAAAATACTTTGCAATATCTGAACAATCAATGGGAATTTTACAATTGCAGAAAGTTAAGGGGCAGAAAGAATGCCTTCAATAACCTTTGGGAAAGAAACTTTCCTTTTTTTTACAATTGCTAGATTTTGAGCACTACAGGCTCCAAAAAATGTTATATACAAACTGATGAAGGGTGCTCCCCTTAATACCACAAACACATAACAGAAACAGAGAAACAACAACAATATGCAAGAACAGAGAATTGGCTTCTTATTATCTCCACAAATGTGGAATTACAAACTTTCAGAATTACAATATGCAAAGCCACATGGGCATTCCCTTACAATATTCTGTAGGACAAAGCCTCGAATTATTACCTAGATCTACTACCCAGAACTATTCTGAACTGCCTAAGACAATAATACAGCCTTCCTTATATAGGCAATTATCCACCGCCTGGGAAGGTTCCAGAATTTTAGCCAATAAGGCCGACCAAACTTAGAATTATTTTATTTTACATTTTATTACATCATAGTCGGCTCAAGATAACCTTTGAAACCCGAACAAAAATTTTGAAGAAAATTATTTTTCGCCATTTCAGGTGGCCCAACTTCCGAAGACCATAAGTCATCACCAGTTGACCCGCTCGGCCACTATAACCCCATTTCGAAAATGCCACGAAGCGCTCTACAGGCTTGACCCGCGCAAGCGCCCGTCACCCAAATTTTTGACCTCATCCGGGGCCTCTAAAGCCTTCAAAACTGAGTTCAAAGTTTCTGTACCCTGCTGCCAATACCGAAAATCTTCAATATCTTCCAATATACACTTGATCTGGAAATGAAACTTTACTGGCAGACTTATATGACCAAAGTGAACCTCCAAGAAAGAAATCAGATCATTCTCAACACATACGAAAATTACCAAAAATAGTAACTTTCCATAAATAGCAGCTCTGCACAAAATAGCCCTTATTGAATATAAAAATAGAAATATTTTTGGGTGATGCAAGATTGCTCTTACACCCAGGATGCTCCTGCATCACAAACTCAACTACACGCAGGCAGGAGTCAAAAGTTAACCAGGGTATAGATTTTCCAATTTAATAACCAACCCTAGCAGTCAAATCTGATTATAAATGTAATTATGCAAATATCTCAACCGATCAGATATATCTTTCTTTGCATGCCCATGCCTATACTGATCTTGTCTGCAAATCAACAACCTTGATCCATCAACCTCTCTGCAAATTGGCCTTGCCATGAATGCACAAACATACCCTGCTGGGACAAAGAATCGACCCCTGATGGCCGCTCACACCTCCCTCATCAACTCCGCAACTTGCAACTAGAAAACGTCCTGGTGACATCAATTTTTTGAGCTACCGCACCGCTGCAACCATCTCACAGAAAAAAGCCCGCCAAAACTGGCCACACTGCTTGAAAATACCACTGGTCGCATGATCGCATGAGCCCGAAAGCCTTCATGCGATCATGTGACAAGCCCTTGAGAATCTGCCTCTCGGTCACGCAAGACACCTCGGGCCACAAGATCCGCCGCCTATACCACGTGGACCAACCGGAACTGACCACATCAGTTGGACCCACGACAGAATGCCCGAAGCACCAGAAGGATCCAACAGCAGTCGCATGATTGCATGGGATCGGAAGATCCCATGCGAACATGCGACCACCGTAGATCTTGAATCTACGAGGGCCACATGCCACCGGGCCCGCTGCAACCTTCGCCGACCGCTAGCCATTGAGAAGCGGACACATCACCTCCCATGGACCCACCATCGGAGCCAAAGTCTGCTGACCGCTGACGGTTTGTCGCATGGTCGCATGGGCTCGGAAGATCCCATGTGATCATGCGACCAACCGGAAGATGCTACCCGATGACCGAACATGTCACCACCGAAACCATTGACGGTTTGTCGCATGGTCGCATGGGCTCGGAAAAGCCCATGCGATCATGCGACCAACTGTAAGATGTTAGCCACTGACCGCCACCTCGTTGTTTGCTAACTGCTTGGATGAGCCCGCGGTAACATTAAAAGGCAGGGCGCAAGAAGAAACCCCTTAGTCGCATGATCGCATAGGGTGAAAAAGGCCTATGCGATCATGTGACAACCGCATAACCGTTTGCCGAAAACCAACTGGGCCCCACCTGTCGGAGTTGCGCGGATAGAAAATATGCCACCTTACTCAAAACCGCGGACCCACTGAGATTCTAATCTGACTGTTGTCGCATGATCTCATGGGCTCGAAAGATTCCATGAGATTATGTGATAGCCGTCGGATCTCCACTGCACTTGCACGGCTATGAGGAACTGGGACCCGCCTGGTTGGAGTTGCGCACTTGAAGGTTGAAAACACAGAGGGTTTTCAAACCGGAGGTTGAAAACACAGAGAATTTTTGGACCGAAAGTCAAAAACATCCTGAGCCTTCAGAGAGAAGGTCGAAAACACACTAGGCTTTTGGGCCAAAAGGCAGAAAACACACTGGACTTTCGACAGAGCACTTCTTTGGAAAATAGGACCGTGGCCAAAAATGAATGATAGGGAATTTTTGGGCAATAGGTAGAAATAGAGGAAGAAGAAAGGAAATTGGATGAGCTTGTAGCCTTGGTCGCAAAGAGGGAAAATAGAGGTAAGGGAAAGTATAAAGGAAAATTACCCTTAGAACTGTTTTTCATGCAATAAGATAGGTCATTTTGCCTCTAGATGTCCTACTAGAGTTCCAAAGTATAAACCTAATCCATACAAGTCTAAATATCCTAAGGAATATAATATTGCTAGTGAGGGTACTTCTGATGATAAATTTGTGAATGATGAAAATGAGATTGGGTCTGTTGCTATTAAAGATGAAGATCCTATTCATGAAGAAAAAGCTTTGGTTTCACATGTAGAAAAGAAATCTGAATAGATTATAGGTCGTGGATGCTCTCATCACATGACTGGTGATAAAGACAAATTTGTGTAGCTTAACAAGTATGAGGGAGGTGTAGTTAGATTTGGAGATAATACTCCTCGCTTGATCATAGGAAGAGGATCTATAACTCTTGACTGTAAAACTAATACCGATGATGTTTTGTTTGTTGATGGACTAAAGCATAATCTATTGAGTATTGGACAACTTGTGGATTAAGGTTATCATCTACAATTCAAGAATGGAAAATGTACAATTAGAGATCAGTCAGGCAATTTGATCGCATCAGGTACTAAGACTAAAGGTAATGTGTTTCAATTGAAGCAAGTTGTTTTGTTGCGAAGATAGATGATAGCTGGTTATGGCCCAAGAGGTTCTATCATTTAAATTTTGATAACATTGTGAAGGTCAGTAACACTAGTGCAGTCAAAGATTTACCAAAGATTGTGAAGCCTACTAACATGTTGTGCAAAGAATGTGTTATGGGAAAACAAACCAGGACTAGCTTTCAGAGCAAGACTTATTCAGCAAAAGGGAGATTGGATCTGGTACATACAGATCTCTGTGGTCCTACAAGAATGATACTTTATAATTTTTGTTTATGATTATTCAAGAATGATGTGGGTTGCTTTTCTTAAAGAAAAGTTTGAAGCTTTTGATAAGTTCAAGATTCACAAGACAAAGTTGAAAATGAATCAGGATTAAAGATTAAATGCTTAAGCTTTGATAGAGGTGGTGAGTTCACATTAGATAAGCTTAATGCATATTGTGAGGAACAAGGGATATACAAACAAACTTCTGCACCTAGGGCACCACAACAAAATGACATAGTAGAAAGGAGAAATAGAACCATTCTTGATATTGCTAGGACTATGATGCTTGAAGGAAAGGTACCGCAAATGCATTAGAGGGAAACAATTACCACAGTCTATACATTGAATAGAGTTCAGATTAGACATGATACTGGTAAGACTTCATATGAGTTATGGTTTGGTCACATTCTTACAGTTAAATACTTCAGAATATTTGGTAGTAAATGCTATATCAAAAGGGATGATGAACTAGGTAAGTTTGATCCTAGAAGTGATGAAGGGATGTTTCTTGGATACTCTAATAGGAGTAAGGCATATAGGTGTTACAATCTCAGACTGAAAAAGATAGTTGAAAGTGCTAATGTGAAGATTGATGAGAAATTTCAGATTCAAGAAAGAATGTATGATGATGGATCAGATAATGAAGGTAATCAAGCTTCTACTATTCAGAATCAGAATCAAGAGTAGGAAGGAGAACGGTTCTTTGAGATTGACAATGGGATACAAGTATTGATGAGCCAAAAGGGGCTCCTAAAACACTAAGGTATGTATCAATGAATCACTCCGATAAACAAATAATTGGAGATGTAAACGAAGGCATGATGACAAGGTCAAAGATTAGAAATGAATTGTGCTTAATTTCACAAGTAGAACCTAAGACTATTGATGAATCTCGTAAAGATGAATTTTGGATCAAATTCAGAAGAATGATACTTAGGAGCTTGTACCAAGACCTAAAGACAAAAATGTTATAGGAACTAAATGGGTTTTTAGGAATAAGATAAATGAGCAGGGTGAATTTGTAAGAAATAAAGCAAGACTTGTTTGTAAAGGATACTCTCAGCAAGAAGGTATTGACTTTGATGAGACTTTTGCACCTATTGCTAGATTGGAGGCTATTAGATTGTTTCTTTCTTATGCAGCTCATAAAAACTTTAAGGTTTATCAGATGGATGTCGAATCTACATTCTTGAATGACAAATTTGAAAAGGAAGTCTACATAGAGAAACCTGATGGATTCACATTGACTGATCAAGCAGATATGGTTTGCAAACTGAAGAAAGCATTATATGGCTTGAAGCAAGCACCAAGGGCGTGGTATGCTAGATTGGATAGGTATTTATTACATCTTGGTTTCATAAAAGGTAATGCTGACAGTAATCTGTATTTAAGGATTAATTCTGATGGTATCTTAGTTGTTGAGGTATTTGTTGATGATATCATATTTGGTGGGAATGATGGTATGATTAATAAATTCGCTGAAGAGATGAAAGGTGAATTTGAGATGTCTATGATAGGGGAAATGAAATTTTTTCTCGGTATCTCAAACTAAGTATCTTAAGGAATTATTGAAAAGATTAAGAATGGAGGATTGTAAGCCAGTAGGAACACCTATGTTTACAGGGTGCAAACTAACTACTATCAATGATTCACCAAATGTTTTTCAGACAAAGTATAGGTCGATGATTGGATGATTGTAGTACTTGACTCATACAAGGCTAGATATATCCAACACAGTTAGAATTGTTGCTAAATTCCAAGCTGAACCTAAGGAAACTCATTTTTCTGCTATGAAAAGAATACTGAGATATCTGAAGGGAACCTTGGACTATGGTTTGTGGTATGACAGATTTGATGACTTTACTTTACATGCATTTACTGATGCAGGTTGGGCAAGTAGTGTGGATGATAGAAAAAGCACAAATGGAGGAGCTTTTTTCCTTGGAAAGAGATTGGTTTCTTGGTTGAGCAAGAAGTAGGATTGTATATCACAATCTACTGCTAAATCAGAATATGTTGTTGCCGCTATTAATGGCACTTAGATTGTTTGGATGAAATAGATGTTAAAGGATATTGGAGTAAGCATTGAAGAGCCTATTGTTATTCACTCTGATAACACAAGTACAGTAAATATGTCAAAGAATCTAGTGTTACACTCTAAGACAAAGCATATATCAATTAAATGTCACTTTTTGAGAGAAAAGGCTGTAGAGAAGGAAGTCAGATTAGAATACATCAACACAAAGGAACAAATTGTAGGTATTTTTAGAAAGTCGTTGCCAAAAGAGACCTTTGAGTATCTCAGATGTATCCTTAGGGTAATGGCCCTGCTTTGTGACAATTAAATGATGCTGGAATGCATCAGTCCAGTGATTATCAGAGCTTTATTATTCTTTTGGACTTGATTCTTAGTCCTACTCCTTCGGGGGAGTAGTTGTAGAGGTTGAACTGATGAAGTGTGTGTGAACAAAGCACCTGGTATGTTGCAAGCATAGGATGGAGTACACTCTAGGATTTGTGGCTTGATTGAGTCATGTCAACGATAGCGCTAGTGTATGAGCTCGGATAATTGCTTTTGGGAGCCGACTAGGTGTGTAACGTGTTCCATGGATTGGCGAACATTAATTGTGGATCTTGGCGTGTAAATTAATATTTGTAATTGTTTTATGTTTGTATTAGGTACCGTGTGTACCTTAGCATTCTGTAATGTAATTGTTTGTGCATTGGGGAAGCCCTAATAGGTCGACCTAATTGAGACTTGTAACTTGAATAAAGGAGAGTAAAATCTCTAAGTAATGTGACGAGTGTGTATGAGAGGTATGCGTGATTGTGCATGCGAGCATTGTAATAAGAGTAGAGATGAAGATAAGAGGTATGAGTGGAATCGATGATCATTCCTTGTGCACTTCAATGGAATTGTAAAGGCAAGTAAGTTGCTATCAGTTAGTTCAGTCATTTGAATAGTAAGTTCACTTCATTGTATTTGGACAGTGAGTCTTGAAGGTGGCTTTAACCTTCTCCTTGGAGTAGTGTGCTCGGGCAGTGTGCCTTTTTGTTCTCATCAACTCCTAACAGGTTTGAAGGACCTTCTAACAGGGGTCTTGTCCTTTAACAAGGACTATTGTACTGGATGTATTGTATTAGCTCTTAATAGGGCTAGGTCTCCTAACAGGGACATTTTTATACTAGTGCACTATCTAGTGGGTTCCATTCCCATTGGGGTTTCTCCCTTAATAGGGTTTTCCTCGAGGAAAAAACTCTATTTGTTATGGTGTTGTTGTCTATCTTGTTCATCTTGTTTAGTATTGTTATATTCTTAATTAATGTTCTGGTTCAGAAGTTTAAAGTTTACAATTATTATACACAACTGATTCACCCCCCCTCTCAGTTGTGTGGTTTGGCTTGCTATTGCTAACATAGACAATAAGAGTAGACTCATGATACATTGTGGGAGGGGATGTGGGAGGGGACTTGGGAGGAGAGTTTGCAAGTCTCAATATTGGCCATTCGAAGAAATAGGATTCATAAAAGGTCATTAGGATCCATATTCTTGTCAAACATTGGGCTTGGTCTAGTTGAACTATACTAGTTTGGAGGAATATTGGATCTCAAACATCTTCTCATGACTATTCTTGAAGTGATTTGGGTAATGAAGCTCATAAGAGTTCACAACATCAAGACAAACACCTCGAGAGTCAAAGTTTGAAAAAGATTCATGTTGGGTTCACCAAAATGTATAGAAGGGAAAATTCGTTGTCCTCAAGACCGTTTAAAATCTTGAGGGACAAACCAGCCCTTGCGCCACCTCACTTCCACTAGCACTCCAGTGAACTAGGGAACCAAGGCAACTTAAAGATGAAAAGGGGTTCTAAGATTTAAGATGAAATGATATACATAAATAAAATAATGTAAATATCTATACTACATTAACAAATAAAAATATTTTGACAATTGAAAGTAGGAAAGCTAACTACCAGGATTAATTGCCAAACTTTGCAAGCTTGCTACCTTGGACACCCATGTGGGTCAATGGCGATAGTGTGGATGCAGTATGTCTGTGCAATGCACGTTCATCTAGTATGGACAACATAGAAAGAATAGGCAAGAAAACAAGGGACTAACTGAAATAACAGAAAATAACTAAACTAATAACAAAAAGCGCAAAAGAACAACTAGACTATGAAAAGAAAGACAATACCTTGTAGATATAAGTTTCTACAAGGAAAGCTCACAATCGGAGGTTGATGAAATGGATAAGTTGCTCCACTTCCTCCTCCGATGAAACTTGCACACACAGAAACAATGAAAATGTTGGGTGGCTGTTTCAAGACTTGCCTCAGTCAAGTCCCTATTTTGGTGTTTGCACCTATACGATAGCCAAATAGACGAAATAAACAGTGATAGATAACCATAAAGACAATGATAAATGATAAAGATAACAATACTATAAGATTACGATAAAGAAATTATGATATGCTTGACAAGCATAAAAGAAAATGGTGTGAGGAAACTCCCCTTCAAGACCATGAAGCTGAAGCCTAAAGGAATGAAGGGAAGGTGACAAAGACAATGAAGCCAAGATGCTGCAAGCTATTGTCCCCATACAATAAAGAGCTCAAAAGAGTGTGAAAGTGCTGCTAACAAAGATGAGTGTGTTTTAGTAGTGAAAATGTAGCCAAAAGAGAGTGAAGAGATCCAAAATGAAGCAAAAAAACAATTTTAAAGCCATCCCAACAATTCTCAATGTCGGTGGGCGGTGGTGAGAGGCGTTACATTGTAGGGGTGGCAATTGTAACATCTCAACGACTCGCTGCACGTCTGCAGATTTGTGGGACAAGTGTTTGCTATGCGGATGTCTCTATGGCATGCATGTATCCTATGCTGACTAGGCCGCGTGGTCAAGAATCTCAATGGAAAAGGACAAGGGATTGGAAGGATGCAAAGGTTTATGTGGAATTTTGTTTTTCAGCTAAGGCAGGAGCATCATGGTAAATTAAACTTGGTACAAATTTATGACACTACAGTATGGAGAAGACCAAGTGTTGGGTATTTCACTCAGAGAGCAGAACTCTATAAAAGATACGAGCAATGGATTAAAAGCATCATTTGATTCTTGAGGAACCAATGGCCATGAAAGGAGAAGCAATCAACTCAAATAATATTGGTCAATAACATATGTGATGCAGTAAGGTTAGATGACTAGTCAATATCACTTTCATGACAGAATTGTTTTTCTTTGGAGGCCCGATCAATAATAATTATAATTATCGAATGAAGGCAGTGATGATAAACCGATCATCATGATTAGTCAGGTCTGCATAACTAACCAAATTGTTATGTTATTAATAGATTTGGAGATAGAAGAGCAGTAATCAGAATTAAAGGATCAATTTGTAAGGAGCGATAAGAGTAATATGAATAAGGAGTGGACTAGTGAGCACCTTGATTAGAAAGAAGTTAAGGTGCAAGAGTTAATTCATGAAGCAGTACGATACTGATTATCATTCAAAGGTTCTATTAAGGGGTGTGACTCTTCATTAGTGAAGAGATATGTCTCATTCATATAAAGATATATAAAAGATCGAAGGATCATAGATTAAGGGATATATTGGTACGGATTATAAGGGTGCCCAAAAAGGGAATTAAATCATATTTCATTCCCTGTTAGGTACCGTGTAATAGCAAGGGGTATGCTGTAGCTTATCTATGCATCAATGTTGATTTACCGAATATTATATCAGAATACTATTAGGAATAAGGGACCACTATATGGTCTAAAATATATGCTGTAACATTAATATCAGTTATAACAGTGAAATCAGAAAGAAATATATATATATATATATATTCATAATCCATTTGAAGTAATGTATGAAGTAGTGCATAAATACTTTTCAGATATGTAAGGCATGAAGCAAGCAATAAATACATACATGTCAAAGGAAGCCAAGTGCAGAATAATGCTTCCAAATGCTAAATATAACAGGAGAGATGATGCAGAAATTTCTTACAAACCCTTCAACTATGGGAAACTAGATAAACACATGCAAAATCAGATTTAAGCAAATAAACTCACAACACTAGATATATGTGGGAAAACCCTTTCAAAAAAAACCCACACTCCAAAAGCCAGACTCAATTGTATTATCAGCAACAACACTTACAATACAATGCCTAGAGCCAATGCTCTTCAGGAGTAAAACAACAGAAAAATTTAGAGAATATTTGGCACATAAGCGGTTCTTAGAAGATACCCAACCTATCATCATAAAATACACTAAGAAGCTACCTATTTATAAAGCTCAACATAAGTGGAAAGAGTCAATGGTTTCCAAAACCATCTCTAATGCCAAAGAGGTATGTGGTTTAATAAACACTAACTTGCTAAATTAATGACACATTGCATATAGCAACTTCCAATGCAACAAAGCATAATCATCCATAACGGTCACCTTTCCATATGCAACACCTATCTCACACCACTTGTCAAAAGTGAACTCCACCATAAATATCAAATACCAAAAATAAATCTTCATGACTCTTCCACCAAACTAGTAACTGTCATTGTCATAATAAGAATTTGTCATAGTTTCAACATAGCAACTTATGACACTAGCTCCCGAATTTTACAACTTCTGAAATGGGTGTAAAATAAATAAATAATATTAGCATGTTTGGATTCTAAAGTTGAGAAACCTTAATCCCAACAACACAAAGCGATACACAAAACATACTGAGGAACTAATACATAATTATTTATTTTTATTTTTTCGGCAAAGAGGCGAACCCCATAATATATTAACATGATAAAGAGTCAAATGAGACTGAAAAGGTCAACACACAACCAACTAGATCCATGTCCAAAGATGGGACCAAGCTGAGAAATATGTAAATCATTATGTTTTGATACATTGCTTTTGTGTTTATTTCCTTGTAATTATATGAACAATTTTCTTATTTTTGCAAATAGCTTCCCTTAGAAAGTGAATTTTGTACCTTTGCTTCCTTTCAAAATGAAAAAGCTCATCTCTTTTTTCTTTTGCTTTTGTTTGCAACGCAATAGAAAAAACAAAGCACACTTTTTGAAATGAGTTTTTTCCGTCATTCATCAACAACACCATTTATAAATCTCTTCTAACTAAAAGCCAGCATCTAATGCTCTTGGATTCCTTACTTGTCAAAGTCTCTTGGACCATGATCAAGATTCTATCTTCTTTGATTTCCTAATCACAGTCAACTGTCAAATGATTTTAACCTTAGATGCTTTTGATGCAGAGGAAGATATATATATATTTGCTATTCCATTCACTCTTTTTTGTTTAATAATAATTTTTCTTATAGATATAATAAGATTTATGAACTATTAATGATTACAATGAAGAGGACGATACCATTTATTATGGTATTTTTTATTTAAAGTTTTTTTTTAATGATTTGAAATATAAATATATAAATGAATTACAAAATATATTTTCAATTCTATTATTAATCCTGAACCATTTTACAATGGTGTGATACATGTAGAATAGTGTGAGGGGTGGAGTATAATAGGAACAACTTTTTTTTTCTTTTTATTTAACAATGAACATAATATTTCTACAATAAATATCTCAAAAATCCCATTCCCATACCAGTAACTTAGTTTCTGTGACATACTGCAATCGGTGTCCTTTTCTTATGGCCTTAGCCTTACGTATAAGTATGAAGTATAGCAATCTACTATTATTGCATAAGAATGCTCTAAAAATTGTGAGAAGATTAAATGAGAAGGAAACATTTTTCAAGCTCTGGAGAAATCAAAGCGAACATAATAAATGCTACTTGGTTTTTTTCCAAAAAAATTGAAGTAGAATTTGAAATGAACATGCAATTGAGTCGGGCATTGCTATACAATTTGTGTTTTGTAATCAGAATGACCTCTTTCGTATGCCCTTGTACGATTTGGAGAGTATTGATTATTACTCTTTCATCTTGTCGCCTAGGTCTTGTGCATGGTTGTTTTCTAAAAAGGATAAACCATACTTGGCTTGGCCTCAGCGAATCTTGTCAATAATTAACCCACTGCAGCTTTTTGGATTAGTTAAGTTGGTTTGTTCTATATCTGTTAAAGAACCACTGTTCCTGTGTCAAGTTGCATGGTGCAGGACTAACGTGCTAGCGGAAACAGCCACTGGTCTTTAGTTGTGATTATAATTTTTTTCTTGTTTTGAGGTCTGTCACCTTTTGTGGGGGGAATTCACCCGCCACCGTATTACATGTAAATTGATTTATTCTACTGTTCATGCTCAGTTTTGTTCTTATCGAAAAGGATATTTCTTTCTATGGCAAATTTGGATACGTCTTCATAAGTTCTGGTAGAATGTTTTGGTTTTTCTTTGTTTCTATGGATTTCTCAGTGGTATTACGCATGCAGGGATAGATTCTATTTTCCGAGTAATTGGTGGCACACTTGATATTGCTTATGTCTCTACTGCCTGATGTATTTTGTTTTGTATTCTAAAAAAGGCATAAACTCCTATATGTTCGGACATTTCCAGGTGTAAACCTGTCATTGTTATCTAAGGTGATGTCTTCAAGGCTGGCGCGGGGAACATATAATGGTGGATTGCTATCAACAGAAGCTGGAACATTGGCTCGCGTTGTGGCAGATGTCACCATTACAGTGGGAGGATATCTAGGGCAGGGTCTCCTTCTCAACGCAACACTGCTTCCTACATTGATCGTTGGAGTTATTTCGCTTTACGCAACTGCCTCCACTTACAATTCGCTATTCTAGCTGCTTCTTTTTTAAATCTTTTCTCTCCAGTCCAACTGGCCGTAGAGCTTGTACAATAAGAATTCCTCATCTGTATCCACTTATGTAATCATGTATTGCATAATAGTCAATTTCAACGAAGGGAAGGTTCCCTAGATACATTTCCAAATGAATTCTGTGAAGATCAAACATCTCCTAATGGTAATCTTTTGTTTGAATATCCATTCTATATTTATTTTCTTTTGGTTATCACTGATTAAGCATCATGTCTCTGAAGACATGCCATGTGCCCATAACCTGTTCACCTATATGGATTGGATGTCGTAAAGGATATTTGTCCAAGGCGAGTAATCTGCACTTTTTTAAAATTTTAAAATCTAATAAATAAAACCAATAAAAGTGGGGAAAAATATTAAAAGCACAAATGCTCTGTAACTTCAATTTACTTAGTAATCTCTTTCTTTGTAAAGTTCAACTTTGGAATCTGAAGATGAAATCATCCAGATAACTTTTAAAGTTACTTAATTCAAAAACATCTAAGAAATTATATAGGTGAAAGATTAAAAAATATATATATCTAGTTGCATTGTTTAATTTTATGTTTTTTTTAAAAAGTTATGTACAATATTAAGTTTGGACTTGGGCTATGTCGGAATCCGCACATAAACGAGTTTTGATTGATTATTGATCTTGTCAGGAACCGCTAAGCCCGGGTGGTAACACCCAACCAAGGATCACTAAAGTGCCAACCAGTTACCATACGAGTCACCTGGTGTAACATCATAACCAACCTGAAAGCAAGGATGGAAAAACCAAATGCCAAGTCTCATTAGTCTATTTTGATTTACCTATTTCGATAGATCGATCAAACAAGCTAGGATACAAGCTGGAAGAACCCCTTAGAATAGTAGGAAATATAACCCCCGACCCTAACAAAATCAAGTGATAAGTATAATTATAACCACCATTTCACACAACTAATAAACATGAATTACTATATATCAACATCTTTAATGCAGTCTTGTAGCATCCAATATATTTTAGTTCTCTAGATTACTTTAAATTAATATTGTAGCAACCAACATATTTTAGCTCTCTAGATTACTAAAATCAAATTTAAGTAATGCTTTGCAAAATTAAAATATTTACATTAGAATGTCATTAGGATTGTAAGATTTGGTTATGGAGACAGCAACCCAAGATCTAGAGACCAAATGGAGAGACCAAATGGAAAGCATAATGATACAACATAGAAGACACTTCAAATGGTTAAGTAAACCGAGGTGCAAATATAGGAAGGAATAAGATAATGACAAGTGTCATAATCTTTTTACATGAAAACCCAGACACAATTTATCACCCATCTAATTTGGAGTCACATGTTCATTGAAGGTGAATCACCCTGCAAAATGAGATAAAGTATGTGTAACATGTTAACTAAAGGTGGAAAGTGATAAAGTGATAAGTGGATCAAAGGTAAAGTCAACACATAAAGTGAAATGAAATACTATGTACAATAATCAAGCACCAACACCCCTCTTAAATGCAACTTAGAGAGGTTGTATACCCACAATGCAAGATGGGACCTAGTCACTAGGCCATGTTAGGTACCCATGTATAAATGCAATACAATCTCTTACAAATAGAGAAGAGGAGAAAACCCAATGGGAAAAAACTTCTCAAAAGAGATGGAAATATAAATGAACTCTCAAAGAAGAATAAGAAGGACAAAACCTCATGTAAGGAAAAAGTCCCTAGACCCCTCTCCCATAAGAGAGAAAAAGAGAGACCAAGTAGACTCCCCTCAATGTAGAATATGCACCAATGGTAGATTTCATGTTGATGTCGAAAGTTGCCACCTCCAAATCAGGTGTCGTAGGCCACACTACTAGAAAAGATAATCCATGATCTAGTGAAAAAGAATGTAGAACAATATCTAATGACAAGTATCTCCTCTGAAGATAGAGACCTCCTCTAAATTTTGGTCCAAAGTATCCACACTCATGTTAAACTGTGAAGGATGATCATGTAGAGAATGAAGAAGAGGGTCAAAAGGATCATCTCCATCAAAGAGAAGAGGAATATCATCAATGGGGTCTCTAGAATTTACAAGATAGGACTCCACAAACAAACATGCAATGTCTATCAAGTAGTTGCCCCAAGGAACTATAGCAACAAAATCATTATTAGGAGTAACAATAGATGTGATCTCAATAGAAGTAGATGGTATGCAAGGCTCAAGAATTGGATCAAATTGGAGTACACTTAAGTTTATGTAACCAAATTTCTCTTGAGAATTAGTATCCACACTAGTGATCATCATCTTAAGATTCACAATCATCAATAAGAACACAGTTTAAAAAAGACTACAACTGAAATGTATGATCCACCACCCCAATACTCTAATGATAACTCCATTCTCCAAGTCTATGATAATAATTGAATTAAGAGTGAACTCCACAATCTGCCTAGTTGCATTGCGAGAAATATATCGGTCAAGTGAAGTACACACAACGCATCATTGAAGGCGCCATCCCCAAATTCAATAGATCCTTTCCCAATCACATTCATATATGTATGATTTCCCATGAAAATTGGTGACATGTTGCAACACTCAAATGAAGAGAACATAGACTACAAAGATGCCATATGATGAGAAGCCACTGAATTTAGAAACCATCTCCTTGAATCATGACCTATTGTAGCACAAATAGTTTGTCCTTTCTTATTGTTGGTTAAGAGATTTGACCTTGATAAATTTCAATGAAGCAAGGACTCTATTACCCACTTAAATAAGAATCAAACTGAACCAACAGTTGGGCAAACTACTCATAGTTTACCCTCTGCATTAGTTGGAGATGACTAGAGAAAATTTAAAGAGTATTTTGATGGCATAATATCAATGAAATTTATGTTTTGAGGTAGAATAGATAATGAGCATCTCTATGCAAATTTTGATTTGTTTTAACAACATTTAAAACTACATAGCTTCATTGTAACCTTAACTTATTTGGAGTTAGAATGCTTTTCTTGAATATCCTTTCTGACCATTTTGTACAGGGTTTCGAGGTCCCTTCAAAACCTATTTTTCCCTTAATCAAAACTTACTGGCTTGGTTTCTTCATCTATCTCTCTAGAAATCTTCCTCTCATTTCAAGTCTTGTTGGGTTTATTAATCATGGAAACGGTTAATAGTTGTTGTGTTTTGCAACAATTGTAAATTTTGCATTGGGTTAATTTCTTGTCAAATCTCATCACAAATGTGAATTTCTCTCATAGCTTGACTATAAAGAAGAAAGTTATGATGCTATTTGAGAAGGCTGAAATACTATGAATACATGAAAGAAAACATAGGGTTTCAATAAGAAGAAAGTTAGGGGAAAATAGTGATATTTTCCTAACCTAAAATCATGCAAACCCAAGGCTAGGTCAATATGGCTATAAACACACTAGCATAGAGAAATAAGGGAATCAAAACCATAGGACGGTTCCTACATGGTCATGCATAAAATCATCAAGGATGATGCCTAAAAATAGGGCATTGAATGTAAATACAATGGCATCATGTTCCTAGAATCGGTTCCTTAGTCATGCATAGACCTGAATGCAAAATGTATATAGGCAAGGATAAGAACATATGGGAATATACAAATAGAAAAAAATAAAGAGGTAAGTATGCCTTTCTAGAGTTGTTGGTTCCCGAATCAATAGATTGGAAAGTTTTAAGAGTATGCCAAGCTCTATGTTCAAACCTTCCAATTGACTTGCACAATGAATGGGAATAACCAAATTATGGTTAAACTTCTCCTTCACTTCAAGCTCTACAAGACCTAGGCAGGTAGACCTATTCACCAAATAATTCTTTAAGCTAACGTTTTTTTATAGTAGACTATATCTTCTATTTGTATTCTAATTCTAATTTGTATCTCAAAATGACATGTACTCTTGAAATAGATTGATTCACTTGTTGATTACTTGATTTCTTCTAACTTCTTGGTTATCTTGTTTCTATTTCCACTTCTTTAATTCTGATGGACAACTATCTTGATTTCTGATTAACTCTTACATCTTTGATTCCTACAACTATCTTGATTCTTACGTCTATTTATCTTCTATTGAAATTTGATTTCTATTGTTGAAATAAGTTATATAAGATAGACCGGTGCCTTATTCTCTATTGGACTATAGAGTCACCCCCTTCTAGACCTTACATATAACCTTGTGAGACAATTTTTAAATTCTCCCCGTGGATAAATCTATCAACTATCTAATCCTCAATACTAGATAATTATATATCACCACCACAATTAGTCCTAGTCCAATTGAATTTAACTTTCTCATAAAAGGCCAATTAGACAAGAATCAAATGGACAACTATTTATCAAATGAATCTTGATGCTCAAATTGCTACGACAATATATAATTTCTTCATAAGTGGATTTAAGATAGCAATCATTTATCTTAAATGAAAACCACAGAACCCGATCTAGAGAAAGAATCTTCCGCAACACAATTGAAAAGAAGAAAAATTGTTTTTCTTTTATTAATTGAAAATCTATTTTTGTATTAAATCTTTCTTGCAAATCTGATTTAAAAATAAATCCAATCTTCATCTCTTTTTATAAACACAAGGGGTCAATTTAGATTGGTTACAAATTTTCACAAAACAATATCACTCTTCAACTAACTAGTTATCCTAACAAATCTAATCAACTATCCCAAAACTAAGAGGCATAATGATAACTAATTTGATTTTAAAATTAAAGAAAGACTTGTTTCAGTCCCTATTGATATTTAACTTCCCCTGAATACGATTCATGATGAGAATACATTTTAGAACACAACAAATTAATTTTTTCTTTCATCATTTTTTAAAATTAGCTTTATCTCCTTGTATTGTGATAAAAAATCAAAATCCAACCGCGTAAGTGTGCTTCAGTAAATCGTAACTTTTACTCCCGGTTCTCCCTTTTAGTATTCTTATTCAACAATTTCTATGCTATGCTCCCCATTTCTATACACATCAAAATAGAACATTTGTAACAAAAATATATAAAATTATCCATTATACCCTACACCTCAACGAATGCCCCTTTTTTGCTCCAGAAAACTCTTCCCTCCTTAGCAATCAATATTCAAACATGGTCATCAAAAATCAAATGATAAGAAATATTCCCCTTTAACTCATATCTACATGTTTACAAGTACTTCATTTCATTGAAACATTTCACATTTTTTGTTTTTTCTTTCTAGCATATCCACACATCACACATACACTTTATCAAATCTGTAAAACTCAGAATTGTAATGAAAAGTTGCCTCATGTTGTCAAATGGTCGGCACACTCTCTTTGACATCACATTTTGTATTCCTCAATGCATTTCTCTGAATAATTTTGTCAACATTTCATATGCGTGCCTTTCTCCACATTTCTCTTTCAACTTATGTAACAAGGGGCAACATTCTTAAAGATATTTTGTTGAACAATTTAAGTGCATTTTTGTTTGTGAGACCGCATTCCTGTTAGGAAATTTGTCAAACAAATGATCCTTTCCCACCATATTGAACGAGTGTCTTACATCAAGATATACCCTATCGCCTTCATCTAGTGAATCCCATTTCTTCCAACCTTGCACTCGCGTCACGTTGCAAATACAATATAATTTTAACAACTCATTCCACTTCCTTGTGATTTACACTTTGCATATATGTATGCACAGGCCATTGCATTGATAAAATATGTTAAAGGTGGTCTAATGAACATCCATACCTTGATTGAAATCTCTCCATTCTGATTCCATGAGACCACACACTAGAGGTGTTCTATCAAACAATTATGGTTCATTGTTTGAGCTTCCATATTCTACTGAGAAGCAGATCATGAGACCACATCAATTTGGTCAGTATGTGTTGCCTCGTACCTCCATGATTTCATTGGGAATTTTGTCAAATAATTTGTCGGTGTTGTCTATGTATTGATATCTTGACTTACTGTCCTCGTAGTGGATTTTCTGACAAATATTCCACATGCCACGCTGTGTTATCCCCCATTTTTTTCAAAACTTTTCATAGTTCCTCTTTGAGCAAAACAAGATTTATAAGTTCGAACCTTTTAATTGAACCTCATGCAAAAGTTCAAGGGTTGAAGATTCAAGAAAAAATAGAGCATATTTATTTTTCCTTCTTTTGATGGATATTTCATTTCCCCAAGCCATTATTCAAATTATTGAAAAGCATTCTACTTTGGGTTTATGTGTATTTTGAAGTATGTAATTTTAAACCTCTTAGTTGAACATTGCAATTAAAGTTCAAAATTTCAACAATTCAAGGTTCATTGAACTTGAATCTCTGTTGAATGTAAATTTGGAAAGTGCAAAGCAGATTGGTGGGTGTTGAACTTGAACCATTGGACTTATTTTTGGTTCAAAGTTTAAGGTACATCGTGCATGAGAATATAAAAGAAAAACGATTAATGAAGAAAATGATTTTGGGAAGTGTTTGGTGGTTCAAGGTTCAACGATTTGACAGTTCAAAGTTCAGTCTGCGACAGTCTAATTCTACACACATATCCATCAGCCTGAAAATACATCTGAAAAAAAATGTTGCAGATTACTTAAATCTGGAGACAACCCACTTGATATTTTGGTCTTAAGTATTCCTAGATTTAATTTTATGACTATATAAGCCCATATGATATATTAGCTTAATATTTTCTCAATAGTAGTATGGTTGGCAGGGTCAGTTTACAAAGGAAGTACCCTGATTTAGTGAGCTATTAAAAAATGGTCAAAACTCCACAAATTTTCACGGCCTCAGGATGTTCGGTTAACCCGTGATGAATTTAATAAAAAGTGACTGCAGGAAAAATTAAAACTTTTCTCACTCAGTTTGAGAACAATTATTTAAAATATTATAAAGATGTTTTAAACTAGTTTGAAAACAACAATTTCACAGGAATGTGAAATGGTTATTTCATTCCCTTTAAATCAAGAATCAGTTACCAAAACCAAAAGGTTAGGTCATGTTATTTATTGCAAAAAATTTCAAGAGAGAAGTATTCTTTTTTTTGGAGGAGAGGCTATGATAAGAGGGTAGTTTTGATCAGTTTTCATTTGTTGTACATGGAGATGAGCTTGTGTGCTTGGTTTTGAATTGATAAATAAAGAAAGTGTCAATAAATCTTTGTGTTTATTTTTGTCTCCTTTAGATTGCAAGTTCTTGCGTGTCTCTGTAATCTTTTTCAATGCAATTTATGTTATATCAAACAGTGTAGATTGTTATTTCAGAATCTGTGAATTCAAATTAATTAATCTATTGTGAAGAATTTTTGGTCATCCTTTTCTTGTTTCTCGTCTATGAGAATGGGAGAGGTGATCTTTGTGTCACTTTCTTGTATTCACTTAATTCTAAATTTAATCTTTCACATCTATTTTATGGCTATAGATAGATGATAACATGCCTTCTTTGCCTCCTGGTTAAAAACATACAAGGTATCTCCATTCACTGCATAACTTTTGAAGGTAGTTGTGCCTTGTAAAATAAGAAGAGAAAATTTGTAATTGTCATTACAAGTGACTCAACTGTTAGTTCTCTTTTGTCTTTCAATCTAGGCATTGTGAGTCAAGTTTGTGATAGCTTTCAAGGAAGATAAATTTGTTAACCAACAGATTTTTGGCAACTGGGAAAGAAAAAGAGACTTGTTCTTTTCTTGTTTCATGTATCTAATGGCACCTTCCCAAGATTGAAGGTTGGCGACTCTGTAAATTTAAAAGATCTCATAAAAATGTTTCAAGGCAAGTCTAAGCAAATAAATCAGTCCAAGAAAAGGAGACCTTGACCAACCTTTCAAGAAATAATGGCTAAAGATGATGAGATACTCCATTCATTCTTGGATTCCTTTAAAGAAAGTTTACTAAGGCTATAAAAATAAATAAAAGCATAGAAGAAGATTACAAATATGCACTTTTATGGAATATCCTTTGTGCTAGATGTTACAAGTTGAAAGAGCTTGAAGAAAGAACACATTCACTGCAAATAGATAAGAATAGAATATCCCAACTTAAAGAGGAGTTACAAGTTGATGATGATAATGCTCCAGTTGTCTCAGATTCTTTTTATTCTTACAATTTTTCATTCTTGGGTGAGCAAGAAGTCCAACCAAGAAAACAATTCAAAAAATACCAACACCAACGATTGAGGAAATCAATGCTGAAGATACAAAGAAGTTCTTTGGAATTCTTATAAAGAAAGCATTTGTGAAGCTGAAAAGAATAAGTTGAATCCAACCAAGGATTACAAATCTGCACTGTTGTTGAAAAGTCTACATGAGATATATTATCAACTGAAAAAATTTCAAACAAGAAACTTATCACGCTGCAGCAGAAGATTTAAAGAATTAGAGGAGAAGAGCTTACCAAGAAGAACACATGCATGCGCAAGAGAATGGTCAAAATAAATATGGTAAAGGTATGAAAAATTTGTATTTTCAGCCTGCATATATCACAAATGAAGATTCTCTTTGTGGAAATGAAGAACAAATTCATTCTGTTAAATTCGATCCTATGCTTTTAGAATGCAATACCTGGAAGTCACAACTAGCAGGATGCATAAGTTCTGTTAACAAGTTGCAAGAAGAATCTTTAATTTTTCATACATCCTATGTGTTTTCAAATAAAAACATAATTAATAATGCATGTAAAGAAAATGTTACAACAACAACAACAAAAATTGAGGAAGAATAAGAAACACTTGAGAATAAAATTAGATAGGGTGAAAGTAATGTATTGTATGTGCCAACAGAACTCTGTGAAGAATCAATGGTTACAAGTAATCCTCTTTTCAATTATATAATTTTCAATCAGATGATGAAACTCTCTTTCTTCTCTTCTCTTAATGAAGATGAGCTAGGAAAAGATATTTTTGAAAGTATTGCTGGAAATAATGATTTTGAAATTATTTTACACAGAAAAAAATCATAGAGAAGCTAAATTTGTTTTTTCACTCTTGTGGGCAAGTTGAAAGTGGTCATGTTTGCAATGCTGACATTTTGAAATAATACTCAAAAGCTTCTGCTAATGATTGTGTGTGTATGAAAGAAATTCTTGGTGATTTTTTAGCTGACAAAGAAGATGTTAAATTGATGCTCAAAGAAGACACGCTGACTGAATTTATTATTGAAGAAAAATAATTGATTTCTTCATTGGGTGATGATTTTTTGAATGGAAATAATGACAAGTCTGATTTTTATCCAAATAAAGCTGATTCAAACCAAGACATATAATTTGATATGTCTCATTTATCTGAAGCAGATTATGGAGGCGTGTTTGGTTGTTTTAAAAAAAACCCCAGAGGTATATGATGAAAAATGGATTTACAGTTGTAAGCTTACACATAGAGAATTCTTATATGTGGTGAGTTGTCGTTAGACATGTATGATATTTCTAAGTTTGCAGGCACTATATGAGCATGCATTCTTTTCCGTAGAGGGTCCTATTTTTTCGAGTCAGTCAATGACTTCACATGATTCATTTGGGGCTTTCTTACGGTAGGATTTTCCTTCCCTGTATATATTTGTAATTAAGTTTGTTTTGGATCTCCAATTTTGATGTGTGTTTCCTTTCTGCTATCTCAGTTTTGGATTGGTGAATTTTGTTATGCCTAGTTCCCCTCCACCCTTCTACAAGCAACTCTCTGTCCTTTGCAATTTCTTTGACTTTGTTGTCCAATGGACTTGAGCACTGGTCTTAGTCAAAGATTCTAAAATTTTGTATTTTCTGCAAGAGAAATCAGTCCCTGAGAAAATGGGTTTATGAGTTTGAACCTTTTAATTGAACTTAATGCAAAATTTCAACGGTTCAAGTTTAAGAAAAAATAGAGCATATTTATTTTTCCTTGTTTTGATGGACATTTCATTTTCCCGAGCCATTATTCAAATTATTGAAAAGCCTTCTACTTTGGGTCTTCATGTATTCCAAAGTATATAATTTTAAACCTCCCGATTGAACCTCGCAATCAAAGTTGAAAAGTTCAATGGTTCCAGGTTCATTGAGCCACTGCTAAATGTAAATATGAAAGTGAAAAGTAGATTGATAGGTGTTGAAATTGAACCATTATACTTATTTTTGGTTCAAAGTTCAAGGTTCATCATGTATGAGAATATAAAGGAAAAATGTTTACTGAAGGAAAATGATTTTGGATAGAGTTCGGCGATTCAAGGTTCAATAGTTTGACAATTCAAGGTTCAGTTTGCGACAGTCCAATTCTGCACACATCCATAAGCTCGAGAATGCATCCAAAAATAAGTTGTAGATTACTTAAATATGGAGATAACCCACCTTTTATTTTGGTCTTAAGTATTCCCAGATTTGATTTTATGACCATAAGGACCCATATGATTTATTATTTTTAATACTTTGCCAATGCTACAATATGGTTGGCAGGGCCACTTTACAAAGGAAGTGTTATTTCAATTATCATGAATTCTCGCAAATTTTCACAACCCCAGGATGCCTAGTTAACACATGGTGAATTTAATAAAAAGTGGTTGAAGGAGAAATTAAAACCATTCTCACTCAATTTGAGAACAAGAATTTAAAACATTATAAATATGTTATAAATCAGTTGAAAACAATAATTTAATTGGAATGTGAAATGGTTATTTCATTCCCTTTAAATCAAGAATTAGTTACTAAAACTCAAAGGTTGCGACATGCTATTTATTGCAAAAAATTCTAAGAGAGGATTCTTTTTTTGGAGAGTCTACAATAAGAGAGAAGTTTTCATCAGTTTCTATTTGTTGTACATGGAGATGAGCTCGTGAGCTTGGTTTTGCATTGAGAAATAAAGAAAGTGTTAATAAATCTATCTGTTTATTTGTGTCTTCTTTAGATTTCAAATTCATGTATGTCTCTGTAATCATTTTCAACGCAATTTATGCTATATAAAATAGTGCAGATTGTTATTTTTGAATTTGTGAATTCAAAATAATTAATCTATTGTGAAGATTTTCCACTCATCCTTTTCTTATTTCTCATCCATGGGAATGAGAGAGGTGATCTTTGTGTCACATTCTTGCATCCAATTAATTTTGAATTTAACCTTTCACATCTATTTCATGGCTATGAGTAGATGGTAATGTGCCTTCTTTTCCTTCTGGT
The DNA here is from genome assembly GCA_027943335.1 of Chamaecyparis obtusa. Lineage (NCBI taxonomy): Eukaryota > Viridiplantae > Streptophyta > Pinopsida > Cupressales > Cupressaceae > Chamaecyparis > Chamaecyparis obtusa. Next base: position 304,204 of record BSBK01002077.1, on the reverse strand, counting down.
TAAAGGCATACAAGTTATCTCCATTCGCTGCATAACTTTCAAAGGTAGTTACTCTTTGTAAAACAAGTAGAGAGCACTTGCAATTTCTGTTACAAGTGACTTAACTTCTAGTTCTCTTATGTCTTTCAATTTGGGCATTGTGAATCAAGTTTGTGATAACTTTCAAGGAAGAAAAATCTATTAAATGACACACTGCCACTGCAACCATCACAATCCATGGAGCAATGTGTCCATGAGACAGTCTTTCAAACATTTCAAGTTTTGTCTGTTCACCATCATATTGTTAGGATTAAGGTGTCTCAACCTTAGAGTCCAAACATAATGATATTATTTATTTATTTAATATAACCCACTTTAGAGGTCCTAAAATTGAGGAGCTAGTTGCTATGTTGGATGGATTTCTATAATGATTATGGCAGTTACTAGTTCAGTGGAAGAGTCATGAAGAGTTATTATTTTGATTTTGATATTTATGGAGGAGTTCACTATTGACAAGTGGGTGAGGTAGGTGTTTCATCATAGAAATGGTGATCATTATGGTTGAGTTATGCTCAAAGGTTCTATGTGCAATGTGTCATTGGTTTAGCATGTTGACACCACATACCTCTTTGGTATGAGAGATGGTTTTGGAAACCATGGGCTCTCTCCACTTGTGTTGAGCCCTACAAATATGTATCTACTTAGTGTATTTTATGATGTTAGGTTGGATATCTTCTAAGGAGAATTTATGTGGCAGATATTCTCTTAAATTCTCTGCTACTGCATTTTCTCTTGGCGAGCATTGGCTCAAGGATTGTAGTGTAATTATTGTTGTTGCTAAAAATACAATTCAGTATGGCTTTTGGAGTGTGGCTTTTTTTCCCAAAAGGGCTTTCCCACATATATTTGGTGTTGTGATTTTATTTGTTTAAATCAAATTTTTTCTATGTTTATCTAGTTTACAATAGCTTAAGGGTTTGTAAGAAATTCTCTGCATCATCTTTCCTGATAGATTTAGCATTTGGAAGTGTTATTCCATTCTTGGCTTCCTTTCAATTGGTATTAGAGCATGGCCAACTTTGTTTTGATTAAGTAAAAATGGGTTTTAAAAGGAACATGAAACCTGACCAACTTTGTTATTGTTGTTGGGTAGAAGGGTTTTTTATTCTGATCTAGTTTTAGTGGGAGTTTTGCAGAGGAATATTTTATAACCTTGTTGCATGTTAGATATGGAAAGCACATCCAATAGAGTAGAGATGGATAAGTTTAGTAGAAACAATTTTGAGTTGTGGAAACTCAAAATAGAGGACATGCTTGTAGATAGAGATTTATGGGTTGTGGTTTCTCGACAAAACCCCAAGCTACGATGTAGGATGAGTGGGATAAAATGGATAGAAAAACCAAGGTTCTGATAAGACTCCATTTGGCTAATTCAGTGCTCCTAAATGTCCATGAAGAGAAGACTACAACTGAGCTTTGGAAGAAGCTAGGTGATATTTATCAGTGGACATCCTTGGTAAATAACTTATTCCTGAGAAATAAGCTATATTCTCTGCGGATGGAAGGAGGGTTCGTTGGAGATCACTTGAATGTATTTAATATGCTAGATGCTTAGTTGAATTCTATGAGTGATAAAATTGATGATCAAGATAAATGTATGCTTTTATTATGTTTGTTGTCAGACTCGTGTGATCACCTTCTAATGGCCATTGGAAGTGCAAAAACCACTTTCAAATTAGAGGATGTGGTTGGTTTTCTATTAACTGAATAGATGTGAAGAAAATATTCTGAGATGGATAAGGAGGCCCTGCTTTCTCATGGTAGAATAATGGAGAAATGAGAGAAGAAGGAAAATTAGGGTAAATCCAATTGTCTAAGGAGATATAAGTGATATAGAACCCTTCACACCTTAGGGTATCCTATTTCCTCACACACACTAGTATCCAATAAGTGTGGGATTTACATGAAAGACTCCACACCTTAAAACAAGTTCTCCAAACAACCCACACTGTCTATCAAAATTCCCTACGAAACATAAGACAATTATCAATTGTTCCTAGCAAATGTCTCTACTTGGTAGTGCCTTTCACCGAGTGGTTTTTCTGTGTTCTATTCTATTCGGTGGGTTCTTCACTGAGTGGATTTAGTAACAAACCAATTAAATCCAAAACTTCCCAAGGAACTCTAGAATCTAATGGAAGATTCAAATACCCTTTTGGACATTCTTCAACATATCAGAAACTAAGCACCAATTGTTTTGGAACTTCAACCCCAAAACCCGTTGCTCCATATTTCTTCCTAGGCCTATTTGACCTATTTTACAAAGTAAATACAAGAAATACTTGATCCCAGACTTTTACACTTTCAAAAGAGTTATTAAATGGCTCTAATTGAAGGAATGTGTAACCAATTTGACCCTTTGATCTTTCTAGACTTGAAAACCCCAAATCACTCCTTAAAACCCTCTAAAGCTAGGGCCTACTCAATGGAAACCCTCTGAGCATTATTTGACCCCCAAAAACATTCATTCACCATTAGTTTGACATAGACTAATGGATTTAAACATAAAAGGGATGCCCTCCTTTGGACAAAACCCTCACTGCTACACCTTAGTCTCCAATTTGGTGTTCCTTCAACACAATTAAGCGGTGATCACCCACTTTCCTTTACTCCTCTGCACAATACCTTTTTAGAGAATTATAATACATGTTATTATAATTTTATTACATTAGAATCAATAGTTTTCATTCATGGAATGACACCTAATCCATTGAAGACAATCAAATTGTCACTAAAAGATGCATTGATCCCCTGTGACTGTCAGCAAATACAGTGATTTATCAAACAAAATGAAATCTCAAGACATATGAAAGGCTTCCAAAACTTCTTATTTTGGTTATTTAAAACATTAGAGATGCACTAAAATAAAGAAACAAATCAAACCACCATGACAGTACTGCAAAATTAGTTATTTTATTGCTTCCAAAGACACAGTCTGTACATTCTTTGTCTTCTCTATACTGTCCTTTCATCCTTATGCCCTGACCAGGCTATATAGGATGTATTATAACTATACCAACTGATCCAAAATGATTTCCCTTCACTACAAATGTGTTTATCCCATTTAATAAAGTTTCCCTCCTAATGGGCACTAGCCGTTAGGATTTAAATATTTGAATTTCTTACTTTGTTTAATTGCTCTCCCAAGCATTCTAACTTAGAAAACTTATTTCCTATTTTATCCTAGGATCTAATTATCCTATTTAGGACCCTCTTAGCCATTCTAGATCCCAATTCAAAATTATTGGCCCCCCTTACAAGCAATTTGATTCTAAGGTCCTTATCAGGACCTCTACGACTTTTGGTCTTTACATTGAATTGGTCATTACAAATGGCCATGATTGGCTTTAAAACATCCCAATTAACCTTAATAGATTCTCTTACACTCTCCAAGGTACCTTGTGTCTTCAAGTGACCTTGTACGCCACTAGGTGCTCTTGCACCATACTCCCCCTATGAAAAAGAACCTTTTCCCCAAAAGTTAAGGGGTCTTGTTTTCACACCACTTAGCCTTCTTGAAGGAGTTCTGCAACTTAGTCTCTCCTTGGGCCTCTGTTGCAATAACAATTCTTCATCCAACTTTCCATAACCTACAATAAACTTGTTAGAAACATGAAAAGAAAACTTATCATCATTGTCTCTTTTTTCTTTCTGTTGGGGATAGTCATTATAGATTTGTTTGGAATTTCCTTCCTTATACATTTCAAGGTCCAAATGACCCCTGTACCTTCCCTCCATGGATATATCTTTACCATACTTTAATAGATCTACTAGAGGACACAAAACCATCCCCACCAAGAAACCATTTGTTACCCAATTAGCCTACAAACCTACCAAACCCATACAAGGAATTCTTGTCCCAATGTGTTCTATTTTCTAAACCAATAAAGACTCTCTAGTCCTCTTCTCCTTCATCACCAATCTTCTCTCTTCATAACCCTGCAACCCAATATAACCCTTCTTGCTAAAACAAGTAACCCTTGACTCATTTGAACTACTACTATGCAAAGGTAAGATGGTGAAAACTTTACCATCCTTGTGAACCACATAGGTGTTCTCATAACCATAATGAATAGTCCTTGAAGATTGATAGGGTCTTCTCAAAAGAACATGAAAATAAGTCATTGGAACAATGTCACACAACATCCTATCATAGTAATCACCAATTGAAAAATTTACATATGCTTTCTCTCTAACCTCAAGGTTTTGTTCATCACTTACCCAAGTGGCCTTATATGTTCTATCACGAGAGAGATTCTTCAAATTCAACTTGTTAACCATCTCATAAGAAACCAAGTTATCAAATGATCCCGAATCTATTTTTCATTTTGCATACCTTTCCTTGACTTAAACAATTGGTTCTGAAAATTGATACCTCTAGCCTTCTTTGCTACATGGTTGATCCTCTCCTCACCATGATGAAGTCTCCTGCAGTATATGGTTCTAATACAACATGCTCAACTTATGACTTATTTTATTCCTCATCTCCTTGAGACAAGTTTACTCTTCTACTTGTCCTCTTGTTATTAGAGTTCTTCTTTGGACACTTGTAAGATTGATGGCCCACTTCTCCATAGGTGAAGCATTTTGCATTAAATATGTTGCTACCTCTACCTACTCCAAACCTACCACCACCTCTTTATCCATTATTATGATCATAAATAGGATCCTTTCTCTTGTCATTTCTGCTTTTTCCTTCATTGAATCTATTACCTCTTCCCCTATTTGTCTGGCCTCTTCCACCTCCTTGCCTTTCTCGCTTCCTTTTTAACTTGTCCTCAGCCCTAATGGCCAAATTGTAACATTCTTCCACCGTACTAGGTGTAGCAAGACTAAGTTGATCTTGTATGTTGAACCTTAACCCACCCATGTACCTTGCTACCTTTTCTTCCTCTTCTTCATCATGAGAAACTTTGATATCTAACTTTTGAAACTCCTCGGTGTACCTTTGGACATCCATGTCCTTCTACCTCAAACTTTGCATCTTTTTGTACAACTAAACCTTGTAGTCTTTACGAAGGAATTTCTCCTTCATCTTGTCCATCATCCTCGGCCATGAAGTGATTCTAGGAACTCCCTTCTTCCACCTATCTGCTTGTAGGAAATCCCACCATAGCAATGCATGCCCCTTTAATCTGGACGTTGCAATCTTAACCTTGTGATCATCTACCACATCTTCAAAATCAAAGAAGTCAATCAACTCTTCCTCATTCATTTTTCCATCATACATAGGTATATCAAACTCACCCTTGCAATCATTCCCTTTAATGGTTTTAGCCAACTTAGCCATTCTTGCATCATCCAGGTCTAACTCTTCCCTTAGTGTTCTCTCTTCTTCATATGACCTCTTATTCATGGTCTTCTTGTTCTCCTTTGCTTGCTCACAATCATGGAAAGCTCCACATTAGTCATCCTTGTAAGGATTTCTTGACCCTCTTCTCCAAATGGATCCAACTCTTCTTTAGACATAAACCCTTTTCCTTTCCCCAAAGATATCTTTTGTGCTCTGATACCACTTGATGCAGAGATCTTCATACCTTAGGGTATCATATTCCCTCACAAACACTATTATCCCTTAAGGATGAGATTTGCATGAAAGACTCCACACCTTGAAACAAGTTCTCCAAAAAACCCATGATGTTTATCAAAACTCCCTATGAAACATAAGATAAGGATCAATTTATCCTACCAAACACCTCTCCTCGGTGGTGCCTTTCATTAAGTGTTTTTTCCGTGTTCTATTCTACTCAGTGGGTTCTTCACCGAGTGAATTCGGTAACACACCAATTAACTCCAAAAATTCCCAAAGAACTCCATAATCTAATGGAATATTAAAATACCCTTTTGGACATTCTTCAACATATCAAAAACTAAGCATTAGTTGTTTTGGACCTTCAGCCCCAAAAAACTGTTGGTCCATATTTCTTCCTAGGCCATTTTACCCATTTTACAAAGAAACTACAAGAAATAATTGCTACTAGACTTTTCCACTTTCAATAGATTTATTAAATGGATCTAATTGAAGAAATATGTAACCAATTCGACCCTATGGTTTTTCTAGACATGAAAACCCCAAATTGCTCCTTAAAACCCTTTAAAACTAGTGCCTAGTCAATGTCAACCCTCTGAGAATTATCTAATCCCAAAAAAAGTTGATTCACCATTAGTTTGACATATCCTAATGGATTTAAACATAAGAGGGGTGCCCTCCTTTGGATAAAACCCTCACTGCTACACCTTAGCTTCCAATTTGGTGTTCCTTCAACATAATTAATCGGTGATCACCCACTTTCCCTTACTCCCCTACACAATACCTTGTTAGAAAATTATAATACATTCTAGTCTAATATCATTCCATGAGAATCAATAGTTTTCATTCATGGAATGACACCTAATCGGAATGACACCTAATCCATTGAAGATAATCGAATTGTCACTAAAAGATGCACTCCCCCGTGACTGTCAACAAATACAATGATTGATCAAACAAAATGAAATCTCAGGACATATGAAAGGCTTCCAAAAATTCTTATTTTATTTATTCAAAACATTAGAGATGTACTAAAAACAAAGAACAAATCAAACCACCATGAAAGTGTTGCAAGATTAGTTATTTTATTTCTTCCAAAGACACAGTTCATACTTTCTTTGTCTTCTATGTACTGTACTTTCATCCTTATGCCCTGAACAAGCTATATAGGATGTATTTTAAGTATACCAACCAATCCAAAATAGTTTCCCTTCATTAAAAATGTGTTTAGCCCATTTAACAAAGTTTCCCTCCTAATGGGCACTAGCGATTAGGATTTAAATATTTGAATTTCTAACTTTATTTAATTGATCTCCCAAGCATTTTAACTTAGAAAAATTATTTCCTATTTTATCCTAGGATCTAATTATCCTATTTAGGACCCTCCTAGCCATTCTAGATTCTAATTAGGCAATATTGGCCCCCCTTACAATAAATTTGGTCCTAAGTTCCTTATCAGGACCTGTAGGACTTTTGGTCTTTTCATTGAATTGGTCATTAAAACTAGCCATGATTGGCTTTAAAACATCCTAATTAACCTTAATATATGCTCTTCCACTCTCCAAAGTTCCTTGTGTCTTCATGTGACTTTGTGCTCCTACACCACTAAGTCTTTTGGTAAAATGTCCAAGGCAAAATTATAAAACTGTGGCAAATTTGTCATCTTTGAAAAGAGTGCAAGGAGGAGAATAAAAAGAAAGGTAAAAAGGATTTATTTGATTGTGACTCTAAAAAATCCTCCCAAGATGATATAGATGCTTTTTTTGTAGCCTTGGAAACACATGCATTAGAAGATGTGTGGTTGATAGATTTAGGTCCTTCTTTCCACATGACATCTCATAGAGCTTGGTTTTCAAAATATGAAGAGTTTGATGGTGGGAAGGTGTATCTCAGTGATAATTTTCACCTGAATATTGTTGGCCATGGATGAGTTAAGATAAAATTTCCTGATGGTAGAGTGAAAGAGATTGTTTATGTACTGCATATACCTGGTCTGGCATGAAATCCACTTTCAGTTAGCAAGCTTGGTGATGTGGGTGTGTAGGTTATTTTATCAAGTGGTGGATGCAAGATGACAAGAGGCTCTATGGTGATTGATAAAGGTGTTTAGATTGACATCTTGTTTAGGCTGGATGCATGCACAATTCAGTCTACTATTACTTCTATGAAGTCCAATAAAAGGGAGTTGGATTCTTCATCCTCACTATCAAATCGAGTAAAGAAGAAGACTTTTGTTTCTACATTTGATGGTCATGATTTTTGGGTACCTAAGGGTGAAAATGCTTTAGAGATGAAGCTCCCATATGAGAGGACAATAGTATGGAACCAAAGACTTGGTCACATTGGTGATAAGGTTCTTAGATCCCTAAAGAATAAGAGCCTTGTTGAAGGCCTTGATGATTGTAATTTGGAGTTTGAATTATGTGAACATTGTGTTTATGGTAAACAACACCATGTTTCCTTTTATTCTAGTTCTCATAAGTATTTTGGGGTTTTGGATTATATTCATTCAGATGTGTTTGGTCCAGTTAATGTTCCTTCGATATATAGATCTATGTAATTTGTCTCATTCATAGATGATTATAGTAGGACATTTGTGTATTTCCTCATAAGTAAATCTAAAGTTTTAAGTTTGTTTAAGGAATTCAAATTCTTCATTCAAAATCAGACTGGTAGAAAAATTAAGTGTTTGAGGACAGACAATGGCAGTGAGTTTTATTCAACATAATTTGGTGGCTTCTATAAGGATCATGGAATTGAGAGACATAAGGTAACTCCATACACAACAAAATTGAGTTTTTGAGAGGATGAACAAAACATTGATGGAAAGGGCTAGGAGTACATTGAGTGGTGCTGGGACTGAACAAAAGTTCTAGAATGAAGCTTTAGCCACTACATGTTATTTAATTAATAGATCTCCTACTTAAGCACTTGTTGAGATGACACCCATGGAGGTGTAGTCTAGCAAGAAGCCCTCATTAAGACATCTCAAAGTCTTTGGTTGTGAGGCATATGCTCATGTGCCAAGTGAGAAAAGATCAAAATTGAAGAACATGGTGGTTAAGAATATCTTCATTGGCTATGGTGTTGGTGTGAAAGGTTAAAAGATTTGGTATCTAGTTGTAGAGATGGCTCTCTATAGTAAAAGTGTGATATTTCATGTGTTGAAACCTTCCATAGTTTATTTGCAATTGGATAAGGAAGAGAAATAAAAAGAGGAGGTAGTTCAGATACCATCTACTCCTATAAGGAATGACTACACACTCCTATTAGACCTGATGATGAGGAGAGCTCAAGTAGGTTTGAAAGTTCTAAAGAAGAGAAGGAACCTCAATCTCAACCTTAACCATTGAGGAGGTCTGTATACATTTAAAAATGGCTTCATTAGTTAATTAAATATTTATTATTTAATTGATATTGGCTTGATAAATTAATTAAATATTTCTTATTTAATTAATAATTATTTCCTCTATTTATTAAATAGATTATTCAATTTATTTAGTAAATTCATTATAGTCTATTCCTCTATCCCAAGTCTTCTAATTAGTCTTATTAAAGTGATTTAATTAAATATACAATCACCTAAATATGACTAAGCTCCCTAGTCCACCTCACTTACCTAGTCACCTGACACATCACTTTGGCTAAAATAAATAATTATTATTAATTATTTATTGGTAATTATCCTCACCCACACATGTCCTATTCTTAAGGGCTATGTGGCCTCATAGGACTTGGTCTCATGACCACATTTCCTCTCTTAAACCAAGTCAAGGGACATTCCCTATCCCTAAGGGGCTTCTCAAGCCACCTCTGAGGGTCAAATGTGACTCATGGGACACTTGTGCCAAGAGTCCTCATGAGGAAAAAGTCCTTCCCTCTTCCTTTCTTTGGTCTTTGTGAGACACTTGACATGTGTCTTTCCCTTCCACCTTGTTCTCCTCCATGTCAATGTGAGAGGAACATCATCCCTATTCTTCCTCTCACATTCCAACTACATACCCCTTTCTTTCAACCAAATCAATCCTAGCCCTAGGATCTTCCACCTTTTATTCTCGACCGTAGGATTGTGCCACCTAGGCCTAGATCCTCCAAAACTCTATAAAAGGAGCCTCATTTCCCCTTTGTGAGCTAATAGTGAATAGGCAATCAAGCATTCAAGAAATCAAGAAATCAAGCATTCTAAGAGCATTTCAAGAGCATTCAAGCATAATCAAGCCATTTTCATATCATTTGCATCTCATTCACCATATTTGCATAATTAAGCTTTAGTTTGGCATACATTCATCATCAATCTCCACACTTTGGTATCATCTTGGGCAAGAGGCTTCATTTGGAAATTTGAGAGCTCAACATCCTCAAGAAATCAAGGTGAGGAGGGCAATGGAGACAAGCTACATGGTAGGTGAAGGTAAAACCTTGTTTTAGCTTCATTTTTAGTGTATTCTTCATTATTGTTTGCTAATTAGTTTGATTTATTAATCTTAGAATAGTTAATTTATCATTTAGAGTAGTTAGACATCTAATTTGCATACATTTTTGGTGCCCATCATGGGGCCTCCCCACATTTTTAACATTTTGTTTGCAGTTTTTCGTGTGCAGACATTTCCAGATTCTTCTTGGGCATATCCACGATTCTGGTGCATTCATCACTCTATGTTGCGCATTCATTTCTGTTAATCTGTCATCTTTCACTTTCTATTTTTTACCTTCCTAGCATAAAACTACACATTCACCTTACTATTCTGCACATACATAATTTTTTGCTGCGCATTCGTCACTTTTGCGCATTTATACCATTGCATTGCACATTTATACCATTGCATTGCACATTCGTTTATCCCTGCTACACATCCATCATTTCTACACATCCATTCATCCTGACTGCGCATTTGCTCACTATTTTTGCACATTTGTTTTCTACAGTAGTTACATTCAGTTTTATAGTTGTTTTGAATTTTAGCTAATCTTTTAACAAGTTTCTGTTCGTTGTGGTAGTCTTTTAGGCTATTTTGCAAGATGTTTTTGAAGACCCCATTGCCAAAATTTCTAACAAGTTTGTTTGCAGATTTCTAAGGGGTTTGCAAAATAAACCATAATCTCATTTGGGTTTTAAAATAAGACATGTTTTTCAATTTCGTGTGTCTTCTTTAGAATAGATTTTGTGTCTATTGTGTTTTGCTTCATAAGCTATCTGTAATCCCAAAATTATAACAACGTATCCTCTCCCCTCGCCATTCGTGGACCTTGGGTGTAAGAGAAACTGTTATAATTTTTAGAGGGCGGTCTTTGGTGAGAAAAGAGGTACTCACTCCAAGGAACGACCCAACCGGTAACAAGCTAAAGCTAAGCCCTTCCAAATTGGTATATAAAAAATGCTAGTGTGATTAGTCTCACATTAGATAGGTGTGAATTCATTGTGGCAACCAAAATCTCCTCTAGTACCCCAGTGGTGCATTAAAGTCCTACTTAGTAGAGGTGAAAGCCTTGCTTTGAAAGGATTGGGAGAGCCCCCTTAATTGGGAAAATGACTTGATCACAACCACCTGAACGGATGTCCTTATTAAATACTTTTGTATAGTGGCCAAAAACCTTCTATTTGATGGCTCAAGGGGTCACCCAAGTCCGTGAAGACACCCCACATTACTCACGGTTCATAGTAGAGATAGCAGTTCTTTGGGAAGTAATGACCCATTGAATTTAGAACTTGGTGTGCTTGAGAAGTGAGTGCACTGTAAGAGGAGCCCATGCCTCCAAGTTCCTAGGCTATCTTCTGTGGATTTGCATGGCTAGATTTTATTATCCTAGTGGGGATTTAGCAGATACTGTCCTTGCTAACCTTAGAATTGTAAGCGTGTTTGTGCATTCATACTAGAACAATTAGATTAAAATCATTTCTATCTTGCGTGTGTGTGTTTATGCATTTTACCTTTGCCAAAAACCAAAACATCAGGAAATAAAAAAATTCCAAATCTTGTAGTTGCAATCGATAAAAAACAAAAACCTATGCATTCATAGAATTTGTCTCCGCATCCGTTACACTGTTCTATGCATATGTTAATTTTACCACGCATCGGTTCATAATTACTGTGCATTTGATTCATTCTGTTGCACATATATTAAACTATCCTGTGCATTTGTCACTGCGCATATACAACAAAGAGCATTTCCACAAGCTTTGAAATTTTCACAATCACTTTTTTAGATACCCATTTTCATCCTTAGTAAGATTCTGGAAAAACATTCACGTTACACAGACCTCTGATCTTTAGTTTGACCATTTTCATTAATTTTCATCATCCTTCCTTCATCAAAAGTCATCAAATCATTTCTTCTAATTTTCTAAAATGCCAAATTTCATGTTGAAACATCACCTTATCTATCAGATTTTGATCTTTGTGAGTTTATCCTATTAGAATCTATCACCCTCAATCAAACTTAGGTTACTATCTCTTGATTTTTCTTTGTCATATCATAGTGAAATCTATACCTCCTATTGATTTAGATTTTATCAAGTTGTCTCATCAATTTTCAACACTTTTCAAACACTCTTTCCATATCTTTTCATCAAAAATCTTTCATCCCACAAATCAATTTTCACATTTTTATGGTTCAAACTCGATCTTAGAAACTTAAACAAACCGTTGATTCAGAATCCCTAGACAAAATGGAAGGAAACAAAAGCAATGAAGAAAATCCTAGGTCTGGAATTCCTAAGAAAACTTCACTTTTTACATCAGAAGAGGAACCCATAGATCAAGAACTTAGGGATGCTACACAAGATCTTAGATTTTATAATGTCATGGAAAGACTCCTAGACATGGATAGAGAGATGTATTTCCTCATGCTTTCTCAACAAGGAGCCAAACTACCAATTGATTTTGATGTTTCCCATCTTAGAGAACCACCTAATACAAACAATCAAGAAATCCCTAGTGGTTCTCAAGATACTCATTGAGCAAAGGAAACCAATCAGCAGTCCAATGCTTCTCAAAACAACCAACAAAACAATGCTTCTCAAAACAACCAACAAAATAATGCCTCTCAAAACAATCAACAATCCAATGCTTCTCAAGATACTCAACAACAAAATGCTTCCCAAAACACTCAAGGAAACACGTTATCTTTGGATCCCGTTCTACAACAAATCCAAATGCTTCAACAACAAATCCGTGACATCCAAACTAGATCATCAACTAAGAAATATTCCTTAGATTATATATGTCCTTATCCTTTTGATAAGAATTTAGCAATGATTCCGTTCCCTCCTCATTTTGAGGTACCAAAATTTGACAAATACAAAGGGAATTCAGATCCACAAGACCACATTCATGAGTTTTGTGCTGCTTGTATTGAAGTCACTCACAATGACACTTATCTTATGTGACTATTTCCATGCAGTTTAGGAGGACAAGCCATGGAATGGTTCTCCAAACTACCCCTAGGCATCAAATCTTTCAATGAGCTTCTTGACAAATTTGTGACTCATTATTCATATAACATCAAACATGAAGTCACTATGCTTGATCTTTGCAATGCACATCAAAAGAATGGAGAACCCTTCCTTACTTTTTTGCAAAGATGGCGTCAATTGTTTGCCAAATATCCACAAATGATTCCTGAACAAGAAAAGATGGATATTTTTGTGCATAACCTTACACTAGAAATGAGTTATAGGTTACAATTGCAATGTCCACCAAACTTCAATAAGCTCATAGAAAATGGTATCAAGATTGAGGAAGCCATGGTCAGAAAAGGTGAGATAAAACTTTATACCAAAGACAATGCTAGGTCCTCAAATTCCAATCCCAACAATTATAACAATGACAAATCCAAATTCTGGAATAAAAACAAAGACATTGTCAATGATGGGATTGTTGATAATCATAATGTCAAACCAACACAACCCCTTCTAAATCTCACAAGTAAGGCCAACGCTACTCAAGCTACCTACAACAATCAATCAGCAAATCCAAACACCAACAAAGATTCATCTAAACCAAGATTTCCTTTTATCTCACCTTGAAGAAATTTTACTCCTTTAGGGGAATCTCTCAAATCAACATTACAGCTGTTAATCACAAAGAAACTCATTACGCTTCCTGAAATGAAAGATTTTGAACCTAGAGTGAAACCTTCTTGGTGGAATGGGAATGATTATTGTGAATTTCACAGAGGAAAAGGACATAAAACCAATGACCGCCAAAGACTCAAAAATGTAATTCAAGACTTAATTGAAAGTGGTGAAATTGGTGTTGACAGACATACCTCCAATGAATCACATACGGATTTCAAAGATCCACTTCCTGAGCATGAAAAAGGAGGTTCTTCCAACACTAAGGGTGACAATCAAGCCAATTATAATACTACACCCTATAGATATGTTGGTAACATTTCTGAATGTCATCCTTCTAAGTACTATGCCAATGCCATTACCATAAAGGAAAAATCAGAGAGTTAACCAGTCCATGTTACTACTCGTGCTCAATCCAAAGTTACTCTCCAAGGAGTCCCGTCTAAACCAAGCACCTCTCAAAACAAGAATGTTTATGTCCCAAAATCTACACCAAATATTTCCAACCAGTACAATGTTTTGGAGAAACTCAAGAAAACACCTACCCAGATATCCATCTTAGAGCTTTTGCGTCTATCCCCATCTCACAAAGATATCCTTGAAAAATATCTCTTAGAGACCCAAGTCCCCACAAATCTAGATCATGATCAATTTCAAGCTATGGTGGGACATTTAACAACTCCACATTACCTATCCTTCATTGAAAATGATGATTTAGCTATTACCCAACCTCATAATGCTCCCCTACATATCGAAGTCCTTGTATAGAGTCACAAAATCAAGAGAGTACTAATAGATGGAGGAGCTGGCTTGAATATATGCACATTGAAACTAGTCCTTGCATTGGGATTTTCTAAAAATGATGTAGATCCAAAGAAGAAAATCACAATAAAAGCTTATGATGAAGAAGAGAGGTCATCCAAAGGATCTATTGTTCTTCCTATCAGAGTAGGTCCTATAATCAAAGATGTACCTTGCCAAGTTCTTGACATGGATCTTGCTTATAATATTCTTTTGGGAAGACCATGGATTCATTCCATGCAAGCTGTGCCATCAACTTATCATCAGTGCTTGAAATTCCCTCATAATGGTCAGGAGATCACTATCAAAGGAGATACTAATCCTTTCTAGTATTGTAACACTGTGAAGACATCTGATTCTTTGGTACCTTATAATCGTACTGGATCTTCTACAACTACACCCATTGATCCTAGTAATATAGCATCAACTTCTAAATCAAATGGGATCAAGATAGACATAAAGGAAAGAAGCATGGGGGAGTACACTCTAGGTCAAGCTCTTTGCATCATAGAGTTACCTTTATCTCCTAGATCATATGGTAGATCTTTGATCACTAAACAACAATCAGAATCCCCTTCAACACTTGTTTATGACACATTTATAAGTGGGGGCACAATATCCAAAGAGGCAGCTGAGCATAATGATAATCATTTTCTTAAGTCACAGAAGATTGAAGAGGATATCAAACATGAATATATATCACCTGATGTCTATGGTAAAGGGTATACTTTGCTACAAAAGATGGGATACCAAGGTGTTGGACCTATAGGGTTACAAAGAGAAGGTGTTATAAAACCAATTTTGCAAAATCCAAACTATCAATGAGACACTACAGGATTAGGATATAAAGGAGAAGGACCAAAAGAACCAAAAGGAAAAGAAAAGATCACACCTTTTCATGAGACATCTAAAGCTCTTGCCTTACAGTTCTGAAAACATGGTATGTATGTAGATCTAGAGAAACAAAGGATAGCACAAAGAATCATTGATAGACTTGGGGATAATGATGATTCTGACTCAAATGATTATGAATGGGATTCATTATCTGATTGTACTAAAGAGATAGGAGTTGATGTTTTCCATCACTATAGTAATGATTACCATGAGGGAGAGAGTTCAAGGATTGACTCACTAGGATTAGTCCCACGTGATACTACTTTTTTCGATTGTGAGGAAAGTGAGCTTTATCTTGTGATAGATGAATCAAATGAGAGTATGGAAATAGACCTTGCTGATACCATCATAACCCTTGACAAATTTTCCATCAATACCATATCTGCCTTTGAAACTGACCCGAATGATCCAATGCCCCTTGTACATCCTAAACTTATTGATTGGGATTCTCCCGATCATCCAAAACTTGATGTCTTCCATAATGATGACGCCATCATTGACTATATTGGAATCAGGGATCATTTACCACTAGGGGATCATAAGTAAGCATTTTCGATAGAAATAAATGACATGGCCTACTTTGGAGAGAGTGCCAATCCTTTTAGTCATAAAAATATAAAAATAATCAACAGATCTAATGGTGAAAACCACTCAGTGGCAGTATTAGATCCAAACATAGTAAAAAGAAAAGACGCATCTGATGGTGAAAACCTCTCTAAGGCATCTGATGATGGAAGGATTGACACTCTTCCCAATTATCTGTATCAAGAGAAATCTACCATTCTTATAGAACCAATAGTACCTCTTAACATTGGAAGAGAGGAGTCTTTGTGCATCCTCAAAGTAGTAGCATCCTTGACAGAATCAGAGAAAGAAGCTTTTGCAAAAAATTTCAAAGAGAAAAAAATCAACTTTTCTTGTTCCTATGCTGATATGCCTGGGATGGACCCTAATCTCATTATGCATCATTTATCTATTAGACCAGGTGTAAAACTAGTTAAGCAGAAACTCCGCAAGATGCACCCACACATTGCACTAATGGTTAAAGTAGAATTGAAGAAGCTCTTAGATGTTGGATTCATTCGTACTATTGATTATGCTGAGTGGATTTCAAATATCATCCCCATCTCAAAACCTGACAAGTCTATCCGGATTTGTATTGATTTTGGAGATCTTAATAAAGCTTGTCCAAAAGATGACTTTCCTCTGCCAAATATTGACATTATTGTTGATTTGACAGCTGGACATGAGATGTTATCATTAATGGATGGTTTTTCTGGCTATAACTAGATCAATATTGTGCCAGAAGACCAAGAGAAGACTTCTTTTACTTGTCCGTGGGGTACATACTATTGGAATGTGATGCCATTTGGCCTCAAAAATGCTGGAGCAACTTGCCAAAGAGCTATGACCACAATCTTTCATGACATGATGCATACCATTATGGAAGATTGTTTTGATGACATTTTAGCAAAATCTAAAGACAGAGCTGGTCATTTGAGAGTATTGGATAGAATATTCACCCGGATGGAAAAGTATCAGATTTGACTCAATCCAAAGAAATGTGCATTCGGGGTCACATTCGGTAAACTGTTAGGGTACATTATTTTAGCCAAAGGAATCGAGGTAGATCCAGAAAAAGTTAAAGCAATAATGGAGATGGCTTCCCCCACTAACATCAGTCAGTTAAGATCTTTGCAGGGACGTCTCCAATGCATCTAAAGATTTGTTTCTCAACTAGCAGATTGAAGTCATCCTTTTCAGGATTTGTTACATAAAAATATCTTATTCCAATGGGATGATAAGTGTGAGAAAGTTTCAATAAAATCAAGAAATATCTGGAAAATCCTCCAACTCTGATGTCACCAATTCCGGGCAAGCCACTCTTGCTTTACATTTAAGCTACAACAGTCTCACTAGGTGCTCTTCTGGCTCAACAAGATCATGAAGGGAAAGAAAAAGCCATATACTATATCAGTCACACCCTAGTGGGATATGAGCTAAACTATTCTCCTATAGAAAGAGCATGTCTGGCCATTGTTTTTGCTTCACAGAAGTGGCGACATTACATGTTGTCACATTCAATCAAGCTCATTGCAAAGATTGATCCTTTAAAGTATCTATTAAGCAAGATAGCATTGACAGGCAGATTGGCTAAGTGGGTCATGCTACTTAGTGAATTTGATATTGAATATGTGGACAGGAAGGCTATCAAAGGCCAAGTGATAGCAGATTAGCTAGATGATGCTCCATTAATGGATGACCAATCTATACACATAGAGTTTCCTGATGCACACATCTTGGTTTTATCTACACAAACATGGAAACTATACTTTGATGGATCATGTACTCAACAAGGTTTAGGAGCTGGTATTCTCTTTGTCATGCCGCAAGGATACACAATTTTGAAATCTTACAACCTGCTCTTGCCTTGTACCAATAATGTAGCAGAATATGAAGCTTTGATGATTGGGCTAAAGATGGATTTACAATGGAAAGTAGCTGAAATGAATGTCTACGGGGATTCTCAGTTGATTATAAACTAGGTTAATGATGATTATCAAACTAAAGATGATAAGTTATTACTATATAAACATATGGTTGATGACTTCAAATAATATTTCTCCATCATCACTTTTGAGCAGATTCCCTGACATGATAACAAGGCTGCCGATGCAATGGCTATGATTGCTTCTCTATTTGATACAGAGGATACCAAGGCCTATTTTGAGTTCTTGGTGGAATCACTAACTTGTCCTGCATATGATGACCCTGATACGAGTATTATATGTCATCTTATTAGACATGATTCCCCAATTTGTGGAAAAATCTATTCTTATCTAAAAAATGACATCCTACCCCCTGACCTATCCCAAAATAAAAAATGAACTTTTCTCCGCCAAGCCTCCCTCTATGTCCTAATATCCAACACCCTTTATCGGCAAGGTCTTGATGGTACTCTCCTATGATGTCTCAAGCATGATGAAGCTCAAACTAGCTTGTGAGATGTACATGAGGGTATTTGTGGGACACATTCAAGTGGTCCCTCTTTGGCTAAGAAACTCATGTGTATGGGTTATTATTGGCCTACCATGGAAACATATTCCTTTCATTTTTCTAGGGCATGCAAGAAATGTCAAATACATGGAAACCTTATTTATGCTCCAGCACAAGAGTTACATCCTTTTACACCTACCTTACCATTCAGTCAGTGGGGACTCGACCTTGTGGGTGCCATCAACCCTCCATCTTCCAATGGTCATAAATGGATTATCACTGCAACACACTATTTTACTAAATGGATTGAGGCCATTCCATTGATTACCACCACAAGAAAATAAATATCCATGCTTATCCTAAATTATATCATTTGCAGATATGGTATACCTATGTATCTCATTACTGATCATGGGAAACAGTTTCAAAATCAAGACATGGATGAACTGTGCCATATTACCCATAACTATTCCTCCATATACTATCCCCAAGGAAATGGCCAAGCTAAGGTGTCAAACAAAACAATTGTTAAAATCCTACAAAAGACTATCAATGACGCTAGCCATGACTGGCATATCCAACTAAATCCAGCCTTATGGGCTTACCACACCTCCATCCATACTCCCACTGAAGCCACCCCATATTCTCTTATTTATGGATCTGAAGTAGTCCTGCCCCTCGAGGTCGAGTTGCCTTCACTTCGTGTCACTCTCAAAGATTTGATTCCTCATGAAGAGTACAGAGTTACATGGCTGACTGAACTAGAACTACTGGATGAACACCGTTAGAGAGCTTATGATCATTTGAAAGTCTATTAGCAGCGTATGTCTCATTAGTATAATAGCAAGGTGAAAATCAAAGACTTTCAGCTAGGTGATTTAGTCCTTCGAGAAAATCCAAAGAATCAACAACATCCTGAGAAGAAGGGCAAGTTTGAACCCAATTGGTTAGGTCCTTTTGTAATTACATCAGTTTATGGTTCTGGGGCTTATCAATTGTCCACACCTGAGGGAGATCCTTTGTATGAACCTCTTAACAACATACACCTCAAGAAGTTCTATCCTTGAAATCCCAAAGCAAGGGCTATGTATATATTTTGTACATAAAAATAAAAAATACAAAAAAATCAAAAGAAAATTGCAATAAAAGCATGTGGTGAAAACTTGGCAATAGGCACAATGTGTATCAAGTTAGATCTTCTATCTATTAGGATTCTTCTAGTGTGTCCATTTGTTGTATATATCCAGAATAAAATGGTTAGTCAGTCACCATTCCCACCATGTATATATCATAATAAAATGGCCAGTTCATACACCATCCATTGTATTTACCCATAATAAAACCCCGTCATAGCTTGATCTTTTGTCTTGATCTTGGTCTTAGTCTTGTTGTGTCCATCTTCATCCATAATAAGTCAGTCTATTACCTAGCTGGGGGCATGTCCTCGACCTAGTTTGGGAAGTGGATCTATGATAGTCATGACTCTTAGAGGACATAATGAAGTATTTTCACTAGACAAGCAAACACAATCAAACGTTCTTCCACAATGGTATCTTCATGATGAATCAAAATCTATGATCTATCCTTCGAAACATGGCCGCTTAACTATTATTCTTGACTATACATCATCAATTGAATTGATCACTATACCTCACACTATCTTTTGGAAAAAGAAATGTATATTCATGACAGGCATGTTAGAATGGTTTGTTGTAGATTATGCATTCATATCTAGATTTCATTATTATCATGTTTCCTATGCTATTCTAGGATATCTTTGACATGAGTTTGAAACTCCCATATGTCATTGATTAGAATAGCCGGGATGGGGCATGGTATTTTCTTTGAATGTTGTTTGTGGGATATTTTCTGATGAAATCGAAGGAACAAATAATTGGGGTATCTATGTGTAAGTGCCTTCATCAGTTTAATAGTATTGACAACATAAAAATCATGTTGTTCTACAAATGATTTTAATGGTGATATGCCAACACATACCTCGACTCCAAATATTTGTTCCCCAATGGAGGGGGGGAATGTTCCTTGTCTGTTATGCAAATGAAACTCAGGTCATCTCGGTTCAATTATACCTAGATGCTTGTCAAGTTTGCAATATTAAAGTCCATGCAAGAAGTGCTCAGGTCATCTTGGTTTAATTATACCATGATGCTTGCATTTTCTTGCAACATAACAAGCTCAATGATGAAAATAAAATTCCAGTTATTATGAAGATCTAAGATGTTACATGAAGTTGTGGAGATATACTCATTTCATATTTCATTTTGCATTACATTTAAATAATTCATGACTTGCATATCAATGCTCCTTTTATAGGGATTTGTAGGTTATCTTTCTTATTAGGTCATTTGTTCTCCTAGTCCATTCTTCTTGTGTCAGATACATTGTTATTTAAGTTGAGGACATTTGGACAAAAAAAACATTAAATTTTCACCTCACATCTTACAACATTTAATCAATTCATTCAGGCCATGCATTATCTTCATTAGGTATGTTCATTTGTATATTACCCATCTATATTACATGCATATTTCACATGTTGTTTTGTTATAGTTATCATAAAATCTCATTATCTTTTTATTATGATGTAAGTTATATTTTAGTCATCTTAAGAACATTTTCATTCATTACATATCATCTGCATTATACCATCATTTATTATATATCATCTGCATTATACCATCATTTATTATATATTATATGCATTTTACACCATCATTTATTATATATTATATGCATTTTACACCATCATTTATTATATATTATATGCATTTTACACCATCATTTATTTTCTATTACATGCATTTATTATCATTCATTTATATCATTCATTTATTATTATCTATTCATTATCCATTATCTACATTATTCTTTACATCATTACATTAGTAACCACATAGTATTGTATAGAGTAAAATCATTTAGGACATGCATTTATATCAACATCATATGTTAGATCATTAACCATTATGCATCAAATAGAAAATAAATCATTTTGCATTCTAGGACATACATTATATGTATATTAAAGTAAATCATCACATCCTGCATATGTTAGTACGCACATGTGTATATCATAATCAAATAAAATCATGATAGAACTGCATCATCATATATAGAGAGTCCATCATATAAATGTCCATAAAACACAACAAAATGTCCAAATGTCCAATGATATATCATATATAACAATGTGTCCAAAGTAATGTCTATCAAGTCAATAATATAATGATACAATGATACAATGATGCACTGATATAAGAAGAGTGTATACAATGATATCCAAAATCTATGATCCACTACCTCCAAACTCTATCTATCACTGTCTGCAAGATACAATGAGACCCCATGCTACTGAACCACTTGGTCCCGAGGCTCCTGTCGGATCCCCTAAACCTGTGGGTGCTCTTAGAGGGTGTGATGATACACCTTCACTACCAGCCGGTACCTGTCTATCATATACCGTTGTCCTAATAGCAACTGAGCTCTCTCTGAATCTCCCAATCCATTGATCCCTAGGAACCACCTATCTGTAGGCCTCTCGCTAGTAGGATATCTCCTTCCTAGTCTGTATCATAGCTCTCAGACTATCTTCATGAGGACCCAAATCCTCTGTCCATTGCAGCTCATATAGTAACATCTCTGACTCTCTGAGTCTCTCTATCACAACGTCTCGCTCATGCCTAAGGTCTCCCATCTGTCTCTCCATCCTCTCTATCTATCTCTCCAGTCCAGGGACATGGTCTACCTGTACCTGTGTCATTGCTAGTCGAACTAGCAATGAGTCAATATCTAGATCCTCCTCCCCTACGACATCTCTCTGTAAATAGGGATCTTGTCCCCCGATATCCATCTCAGCCTGCTCATCCTGTGCCTCAACATCTGTCATCTGTGCATCCTACCCTACTATGTCGAGCATCTGCTTATCCTGTATATCATCGTGGACCTATCCACCCTATACCACTCTGACCTAGGCTAAAAGTACATCCACCTCATCTTATCCCTGTCCTACCTGTATTGACACCTGTACCTATACTACTAGTACTTGTTGTAATACCCCAAAAATGGGCTATAGGTTCATTAACCTCCTACATCTTCAATTCAAACAAAATTGACATCAAAGTCGTAACCTAAGGCACATCTGAACATCATTGAATCCTAATTGATTATCTTAATTCTGCATCAGGGAATATTTCCTAAATATTCCTAATTTATCATAATTATTCTTAATTTAATGATTATTTGGTGATAAATTTTATTTATCCTAAAGTTGATTAATTGAATATGATGAATATTTAATTAATTAATTTAATTCTTCCACTTAATTATTTAATTAGATTTAATTATATTTATTCCTAATTAATATTATTTTTATTTTGACAATAAATCAAAATTCCTACAAACAATCAATTGGATATTTATTTAATTGATTTAAAAATCAAAGTTGTCAAATTTAATGATTTAATTGCAATAAAGTTTGATTTAATAATTGATTAACCCATAAATCAGTTATTTTAAGTCAAAAAATCAGTTAAGTTGAGAATAAATCACTTTATTTATTAAATTAATTCATATTAAATCATGCACAATCAAAAAAAGCAGGCAACTAGAAATTAACAATCAATTTTAAAATTGAAACTCAACATCTGATGATGAGTTGCAAAAAAAAAAAAAAAGAAAAAGAAAAAAAATTGAAAATGTGATTGATGTTTGAAGACTATGATGAAGGACAATATAATGATACCTATGACACCTCTTTTCCTAACAGTCCTCCTCATCATGTGCTTGTGCAACTGGAAATGGGACGTCACATTGGATAGATCGGGATGGTGATTTATATGATTCTGATTTTGAAAGAGATTTTGATGATTTCTATGAACAATACCTAGATGATACATCTACTTCTATTGAGGAATATAAAATGTACCGCTCTGATTTAAAACATCAATACTATAAGGATCTCTCTTCTAAGAACTCTCATGTTGAAAATAAAGATTACACTCTCAAGAAAGATCATGTAAATGCTAAACCTATGTCTTGTGATGGTTCACTTCCATCCCCTACTTCCTCCAATACCCATATATTTCCAAAAGCTTCCAAGTCTTCCAAATCTTTCACAAGTCCTTCATCCACCAAAGGTCCTAATACTTTTCATGTGGTTTCCTATAGTTATCCTCAAGGGCTACCTCTTAAAGAAACTCAAGCTAACCTTCACTTGGCTGCAAATACTTTCCATAATGCTAAACCCAAAGAGCCTAAGCCTTTATATGCTATAATGCCTACTTTAGCTAGTCCTTCACCATCTCTTCCAAAGTCTTCCATACAATCCCAACATGCTTCCTTGTCCTTAGAAGTGGCTCCATGTCAAGAGGAATCTAAAAATGATAAAGAAAAGAATGTAAAGAAAGATCAAGATCAAGAACCCTCCATGTCATCCAATCCTTTTCATGATGTCTCTTATCCATTTCATGGTTCTTTTGATCCTGCATGCCCTTTCCCATTCATTCCACCATGTCTTAAGTCTTCTCCTAAGCAAGATCAAGCTACTACTTACACCGTTGAGCTTATTGACAATCAAAATAACCATACTACGCTTCCAATTTCCAAAGATGATACTTCCATTAAGGTTGGTAAAAATGGTGTTGTTACTTCCAATGTTAAGCCTATTGAAAATCAAGAGAAAAATTATGCGTTTATGCTATCCAAAGATCCTTGTCAAGATCAAAGTCTTCCATCTTCTTATTCTACCACTCCATATTCATTTCCACTTTCTACTCTTCCTAAGTCTTTGCAAGCTTTGAACAATCCTATCAAAGAAGGTGCTCATATTCAAGATGTCCACGATTCTATTGAAAATCCTAATGCTCACTCTAAAGGTGCTAATGTCCTTGGTTGTCATATAAATGTTGATAAACTTGTTGATTATCCTTTTGCATCTTCCACTTCCATCCTTGGACCTCTTCCACCACTACTAAGAGCTTCATGTCTACCTTCCATCTTGGGTCCTTATGTCCCTTCACTTTCCCCTCCTAACTCTCCTAATTCGCCATCCTTCTTGGGTCCTTACATCCCTCCATCTCCCATCTTTCCTCAAGATCAACATAGATGCACACCCTTGAATTCTTTTCATCCACCCACCCATCTAAACTAGTCATATCCTCCTTCTTCTTCCACAAGTCTCAAGTTTTTTGGAAGTAACTTGAATGTTCAATACAAGAAAAAGAAGCAATACAAAAATTCATCAAAAAGAGATCACCATGTCTCCTCTAATCGACATGGAGGCATAAAGTCAAAAGAGATATCTAAGAAAAAAACTACAAGACAAGTATGGGTTCCAAAATCCATCATTAAAGATATTCTCTCTAGATCATCAAAAAGAAATGAAAAGCCTACAACTATATGGATTCCAAAGTCTCTCTTGAAAGAGTCTGGTGTTGAGAAAAAAGTAAAGTTGACATTCAAGCTTCCAAAGACTTCCACTTCATCTTCTTCCAAAAATATTCTTCCATTCCATGCACCTAAACCATAACCTCTGCTATCCATTCACCATATTCCTTCACGTATTCCTTCATTCACATTTCCTCCATCCTCTCGCCACTCTTCAAGGTGTGTGTTGATGTTGATCTTGCCTTCCTTTCCATCTACCCTTTCACAATCCTTCCATTCATTATCCTTCTACCTTCTATCCTTTTTCCTCATTTGCCTATTCCTCCTATCTTCCAACCTCACTTGCTTTACATAAAACCTTATCCTCCATTTTTCTCTTCCATCTCCCTTTCCCTATCAGCATCTTTGAGCATATCATTTTGAATCCTTGGCATATCATGGTTTATCCTTTCAAGGAGCATTACCTAAAGAGCTTGCCTTCTTCTAAAAATAAAAAAATAAAAATAAAAAATTGAAAATGTGCCTTGGTGAAAACCTAGAAATAGGTGCCTTGGTAGAAAAAGTAAAGAGAAATAAATTCATCCTATGGTGAAAACCACTCCCTTGTGGCACTTTGGATAAGTACTGTGATGAAAACCTGGCAATCAGGCATCATGCATAGTTCTTCTACATATTTCATCCATTCCATCTTCTCTCTTTGATCTTGACAATGTTGATCTATACACAAACATTTGGCTATCTTGTGAGCTATCTTATGATGATCTTGCTTTCATTCCCTTCCTGTTTAGCCTTCATATTTATTTTCCTCCATTCATTCTAGCCTTTTGCTATCCTTTTCCCCTTTGGTCTTGATCTAATAAAAAAAGAGTAGAACACGATGCTTTGAAACCTCTTGACATGTCTACTCCTTTGGACTGCATCCTTTCCTGCTCTTGCATTATGATTTTGTGACTTATCCTATGCTGACCTTTCATTGCTTGTCCAAATGTGCTTTAAATGAAAATTTTTCCATAGCTTGGGTATCCTTGAGGAGTTTTCCCTTGAGGATTTCTTCCCTTTATTATCCTTCATTCTCTTGTCTTCCATCTCTTCCACTAGCTTGCCAATCCCTCTTGTTCTCCACTTTGCTAGACATTGGGACTACACGATGCGATCTTGCTTGGGAGTTTGATGCCCATTCTATATGGGGGCATCCTTTGTACATACTGATTAGTACTACCTATTGAGGTTGAAATCCCATCACTAAGAATCAGAATGCATGGTCTAGTAACTGATGATGACTACAGAGTGTCTAGGTTGCAAGAACTTGAACTACTAGATGAGCGCAGATAAGCAGCGTATGATCATCTCGAAGTATATCAAAAAATATTGTCTAGAGGCTACAACAAGAAAGTCAGACACAGAGAATTTAAGGTTGGCGATCTAGTCTTGAGAGAGAATCCTAAAAATCAATCACATAGAGAATGCAAGGGGAAGTTTGAACCCAACTAGTTGGGACCCTTTGTTATCACTACTACTTTTGGCTCTGGTGCCTATCAACTCTCAACGACTGAAGGAGAACAACTCTGAAAACCAATCAACATTCTCCATCTGAAGAAATTCTATGCCTAAGGCATTCAGTTTATGGTAAAATGTCTTGAAAAAATCTTAAAAATTTGAAAAAGTCTTGAAAAATTGAACATCTTGGTGAAAACCTAGCAATAGGCACCTTGATGATTCACAAAGAAAATCAAAAGTACAAAAAAATTGAAAAAATGAAAAATACAAAAAAAATGAGAAAAAGAAAAAGTGCCTTGGTGAAAACCTGGAAACAGGCGCCTTGGTAGGAAAAATAGAATCTCTACCAAGATGGTGAAAACCTGGCAAATGGGTGCCACTTGTTTCAAAACACTCCATCTATCAGCGCAATCTTGGTCATTCCTAGCTTTTAGTCTTGCTTTAGTTTGTCCATATCTCTTGGTTTGTTTACGCATTCTTGTTTTCAATAAGTCAGTTTGTACACCAATCAGCTAAAGCATCTATATCCTATCAATGTTCAAACCTGGGGGCAATCAATGTCATATCCTATAGCCTCCAGTATACCTTAGACAAGTCATATCCAGCCAGAGTCCTTTGAAGCTTCATTTGAGTCAGTTTTTCTGTCTCCTCTCCAGAAAGGATTTTGCATCTACAACAACGCAACCAAACATCAAACAAAAATTGAAAACAATCTATGCTTTTTACATGCTTTTATCTCCTTGTATGCTTACTGATTCACATTGAGATTTTTGCATATTTTGTTCCCACGAGCTCTTCGATGATGTCCTTTACAAGATTTAGAGAGTGATGACTGGGGGCATAATCTTTTCTTTGTTTTCTTCTTGTATGTGAAAATCTAACAACTTTAAAAATTTTGGATTGAAATGGTGTCTGACTGTAAGAGCCTCTATCTCAAATTGGATGGCAATGTGTACCTTGACCATTGATACCTAGAAAATTCAAGGAAGTTTGATCTAACTATTATCTTTTTTGAGTGAGTTCTTTCTCCTATTGTGAAATGCAATCTTGCTTAAGGATGTGAATGATAAAGGGTCACTACGGGTAATTCACATTGGATTTAAAATGATCTCTTGACTATTTGATGTGTTTGTACGCAAGGCGTATTCTGATCATCACGACGTTTATGTTTTGATGCTTATATAAATTTCTATATCAAAATGGACATGGTATTCAGGTCATCCTGGCATTTATGCCTTGGTGCTTATAGCTAATCCAACATTCTGAAAATAAAATCAATATTCATATGTCCATGGTTGCCTAGCTAGTGGGCATTGTATTGATTCTTGCGCATACAAATCAATATTCATATGTCTATAGTTTCATAACTAGTGGGCATTGTATTGATTTATCCGGTTACCTAAAAAGTTCAATGATGAGAACAAATCAACACATGATCAGTAACTAGGTCCTAGGTCTTAGGTTTGCATTTCATTCTGCATCTTTGCATTTTGCACTTTGCATAATCTCACAAATTTCTTGCACACTTAAATGATTCTTCAAAACTAAAAATGCTAAACATGACTACAAGAGCTGAATCTTACATGAAGGTCCATCTAATGAAATAGAAAGTAGAATCCTTTTTCGGGATCAAAATCAAAATCTGAAATCATTTATATTATTCACTGCTTGCATAATCAACCTTCCATCATCACAAAAATCTAGCATTTAACTTAACTGATTGTCTTACATCAAACTATTTGAATTTCAACTAGTCAAACTTGGTCTTTTGGACCTCCAAATGATGCAGAATGCATTCTCGAATGTGTACAACCACTTCTCAAATCAATTAACACACTTATAAACTACAACGCTGACTTTTCTTGTCAGATTTCAATTTTTATCCTAAGGGGGCATGGTATTGCACATCATTCAAAGTCTGTAATCTTTCCTCAGTGATCAAGACAACAACCACATCTAGTTGTTGACTCATCAAAAGTCCTCATCGCTTGGGGAAAATCTATCATCACTTGGGGCATATCAGATTCATCGAGATCCATATCAATCTGGTATCCTAAATCTATCTTGTAAACTGTATTAGCTTTTGTAACTATCGGTTCATTAGTGTCATTTCCTTGGTTCTTCGTAACTTATGGGTTCAGGATGTGATACCAATATGATTCATACAAGGACATTCAGGTCTAGAATCGATCACTCACTTCTTCGCAATCATAAGGTTCAGAATCAGGCATTTTTGGCACTTTTTCGTAATCACCAGTTCATTACTGATATAGCTAGCATCATCTCAATTCCTGGTCATCCTGGACCTGGGTCGACATCTTTAAATCTTTCAATCAGTTTCTATCTTGGAATTGGTTCATCTTTCAAATCAATCTCAAATCTCGATTCCTAGTCATCCCGGGCCTGGGTCGACATCTTTTTCCAATCTTTTAATCAGTTTTTGTCTCAGAATCGGTTCATCTTTCAAATCAATCTCATACATATATCAAACATAGACTATCTTTGAACCACTACGCTTTGCACAATGATTCAAAGAGGGGCAAAATGTAATACCCCAAAAATGGGCTATAGGTTCATTAACCTCCTACATCTTCAATTCGAATGAAATCAACATCAAAGTCCAAACCTAAGGCACATCTGAACGTCATCGAATCCTAATTGATTATCTTAATTCTGCATCAGGGAATATTTCCTAAATATTCCTAATTTATCATAATTATTCTTAATTTAATGATTATTTGGCGATAAATCTTATTTATCCTAAAGTTGATTAATTGAATATGATGAATATTTAAATAATTAATTTAATTCTGCCACTTAATTATTTAATTAGATTTATTCCTAATTAATATTGTTTTTATTTTGACAATAAATCAAAATTCCTACAAATAATCAATTGGATATTTATTTAATTGATTTAAAATCAAAGTTGTCAAATTTAATGATTTAATTGGAATAAAGTTTAATTTAATAATTGATTAACCCATAAATCAATTATTTTAATTCAAAAAATTAGTTAAGTTGAGAATAAATCACTTTATTTATTAAATTAATTCATATTAAATCATGCACAATAAAAAAAAGCAGGCAAATAGAAATTAACAATCAATTTTAAAATTGAAACTCAACATTTGATGATGAGTTGCAAAAAAACAAAAAACTAAAGCTCTATTTTGAGATAAAAACTGCTTTTGCATGATTTTATGAATTAAATATTCTTAATTTCTTGTTAACACAAAAATCAACCTGAGTTTATCAAGATTGATTTATGGATTTTCTCTTGCATCCTCAAAGCCCTGGATTTCTATAAAATCAAGGTTTCAGCTCTTCTAAAATGACCTCTCTAAATCTCTCAAGCTTTCAATCTCTCAAAATCTCTCAAGCTTTCAATCAATTTGACAAACATCTCAAAATCCCTCAAGCTTTCAATCAATCTCTCAAAATCTCTCAAATTTGCAGAATTACTCTGGCAAATTTACAACTGAAGAACAAAGATTTTGCGACAAGCAATTTTGTGAGATCAATTCATAGTTTTTGATAGCTTTGCATATCAATTCATAAAATTCTTAGATTAATTTGCATATCATTTCAATTTCATTCTAGATTAATTTCATACAGTTTTTCATCCTATTGCATCAAAAATAAAAAATAAATAGATTAATTTATATTCATATTTCATTGCTTTCATCATTTTAAATCCTTCGTTTAGGTGTTGCATTGTCACAGATCTTGATTTCAATCTGAGAACATCATACTCGCACCTACTAGAAGGTAGTAAATCACCTAGTTAGCATAGTTTCGATTACTTACAGATTTTGGATTTTTTGCTAACCTCTAATGTTTTATTGAAGTGTTGTGTCTATAGCTAGGTACAAAATTCACACACACACACACCTATATTGGGGCAGCTGGAATTTGTGGTGCAGCTCCTGTTGCTGGCTATGCTGGAGGCTATCTCCATCCTTGTCTAGCTGGAGGTGGCATCAAACGCCTCTGTTTCACACCGCCACCTCTCATTCGAGGTCCAACTCTATCTCCTATCCCACCATCTCCACCATCTCCTCTATCACCATCTCCACCGTCACCTCCGCCTCCTCTCCCTAGAGCTCTCCTATCTCAACCTCAGCATCTCCCATGACGTCTCTCTACCAGATCTCTCCCTGGTGGCCTCACCACTAGATCAATCAAGCGAGGTACTAGATAATCTCTAAGGTACTACTCTAGATTAGCTATCATTCCTGGGTCCATGACCCCCTATCTCATCATCCATGCCTGAAATGGCATGTCAAGAAACTCCTATCTAGCTATGTCAAACAAGACCATGGGCCCCCAATCACATCTCTCCTAATGTGTACATGAAAACTCCATGAATCCCTATGATATGCCTTGGATCTTGCCAAACTGTCGCAGAACCTGGCTGACTAGTTGTCTTTCAATGATATAGGGTGTTCACCCTATCAACCATCGTGACTCAAAACAAAACCTGAGCTATCTCTTGTCATCCCACGGCTCACACCCTAGATAAGGTCTCCATGTGACTATATCAAGAGTATCAAAAGTGTACCGCTAGAACTCTAAATGTCTCAGCTTTACCTGAGACAAAACTGATGAATACAAATGAATGTATGACTATCTAGTGCCGCAAAATCTAATTGCCACTGGCCATGTAACTGCAATATGCTCCCATGCCCATACATGGAGCAATGTGAGGCC
Source organism: Chamaecyparis obtusa (assembly GCA_027943335.1). Taxonomy (NCBI): domain Eukaryota; kingdom Viridiplantae; phylum Streptophyta; class Pinopsida; order Cupressales; family Cupressaceae; genus Chamaecyparis; species Chamaecyparis obtusa. Next base: position 273,254 of record BSBK01002077.1, on the reverse strand, counting down.
TACTAATAATGAAGCACCCCTATAGTATGCCACCTAATGAAGATTATGGTATAAATGGGCTAATCGATAGACACCCCAAGCAAATTGGGTCCTGTCATCCATCATCCACTGCAATGTGCAGCCCCAACCAACTGCAAACCCATGTGACCTATGATTAGGGCATACGAATCCCCCAATCACTCCTATTAAAACCACTGGTAGAGGCTCATACAAATCAACCATATCCTTCGATCTAATCTCCCCCTCATCAATATCATCATCTCCAAAGATGGCTCTACACTCCATCACTTCACCATGCTGATCATAGTGCACCAGCTTGCCTATGATAGGAAGTCGGAGGATGTGATATACATCCTCAAGTGTCACTGTCATCTCTCCTATCGGGAGATGAAAGGTACTCATCTCCGAGTGTCATCACTCTGTTAACATAGCCATAATGCTCAAATTTGACTGAATCTTAGGTGTGTAGATAACATGATATAGTCTAGTCACTCCAATCAAAAGTTTGTTAGTCTCTGACAACACTGGTCTCAAGTTTTGAGTGACAGGATATCTCTCCCGTGACATTAGAACGTCGGTGATGTCCTCCTATTAAATTCAACAATATCAAGCTATCAGATTTTGATAAACTAATTTATCAATCTATCTATCCTATCATATCAATTACAAACATGTTTATCACATGTTTCAACATATGATTCTATCAATTATCTAAAACCAAGACTGGTCAACTAGCGACCATGCTACGATGTTGCCTATCTTGATCCAAATCAACAGCCGACAGATTAAATCAGACTATCGACATCAAGTTTGACCTAATTGACTTACTAATTTGACCAAAATCTATCAACTAAACAAATGTGCAGCACTGAAAAATGCATGCACAATTTCCCTAAATATTTGTGCAAGTCTCAACACTTGTGTAGTTTTGTCTAACATTTGCATAGATTCCCCTGGTATTTGCGTAGTTTTTGACGTTTGCGCATTTTTCATTATCAGTTGCACATGTTTTCTTGACAAAGGTGCAGAAAATATATATGCGCATATTTATTGAACATTTTCACAACCTCAAATGCATTTCTACACACATGCACCGTTCTACGATACGTATGTGCAGTATAACCAATTTGCTGCGCAAACATGGCATATTGCTACACATTCATGCACCGCAAATACGCATTTGTTTACCACCCAAGAACAAGAATTTTTCTAAACTAAATCTATGATTCAAACTAACCTAAACATGCTAAAATTCTACTGCAAAGCATTCAAAATCATCAAATTGACAAAGAGGATTGAGTCACCTACTAGCTCTCCCAAATTGGGTGGTCTTTGGAAGTGTCTGGCCCTCTCAAAGCGATGATTTGACAATGGGAATGACATCTTGGTAGCTCTGCTCTTCTCTCTCTCAAGCTCTGATCTCAAAATGACAAGTGTGCACAATCAGCCTATTGTGGACCCCTTTGCTCTATTTATAGCCTGTGGACCCAATGTGCTTGGTGTGTGGACCCTAACTCCCATTTTCCTTCTATTTCACCCCGTTCTCATCCATCTTTTCTATCATTTCTTTCATGAGATTGATTGTCCAACTCGACAAAATAATAATAATAATAAAAAAACAAAATCAATTAAAATAATCTTTTTTGTCAATCAATCTCTCGAGGGGGCATGGTTAGGTCGTCTGAGACATTGTCTAGGGCAGGGGCAAAAATGTGTGAAATTTTCTTTGAAACAATGTGACACACACATTATTTCAAAGAGGGGCAAAATGTATACACTTAAAAATGGCTTCATTAATTAATTAAATATTTATTATTTAATTGATATTGGCTTGATAAATTAATTAAATATTTATTATTTAATTAATAATTATTTCCTCTATTTATTAAATAGATTATTCAATTTATTTAGTAAATTCATTATAGTCTTCCTCTATCCTAAGTCTTCTAATTAGTCTTATTAAAGTGATTTAATTAAATATACAATCACCTAAATATGACTAAGTTCCCTAGTCCACCTCACTTACCTAGTCACCTGACACATCACTTTGGTTAAAATAAATAATAATTATTAATTATTTATTGGTAATTATCCTCACCCACACATGTCCTATTCTTAAGGGCTATGTGGCCTCATAGGACTTGGTCTCATGACCACATGTCCTCTCTTAAACCAAGTCAAGGGACATTCCCTATTTCTAAGGGGCTTCTCAAGCCACCTCTAAGTGTCAAAGGTGACTCATGGGACATTTGTGCCAAGAGTCCTCATGAGGAAAAAGTCCTTCCCTCTTCCTTTCTTTGGTCTTTGTGAGACACTTGACATGTGTCTTTCCCTTCCACCTTGTTCTCCTCCATGTCAATGTGAGAGGAACATCATCCCTATTCTTCCTCTCACATTCCAACTACACACCCCTTTCTCTCAACCAAATCAATTCTAGCCCTATGATCTTCCACCTTTCAATCTCCACCGTAGGATTGTGCCACCTAGGCCTAGATCCTCCAAAACTCTATAAAAGGAGCCTCATTTCCCCTTTGTGAGCTAATAGTGAATAGGCAATCAAGCATTCAAGTAATCAAGCAATCAAGTATTCTAAGAGCATTTCAAGAGCATTCAAGCATAATCAAGCCATTTTCATATCATTTGCATCTCATTCACCATATTTGCATAATTAAGCTTTAGTTTTGCATACATTCATCATCAATCTCCACACTTTGGTATCATCTTGGGCAAGAGGCTTCATTTGGAAATCTGAGAGCTCAACATCCTCAAGAAATCAAGGTGAGGAGGGCAATGGAGACAAGCTACATGGTAGGTGAAGATAAAACTTTATTTTAGCTTCATTTTTAGTGTATTCTTCATTGTTGTTTTCTAATTAGTTTGATTTATTAATCTTAGAATAGTTAATTTATCATTTAGAGTAGTTAGACATCTAATTTGCATACAAGGTCTACTCATGAAAGATAATGACATGACAAATATGGTTATTCATGTGAAAGGTTTGGATGTTCTCTGTTGGATTCCAATTGTACATTTTCTTTGATTACTAACACTAATAAGCCTAGGACTGTTAGAGAGTCTATGGTTATGAATGATGCAGATTCCTAGATGGAAGCCATGAATGAAGAGATGGAAGCATTGAAGAAAAATGCTACATGGGATCTAGTACCTTTTCCTGAAGGATGAAAACTTGTTATATGTAAATGGGTGTTCAAGAATAAATTGGGTCGAGATGGTAGTGTTGAAAAGTATAAGGCATGGTTGGTCGCAAAGGGGCATTCACAAGTAGAGGGAATTGATTATGGTGAAATATTCTATCATATAGATAAGATGAAATCCATTTGATTCTTGTTATTACTTGCAATAAAATATGACTTTGAAGTTGAGCAAATGGATGTGAAGACAATGTTTCTCCATGGTGATTTGGAGGAGGAAATTTATATGTCACAGCCAGAGAATTTCATTGAAAAAGATAAAGAAAACCTTGTTTATAAGTTGAAAAAATCTTTGTATGGTTTGAAATAGTCTCCGATAATGTGATATCAAAAGTTTGACACCTATGTGTTCTCTTTAGGATTTCTAAGATCTAAATCTGACCATTATATATATTATAAATCTGAAAATGGTCACATTCCACTCTAGTAAATTTGGGTCCAATTTATGACGACCATTATTCAGAATTCTGACCTCTATTAGTCAGACTTTTGACCAAAATAGCTGTAGGAAATTTTTAGTCAGAAAATTTGACGTATCCATGGTCATTGCAATTCTGACAACAATGACGTCGGATAACACAGGTCTACTTTTGGATAATTTAGGTCAGATTTCCAACACTATCCTCATCGATTTAGTTTTCATGGTAGTTGGAATTCTAACCACAATCATACAAACTATTTTGATGAACATTTTGTTGAATGTGTAGTATCGTCATTGATTTATGTTTGCACAATCATCAGAATTATGACGCTAATCAGATGAACTATTTCAACGAACGTGTTGTCAAATGTATAGCATCATCATTAGTTTATGTTTGTACGGTCATCAAAATTTTGACACAAAACAAATGAACTATTCCGATGAAGGTTCTATTGGATATACAACATCATCATCAGTTCATGTTTGTATGATCGTCAGAATTCTGATGAAACTTATATTTGCAAAAAAAAAAATGTTGTTGATCAATCTTACACCCAATTCTTTTCAGCCTAGGATCTTACAAAAAAAGGGATATAATTATTGTTCAAGAGGCACTGATAAGAATACAAAAGGATAGAATGAATTATGAATTTAAGGTCACCAAAATACTTGAATAATATCAAGAGTCACCTGGTGAATTCAACAAAAAAGTTTCTATTGATGGTTACTTAGAGTTACTTGATGTTCGGTATTTGAACAAAAAGGGCCTTTATAAATACCTAAGAAGGTCAATAAAGAAACAAAAGAATGAAGTTTCCAAGTCTTTGGAAATGAAGAAAATGTTAAAGAAGGAATAACACTCTGGATTACAAGAAAGTGAAAGGAAGAAAACCTTTGAGAAATCCACCATTCAGGTGGAAGATGTGAAATTCAACATACAATAAGTTATCTTACTGGTAGATCAACAAAAGAATTATCTTGATAAAGTCAAGAAGGAAGCATCACTTGCTGAATCACAAGAGAGAAAGTTGTTCCTATTCAGTACACACCTATCAATCCTCAAAATATTGGGTTCATGCTATATATGAGTGATTTGCAAGTTATGTGTAAAAATGAGAGTGATCTTTTGAGTCAGTGGAATGTTGGTGTTGATTTATTTTAAGCATAAAAAAAGAAACTAATAAAATTGGCTTTCAAAAATAAACTTTTGAGTATGTTCTAGAGAAGAATGTTGATTTTGAGATTGCTAGACTTTTTGGATCAACAACTAATGATAAGTAGATTGACAATCTCTGTGATTATAGCTTAAGGCATGAATGTATTGAATTTAGCAAAGAATTAAGAATGGAGAGAAGAAAAATAGCTTTGTCAATCGAATAGGTGATTTTGGATTAGCTCTCAATATTTTGGGTTGTTTCACTCTCTTTCAAACAATAGACTCCTTGACCATTTTTGTTTGTGCTAGTGCTTTTTTGAAACCCCACAATTGTTTCATCTTTTGTAATGTGAGATTTCATGCCATAACTATGATTTGTATCTAACTCTCTATTGGTGTTGTCAGAAAATCCGCACTAGAAAAGGTTACCATTGTATAGAATTTTTTTTTGCTCAAGGTTGTCTACTCATAAGAATATGGGATCCAAGTGATTTCTTGTGACACTTGATACTAAAATCCATAGTGGAACAAGAAATGAGTTTTTTAAATGTAGCATCTCATTGGTTCACTTCTTGTCCATAATTCCATCATTCATAATGTTAATATTGTTCACAGTGCATTTGACCTCATTAGAACTCTTGAGAATATGAAAGAGGATACATTTAACAAGATAATTGATGGTTGGACATATGATGCATGTGAAGCAATTAATTTACAAGCATTCCAATCTCTTTTGGAAGCAAGGAAAATTTCCATGCTTCAAGCTTGACCTTCCCAAGATGACAACCTTTAATGGAGAAATACAAAATCTAGGAAATAAAATTCATGCCATTCTATACGAGTTAATAAATTATTTTTGGATAAGAGTGCAATTATCCATAATATGAGTGCATTAGCAAATGTACGTGTCACTAGGATTAGGGATAGAATGGAAAATTGTTGTCTTCTATACAAGATCAATATGCAAGGTAGGACAACAAAAATTTACTCTTCTTATACTAGCTTTGATTTAATTGCTAATTTACCACTCAAAATTGATATGATATATTACATATGTAATGAACAGAAATAATGTGGAAATAGTATCATAGGAAGAAGATGATTGTTTAAAAAAAAATGATGGTGTTGATCAAGAGTTCCTAGGTTAGGATCCCCATACCTAGGGCTAATTTTATCTAGAGTACTTTGGATACTATATTTGATATGACTTTTTATCATCTTATTTTTAGGAAGTCTACCAGCTTTCCCTATGCTTTGATTAAACACAGTGACAGTCACAAAAAATGTTGATGTGTAGACAATGACTTGGAAGTTGTTACTTGCAAGAGTGTAGGTGAGACAAGGTTCAACAAGCCTCCTACTTTTATTTTCATTTTTATTATCAATGTATATTTTATTATTTAATATTTTTATTGTGGGGGTGGAGAAGACATTACTTTTCTCCATCATCCTTACAATTCCTCTCATTACTTCTTCTCTGCTTCAAACAATTGGGAGTGCCCGAGAAAGATGAGTCTACTCTACTATACCCTTTTGTGCTAGGAAGGCTTGCTAGTTTTCGATCCATGCCTTCAACTTCCCCTGATTCAAGTACTGTCTACATCATCATCATCTTTCTCACTCTGCAACTACTATGCTTCTTGGTCGTGGCCACTTCCTATGTGGCTAATTTCTTCTCTGCTATCTCCAAAATCAAATGATGGTGTTATAGGGTTTCATAAAAAAAGGAATCTATAGAGTACACTTGAATTGAGGGAATCGAAGGCATGGATAAAAAACCACTATCCCTCTTGGCCTGAAAAGGGTAAAGTAGAGTAGTCTTGTCTTTCCCGAGCACTCCCAATTTTTTGAAGCAGAGAAGAAGTAATGAGAGGAATTGTAAGGACGATGGAGAAAAGAAATGCCTGCTCCACCCCCACAATAGAAATATTAAATGATAAATTATACATTGATAATAAAAATGAAAATAAAAGTAGGAGGTTTGTTGAAACTTGTCTCACCTACACTCTTGTGAGTAACAACTCCCAAGTCATTGTCGACACATCAATGATTTTAGTGACATTAGTTTGTTAAGTGTGGCTAACACGAGGCAATTAGTTCTTGTCAAACTGAAGGATGAAATACTACTCATGAAACATGGGTTAATGAGTAGTCGATTAAAACTAAGGTGAAAGGTACATTTGATTTATTTTAAACTTTAAGTTTCAGATTTAATGTTCTATGTTGAAAAGGAAAATGCAAAGGAAATAAGATTTCTTTGGTTCATGAAAGATATCATTACATTCATATGAAAAAGTGTTTACAAAAGCAAAACATTAAAATTACATTCTTTTCTATTTGAGTCTTTCATTTCATTTAAGGAAGAAATGGAAATGATCCCACACAAGCCATTTGATAACTCCTAAACCAATGTGAAAGAAATGTACAAGAGTATAGAATTCAAGAGTAATGAAAAAGTTAAGATCTTCCATTGCATGAGGTAATGACGGATTGAAGTGCATCCAAATTAGCTAACTTCTAATAATTGTCTCCATGTCTTCAATGTACCTACAAGATGGTAAAGAATGGCATCGCTCCAAAGACCGAGAAATGGAGGATCTAATACATGTCTCTAGAATTCACTACCATGCATATATGTGAAACTTAATGTAGAACTTCGTTTATATGTTTTCAAAATTTTGTAGCTTTATGCTTTGATCTCCCAAACAACCTCATTGATTAACTCCTTGATAGTTTACCAATAACTTTAGTAGTTCAGTGGGCCAATAGCCCATAAATGGAACAATGTTCTTTGGATTCAAATGATAATATTATCCATGTTTTCAACATGGAATGAGATCCAGTCTCTAGTTGAAAATACACAAAAGGGACTACAAATGAAAGTGATTATTTGTAGGTAAAAATCCTCTTCAAAGGATTGGAAACCCCTATGAGGTCACCATCAGGTATCTAGGGTGATTGTCCCATGGAGGGACCCAATTTAATATTCTCATCTTGAATGGTCACATGAAACAAAAGTACATTTTACTTGTTAATTGTGCATTTAAAAATATTTGAGTACAATCCATGAAATATAAGGAAATTTTACTAGTTAATTCTACATCTAGAATATCATAATACAAGCTGTGAAACATGAGTAGATTTTACTAGTTAATTTTACATTTAAAGATAGCATTGTACAAGCTGCTTGTATTTGGATCATTAAAAAACCTTGTGGGAACTGCAAATTACAAACATTCAGCCATTACACTCATAGAAGTGCTGGTGGTTATCCAACCATATATTCTAGCATATCATATGAAGGATTTATCAAGAAAATAAGCTAAGCATCTCCTTTATATGGTGTGATAAATATATGGCTGGGTAGATGATGCAGAGGAAGCAATGGTTTGGTTAGCTAACTCACTCTCCTACCCTCCTAGACACAAGGATTCACTTGATGGCCTAGTATCTAAACAACACATGGCTTGATTCAATCCTACACTTCTTGACTTGGAACATTCTCTTCAATAGATAACTCACACACTTGATCATTGGGACACTCTAATGTGGCTCATCCTACAACCTAACACTCCATCAACTCCTTGGTTCCACGACCCCTTACTCCTTGGCCTTGGCCTGCTCCATTCACCATGGAAATGCACTTCATGATTTCAAATGAATATGGATGAAAAATCTCTCTATCACAGGATCTTTGTTTTGTAACAACACCATGAGTAAATGAGGAAATACTGATAAATGTTCAAACCCTTGTCTTGACTACAACACATACATGAGGTTAACCATCAAATAGGACTATCACTATTTGAAAACAAAAATAGAGCATGTATAGAACATCATGAGACTTGAAAAGTTGGAACCTTGACCATTGGAAGGGTGGATATGTGAAGAAAATGTTTATATACATAAACTTCAAATGATTATTGAGAAGAAGGATTTTAAATGGCAAAGACTAAACTGACTGTGGCAGTTTGGGAACAAAGACAATTTGCCAGAGGATGGTGTGATCAGATCTTTAGGATAACATGAAACCTCCATTAATGGTGTGGGAGTAATGGGAAACACTTATAGAAACCAGATTAAACCCCTTCAAGGACCGTGGGCATAAAATGTCTTGAATTTAGAACCAAACAATCACAATTTATCACTGTTATGGAATTGGTCAATTATGATTGTAATAATGAAATAAGTCTTTAGAGATTGAAACCATGAAATTATGATCAAAGGTGTATATGTGGATGTTTTGGTCCCTTTCACTCTTGATCAATTATATCCAACCATTAGAACATTCCAGAAGATCAGTTGTTTTCGTAATAATAGAAAGTTGTTGTCATAGTGAATAAAAATCATAGAGAAGTCATGCTAGGGCTTGGTGGATCTCACCAAATACTCAATATTTTAAACTCAAGCCATTTGAATTTTGAAATTACTTCAAATTCATACTATATTCTATAAAATGAGAATTTTTTAATGGTGAAAAGTAACATTATTAATCAAACTTCAAACAAACCCTTAATTTTGGAGGGTTTTGGGACTGTTTAGAAAGATTTTATTGGATCTCCTTTTGTTCTTCACAACCAGACCTCAAAATTCAATAGAAAGGAAGCCAAATCCTTATATTTTATATCCCAAAATGTTTCAAAGAAAAATAAATCCATACAAATGAATACCACGCTATTGATCAAAGAAAACCCAGTAAAATGGTAACAAAATTCAATGTTCTATTGGTAACTTTCACTCAAAACTCTACCAGATGTCCACCCTCAACCCAAAGAGGGGTATTTAAGCACCTAAAATTTAATTTAAATTTTCAATTCAATTAGTTGGACATTGTTTCATCAAATGACAACTTATTTTACAAATGTTGCAAAAGTTGTGAAGCAACTTTTGCAACATTATTGCAACTTTTTGACACCTTAACTTCCTGACCATCCAAGGATCCCTATTACATCAAAAATAGTCCTAACATGGATTAATTGAACCAAAAACATAATTTCTACACTATCCTCACCTATTTGACTAGTTTGACCAATTTTGACCCACTATTGACCAATCAGGGCCTCTTGGGCCAAATGACTACATGATGGCTCGTTAGGCCTTACAATTTCAATCCAATGCATGTAAAAGTATTATCTAAATATGAAAATAATACACATGGAATTATTACAATATTTCAACCATTCTGGCCTTATTGTCCTCTCAAGACCTTTGATGCTCTTGCATTAGTAGATGTGGCCAATAGAAGCCAAAGTCCCCTATCAAAAAATCCCTACTCAAAATAGTAGTAGTGGTCTCCTTAGGTTGTCTTAAATGGTATAGAGAGATTATCAATGTGGAACCAAATCATATAATTGTATCAAACATCTTTTTTCTCTTTTCATTCCATAAAATGTTGGTGGTTACAAGAGGGACCTCCTCCCCATTAATGTATTCAACTTAGAAGCTACGTAAGCCACTCAATGAGATTTTATTGGATCTCCTTCTTTTATTCATGCCTAGGCCTCCAAATTAAATATAAGGGAAGACAAATCCTTATATTTTATGTCCCAAAATTTTACAAAGAAAAACAAATCCATACAAATGAATACCACACTATTGATCAGAGAAAACTCAGTAAAATGGAAACACAATGTAATGTTCTATTGGTAACTTTCATTCAAAACTCCACTAGATGTCCACCCTTGACCCAAAGAGGGGTATTTAAGTACCTAAGATTTGTTTTAAATTTTCAATTCAATTATTTGGACATTTTTTCATCAAATGAAAACTTATTTTACAAATGTTGCAAAATTTGTCAAGGAACTTTTGCAACATTATTATAACTTTTTGACACCTTAACTTCCTGACCATCCAAGGAGCCCTATTACATCACAAATATGCATAAAATGGCTTAAATGAACCAAAAACATCATTTCTACAATATCCTCACCTATTTGATTAGTTTGACCAATTTTGACCTGCTATTGACCAATCAAGGCCTCTTGGGCCAAATGACTACATGATGGCTCATCAAGCCTTTAAATTGCATGTAAAAACATTAGCTAACTATGAAAATAATAAAAATGGCCTTATTACAATATTTCAACCATACTAGCCTTATTGGCCTCTCAAGATCTTTGATGCTCCTACATCAGTAGATGTGGCCAATGGAAGCCAAAGTCCCCTATAAAAAAACCCCTACTCAAATAGTAGTAGTGGTCTCCTTAGGCTATTTCAAATAGTATAGAGAGATTATAAATGTGGAACCAAATCATACAAATGTATCAAACATCTTTTTTCTCTTTTTGTTCCATAAAATGTTGGTGGTCACAAGGGGGACCTCCTCCCCATTAATGTATTCAACTTAGAAGTTACATAATCCATTCAATAAATTTTAAATTTAAGCCACATTGATGTCACTTTGGGGGATTTGAACATGGGTCTCCAAAATGAGAATCTTACAGCCTTGGCATTTGACCATGACCCTATTGACTATTGGTACATGAGCACCCAAATCACTTGAAACCCATTGAAGACCAATTTGGTCAAAACATTGTAATAAGGCCATTGAGAGGCCATAAATTTTAATTTTATAGTTAATTAGTGTCATCTCATGCATTATATTGCACTTGGAAGGCCATTTGAGCCATTCATGTAAGCCTTAAGGCAATTTGGGCCTATCTTGGTCAAACCTAGGCAAAGGTCCTAAAAGGGGTCAAAAGTAGAAAGGATGGTAGAAATGATGTTTTAATACTATATTTGACATGTTATTAGTAGTATAAGTTAGTACAGGGTCATTTGAGCATATATTGTACAATGTTGTAAAAATTGTCAAAACTTGCTTAACAACTTTTTGCAAATTAGTGCAAAAAGTTGTCATTAAGGGCCTAGAATGGCCAATCAGTTCAAAATTGGTTGGAAGTAGTTTTATCAATTATAAGATATATGTATGATTACTAATGTTTCATAAGGTTGAATTAGGATGAGATAAATTTAAAAACTACCCTCAAGATATATGATAAAGTCTCCATGTGACTTAAGTCTCAGTTGTTTGAAGTTGTTGTTAACATTGTCCTAAGAATTTATACAGTTTCGATCAATATTTAATATCTATTTTGGAATCTTGTTGTAGTTTGGGTATGTCTCCATTTTAAGCTAAGAAGGGGGAATGAGTGAATTGCGTTGTCTTCAAGAAATCTGTGGGAAGACCTTCCACAATTTATAGAACAATCTGTGGTCTCCACAATTTATAGAACAATTTGTGGGCAGGCCTTCCACAATTTATTGAATTGCGAATTGATAGAACAAGACATTTGTGGGAAGACGTTCCAAAATTTATAGATTATAATATTTTTGGAAAGCAACCCATGCAATTGAGCCTTTTCTAAGATCAAATGCATACATGCATGCAACCAGAGTGTCAACATGATATATGCACCATGCTTTACAAAATTTAATGGTCCCAAGTATGAATCAATGACCACTTCCACAATGCACCTATAGTTGAAATCCAACACAATAATAATAGGACAAAAATATTCCTAGCAACATCTCATATCCATCTTGGCATGATTTAAAAGCCCCTTAACCCTTAAAATATGCATCCATGTGCCTTGCATTGATACTGGCAAGTCAAATTTAGGTGTTGAATGGATGTGTTCTTTGTAGCGAACACCTCTTCCCCCAATCAGTGTTTACATAGTAACAAATATGCAGTCTTTTTTAGTCAAATTGTGCTCTCCTCTCCACAAAAAAATATGTGAAAACCATTTTGTTAAGGATGGCTAGTTAAGAACAAACTTCAAGATGTTATCAAAGAGACTACTTAGAGAATATTTAAATTACAAACCTAAAAGACATGCAAAGAATGAGAATTTCCTTGAATAAATTTTTGAAATGCTGATTCAATGTATGCTTACTATGGCAGGTAAGAATTGATACTTGAAAGAAAATTGCATTTGAACAAGATGAATCCAAATACATCACGATTCAGACAATTTTACCTCCCTATATGCAATATTAATATGTGAAGGTGATGAATGAAAATCTTTATGGGGAATCTCTGTCCTTAATGAGTGAGATAAACATGCCACCTGCACATTATAGAACACATTAAATAAAAACAAATATATAAAATTGATAAGGCAAGGAACTAATACTAAAAATGATAAATGAAAAGAAAATGAAGATATGGATGAAGAATCAAGCCCATAAGAGGGAGACTGTGATTACTTCTAGCCAAAAAAACAATATCATGATAAGGCGGTAGAATTTATGCTATCTACAATAAATTATTCTACAACAAACATCTTAACAAAAACAAAATCAAATATTTTTCTCAATAAAATATAGCTTCATAGTTATTGTTAAGAATTTTCTATGTTAGTATATAGAGGTCATCACAACACACAAATATATGATGGCATTTTTGCATACTTATCTAATCTATTAGGCTATTCTATGATGTGAATAGTGATCTACAATGAACATATTCCTTGAGAACAACTTCTTTAAACATGATACTTACTAATGTGATGTTATAACAATACATAGTACAAAGACATAGAGTAATCATTTGAACATCATAAGTATAGCATGATCACCTCCTTACATAATTTTGAAGGCCAAACAACTCTTGAAAGATTCTGCAGTATCTTGACATAGCCATCAAAATCAGGGCTTTCTTGCATAGACAATCTATTCAAAAAAAAATATTGAAGGTATGGATAGATCCGACACAAGGATCTTGAGAATATCTTGGCAATGAAAATAATTTTATCATAATTTAATGCCCTCCTTTTGAAAATATCAAAACTTCTAGTTTGATCTCTCCAGTAAACTTGGTCCAACGACAAAAACATTCAGGTTCAACAACCTCATCCAGATTTGATTCATCAAAAAATGGCACAAAAATGGATGAATTCACTCTAAAATGGATAGCCACTTCCTCTCCACATGTGTCCATTCTAGTCCAAAGGAATGAATATAGCCTTCTCATTTGATAAGTGCTGAAAACACACACTAGTTGTGGCTTGAACATTAATAGGTCTTGAGAGTGGGTGGGTCCATGTGAGTGATCCTAAGTTGGAGGACTAAAGAGTGTCTTGGAAGTGTCAAGTGAACCAATGCAAGAAGTGAGATTTAAAATTTAGAGTATTACCAATGGTTGACCTAGGTGTCTGAGGACCAGTCTTCGTATTCTTAGCAATCTTTGATTGGCTATATCATCTGTCGCTTATCCCTAAAACAAGTTTGAACTTCTCTTTGTTTGAGAATAGTTTAATATTCTCTACTTAACATGGACAACCATGTGAAGGTGGAAGCTCATTTGGCCCCTCCCACCCCTAACATAACTGTTAGACTAATAAAGTGTTTTCTTATTAATTAAATCATGTTTGATTTAATTACTAAGTAACTTATTATCTCTTTCTACTTAAGCTAAACTTTGGGCATATAATAATTAATTACTTTATTAATTATTATTGTGCAACCTAGGTTTTACCTTTTTAGGTTTTCCTCAAAATATCTTACATCTTCATTAGGTTTGTTCATCCTCTTAATGAGTTCCCTTTCAGATCTTAACTCATTTTTTAGTTAATTGTTCTCTAATCTCAAAATTTTAATTTCCATGTCTTTCATGTTTAACTCTTATTTGAAAGTAACAGTTGATTTGCCATGTCCAATTGATTATTTGTAATATTTTTCACATCACTTGTCCTTTCATTAATTCTAGTAGCCATTTGTCTCTTGTCTTCTTCTACCATTATCTTGTCTTCCTCAACTTTCTTTTTCTGTTCAATCACTTTACATAGTCTTACTGATTGAATTTCCTATTCTCTCTTTACACTTCTGACTTCTTCATTCAATGAATTATTTCTCTCCAATAGACCTTCTACTGTTGCATCACTTTCTTTGGAATTTCCATTATCAAATAGACCTTTAGTGTCTTCTTCTTGATATTGAGTGTCATTCAGTTGGATTTCCAATTCTTTCCTTCTCTTTAAGGATTTCTTCAATTCCTCTCTTACTGTCTCAAGCTGGTCCAATGCAAGCTAGATGGAAATCTTATGATTCTCTATGATCTTTCCCAACTTATAAGCCTTTGTCTCCAAGATCTTAACTCTCAAGTGGTTAGACTTATTTTAAGAGAACAAAGCTCTGATACCAATTGTTGGAAGTCTTGTTGGGAAAGAAAGATATTGAGGGGGGGGATCAGGATCTACAAACTTTTACTTTTTTGAACCAAATTCAACATGTATATCATGAATGACATAAATATAAAATTCAATGCTGTAATAGGTCTAATTTCTAATTACATCCATGAACATGAAAGTAAATGATCAACACAATAACACAAAGATTTGGTAACCTAAAAACCCTTGAAAGGTAAAATTTGGGTGGGGATGACACCCAAAAATATTCACTACTACATCAATAAAGTGTGCCTATTAGGGCTACAAAGTTTTGATCACTTTTGGTGATCTACCCCATGAAGGGTCTACCCTGCTAATATCTTATATACTTATACAATCTACCTTGATTAAAAAAGGATATAAACTTACAACAAAGTAAGAAATCTATTAGGAGATTTAAAAAGGTCTGTTAGGACCACTCTGTTAAGATATTTACACTGATTCAATTGATATGATGTATCAATACCTAATCCTTTGGTTTGCACTTCAAATTTCTGATAATAGATCTCCTCTTTTCAATTCTTATCTGATCTCAAAATCTGATATAAATTTGTTTTATTCTTCACTTCTCTACTCGGTTACTCTGCCTAATCTTAGCTTCTGACATCCAAAATACTACTTCTTCTGCATACATCTAAGATCCTCTCCAATTAGGGTTTTTATGTCACCTTAAATAGATAACTGATGAACCTTATATATCAAGATCAATGATCTAGATTCATCACTTTTTCCACTTAAACATTCCCTTTTTCTAATTAGTTACATTGCTTGCATAGGGATTAATGATCACAATCATAATGCGTAATCAACTCCTTAATTGTCTCATTGATTATTAAATTATCCATAGAAGTCAGCCAAAATAGTTTACTTAAGTGTTTGTGCCATTCCAAACACATATATCAAAACTAGCTTACTCGACATATGAAGTCTTTGGTGCTCAATCAAAACTGTTATCCATATACTGGCACTCAGAACTAACTATTCTATCCAACTCAGTATTCATACTACTTGGTAACTACTGTGGTGCTCAGTGACCACTGAATTGCTCGACATTAACTAATGCTCAGTACATGATATTTACACAAGTCAAATACATTACTTGGCCTTAGTGGGATGGCTCAGTCACAGTGATGACCGACCAAATCTTGCTTGATAATGACTAAGTATTTGACATTAAATAGGCAACAAAACTTGGAGATAAAAAGCATACTCCTCAACATAGAAATTATTCCCAACACTCTTGTCTTATTTGTTTCCAACACACTGATTTTATCCAATGACTTGGATACTTCCTTATCCATCTCTATAATAGATTTTGAGGAGGACCCACAATTCTTCACCAAATCATCCAATATATTTTCATCATTGTGGATTATATCCATCACATTGTTTACATGCTTGGAAGGGTTTATGTAGTAGCTGTATATCTTCTTCCCATGCATAATAAAAGACCTAATACTAGAGATAGTGGTGTCCAGTCTGTTGACAACCAACTTTATTGACTGTAGTATCTCATCTAATTTCTTCTCCATGTATTCTCTCTCAACTTTCATGACTGCGACCTTCTTCAATGAAGTAAAATTAACATCAAAGTCATCAAGGACTTTGTTCAAATTATCCACTGTATCATTTCCCTAAAAATTGAAAAGTATGGGTAGAATATTGTTAATTTTATTTATTTCCCTGTTGAATACCTTTGACTTCTTCTCTATCCTCTTTTATGACCACTCATTTACCTTAGCAAAGGCTATGAATGATAACTTCATCATTTCATCTTCATCCATGCCATCAACATTAGTGGTCAAAGATTTACTATTTCTTGGCAACAATAGATTTGAAGAGACAAGAATAGATATATTCATTTCTTGATTAGCTTTAGTTTATTTCTTTACCTCTTCCTTACTTCCCTTTGTGCCTTGATCTATTTCCTCAATAGACACTTTTTTTTCTCCACCAGTCATTGTGCTAAGATCTATATTGACTGTACTCTATTTTTTACTATGATATACCTGAGTAGCAGTGTCCACACTCCCTTGAAAAGGGTAACCAATGTCCTGTGAGGTGTCCAAAAACACATGCACACCATCAACAAAGAAGTCTAGTTTCTTAACAGTACTATAAAAATGATTATTATCATCTTCATCCCTAGATGAGTCAATGTGTACTTTTGTAATTTTGGAAGACTCTCATGTTAGAATAGTTTTGGGATTGAATAGGATGAATGGTATAAAAATCACCTTATATGGATAGAGTTGAAATGGAATCACCTAATTGAATGGGGGAAATATGAGATCCACTTCTAAATCCAAATTCCCAAAGGAGAGATCCAAATTGATCAACCAAAAGGTCAATACACAAAAGAATCAATCTATGGAGAATATGAATGAAGAAGAAAACCTTATATTTCACTATGAATAGTATATACTTGAAATCTGAAATAATTGAAAGGAAAATACTAACCACAAAATAGGGAAAATCTGGAAAATGCTGATTTTTGATGTCTGTGTACAGTTTTAGGCAATTCTACAACCTGTTTCAGACTGGAAATGCCAAGACGAAGAAAACCCAAAAAACTTTTACCTTTTCGGTAGCAGGTAGTCTTTGACCCCAATAAAAGGTCAAAGCTACTTTGAGATTTTGAAGGCCGACTTTGATTTTGTTCATGGATCTCAAAAGTTCACAAAAAAGGGTATCCAGATCCAAGCTCAGATCCATAGTCCTGCACCTGTACCTACAAGAAAAAGAGGTTTTTTGTTGTTTGTATGGGGGGTTTACCTTGGTCAAACCCCAATTTAGGAATTAACCTTGAAATTGAGTTGAAATTGTAATGTGCATAAACAAAGTAAATGAAACAATTCACCTTGCTTATGTTGAAGTCCTTATGGAGGATTTGAATCCTTGAATCCACAAGTATGGATGCTCCAAATGAATGTAGAAGTATGTAGGATGTCTCAAATCAATGACATTTGATCTTCAACACCAATCTTGAATGGATCTTTTCATATGAGGAGGCTTGGATGAATGTGGATGGAGAAATATTCAAGGGGGCTCCAAAGAGATTGAATACTTCAATGGCTAACAATGGATCTCCTTGATGGATGCTTGAATGCTAGGCTTGAGGATGAATTCTTTCTTTCTCCTTCTTTCTTTCTTGATTGCACTTGAGAGCTTGAGATGAGATTGCTTGAAATGAGAGAGGAAGGCTTCCTTTTATAGTGATCTAGGGAACAATCTTGTAGAGAAGGCTGACATTGGAGAATGAAATCCAAATTAACCTTAACCCTAGAAATGGACCCATATGAAATGCAATTTAAGGATTTACCATTCTGAAACCTGAAATGGCCAACCCAGAAGCGGGAAAAGAAATATTTCCAAAACCCGACACTCAAAAATCTTGGAATATTGAAATTTGAACCCTAGGTCAAGGATGAGGTAGACCTCATCCTAGGTTAGGGTCAAGGTCATCATTGACCCTCAAGTTCATCTTCGACCTTGAGGTCAAAAACCTTAGGACCTCAATCTAGAGTGCTAGGAAATGTAGAAATAAAGTGAAAATAGGTGGAGAGAGAAGCAGAACAGGGGGAGAAAGTTAGATACATGCAAATACTTGATCAAGGTGCTTAACATGACCCCAGACCACTCACTTAGAGGGATAAATTATCTTATCATGGAAGTGCTCCCATTTTAAGATGATACATTAAGCCCCCACTTTAGCAAGAGTATGGACTCGATGCAAACTCTTGGTAAAGGAGATGAAAATGAAAGGATAATCTCATCGTAATAAAAGGGATAAAGAGAAATGTCAAGCCCCCAGGGACTTAAGTCTTTGTCGACTCCAAGATTACAATAAGAGAGACATCTCTAGAGAGAGAGAAAGAGAGGGTGTGATTATCTCACCCAATGAGAACTTATGTCCCATTGTGAACCACACAAGGAAATGGAACAATTGGAAAGATGGAATTGAACAACCTAGTGAATGTGGCTACTCACTAGTCAACCCATCAAGGATTCACCCTTAGGAATATTATATTCCATAAGAATAAAACCAAAAGAAAAAGAGATCTAGTCTTAAGGACACCTCCGACCTTAAGAGATCAAAAAAAATTTGAAACTGGTGGGATCAAGAGATCCTGAAATATAAATCCATGCTTTAAGGATTAGTTACTAATCCAAAAAGGGAGAAAAGGTATCTTAAAAAATAATATATGTGTATTGAAAAGTGCGTGTGTGCATTAAGTGAGCAGAGCATATGCCCCCATGTTAAAGTCATTGCTAACACTTTAACAGGAGAAATGGCTTTAATGGAAACATAAAAAACTCCACTGATTATGTTTCCACTATGAGATGCCTCCAGATGAAGAAAAATCAAGGGAAATACCACATAAACATACATAGAACACAGAAGGGATCTACCTACTGTGGGGTTAGTATGATCATAAGATAATATATATATGATATTATTGCAAATGAATTGACATCATTCCCCAAAGAAAGTAGAACTACAATCACAAAGGAGGAAAGATCACATAAGATATACGAAGAAGAATCTTTTTGGACCATATCATGGAGACTAAAAAGAATTTAGTGCTACCACATGTTGGAT
This sequence comes from Chamaecyparis obtusa, assembly GCA_027943335.1. Classification (NCBI taxonomy): domain Eukaryota; kingdom Viridiplantae; phylum Streptophyta; class Pinopsida; order Cupressales; family Cupressaceae; genus Chamaecyparis; species Chamaecyparis obtusa. Next base: position 253,690 of record BSBK01002077.1, on the reverse strand, counting down.
CCAAGTAGATTACACTAGGAAACATTTATGAACAATTGCACAAGTACAACATAACATAAAACAACATATAGAAGAATAGAGATACATATAGAGGAATTGTACAACAGGTTCAATTCCTTTATCACCTTGCACCAACTGAGTAACAAGGGTCATATAAAAGAATCTAACAAAATTTAGCAAACACATCATGAGAGAAGCATAGTACAATAGGTAAACACACAACAAAAGCTACCATAAAGGACAAGCCAATCAAGTGTGCCACCTACTCTCCCCATCTTATTGTATATCATTTAGGGAAGGTGGGTAACTTGCAAGAGGGACTACATCCAACATAGTAGGAATGATAGCCAGTTCCAAACAAGGATCCTCTTGAGAATCATCATGTTCGATACTAGGTGTAAGAGTTAATTGCAATGACATAATATTAGGTAAATCAATGTCAATGTCAATAGTCTCATATTCATCATTAACATCATCAATATCATCAAGATTATATTCTTCATCAAGATTAATCAAAATAGGATCTAAGATACAAATAGAATCATCATAATCATGCATCTTAACATCATTATTAGTAACAACTTCTTCTAACATATCATGCATAGGTTTATCCGAAGAGGGTAGAGATCTTTGAAGAGCATAATTATGAGCTTTAGCATGAGCCGGATGCTTCTTACAGCGTTCATTATCAGATTGATTACATTTTTCTTTACTTGAGATAGGTTGAGAACTAGGAGGAACAACCATAGGATCCTTCACAGGTTCTTTAGGAAGATCAATCAAATTATTAGTAATAGTAGGAACTTGATTAACAGAACTAGGAGCCATAGTTAAAGGAGGTATAGAAGGTGTAGGAAAAATACCATGACTAAGATCCATAGGAGGTATTCTTAATTAGAGAATCTTACGATGTTTATAGGCTTGATATGAATGGAAAAGATTATCAGGTCGAGGAGGACATGAATTAAGTAATGAAGGCCAAAAGAAATCAAGAGCAGCATAATCTCTAGGCCTAGAAGGTTGATATAAACTATGGTTAACCATCTTCACCTCTTCATCATGAAAAAATTTAAGATATTTATGGATAGGTGAAGTGACAACATGAATGGAATTTAACCATAGAAAACCAAGCTTAACTTGAAATTGATCAGAAGTAGGAACAAGAACAAAGGTAGTGTTCACAAATTTTCCACAAAGTTCAATTGACAAGTTAATAGAACCAAATGATGGATAAAGAAAACCATTACAAGTTTGAATCCACACATCTGATGTATCATAAGAATCGCGTTGCAAGATTTTCATAAAAAATATTTTCTTCAGTAATAACATTGACTAAGGATGTAGGATCAACAAGACAACCACGAGTAGGTTTCTGAGAAATCCTAGCATAAATGTAAAGGGGACCATTAGGAGCTTTAATAGTCTTAGAATCATCAAAGGTAATCAAAAGTTCCCGAGGTCTTTTATTCTTAGGTTGTTGTCGAGGTTTAGGTTGAGTTTTCAATTTAGGCTTAGGTTTTGGTTGAGGTTGAGATTGAGGCGGAGATACATTTTGACCAACATGCTCCACTTGATTAACAACATGATTGAGATCATCCATCTTTGAATCATACACAATTTCCATAGAATATGGATGAGCAATGGTATTAGTATCATGCGTAGGTAAAGGATTCATATAGATTTGAAGGTTTTGATTAGGAGGAGAGACAGATTTGTTCCCACTACCATCAATATTATCAACAAATAAGGCATTAGAATCAATTAAGTCTTGAACCTTATGTTTTAAAGAATAACACTTCTCAGTATCATGACCATTATGATGATGATATTGACAAAAAGCTTTAGGATCAAAAGATTTAGATACAATTGTAGCAAGTAAAAGAGGTCGAATAGGAGGTAAAGTAATCATATTAGCAGTTAACAACCTATTCATAATAGAATGTAAAAATTTAGAAAGAGGAGTAAACATACGATTTAATCGAAAAACAGTGGATGTAGAAGTGGCATTGTGAGATGAAACAACAACTTGATCAGCAACTGCATTCGCTTGTTTGTTTATCTTGACATAGTTGTTGAATTTTTGAAATTTTTTCAGATTAGGAGCAACATCACTTTTATCAACTAGGATAGGAGCCATTGGAGTGTTTCTCTCAAATTGACTCACTTGTAATTGATAATGATGAAGTGCTACACAAAGTTGTTGAAAATAGGTAAATTTAGTAAGTAGAATCTTATCTCTAATATCCTTTTGCAAATTTGAAATAAACATACGTTGAATATCAATATTAGGAATAGGATTGGAAATCTGAGCATAAAAATGCTTAAATCTACCAATAAATTTAATTAATTTTTCTTTAGCACTTTGTTTACAATGCATCAAATAAGTCAAAGACACTTGCGGGCCAATGTTGTTTTGAAATTATTGAATAAAAGCATTGGCAAGTTTTGGAAAGGAATCAATAGAATAAGGAGGCAAGGAACAATACCATTGTAAGGCCTTGTCACGAAAACTTCTAGCAAACAGTTTGGCTAAAATCCTATGGTCATGAGCATAATCACTACAAAGGATTTGAAAAGTTTTAACGTGATGAACGAGATCTCCTTTTCTATTGTAATTATCAAGATGAGGCATATCAAATTGTTGAGGAACAAGAGTACAAATAATGTCTTAGGACAAAGGAATTTCCATGTCACATGTAGGAACACTAAACTTATTTTGAGTTAAGGAAGCAACTTGTTGCTGTAAGGAAGACATAGTTTGAGCCAAACTAATGATTGTTGAATCATTAGAGGAAATAGGAGGAATAGAAACATTAGAAACACTAGGTACAGTGTAAGAAGCTATAGGAATGGAAGATACAACTAGAGGAATACTCATAACTAGAGTTGGAAGTGGATTGGAATAAGTAAAATGAACATTATGATATGAAGGTTGTGATGTAGGAAGGGACACAAGAGGAAAACTCATAGGAGGAGAGGGAACCGTCATAGTCACCAAAGAAGGAGTATAAGTAGGAATAATAGGTAAAGGATTAGAAGAGAGTTCTACACTAGTGATAGGAGGAATCAACCCTAAGTCTTGAGCTTCTTGAGCTAGAGGTTTAACATTTGAATGCATGATATGAGTAATACCACGCAAGAGGTTAACACCTCGATCACTATCATGAAGAAATTTCTTAAGAGCCTCTATAGCTTGAATAGAATCTTGATTATGGTTTTCTTGAATAAGCCAATTACCCATTTTATCAAGTTTAGTTGAAAGTTTTTGGACTTGTTCAGGAGGAAATCTTAAAGGATCATCCTCATCATGAGATGAGTGAGAAGAGTTTTGCTCCATAATAGGATTGGAATCATGAAGAATAAAATTATCATTCGAGATCCTAAGGAAGGGAGAGGAAGATTCAGGATCAAAGGCACCCATGAGTCTATGACTTCTTCTAACCAAAATGTTATAACTAGGACTACTAGTAGTAAAGCTCATAAACCAATGCAATGCAAATGAACTAAACTAAGAAAACATAAAGCATGAATATTTTTGTATTTTGAAAGAAATTTTGCAATTTTTTTGTATTTTTGAAATCTAATTAGCATTTAATATTTAACACAAAGGCGAAATCTAATACCAAAAAGATAATATAAAGGGATAGCTAACACCAAAAAGAAAGAGAGTAAGCTTGTCGGGTTCACCAAAATGAATAGGGTGAAATGGTATACAAATCACCTTATATGGATAGAGTTGAAATGGAACCACCTAATTGAATGGGGGAAATATGAGATCCACTTCCAAATCCAAATTCCCAAAGGAGAGATCCAAATTGATCAACCAAAAGGTCAATACACAAAAGAATCAATCTATGGAGAATATGAATGAAGAAGAAAACCTTATATTTCTCTATGAATAGTATATACTTGAAATTTGAAATAATTGAAAGGAAAATACTAACCTCAAATAGGGAAAATCTGGAAAATGCTGATTTCTGATGTCTGTGTATAGTTTTGGGCAATTCTGCAACCTATTTCAGACTGGAAATGCCAAGATGAAGAAAACCTAGAATTTTTTTGTCTTTCTAGCAGCAGGTAGTCTTTGACCTTGATAAAAGATCAAAGACTACTTTGGGATTTTGAAGGTTGACTTTGATTTTTTTCATGGATCTTAGAAGTTTGCCAAAAAGTGTATCCAGATCCAAGCTCAGATCCATGGTCCTACACCTATACCTACAAGAAAAAGAGGTTTTTTGTTGTTTGTATGGAGGGGTTTTCCTTGGTCAAACCCCAATTTAGGAATTAACCTTGAAATTGAATTGAAATTGTAATGTGCATAAACAAAGTAAATGAAACAATTCACCTTACTTATGTTGAAGTCCTTGTGGAGGATTCGAATCCTCAAATCCACAAGTATGGATGCTCCAAATGAATGTAGAAGTATGTAGGATGTCTCAAATCAATGACATTTTAATCTTCAACACCAATCTTGAATGGGTCTTTTCATATGAGGAAGCTTGGATGAATGTGGATGGAGAAATCTTCAAGGGGGCTCCAAAGAGATTGAATGCTTCAATAGCTAACAATGGATCTCCTTGATGGATGCTTGAATGCTAGGCTTGAGGATGAATGAATGATTTCTTTCTTTCTTTCTCCTTCTTGATTTCTTGATTGCACTTGAGAGCTTGAGATGAGATTTCTTGAAAACTTGATTGAGAGATGGCTTGAAATGAGAGAGGAAGGCTTCCTTTTATAGTGATCTAGGGCACAATCTTGTAGAGAAGGCCGACATTAGGGAATTAAATACCAATTAACCTTAACCCCTATAAATGGACCCATATGAAATGCAATTTAAGGATTTACCATTCTGAAACCCGAAATGGCCGACCCAGAAGCAGGAAAAGAAATATTTCCAAAACCCGACACCCGAAAATCTAGGAATCTTGAAATTTAAACCCCATATCAAGGATGAGGTAGACCCCACCCTAGGTCATGGTCAAGGTTGTCCCTGACCTAGGTCAGGGTTGAGGTCATCATTGACCCTCAAGGTTGTCTTTGACCTTGAGGTCAAAAACCTTAGGACCTCAATCCAAAGTGCTAGGAAATGCAGAAATAAAGTAAAAATAGGTGGAGAGAGAAGTAGAAAGGGGGAGAAAGCCAGATACATGAAAATACCTAATCAAGTTTCTTAGAATGACCCCATACCACTCACTCAGAGGGCTAAACACTCTTATCATGGAATTGCTTCCATTTTAAGATGATACATGGATTATTACCTTGGGTTTAGGAGGTGAAGTATTTTCTGGCTCATCTTCCATCAATACCTAATCAATGGCCTTGTGAGTTTATTCTATCACTTCATCATACTTTCTCCCCATAATCTTTATCAATCTTTTTTTTAGTCTTAGCAGGGGCTTGATGGATTTCATTATTTCTCCATGCTCATTGAATGATACAACAAGTAATATATCTTCTATAGCTTTTATTCTTATTTGTTCATATTCTTCAAATGCTAGCTGTTTCTTTAATTTTAGTTTCTCATACAATTCCTTGGGAATGCTACCTTCAATTTCAAGTAGATTCCCTTTAAACATTAACATGTGATTAATGGAAATATCTTTAAACAATTTTTTTTTCATTTTAATTGTACCTATCAAAGTATTTGGGTAATTGATTTAGCTTTCCTTGATCAACTATCCTTTTTGCAAATATTTTATATCTGGTTTCCACAATTTCCTCTCAATTGATTTGTCTTGTGTTTTCTCCTTTGTTTTCTTCTCCTCAATATTATTTTATTCCTTTGTTTCTTCTTCTTCTTCTTCTTCTTCTTCTTTGTTCTCTACACCAGTCCTTTTCCTTTTAAGAGGTGAGTTTTGTCTACAGGACCTTGTCCTTCTCATAGGAATATCTATTACCTTCACTATTTGTTTCATTCTTGTTCTCTGCAATGACCTCTTAGGTGGTGTGGGGATGATATCAAGTACTATGACCACAATAGGAGGTGAATCAACAATTCTTATAGCTTCAGGAGGTGAAAGGGTTGCAAGATTCATGCTTTGCAACCCAAAATCTCCTTCTTCCATCTTCTTTCTTACCTCTTTCATCTCTTCTTGGCTTATCCCTACCTTTTCTGCAAGGATGTAAACTATTTTCTCAACCTTTCTCTTTCTTACTACCCTTGATTGTTTGTCTTTGATCTTAGCAGGTTTTCTTTATAAGTGCTTCATATTTCTTTAGTAGGGTCAATCTTAGAGGAAAGAACATGTTCTACTTTCATAGTAAGGACCTCTGCACTAAACTCATAACCCATTGGGTAACTCCACTTATTCCTAGGTTCCACTACCTCAAAACACACAATCAGTTTCAACTATGAAATAGATTGTATCTTTATATTTTTCTACCATTTCCTCAAGATCCTCTATTTTATAAAACCTTAAACATCCCAAAGAGTTCTCCATCTACCCATTTCTTATCCTGCATTATGTAATACTTTCTAATTTGTGCATCTGTGGAATCACTGTCTTTCTATGCCCTAGGGTGCATTCCCAAAAACTTATGAACTATGTGAATGTAGATATGTATCAGCAAAGATCCAAACCTAAATTCCTTTGACTTGTCTTTCTTATTTTTCTTAACATTCTTCAGGAATTGTTGTCTTAATAATTTCCACAAGTTGTATTTCCTATTTTCCTTCGCCATCTTATATGCCATCATTATAATGCTCATGGAAATAGAATTAGGTCGGCTACTATAATGAAGTTTTCATCCTAAAATCATTGAAATCAACCTTATATCTTGCTCAAAGATGTCAGAAATAGTCATTTCTTTCTTGTCCTATTTAGAATGTGTTAGTATTTTGACTTATTTCTTTATTTTCTTCTGTGCAATAGGGATAATGCCAATATTGTCTAATCTAGTCACATCATGAATCAACACATTTGAAATCCTAACATGCTTCTCTTTGTAAGGAAACTCAGGTGCGGAAATAGCTTCCTACGCTAATCTCTATAGGAGAGTATTGTGCAAATTCTTATAAATCCTTACAATTTCAGATTCGTTAACTACTTTAACAAAGATATTGCAATCACATACCATGCATACAGAAAAATAGAGAATGACACAATGATATATCCTGGGGAAAACCTTTTGGTAAAAAACCCCAGCACTCCAAAACCTACACAATGTATTATCTTCAACACAAAGATTACAATACACTTGCAATGCAAGTTCTTTCAAGAAATGAGAGACAAAGCCAACAAGACTTAAACTTTGTTATATCTCTCCCATAGGAGCAACATCATATATATAGACTCCTCTGGACCCAAAATAGGCACAACCACCAAGACCCATGAACAAAGCCACATGTACACAGTTGTTACATGCAATCCCAAGAATAGGCATCCATCCCTAGAATAGACTATGACAGCTTGTCATAGAATTCGCCAAAAATAACGGTCACAAGAGAAGTGTAAGAGAATCTATCATACCAACCTATTTTTGGCATATTCTCTTACACACACCAACCACTTCTTCTTAGGTGCCCAAATAGGCCCAAGTCATAAGATGCTCTTACACCTGTCATAGCACATTCCTTAAATAGTTCTTATGCATCATAGGAATCTATCATGACCGTTTCAGTCATGATCTCCTTACGCACAAGATGCTGACACATCAAGTGGAGTGACACATCAACATGCCAACTAGACATGTACACTCACACTTAATTACATTATTTGCAAAAAATACATTTACAAAACAAATAATAAGAATATGAATTATCCAAGGTTGAGACACCTTATTCCTAACATTCTCCCACTTGTCGAACACCTTGTAAGAGCCATAGGAACATAACAGGAACTTTAACCGCTATAGGCCAAAAGGCCCATAGACTCCGAACACCATCTGAACTTCTCAGTGCCCACTGGTTTCGTTAATGCATCTGCAACATTCTTCACAGTATCTACCTTCTCCAAATTTACCTTTCCATCTTCCACCATATCTCTCACAAAGTGAAACTACACATCAATGTGCTTTGTTCTGGCATGGAAAGTTGGATTCTTTGCAAGGAAAATAGCGCTCTGACTGTCACACCAAATATTAATTTGTTCTGCATCAACACCAACATCAGAACACAATCTTCTAAGCCAAATGACTTCTTTACAAGAGTGAGTAGTAGCCATGTACTCAGCTTCTGTAGTGGACAAAGAAACCACAGGTTGTCACTTACTCATCCAACTGATGGCACCACCAAACATAGTGAACACATAAGCACTAGTGGATCTCCTGCTGTCAATATCACCTACCCAATCTGAATCCACAAACCCATGAATACAAACTGAATGTGGAGATCCAGAAGAGTTACCATGATAACATATGGAGTAATCTGATGTACCCCTCAAATATCTGAATACTCGCTTAACTGCATCCCAATGTACCCATCCAGGGTTAGCCATAAATTGACTCAGGACTCCCACTGCTTGGGCAATGTCTGGTCTAGTACAGACCATAGCATACATAAGACTACCAACTACACTAGCATAAGGTACTCTAGTCATGTCCTCCACCTCACTAGGAGATTTTGGACAATCATCTACAAATAACTTTGTTCCCACAGAAATAGGAACACATAGTGGTCTACAATCTGCCATGCTGAACCTGTCCAACACAGACTTCACATACTTACTCTGACTCAACCAAAGTTTTTTGTTAGACCTGTCTCTACTGATTTTCATACCCAAGATGTACCTAGTTGCCCCAAGATCTTTCATCTCAAACTGTGCTGACAACTGAGATTTAAAATCAGAAATCATACCCTTACCCTTCCCAAATAGCAACATATCATCAACATATAATGCAACAATAAGAAGGCGATCATTTTCAACTCTGAAGTAAACACAATGATCTGATTTTGATCTTACAAATCCAATTGACAACACAAAGGCATCAAACTTAAGGTACCACATCCTAGGAGATTGCTTCAAACCATATAGAGATTTCTTTAATCTGCAAACTAATGATTCTTTACCTTTAACAATGTAGTGCTTAGGCCGTGACATATAAATCTCTTCCTCCAAATCACCATGAAGGAAAGATATCTTCACATCCATCTATTCTATCTCTAAATCATATGATGCAGCAAGAGATAACAGAAATATAATGGATGTCAACTTTACAACAGGAGAGAATATTTCACCATAATCTATTCCCTCTACCTGTGAATACCCCTTTGCAACCAATCTAGCTTTATACCTTTCAACACTGCCATCTGCACAGAATTTCTTCTTGAACACCCATTTACAACCAACAGATTTTCTCCCTTTAGGCAAAGGTACAAGGTCCCAAGTTTTGTTTTTCTCCAATGAAGCCATCTCATCATCCACAGCCTCAATCCAAGAACCTGCATCTTCCATGCCCAAAGCCTCTTTCACAAATCTAGGCTCATCAGTGTTAGTAATCAAAGCAAAGGCACAACTAGAATCTAACATAGAATAACCAAACCTTTCTAGTTGCTTTCTTTCTCTCATGGATCTCCTCAAGGGCTACGGTTGAGGTTGTTCTTCCTCTTCTTCTGAACTATCAGTGCTACTAGAGCTCTCCTCATCATTAGGCCCAACATGGTCTCTCTGTTTAGTCTTCTCAGGGGTAGGAGGCAACTAAAAAACATCTTTTTCCTTTTCTTTTTCATCTGGTTGTAGCACAATAGGAGAAGATGTTAGCTCTCTAAAAATAACGTTTCTACTATACAACACCTTACTAGTCACAGGATCCCAAAGCTTGTATCCTTTCACACCAGCACTATATCCGATGAAAATACATTTAACAACTTTGTTTTCCAACTTAGATCTTTTCTGCTTTGGAACATGTGCATAAGCTTCACAACCAAAAACATGAAGATGTCTAATTGAAGGCTTCTTACCAGACCACACATCCATGGGTGTCTTACCAATAAGGGCTGATGTAGGAGATCTATTAACCAGATAGCAAGCAGTGGCCATAGCTTCGGCCCAAAACCTTTGTTCTAAACTAGCTCCACTAAGCATACTCCTAGCCTTCTCCATCAGTGTCCTATTCATTCTCTCTACAACTCCATTTTTCTATGGGGTATAAGGAGTTGTCTTATGCCTCTCGATACCTTGTTCTTTACAGAACTATTCAAACTCTGCTGAGTAAAACTCACCACCATTGTCAGTTCTCACACACTTAATCTTCTTACTAGTCTAATTCTCTACAAGAGCTTTAAATTCCTTGAACCGAGTAAAGACTTGTGTCTTACTTTTAAGGAAATAAATCCACGTCCTTCTACTATAATCATCTATGAAAGATACAAAAAATATAGACTTGGAGATTGAAGGAACTTTTACAGGACCAAACACATCAGAATGAATAAGATCCAAAACATCAGAAGATTTGTGAGAACTAGAGTAAAATTGAACATGATTTTGTTTACCATAGACACAGTGTTTGCAGAAGTCGAACTCAAGATTGCAACCATTTAAGCCCTCAATGAGATTTTTATTTTTCAGGGTTCTGAGACCCTTTTGACCAATGTGGCCAAATCTCATATGCCACAACATTGTCTTTTCTGCAGGAAGCTTACCTTCCAAAGTATTTTCACTACCATCGGAACCAATAGCCACAGACTTCTTCACTACTTGTTCAGATGGTGAGGATGAAGAACTATTACATAGAGGAATACATGCATCTAGCTGAAATAAGGTACCTCTCCTAGTACCCCTTGCAAGCACTATCAATCCTCTCATCATCTTGCATCCTTCTTTCAAAAAAACAACTTGCACACCTACATCATTCAGCATACTTACAGATAATAAGTTTCGTGCCAAACCCAGAATGTGCATAACTCTGTTGATTCCCTTTACTCATCCATCAGGAAATTTGATAGTGACCCTTCCATGTCCAACTATCTTTAGGTGAGAATCATCACCCAAGTACACCTTTCCACCATCGAACTCTTCATATTTTGAGAACCAGTTTCGATGAGAGGTCATGTGAAAAGATGCACCCGAGTCAACCAACCACACATCATCAGATGCATGGGCTGCCAAAGCTGCGATGAATGCATCGCCATCTTCTTGAGATCTTTTTGAAGTTGAATCTGAACCTTTCTTCTTCTTCTTTGGCTCTTTGCTGTCTTTATGGAAGTGCCCAGATTTATCATAGTTCCAACATTTTTCCTTGGACTTATTGGAAGTCTTTGACTTCCCATGGGATTTGGATCTACCCTTATTGTTAGACTTATTATCATTTTTCTTCCCTCTTTCAGTGGATCTCCCACAAACAGCAAGGGCTTCTTTTTCTAAAATGGAAGCCTTTCTCCGCATCTCCTCTGATAGTAGTGAAGACACCACATCATCCATTTTGAAGGTGACTAAAGTTCTTTCGAGAGCCATCACAAGATGGTCCCATGAATCTGGTAAAGAACACAAAAGTGTGTAGCAACGATCCTCCTCCTCTAGCTTGACACCAGCTGATGTCAATTATGCAACCAGCAGATTAAATGCATTTAAATGATTCGTTAAGGATCCACCTTCCTCCATTCACAGAGAGTACAACTTCTTCCTCAAGAACAACTTGTTCACCAGAGATTTGGCCTGATACACAGCCACGAGTCTTTCCCACAAATTATTTGAGGTTTTCTCATCTAGAACATTTAGAAGAACTGCATCGGTTAAACACAGTCTTATGAGACCCTTAGCTTTATGGTCTTTGATATCCCAATCTACTTGAGCTATAGTTGCTGGTCTTGTAGCACTTGAAGTCACTTCCCATAGGTCACGATCTTCCAACATGTCTTCCATCTTGAGTTTCCACAACTCAAAATTAGTGCCATTAAATTTCTCCACCTCCATTCTTCCATATGATGAACTTGCCATCTCAATCTACAAATAAGATTCAGAATGCTCTGCAAAAAACTCCCACTCAAACTTGAGATTAGCTCAAAAAACCCTACCCAACAACAATGTATTATCTTCAACACAAAGATTACAATACACTTGCAATGCAAGTTCTTTCAGGAAATGAGAGACAAAGCCAACAAGACTTAAACTTTGTTATATCTCTCCCATAGGAGCAGCATCATATATATAGACTCCTCTGGACCCAAAAATAGGCACAACCACCAAGACCCATGCACAAAGCCACATGTACATAGTTGTTACATGTAATCCCAAGAATAGGTGTCCATCCCTAGAATATACTATGACAACTTGTCATAGAATCCACCAAAAATAACGGTCACAAGAGAAGTGTAAGAGAATATGTCATACCAACCTATTTTTGGCATATTCTCTTACACACACCAACCACTTCTTCTTGGGCGCCCAAATAGGCCCAAGTCATAAGATGCTCTTACACCTGTCATAGCACATTCCTTAAATAGTTCTTATGCGTCATAAGAATCCGTCATGACTATTTTAGTCATGATCTTCTTACGCACAAGATGCCGACACATCAAGTGGAGTGACACATCAACATGCCAACTAGACATGTACACTCACACTTAATTACATTATTTGTAAAAAATACATTTACAAAACAAATAATAAGAATATGAATTATCCAAGGTTGAGACACCTTATTCCTAACACTCTTCTATTCATAGAAACTAATCATGAAATCTGCTAAGAACAATCTTAATCCATTCTTCCTCATCAAACTCATAGAGTTCCACCATTCTCATGATGTTAAGATTTTGTAAATGAGAAAACTCATCTTTCCAAGTTCCATCATCCTTATTTATATATTTCTTACTCTTAATGATTTATAAGTCTCCTATTATTTCATACTTATAGTGAATGTATGCCGTAATATCTTCCACATGAATCACACCATACATTGTTTGTGAAAATGCACCTTTAGGATCATCCTCTATGGACTTGTAAGGGTGTTTCTTTAATTTGTACCTTGGCCTCTCACTAACATAAAAAAATCATTGGTTTATCCATAGTAAATAAAGCTTAATAAAATATCAAAATACCTTTTACTCAATGAAATGGGATATGCACACTCAATGATCACATAAAGTCTTTAGATCCTTTTCTTTCTCTTCTGATCTCCCTTATTTTTGTTCGAATGGTGATCAATTTTTTTGAGAATAATGAACTTATATTTCACAATGTTCCAAATTCACACATTTACCAATGAGTTTGTAAGTCTTCTATGATCTATTCATCCATCTTCCTGGTGATCATCCAATATAATTCCTATGGCTGCATGATCTCAAATAGATACTCTGATCTTATTATATTATCTTCCCATAAGCTCAAATTAGCTTATTCTACAATTAAGGGGCTAGATAGATTACTATTTTTTTTCTCCAAAGCTCCCCCTAAGGCCATGCTTGACCATTTTGGTAAAAATAGGGACATTAGCACTACGATAAAATTTAGTAGCATCTAATGACTCTCCTTGACCAGTTGACTCACTTTGGTTCTTTTCCTTCCATACTGTACTACTATCTTTGCTTCCTTCTTTTCTAAAAATGTGATCAAACTCAACCTTATACTTTGTTTATCTCTTTCCAGTATCACCAATGTTCTTCTTTATACAATAGGTGGTCTTCTATTTCCAACTATTCCATTATATCTACATTACTTGGCTATATATCCTTCATTATTGTATTTGAATAAAGTAACAGGCAGTTTTCGAGGTTGAAACCTATCTTGTCCAACTTGCAATTTATAGTTCCTTGCAATGTGCCCAATATTATTGCATTTGTGAAAAATGATCTTATTGGATGCACTAGGATGTCTGACATAATATTGACTCTTCCATCTGTCATTTGGTTTTCTACACTCATTTCTTCTATGTCCATATGCCCAATAATTAAAATAATAACTAGAAAAAGGTTTGGATACTTTCTTACCTTTACAATCCTTCTTCATGTTACCAAATTTTTTTCATCCAAAGCATCTTCCTTTGAAAGGTTTGAGCTTCTCCCTAGTTTTCTCCTTTTTATTAGGTTCTTTTTGTCTCTCTATCTATTCATCAATTTTTTTAGTGCCTGCGTGAAGTTTTTCAGTATGATTCCTTGCCTCCACAAGCTCTTCTTTGATGATGACATTGTACTTCTCCAATTCTTCACAATTGGTTTTGACATTATAGATTTCTATTTGAATTCTACAAATCTATCCATTTGCACTCTTCAAGGCTTCTTCAAGTTTTCTCTTTACTTCTTTCTCTTGTTGAATTTATTTAGTCATTTTCACAGTGATGAGTTCATACTCATGTTTTATTGTATCCTTTTCCTATTCAATTTTTTTAATCAGATCAAATGAATTATTCTCAGGTTCCCTCTTTTTCCCAAAAATTTCTTGCCTTTTTCTATTTTAATGTTAATATTTTCTTTGAGTGTTTTGATATAGTATTCAGCTTTCTTTAGCTTGTATTTTAATTCATGATTTTAAGCATTATCCTTATCTAGGTCTTGTAGTGCTTCTTCAAAAAAAATTCCAATCTACCCAATTATATCTGGATCTCCCTTAAGTTTTTATGCTTTATCTTCAAGGGCCTTGCACTCAGATACCAATTGTTAGGATCAAGCAATACTGAGAAGGGGTGTGAATCAATATTATAGTACTTTTAATCCTTTTAAGCCAATTCAAACTTAACTATGCAATAAATGAAATAAGAAGAGAACATACATAAAGTAAACAAGTCATAACAACATGATTTGTTCTCAAGGAAACCATGGCTAAGGGAAAGCCTCAGTGGAGATGATACCCACAAATGATGCACTAAAAGTATTGTGTCCCTATTAGGAGACGTTTCCCTATTAGGAGAAGAATATTACATTAGTGCAAGTCCTTGTTAGAGGACATACCTTGTTAGGAGTCTATAATCCTGTTAGGGGTGAATACAAAATGGAGTTTACTGCTCTTACGATGGAGCTTATTTCTCTTACAATGGACTCATTGTCTAGTATTGCCAAAGTATCTTGTAGCAACAAAAATGAACTAAAATAACATGTTCTATGCCAAAGTAGTTCTATTAATAGCTCGCAACATCCTCTACATTCTTCTTACATCCCAATGAATTGAAACATAATTTCATAACTTCACATCTCAAAACATATATACTCGATCTCATATTCTTTCCAGTTGGCTCAAAAATACATCACAAAACTCATCCAACAAATATTAAAAAATAATATAGTCAATGATCATACATTCAAAAAGATAGGGTAGGACCCCAAAAAAATCCAAGTTGTCACCTCTATATTCCACATGTTACTCCCTTAATCATCGCGACCACTCATTTACCTTGTTTCACTATTCTACTATCTTCATGTACCTAGATCATAATATAAATTTCTTCAGTCAACTCCAAAATAGAAGATACCTTAATTGAAGGTTTATTACATATCATAATATATTCCTCCAGTCTTGCAAGACTTTTTTTTTCACATACTTTGTTCTCTAGGCATAACTATTCAGCTGTACCTTGTCAACTACTTCTTAGTCATTTTTCCAATGTGAACATCCAAAACCAAACTGAAATCCAAGAGATCATGCCAATGAGTAGTGTTTCCATAAATGAAAACCTATATGCTATAATCATCAAGATACTTTCCAACATAGTCAAGAGATATCTTATATATAGGGATATGAGACTGACAAAGAAAAAGAGGCATTGGATTCCATATTGGGGGAAGAGGTAGTGAAAAAATTGGAAGATGTGGACCTAACAATACTTTATAGATACATAGAAAAATGATTAAGTAAAGAGCCTGAAGCATTGAAAAAAAAAAAAATGTGTCAAAGGAAATCAATTTATTCTCCAACCATTCCTGGATTGAGCATAAGATCTAAAAGAAATTCAAAAATAGTGAACTCTAAGAATGTGGAATAGGGAATAAAGACTTCCAATGTCTTAGCCACATCCAGGATATAAAAATTTTCTAGCACACCATGCATTTCATATTTCATTGGTAACTATAATACCGAGATATCTAATATGATGTGGTTTTAGGGAAAGTCCAATGCCAAATGCAGGAAAAAACATTTGTGAATAGCTTGAAGGGAGCATTTCTTCAATGATTCAAAGAACATATACATTGTCATTTTGAAATATACCCACACACCTAAAAAGAGTAGTTATCTAGGACATGAAGACTGAATTTGTAATAGGTTGGTCTTTAAATAAGATAAAGCTATGAATGTCTCAAAATTGCAAGTGATTTTGGTGCAACAAAAAAAGAATATAAAAAAATAACCTCCTGAGCTAAGGGTAAAAAAAGGGTACTTATTGTAAGTGTGAACGTATGGAAAGAGGTTGTGAAAGTGTATGAGAAGTATAAGGCACAAAGGAAGTCAAGTGAGGAGAGTATGCACGTATTTTAATTTTCTAATAATATTATACTGATTTTATTAAATGATTCTTCAATTTTATGTGTGCATAGTTAAATTGAATTAGTATATATTTCAGGACAAGGCCTCCAAGGCTAGGCTTGTCAAAATTTGTGCCACACATCACAATGGCTATAAATGATAAAAAACCTTCATATGTACATTTGTAAGTATATTTAATATGTTACATGATATTTTTTCAATTTACTAGGAACATGTAAATGATTTCATATTAATTAGTGGGTAAGTGCACCAAGATGGTGTGAAAAAGGGGGTTATAAGTGGCTGCTTTTTTCTGAAATTGGGTAAACTTGAACTTCAAAGAGAAATTGGAGGGTCTTTCACTCAAAATTAGAAGATGTGTAAAGAATAAGAATTGTATTACTTTGAATCTAGTTTCTAAACTAGTATTTTTTTAAAAAGATGGATAATATTAAGAGGATCAAACCCTTCGTGCACGAAAAACTATTCTTGATTTTTTAGAAAAATATAACATAGTTGTTTCTATGCACTCAACAAAAGATATAGTTAGATTTAATATTTTGAAAAACCATTTGGTAGGATGGTAGGTAAGAGTGAGATCTAGAAGTTGTGTATTTTTTCATAATTTTCTATTGAGTACTTTTTTTTATGATTTTTTGAAGTGACCGCATGGTGCAGGAGCACCCTAGTCTTTTCTTTGTTTGTAAGACATTCTCAGAAAGTGTTTGATTTCCCTAAGGTCATTTTTACCAAGGAGTGTGTTCTAATAGGGATTTGGGGTCCATTTAGGTCCCATGTTCTAGCTATTGAGACTAATGTGTGAAAGTCTCTTCCTAGTTAAGTGAGGATGGATGATGTCATTATGATGTCACAAGGATTAGGGTATGTAAGAACTCACATTTGAGTCTAATAGGGAACTTATAACTCTATAGGGCCTCACTAAGGTCTATGGTAAGCAAAGTTGTAAAAAGTTGCAAAATTGTTGTAAAAGTTGCATAACAACTTTTGCAACTTTTAAAAGTTGCTCCCACCAAATTTGTCCAAATGACCTAAATCATCTTAGGAGTTCCCTAAAGACTATCTAAGACCATCCTCATGCTATTTATGTTAATTATGGACCAAATCCCAAGATTGGAAATTCTGGTGTACAAAGATTTCTTTTTATAGGTGTGCACAGTGTGTGAAAGTCTATTCAGTTTGATAAAAAATGAATACAAGAGTCATGTTCTGAGTTGCAAGATGGGATGTGATTAATGGAGGATGTAGAGTAGTGTTTTTAATTTCATTTTGTGCCATTATATTAGTGTTTCTTTTCATTTCATTGTCATTTCTTAAATATTTTATTTATCCTTGTTCACTGGTTCATACCAGGAGGGTGTTAGAAATGGGGATCTAACTCACCATCCCACCATTCATTCTGTACGACCTTTTGGGGATAGTGAGTAGACTCCATGTATGTAATATATATAGGAGGAGGGTCCCTATAAATCTTTCCAAGCATTTATGCAGTCATGCCCTAGGTGAGCCTATGGTGAGCTCGACTAGGAGAGACTAAGCCAAAAATAAGTATAACTTGCAGAGGTGTATGTGGAAATGAAAATCAGTGATTGGAATTCATAGAAAAGGTAATTGAAAAATAATTTACAAATGGAGAAGGTGTTACCAATCCATTTTTTCACCAAACACTTGAAGACAAGCCATGAAATTAGTAAAAGCCTAAAACACACCCAAAAGCACTCATTTTTGGTTAGGGGGTTGTATGGCCAGATGAAACCCTAAAACCTCTAAGATATTTGATAGGTTAGGAATTGATCTAAGAATCTATAATCAACTTTTAGGTTTCTTTGGAATAAAATAGGAGAAAATCCCTACTTTCTTAGAATAGGAGGCCTAATTGGGGCTCTTCCTTGTAGCCATAGTTTGTGAAGGAACTATGAGATCAGTAAGACAAAATGGGGAATTAAGACCTCCAAGACATAAATTTGAACCCAATATGACATATTCCAATACCTCCTCATCTCTTCAAGAGTCTTGATGTTAGTTTGGAGGTGGTGATTCCTTACCATAGCATTGAGGGTCAGTATGAGCATGAAGAAAAAAAGCACCAAGAATCTTGTTTGTCTTGGTAGATGTCACTTGATAGTTGGGTTGGATAAGTAGACCAGGGGATTTAATCTATAGAGAGGTCCTAAAGGTCAATTGGTTTCAATTGAGATCACCTAAGGGTCACTAGGTGGACTTAGGCAAGGGCTAGTAATTAGCTCTCCCAACCTCCCTATCAGATTGGTATCAGAGCCCCAAAAGATTTGGAAAGAAGTGCATGTCAAAGTGTGAGTCTAGTGGATCTTCTAGGATGGTGACCAATGCCAAGTTGTCCAAGAAGGTAGAAGACCAAGAGGAAGAAAAAAGATGGTTAAGGGAAATAATAGAACTACTAGCCAAAAATTTGGAAGCAATAGAAGATAGACATAAGAAGTAAATGAAAAAATAGATGAGAAGGAAAGGAAGGCTATATTGGTGGAGGATGAAGTTCGTGAGCTAGATCCAATGGTAGAGAAATAACCCTTCCTCAAAGCCTTGAAGGCCTTAAGTGGAAAATCATTAGAAGGAGTACCACTTTTTAGTAGCAAAATGGATTCTGATTTAGTCATTGATTGGATTGAGGGCATGGAGAATCACTTTGAATGTGATGGAATTAGTGAGGCTCAAAAGGTGAGGGTAGCCAAGTCAAGAGTTAGAGGCTCTTCCCTCACATGGTGGAAGTTTATTCAAATATAGAGGGAGAAGGAAGGGGAAAAACCCATAGCTACATGGAAAGGAATGGTGGCCAAAGTTAAAGAAGCCTACATGCCAGAGGATTATGAGATCCAATTACACAAAAGAAGGAAAATCCTAAGGAAAAAGGACAATGATGTAAATACCTATATAGAAGAATTCCAAAAGCTATGTCTAAGGTCTAAAGTGATAGAAGAAGAGAGGATCAAAGTGGCTAGGTATCTCAATGGTTTGAAATGGTCAATCCAAGAGGAGATGAGTCTCCTAACTCCCAAGAAAGTACATCAGTGCTTTCAATTGGCACTCAAGATAGAAGAGAAAGGTAAGAGGAGGCATGATTCCAATTCAAGGAACATAGGTGTTAGCCAAATTTTTGTGACTTTGAGATCTTTGAAAAATGCCCTAGCTTGAGAAAATAGGTCCTTTTATTTTCGTAGGGTTTAATGAAATTTGACTTGCCTTAATGAAAAAACCTACCCAAGGTCTAATTGTACATTAATTTTCCATGACACTTAAGTTTTTTATTTAGCACATGGTTATTGTTTTCCTTGATTTTCCAAGTCTTGGGATGTTCAAAAGTTAAGTATAAAGATTTAGAGATTAAGCGACTGAGTAATGTTTTAATGGTTATCTCTTAATCTCCAAGCCTTAGGAAGTTAGTTGTTTTTATCTAGCGACTTGGAAAAAAGGATTTCTCCAAGTCTCACAATACTTGGTAGTGATGTCTTAACCCTCAGTGATTTGGCATAATGGTTTTCTCATAGTCTCACAAGGTAGCAGTTAAGTCAGGGATCATTCAAAGATCAAGCGATAAAGGAAATAAGTTTTAGGAAATAAATTTATCTCTGAATCTCGTGAAGTAATGGTAAAGCCTATTTTGATTCGAAGATTCAACGAAAAGGTGAAGGACTTAGTTTGTAATTATCTCCTAATCTTGTAATGATGATGGTTAGTCACTTAGCGTTTAATGACTCAGTGATAAAGGTTTTCTCTAGATCTCCAGATAGTTGATAGTTAAGTTTAGACATTCAGCGACTTGGTGAATGTGGTTATCTCTAAATCTCCAAGTGGTGATGGTTAATGACTAAACATTCAACAATTAAGAGACTACCGTCGATAAAGATGAAGATCAACAACTATCACTGAATCTTGAGACAATGCTTGGGTTAAGAAAAGTATCCAGCGACTAAGAGATTCTTGTTATTTCTAAATATCGTAATGAGACTGGAGTTAAGGTTAGTGTTTAGAGATTATGAGAATGTTGTGGTCGCTGAGTCTCCCAATCAAACATGAGTTAAAGTAAATGCCTAGAGACCGGGAGATGTATTTAGTCACTAAATCTCCTAATAAAACCATGGTTAAAGAAAGGATCTTGAGATTATGAGAATTGCTTCAGTCCCTGAGTCTCATTATATAATGTGAGTTAAGTTAAAAGCCTAGAGACTGCATGAAGCCTTTGATTTCTTATTCTCTAGATATAACCCCATTCAAGACAAAGATTCAAAGATTTAGAGCTTTTCTTTAGTCATTGGATCTCATGATCAAACCAAGGTTAAGTAAAGTGTTCAGAGATCATGAGGAGCCTTTAGGTACTAAATTTTCAAAATATATGTGGTTATTCTTCATGAAAAATAAAGAAAAGAAAGCATCTGACCTATAAAAAGTACATGGATTATTTGGGAAAAAGAAAAAAGTAATAGCCAATCAACATAAATTAAGGGTTTTTATCAATTTTCGAGGGTTTATCGCATAAAAAAATAATAATGGCCTTTTTTCTTGTCTCAAAGAATTAAATAGATATGTCAACTTCACACGACACAACTAACTAATTTGAAATTGGTTATATGCAAAAGTGAATGCTGAAGTGATTGCATAGGGATTTTCTATGATCTTGACATTTCTGTATTCATTGCAGCATGATATAAGGACAAGATTTCTTCCTCTTCTTACACTTAACAAATTTTTAGTCTTTTAGAAAGCTACAGTTGATAAGAGAGCCTTGCTAAGATATAGTAAAGCTCATTGGGGAAGGGTGATATTGTAGTGATAGTTTGAAGAATAGAGTGTTTTCAGAATTCTCAGAATGAGTCATCCAAAATCAAGTAGGATGTCATCTAGTGAAGGAGCTAAGGAACAAGGTGATGATCAGAAGGGGAAGCCCAATTATTCAGAGGAATTCATTACATTTCTCCTAGGATTGACCCAAAATAAAAAGGTAAATGATGAAACCTTCATTGATTCAAAGTCCAATTGTAGAGATCCCATTACTCCTTCATGCTCAAGTTATCACCTTTTCAATTATTTTTATAGTAATCGAGTTAGGTAGATCCCTATGTGTAATGCCTAGAAGTTAGGCATGGAAAAATTCATAGTTCTTGATGTATTCTTGGATGTGGATTTGTTAATTGAGTTGGCTATAAATTATGTCACTGTTTCTAAGACTATTAGGAAGGGTGACAAATCTACCTTGGTTACTATGGACCGAGGATCTTTCATGAAGGATTTTGGTGCTTATGCCTCTTCCTCCACATAAATTGATCTGAGGAAAGAGAAGGAAAAATATGAAAACTAGTTGAACTTGGTAGAGTCCCAAATTACCCACAACATGCCAAAGATAGGGAAGTATATTGCCCCTCTGCCTTCTAAGATGAATGCACCCTATGAGTTCAAAGACTTCCATTTCTACATGAAATACTTAGCATATGGATTGTGTAGGGTACTTGGTATGGATGGAGATGAAGAAAGGATGCCTATAGAACTATTGGTGATCATCTTGGACTTAAAAATTTCACATGTGAATAGTGACTATGATTACATCTAGTATGTAATTGATAGAATACATGAGGGTTTGATAGACATCAAAGGAGAAGCTCAGTCACCCAAATTCATGCATTACTCCTTGTTAATGCATTTGATTCTATTTTTCAATATTAACCACATGGAGGTGAATATGTTGAGACCAAGAATGATGATAAATGGTCAACCCAACCCAGTACAACTCTGGTTGAGGGTTTGGAATTATACCTCAAATGTAAATGAGTTTTGTGGATTCCAAAATTGGATAGTTCATCCAATTCTGAATTTATTGGGTACTAACATTGTGAGGCTCCCTGTCAAGGTCCTTAGACTCCTAAGGCCTAAGGAGTATGTTGAAAAATGGCTTGGTGGTCATGATTGGGGTGATTTCTACTTGGGAATGACCTTCACTTTGATCAAAGTCTATGGTTTTCCCCAACCTCCTCATGTACTCCCAAAGTTTGCACCACTGAGGGTGGCTTTGATGGAATTTAGCTCATATGGACTAATAAGGAGCATTTGGATCCACACAAAAAGGGTATAACTTTTACCCCTCAGTCATTTAAAGTAACAAGTTTCATGATAGGGAAGAGGGCTTTTCTTGCAATCAGCATGTGGCTGAGCCATTTCAAAATGGCCACATCAAACTATAGATATGTAGACCCTAAAAACTTCATCAGGAATGCCAAAAATCTATTGATTCCTAGTATCAACAACATCCAAGACCATGAAGGGTTAGATGAAGAAGATATTATGAGAAATTTTCTAGATGAAGATGAGGATGGAAGGAAGCCACTAAGTTATATGACCTCTTGGGGTTAGAGGCTCAATTAAAAAGGGATGGAGTTTCCTTTAGTGGATTTTCCCTGACTTTCCCTAAATTTTTGGTGAGGACACCTAGGTAGGGCTAGTGTGGTACCTAGTGTGTGCCTAAATTTTGGCTTGTAGTGGCACTAGCCAAGCCACTAGACTAGGGTGTAGTCCTAGTCCTTGTTTTAGTCTGCTCAATGTGTGGTCTTCTTATCTGGTTCTCCCTAGGTCTTAGTGTGAGGTGTGTTTTGGTCACCAAGTGAGCCAAACTAGCTTAGTTTGCTAGATTGATAAAATTGTGGACAGTGGGATACTTGTTATCCTCATGACCTTTTGTTTGTTTTTCTAAGGGTTTCCATGATGTGTGTGACCTTAGTATACTTAGGGTTGAGTGCCCTTGAGTCTTAGATGATTTTCTTAGCCATTTGTCAAAAGTTGCTTGACAATTTGCAAAGTTGTCATGACAACTTCTAAAGTTGTCATGACAATTTTCTTTGCAAATCTTGTAACCAGGTTACTTGGAGGTCTAGCCTAATCCTTGTGACCTAACATTGAGTAGGGAATACAAAAATAAACAAACCCTAATTTCCATGCATGTGGAAGTGTGTAGTACGGAGGAGAAAGTTGGACTGTTGCAGATTTTTGTAATTATTTTTGATAGTGATATAGAGTTTGGCATGATAGAGCCTAAGATGGATTGAAAATCCTGATTGTAATTCTTGCATGTGATGTTTTCTAATGCATTTGAATTCATAGAATAGTTTCTATCATTTCAATTCAAGTTTTAGTTAGTCTTTCCTTTTTTTTCTTTGTTTTGTTCTGTCTTAGATTAGCCTTGATAGAGTTTAGAAGAATAGAGATCTAGAGCACCTTCCCACTATACAAACTATACGGGTCCATTGGGATTCATGTCTAGACTCCTTATACCATAGGATGTCCAAAGGAGGGGCCCTAAAAGTCTTAGGAGCTATTTTTAGTTTGATGCCCTAGGCAAGCTTTTATGTTTGGTTAGGGACCAGTTAGTGGTTGCAGAGAATGCACAGTGATTGAAAGCTTTTAGAGCTTCGATCAAAGGATGTGGAGAGGAGGCCAAATACTAGAACTATCATCTCCAATGCAAGGAAAGCTTGAAGGATTGAGGGAACATAAAAAAATGCCAAACCCTCACTATTGTAGACAGTGAGCTTACAAACCCTCATTTCTAGCCCTATTTTTAGTAGGACCTGTATAAACAGTATGGGAGTTGGAGACCAACAAAATCTTCAAGCCCTTCCAAAAGGGTACTCAAATCAATAAGAGTTTGGGTGTGGTTTTAAGGAAAGATTGGAGTTATAACCAGATTTAGGCCAATTAGGCCTCCTAAATCTAGTAGCCCTTTTATACCAGTCAGCAAGTAAAATTTTCTTAGCGATAAGAATGAAGTTATTGGAAATGGGAATATGAGGAGTTTCTAATACATTTTGATTGTATAGCAATCCTCCTCTCCACTTGAGGTTGCTAAAGGATTTCATTTCTATTTCTCATAGGGATGAGCTTTGTTAGGAAGGAACAGAGAAGTTCCTAGAGCAGAGAACATTATCAAATCTTTGATGTCATAGAATGAAAAACATTAGGAGAAGTTTGGGACTTCTTGGTAAGGATTAGGATAGATCCCTAAGAGCTAGGAGTGTAGTTTGAGTGATTCTAGGAAGACATAGAAGAATTGTATAGCAAGGTCTATGTTACATCAGATTGGTATCAGAGCATGGTAAAAGGTTTTGATGATAGTGCATGTCTCTTTCTATTGGTGAATTAGTAGGGGAGAACAAAATGGTCACTAATGCAGAGTTGGCTAAGGAAGTAGAAGAGAAAAAGGAGAGGAACAAATGCAATGGAAGAAATGAGGATCAGGCTACAGGAAGCAGTTGATCAGAGAGCACAAGAAGTGGATGGTGGTGCTGAAAGAAGTGATAGAGGAAATAAACCAGTGGATGTGGATGACATCATACCTAAACCAAACCCTTTAACATAAGAGGAACCATTCTTGAAGACCATCAAGGCTATGAATGCAAAATATTTTGAAGGATTGCCACTTTTTAGTGGAAAAATGGACATTGAGACTGTCATGGAGTGGATTGAGGGCATGGAAAATCATTTTGAATGTGAAGGTGTGTCAGAGGCCTAAAAGGTTAAGGTTGTAAAATCCAGATTGAGAGGAGCAGCCTTGACATGGTGGAAGTACCTGCAAGATGAGAGGGTCAGCATGGGTAAGTTACCCATAGAAAATTGGAAAGCCATGATGAATAAGATAAAATACAACTACTTGCTAGAGGACTATGAAGTCCAACTTCACAAGAAGAGATAGGGATTGAAGCAAAAGGACCTAGATGTGGCCTCTTATATAGAGGAGTTTCAAAAATTATGTCTTAGGTCCAAAATCCAAGAAGAGGAATCCATTAAGGTGGCCAAATATCTAAAGTGGTCTAAAATGGAACATTCAGGAGGAGATAAGCTTATGGACTCCTACCATATTCCAAAAATGTCATCAATTAGCTACCAAAGTTGAAGAGAGAAAAAAAAAGAAGGGAGACTCCAATAACAGGTGTAGAGGCAGAGGTAGAGATCAAGTGAATCACAGAGGTGGATATCAAGGCATGGGTAATGAGAAAAAGAACTAAGGGGACTCCAAGCTAACTAAGCATGGCATTGAAACCAACCCAAGAGGGGGCCATTCTAGAGGTAGAGGTACATAAGGAGGTGCAAATAGAGGGAGAGGTATGTTGGTGTTCAAAATGGACACTTATGCTCTTAGGCTGCCAATATACCCTCAGGCTAATTTTAGGAGTGGTTAGTTCCAAAATGTATAGGGATCTTAGGGTAACTAGACCAACTATAGGGACAAGAATTCTCTCTTCACTTTTAGCTCTGCAAAACCAAGGTGGGTGCACCTAACCCAGTGAAAACTATACTTCACACACCAAAGACTGGGTCTAAACAACAAATTGATAGTAAGAAAGTACTAAATGCTAACCTCACATTCATTGACTCTCCATTACTATTGGGTAACACAATCATACAACCAAAGACTTAAATCTTAAAATGGTTCTTGATTTAGGATTTGGATTGCAACAACTTCAATCAGCATATGTTGACAAGAGGGCTACTCATTTAGGCTAGTGCCTCATCCATTGAGCAAGATTTTTTAGACACAAGAGATACACATACCAGAATATATCTGAGATTCATAGCCATAAATACATCTACCACAATCCTTACTGCTTACAAAGAATCCTTATGTAGACACTAGTATACTCATATATCACCTAGAGCATCATTTAATCCAATCCTAGATCAAAACTCAAGAATGAAGATACATACATAAAACAATATGTAATGAACTAGAAAGCTCAAAGTCTACCTAATTTGACACAAAGGAGAGAGAAGAATCATGTATTTGTATTAAGTATGATGAACCTTTTCTATGCATACAATTAGTCATAATAAATCAAGCTTGCAAACTACAGCTTAGACCTACAACTTTCTTCTTTCATTAACAAACACTGAGTCAAAAATTACTGCAAAAACCTTGGGACCAAAAACTAGGGACTGATTTTGAACTTCGAAACTAGAACCCCATCAAAATCAACAATTCAACACTAAATACCACTGGTTATCTTGGAATCCTACACAAGTTAGGATGCAACAAGCTACAGATAACCAGGGTAAGGGTTAGGGTTTCAACCCACCAAGAAATTCAAATGGATCAAAAAATTAATACATTGGAGGGAAAACGAAGCAACCTTGAGCAATCAGATCTAAATTTAATCTTCACTTATGGTAACTCTTCTAGAACTATACTGAAGATCAAGAAATTCCTGCAAATCCATCTAATTTGACCCCTATAACATGCTTCGAGCAAGTAAACCCATCCCCCATGATACAAAAATCTCCTGCAAGTAATCATCAGACTCACTGGACCACACCACAACAACTATAAATCATTTCTATTAAGTTTGGCCTTCAAAACATTCAATTCTGGTCCTTTCTGTCGCTGGAAAATATTCAAATTTTCAAATCTGCAGAGAATGGATACTTTATGGCACTTACCGACGTATTAACAACCCATATTCAAATATGATATTGGGTTATATCGTGATTGTTAGATGCATTTCCCTTTTATCAGGTTATGTTTTTACTTTATAAAAATCTGGCAATTACGTGACTAAGAAAACCTTTGCCCATTCGCAAGAACTTTGAGAGCATTGCTAAATCATTTAGCTACTACATGAACACTATTCACCAAATTTCTAAGTCCTCAGACCCCTCACCAAAACATCATGCGAACTAGTGAATTAGAGAGAGCATTTGTCAGAACCACCAAAACTTTATCCAAACCGCTAAAAGACTGAGAAAATTTATCGGGCTTGCATCAAGAAGATTGACGGTTGTCACAAAAGAACATAGACCTCCAAGATTCCTTCAAATCATAAGACAACCATTAGATTGAGAATCTTTCCCTTCCCTGACAACCCTCTAACACCGGAAGAGATCAACGACTGTCTTAAGTTTGCATGTGTTAGAGAAAACCCATCAGATTACAGGCTGATCGTCGATGCACTACAAGTGTCAGAACCACTAAACCTCAAAAAACCTAGCCCCACTGATAACATGCCTAGTCACACAACATGGAACAATCAGATAATGACAAATCAGCACACTATGGCACAAAAAAAAACCATCTAGCAATCGGACCCACCTTTATATTATCACCTAAGAATAAAGTAACATCGACGGTTGGCGTAAGATCTCAAAGCTCTGAAAAATATTAAGAGAACTTACACCAATCATTGATCAATTCACAATGTTAGGACCCTTTGACAAACTTGGAAACCAGGTCCCACTAACAACTACCACTGCATTAATACATGGACCAATCACAGATCACCATTTGTGCATACGTGTCATCTTGGACCCATAGTTTGAAATGTCATGTCATAAAGAGAATCAATGACCATCTCAACATCACATAGATTTGACAAATCCTTTGTGCTTTAATGAAAACCTTCGGATCAAGATGGTGTCAAAAGGCTGGGCCTAGGAGAGATTAAGCTGAAACATAGGAAATATTAAAAGGCATGACATAGGAAAAATTAAAGGCCATCGGGGGTAAAAACTTAGGAAAAATTAAAGCGGAGGTAGACCAAAAATATAAAGCACATGCACACAAAAGTTTTTAAGTGACCCAAAAAGTAACTTTAAAATAGAACAGGCCTAGGGCATTACAAAGGGTATTTTGAATGTAATGGCTAGTTTTTTGAATATTCTACTTAGGGCTTTAGCCAGAGACATGAAAAATGATATAGAGACCAAGAGAAAGATAATGAAGCCATAAAATTTTTTGCACGTGCTAACAATGGCTCTATTTGGGGATGATGGGTAACTTGTGCCCATGCAAGAATTCAAGATTTTTGGGAGAGCACACCACCCATAGGACAAAACACACAGACCTCAAAAACTGGCAACCAAACTAGAGAAACATGAAGGGAAACACACAATAGGAAAGGGAAATATTTACAAAGATTTACAAAAATTACAACCTTACTTAGTGGCCCCAGACCACCAAGAGAAAACCAATGACCTTCCTGAATCAAAAATCTGATTTTCATCTACATATGTGACCAACCACCTAAAATTATCTTGATCACCTTGTTGCCAACATATGTGAATAACCATGGGCTGAAGAATAAAATTATACTGATCACTACCCATGTTCTTCCAGTCATCACTATCACACTCATATTCATATTCTAAGAAGTAGGGAACATCATCTACTTCTCCTTGATAACTATAAACAAAAAATTGATCTAGTAATGCATCAGAGAATGTGACATACTGATTATCACGCATTACCATAGGATTACCTAGCTGAAAAGGACATGGATCCTCAAATTTTCCTTCATACTTTGCCTTAGCCACTGAGCAACTTGGTTCCTCCATGATATCTTCATGAACTAAACCATGAACCAAGTGAAGGTCTTCTTCATAAATTTGGTGACAACAGGACACTTGATCTGCATCATCATTTTGGTCAAAAGAAAATTTGTCCCAACTTTTGAAGACAAAGTCCTCAACACTACCACCATCACTACCATATTTAGCAAAAGAAGGAAAGGAGTTTGAACAAGAGGCTTGTTCATCATTGCAATTTTCATGACAAGAAAAGACACTGTCATGCCCTTCTACCTCTTCTTCTATAGAGTCACTACATGAGGAGATCTCTGGTGAAAATGGAACATCATAATCACTTTGAACACTGGCCTCATTATTAGTGTCAAAGGATATATCATAAGGGAGCTGCAAATCAAAATCCAAAATAGGTGCATACCTTTGGAATTCTTTAGCCAAGAGTGCTGAAATCCTTTCACTGCTCAATGGACTTTGGGCCTTGATATCATCTTCCTCAGCTTCACCCCTATTGCAAACATCTTCCTTGTCAGGAACAAGGATACACATTTCTGGCCTTAGATCATCTTGTGTGAAACAATAACTGTAGGAATCATCATCTGCATCATACTCAATACTCTACCCTTCACACAAAACATCATCAAACCGGGACAAGAAGCAAGAATCCTGATATTGAAAAGAAGAACAATCTACAAACAAAATGGAAATATTATCAACCTCAGATCCATCTTCAACACTCTCATATGCATTGACCTCAAAATCAGCCTCATAGTCAACACTTTCCACATAATGAGAAATAACATCAGAACTATTGGTTTCCTCATGATCAACATAAAGAGAAGCCAATGCCCTCAACCTCCCGTCCTCCATTAACTACCAGTTCTTAGCCTTTAAGGACATAACCCCAAGTGCATCCTCAAGCCCAAGGCTATCATCACTAAGTATCTAGTCTCTGACACATATATAATACTCTTCCCACAATGCATTTGACCAACTAGTTGACTCATGAAAACAAAGATCCAAGAATAAACCAATGAACTTAGATTCAGAAAACTCAACATCATCAGGAAGCTCATTATATACATCCCAAAATATATCATAGAAAAGAGATATGGATAGATCCCTTCTGCATCCTATTTTCAATCTCATTAATGACATGCAATCCCTAAGGATGCCTTTCTCAAGGAATGCAAGCTCCTCATCAAGCTTTCCCATCAGACCTAATGCAATACTTCCATACAATTTTGTAGAGATGCAACTGAAAACTTGAAGTATGCAAACCTCTACTCACACCTTATCCTTTTCTTAGTGCTTGATCACTTAATAAGGAAACATTTCCAAACATGAAAGTATGATACCTAGAAGTTTTGTAGCAGAAAAACTTTGTTGACTGGAAGGTAGGGAAGATCTAGAGCTTATCTTGAAATTTCATCAGGTTCTTTGCAATGTAGAGTCACCACCTCCTTGAAGAGGAAAAATACTTCACCTTTTGTATCTTCTTCCAATCAACCAAGAACTTCACCAGGCCTCTTGCACTGCTAATCAGAAGATGCACTAATCAAACAGAGAAATTAGAGCCGCCACTCAACACTTAGTGAGAAGATTTTACAAATGTGTTTTATACTTTTGACTCTTTGATCTTTTAACCAGACTCTGGGATGATTTAGCAAAGAAAGGAATTGGACATCTTAAACTTGCTATCTTTTATTTTGTCCCCAGTAGAGTCACCATCTTGTTGGTGTTCAAAATGGATGCTTATGCTCTTAGGCTGCCAATATAACCTCAGGCTGATTTTAGGAGTGGTTAGTTCCAAAATGTATAGGGATCTTAGGGTAACTAGACCAACTATAGGGACAAGACTGCCCTCTTCACTTCTAGCTTTGCAAAACCAAGGTGGGTGCACCTAACCCAGTGAAAACTATACTTCACACACCAAAGACTGGGTCTAAACAACAGATTGATAGCAAGAAAGTACTAAATGCTAACCTCACATTCATTGACTCTCCATTACTATTGGGTAACACAATCATACAACCAAAGACTTAAATCTTAAAATGGTTCTTGATTTAGGATTTGGATTGCAACAACTTCAATTAGCATATGTTGACAAGAGGACTACTCATTTAGGCTAGTGCCTCATCCATTGGGCAAGATTTTTTAGACACAAGAGATACACATACCAGAATATATCTGAGATTCATAGCCATAAATACATCTACCACAATCCTTACTACTTATAAAGAATCCTTATGCAAACACTAGTTAACTCATATATCACCTAGAGCATCATTTAATCCAATCCTAGATCAAAACTCAAGAATGAAGATACATACATAAAACAATATGTAATGAACTAGAAAGCTCAAAGTCTACCTAATTTGACACAAAGGAGAGAGAAGAATCATGTATTTGTATTAAGTATGATGAACCTTTTCTATGCATACAATCAGTCATAACAAATCAAGCTTGCAAACAACAGCTTAGACCTACAACTTTCTTCTTTCATTAACAAACACTGAGTCAAAAATTATTACAAAAACCTTGGGACTAGAAACTAGGGACTGATTTTGAACTTCAAAATTGGAACCCCATCAAAATCAACAATTCAACACTAAAAACCATTGGTTATCTTGGAATCCTACACAAGTTAGGATGCAACAAGCTATGGATAACCAGGGTAAGGGTTGGGGTTTCCACCCACCAAGCAATTCAAATGGATCAAAAAATTAATACATTAGAGGGAAAACCAAGCAACCTTGAGCAATCATATCTAAATTTAATCTTCACTTATGGTAACTCTTTTGGAACTATAATGAAGATCAAGAAATTCCTGCAAATCCATCTAATTTGACCCTTGTAACATGCTTCGAGCAAGTAAACCCATCCCCCATGGTACAAAAATCTCCTACAAGTAATCATTAGACTCACTGGACCACACCACAACAACTGTAAATCATTTCTATTAAGTTCGGCTATCGAAACATTCAATTCTGGTCCTTTTTATCGCTGTAAAATATTCAAATTTTCAAATCTGCAGAGAATGGCTACTTTATGGTGCTTACCGATGTATCAACGACCCATATTCAAATCTGATCTTGGTTGATATCATGACCGTTAGATGCATTTCCCTTTTCCCGGGTTATGTTTTTACTTTATAAGAATTTGGTGAATACGTGATTGAGAAAACCTTCACCCATTCACGAGAACTTTGAGAGCACTGCTAAATCATTTAGCTACTACATGAACACTATTCTCCAAATCACTAAGTCCTTAGAAGCCTCGCCAAAACATCATGCGAACCAGCAAATCAGAGAGCATTTTTTAGAACCACCAAAACTTTATCCAAACCGCTAAAAGACTGAGAAAATTTACCGAGCCCACATCAAGAAGATCAACGGTTGTCACAAAAGTGAATAGATCTCCAAGATTCTTTTAGATCATAAGACAACTGTCGGATTGAGAATTTTTCCCTACCTTGACAACCATTTGACACTGGAAGAGATCAATGACTATCTTAAGTTCGCATGTGTCAGAGAAAACCCATTAGATTACACATTGACTGTCGATGCACTGCAAGTGTCAGAACCATTGAACCTCAAAAAACCTGGCCCCACTGACAACATGCCCAGTCACACAATGTGGACCAATCAGATAATGACAAATCAGCACACTGTGGCACAAAAAAAACCATCTAGCAATCAGACCCACCTTTATACTGCCGCCTGAGAATAAAGTAACATCGACGACTGGCATAAGATCTCAAAGCTCTGACAAATCTCATGAAAACTTACACCAATCATTGATTAAATGACAATGTCAGGACCCTCTAACAAACTTAGAAACCAGGTCCCACTAACAACTGCCACCGCATTAATACATGGACCAATCACAGATCGCCATTTGTGCATACGTGTCATCTTGGACCCATAGTCTGAAATGCCATGTCATAAAGAGAATCAATGACCATCTCAACATCACATAGCTCTAAGAAATCCTTTGTGCTTTAATGACAACCATTGAATCAAGATGGTGTCAGAAGGCCAGGCTCAGGAGAGATTAAGCCAAAACATAGGAAATATTAAAAGGCATGACTTAGGAAAAATTAAAGGCTGCTGGGTGTAAAAACATAGGAAAAATTAAAGGCCGTTGGGGGTAAAAACTTAGGAAAAATTAAAGCGGGGGCCGACCAAAAATATAAAGCATGTGCACACAAAGGTTTTTAAGTGACCCAAAAAGTAACTTTAAAATAGAACAGGGCCAGGGCATTACAAAGGGTATTTTGAATGTAACGACTAGTTTTTTGAATATTCTACTTAGGGCTTTAGCCAGAGACATGAAAAATGATATAGAGACCAGGGGAAAGATAATGAAGCCATAAATTTTTTTGCACATGCTAACAAGGTACAGGAAGGAGAAAACCTTACTTTGAAAGCATGAAATGTTACAACTATGGCCAATTGGGTCACCTGACCTAAAGGTGCCCTGATAAGCCCTCTTCATCAAACAATGGAAAAAGAGTTGCCTATGTCCATGAGGAGGCATCAAATGTCAAAGCACCTAAAGTAGACCATATTGAATCAAAAATGGGAGAGAATCTAATGTTCAAGAGGGTTTTGATAAGACAACCAATTAAGGATGAGCCTAAGTGTAGGAGAGCCCTATTCAATATGAGATGTAAGATTCTTGGTAAAGTGTGTAAAGTAATTGTGGATTTAGGGCCCACTGATAATGTCAATCCATACAAGGTGACATGGCTAAACAAAGGGCAGAGTGTATTGGTGAATGAACAAGCTTGGGTGGAGCTCTCTATTTCTGGGTATAAAGACAAGTTACTTTGTGATGTGCTGCCCATGGATGCATGTCATTTTCTATTAGGCAGGCCTTGGCAATTTGATAGGAGTGCAGTGTATGATGGCAAGGAGAACTCCATCTCCTTCAAGAAGGATAACAAGACTTTTAAAATTCAATCCTTGTTGGAAGAAGATGAATCTTAGTCTAAAAACCCAAGAATATTAATGAGTAGAAAAAGGGAGTTCATCAAAGCTCTTAAGGACAAGGAGGGTGATGAGTATGCTATCTTACTCAAACCCAAGGAGGAAGAGAAGGTCAAAATAGAGCCATTACCACCAGCCATACAAGAGTTGTTGGAAAAATACAAGGAGATTGTGAGTGATGGTACACTAGTAACCTTACCTCCTAGAAGGGTAATAAGTCATCAAATAGACTTTGTACCAGGTGCATCATTTCCCAATAAGGCAGCCTACAAGCTCACTCTAGAACAAAACTTGGAAGTAGCTAGACAAGTACAAGAATTATTGGATCAAGGGCTGATTAGAAAGAGCATAAGCCCATGTGTAGTCCCGGTTGTGTTGGCATCAAAAAAAGGTGGCAAGTGGAGGCTTTGTATAGATTCAAGAGCCATAAATAGGATTACAATTTGGTATAGGTTCCCTATACCTAGAATTGAAGATTTGATGGATTGTCTTGGAGGGGCAATGTATTTCACCAAGGTGGACCTTAAAAGTGGATACCATCAAATTATAATCAAGGATGGTTATGAGTGGAAGAAAGCCTTCAAAACCACTGATGGGCTGTATGAGTGGAGAGTTATTCCCTTTGGCCTCTCAAATGCACCTAGCACATTCATGAGGCTCATGAATGAAGTGCTTAAGGATTTCACAGGTGTTTTTGTGGTAGTGTATCTAGATGATATACTCATATTCAATAAAACAATAGTAGAGAATTTGAAACATGTGGAGATGGTCCTAAAGAGGCTATAAGAGGAGAAGCTTTCCATAAATCTTGAAAAGTGTGAGTTCTTCAAATAGGAGCTTGTTTATTTGGGGTTTTTAGTATCCCATGGATCACTAAAAATGGATCCAAGTAAGGTGGAAGTGATCTTGAGTTGGCCTACACCAACATTAGCAATAGAGGTGAGGAGCTTTCATGGCTTGGCTCAATTTTATAGGAATTTTATAAGGTAGTTTAGTGGTATTTGTGCACCAATGGTGGATACCATTAAAGGAGGTCTCAAGACCAAGTTCAAATGGAATCATATAGTAGATCAAGCATTCAAGAAACTAAAATAATAAGTAGCAATACAGCCTATCCTGAGGCTGCCTAGTTTTGATAAACTTTTCACCATAGAGTGTGATGCTAGTGGATTGGCAGTAGGAGGTGTGTTAAGCTAGGAAGGTAGACCAATGGCCTTCTTTAGTGAGAAAATAAATGAAGCTAAGAAGAAATACTCTTCCTATGATTTGGTGCTTTATGCCTTAGTACAATCATTGAGGAAATGGATTTAGTACTTGCTACCAAAAGAGTTTGTAGTATTTACAGACAATCAAGCCCTTAGCTACATCAATACACAAGAGAAGTTGAGAAATAGGTACCTAAAATGGATGGAGTATCTTCAGACATTCACTTTCACAATCAAGCATAAGATAGGGAAATTAAAAAAGGTTATAGATGCACTTAGTAGGAGGCTACTTACCATTCAGGAAGTACAGCTAAGTAGCATTGGAATAGAGAGTTTCAAAGACCTCTACAAAGATGATGAAGATTTTGGTGAAGCCTACAAGGTATGCTCTAATTTTCAGAATCATTTCCATAGTAAGTTTTCTGATTTTACCTTGCAAAGTGGTTTTTTGTTTAGGGGAAATCAATTGTGTGTTACCAAGGGATCCATGAGGGAAAACCTCATACAGGAGAAACATAATGGCAGCTTGAGTGGTCATTTTGGAGTCAACAAAACCTTAGATCTTGTACAAAGATTCTATCATTGGCCCAAGTTGGTTAGAGATGTTACCAAATATGTAGAGAAGTTTGTAGTATGCATGAAAGAAAAGGGAGGATCCAGTAATGCAAGTTTGTACCAACCTCTACCAGTGCCAAATAGACCATGGGAGTGTGTGAGCATGGATTCCATTGTGGGCTTGCCAAGGACTAAGCATGGTTATGACAACATATATGTTGTGGTGGAAAGATTCAGTAAGATGAGACACTTCATACCTTGTAGGACTACACATGATGCTAGTAACATTGCTCATTTTTTCTTTAAAGAAATTGTAAGGATCCATGGACTTCCCCTCAGCATTGTTTCAGATAGGGATGTTAAGTTCATGAGTCACTTTTGGAAAACATTGTGGAGTAGATTGGGTACCAATCTCTCATTTGGATCAGCTTACCATCCTTAGATTGATGGCCAAACTGAGGTGGTTAATAGAGTGTTGGGCAATTTATTGAGGTTTCTAAGTAAGGAATATGGGAAAAACTAGGATGTGGTTCTTCCTCAAGGAGAGTATGCATACAATGATAGCAAGAATAGGAATATTGGTAAAAGTCCCTTCAAGATTGTGTATGGAATACACCCAAGAGGTGTATGCAAACTTAGAGATCTTGGAGCCATGGAATACAGGAGTGGTCATGCTGAAGACTTCACTCAAACAATGAAAGAAATTCAGGAGTAAGTAGGGAAGAACATCCTAGATTCAACTCAAAAGTTGAAAGTAGAGGTTGATGAGAAGAGAAGGAACATTCAGTTTGAAATAGGTGACATTGTTATGGTTCATCTAAACAAATCAAGGTTATAGAAAGGCATGTCTACCAAGCTGCAAATGAAGAGGATTGGTCCCTGCAAGAGCTTGGCCAAATATGGGGCCAATGCCTATAAGATAAATCTACTTAGTGGACTGAATATCTCCCTGGTTTTCAACATTTCTAACCTAATGAAGTACAAAGGTCCTCTTGCTAAAGTGGATCCCAATGCTTTAGACATGTATGCTAATGTAGAATATCAGGCCCTGCCTCCCAAACCAAAACTTGAGGTAGCCAAGATCTTAGACTCAAGAGTCAAGAAGACTACCCGGCACAAGGTCTATATGGAGCACTTGATTCACTGGAAGGACAAGCCTGACTCTGAGGCAACTTGGGTGGAGACAATAGAATTTAAGAAGTAGGGCATTCTAGAGGATCTAATAGTCCTAGGAGGGACTTAAGCTTTTGTCTTTGGGGGAGTATGGTGAGGACACCTAGGTAGGGCTAGTGTGGTACCTAGTGTGTGCCTAAATTTTGGCTTGTAGTGGCACTAGCCAGGCCACTAGACTAGGGTGTAGTCATATTCCTTGTTTTGGTCTGCTTAATGTGTGGTCTTCTTATTTGGCTCTCCCTAGGTCTTAGTGTGAGGTGTGTTTTGGTCACCAAGTGAGCCAAACTAGCTTAGTTTGCTAGATTGATAAAATTGTGGATAGTGGAATACTTGTTATCCTCATGACCTTTTGTTTATTTTTCTAAGGGTTTCCATAATGTGTGTGACCTTAGTTTACTCAGGGTTGAGTGCCCTTGAGTCTTAGATGATTTTCTTAGCCATTTGTCAAAAATTGCTTGACAATTTGCAAAGTTGTCATGACAGTTTTCTTTGCAAATCTTGTAACCAGCATACTTGGAGGTCTAGCTCAATCCTTGTGACCTAAAACCAAGGAGGGAGTACAAAACTAAACAAACACTAATTCCCATGCATGGGGAAGTGTGTAGTATGGAGGAGAAAGTTGGACTATTACAAATTTTTGTAATTGTTTTTGACAGTGATATAGATTTTGGCATGGCAGAGCCTAAGATGGATTGAAAATCCCGATTGTAATTCTTGCATGTGATGTTTTCTAATGCATTTTAATTCATAGAATAGTTTCTAGCATTTCAATTCAAGTTTTAGTTAGTCTTTCTTTTTTATTCTTTATTTTGTTCTGTCTCAGATTAGCCTTGACAGAGTTTAGAAGAATGGAGATCTAGAGCACCTTCCCACCATACAAACTGTATGGGTCCATTGGGATTCATGTCTAGACTCCTTGTACCATAGGATGTCCAAAGGAGGGGCCCTAAAATTCTCAAGAGCTATTTTTAGTTTGATGCCCTAGGCAAGCTTTTATGTTTGGTTAGGGATCAGTTAGTGGTTGCAGGGAATGCATAGTGATTGAAAGATTTTAGAGCTTCAATCAAAGGATGTGGAGAGGAGGCTAGATGCTAGAAATGTCATCTCCAATGTAGAGAAATCTTGGAGGACTGAGGGAACAAAAACAAATGCCAAACCCTCACTGTTGCAGACAGTGAGCTTACAAACCCTCATTTCTAGCCCTATTTTTAGTAGGACTTGTATAGACGGTATGGGAGTTGGAGACCAACAAAATCTTCAAGCCCTTTCAAAAGGGTACTTGAATCAATAAGAGTTTGGGTGTGGTGTTAAGGAAAGATTGGAGTTATAACCAGATTTAGGCCAATTAGGCCTCCTAAATCTAGTAGCCCTTTTATACCAGTCAGCAAGTAAAATTTTCTTAGCGATGAGAATGAAGTTGTTGGAAATGGGAATATGATGGGTTTCTAATACATTTTGATTATATAGCAATCCTCCTCTCCACTTGAGGTTTCTAAAGGATTTCATTTCTATTTCTCATAGGGATGAGCTGTGTTAGGAGGGAATAGAGAAGTTCCTAGAGCAAAGAACATTATCAAATCTTTGATGTCATAGACTTCTTGGTAAGGATTAGGATAGATCCCTAAGGGATAGGAGTGTAGTCTAAGTGATTCTAGGAAGACCTAGAAGAATTGTATATCTAGGTCTATGTTACATCAATTGCCAGAATAAAAAAGATGGTAGAGATGTATGAAACTCTATCCAATCAAATAGAGGCACAATTTGATGAGAAGATGGAAGTCAAGAAGTAATACTCATCTTCTGAGTATGAGGAGGGAAGTGAAGAGTCTTATGAGGAAGAAAATCCTCCTCAAGAAAATGAACCTCCTAGCGAAGAACAGGGACAAGAGGCCTTAGAGATAGGGGATGAAAGTGAACCTCCTTAGAAGAGGTAGATGATTGAAAAAGTAGAACCATTTCATAGGAGGGGTCCAAAGAAAAGGATTGACAGAGTAGCTATTGTCATTCTTGGTGATAGGCCCTACCATCACTAGCTAAGGAAGAAAATCAGGGAAGGGAAGAAGAAAGAAACAACAGGAGTTGAGGAGTCAAGTTTAAATCATAGATGGGAATGACCCCAATAATGAAGATTTAAAATCCCTGGCCACATATGATCCTAGTCTAGAGAGCATAATAGTGGATGAGGCTAGGAAGCTTGTCAAGTCAAGTGGGATGTTACTTGTCCCAGGATGGGATCTAGCCTCTACATTCATTATTGATTAGATTAGAAGGTAGCTAGAGGCCCAATTGTCTCATTAGACATAGATTGGAGAAATGATAAGGGGATGTGGATATGATCCCTGATCGTAGATTCTAGCAATGTGGTCCTTGGCCCCAAGAACACAAAAGGCTTTCACACATTTTTCTCACCTCAATGAGGCAAAGAATGCACAACTTTCCAATAGATATGGCAAGTTGTATGATGAGGCCATGTTACTAGAAAAAGATAGGGAGAATAGTCTGATGAAGATCCAAGTCATGGAGGAAGAAATTGAGGACCTTAAGGTCAAATTGGAAGAAGCTTGTAAGGTTGCTCCCCCTCCAGTTCTTGATTTTGAGGCTCCTATTCCCCCGGTAGCAGAGGATCCTAATGTAGCAATGGAGAAGTCAGATAAGGACAAGCAAGAGGTGGCGCCTAGTGCCCTGTCACACATATTGCAACACAGGAGCCAAGTGTAATACCCCAAAAATGGGCTATAGCTTCATTAACCTCTTACATCAATAATTCGATCGAAATTGACATCAAAGTCCTAACCTAAGGCACACCTGCACATCTGTTTATCAAAAACCTAATTGATTATCTTAATTTTGCATCAGGGAATATTCCTTGAATACTCCTATTTATCCTAATTATCTTTAATTGAATATTATTTGGCAATAAACCCTATTTATCCTAAAGTTTGATAAATTAAATATTTTGAATATTTAATTAATCAGATTTAATTCTGCCACTTTATTATTTAATTAGTTTTAATTGCATTTATTCCTAATTAATATTGTTTTTATTTTGACAATAAATCAAAATTATTACAAACAATCAATTGAATATTTATTTAATTGATTTAAAACCAAAGTTGTCAAATTTAATGATTTAATTGGAATAAAGTTTGGTTAAATAATTGATTAACCCATAAATAAGTTATTTTAAATTTAAAAATCAGTTAAGTTGAAAATAAATCACTTTCTTTATTAAATTAATTCATATTAAATCATACACAATCAGAAAAATAGTTAACTTTAAATCAATTTTCAATTTCAATTTGTTAACTTTCTAAACTCAACATGTGATTGTGAGTTGGAAATTGATCTAAAACTCTATTTTGAGTTAAAAGCTATTTTTGCATGATTTTGTGAGTTAATCTATTTCTAATTTCTTGTTGACTCAAAAATCAACCTGAGTTTATCAAGAGTGATTTATGGCTTTTCTCAATGCATCCTCAAGCCCTGGATTTTTATAAAATCAAGGCTCAACTCTTCACAAATTATCTCTCGAATTTGCACAATTACTTTGGCGAATTTACAACTGAAGAACAAAGCTTTTACGACAAGCAATTTTGTGAGATCATTTCATAGTTTTTCATAGCTTTTTCATAATTTTTCATTCATCTTCATAGCATTGTTAGATTAATTTCATATCATTTCAATTCATTCTAGATTAGTTTCATATCAAGTTTTTCATCTAATTGCATCAAAAATCCAAAAAAAAGATTAATT
This sequence comes from Chamaecyparis obtusa, assembly GCA_027943335.1. NCBI lineage: Eukaryota > Viridiplantae > Streptophyta > Pinopsida > Cupressales > Cupressaceae > Chamaecyparis > Chamaecyparis obtusa. The sequence continues at coordinate 213,358 of BSBK01002077.1, read as the reverse complement.
TGCATTCATATTTCATTGCTTTCATCATTTTAAATCCTTCATTTAGGTGTTTCATTATCACTGATCTCGGTGTAATCTAAGAATACCATACTCGCACCTACTAGAAGGTAGTAAATCATCTGGTTAGCTTAGTTTCATTTATTTACAGATTTCTTTGATTTGCTAACCTCTAATATTTTACTAAAGTGTTGTGTCCATAGCTAAGTACAATTTTCACACACACATTTCTGGTGCGCACTGTGGGGCCCTGAAATGGGTTTCCATTCTATTCTATTCTATCAAATTTCTATCATTTTTCTTGAACCCATGACCACAAGGTTAATTTTTATGAATTTTGTGATAAATTTCTAAGTTGTTTTTCCAAAAATCTGATTGGTATTTTTATTGGTACATGCAAATATGACATGATAAAGATCCAAAATTTATATCTATGGTAGGTATTTGAGTTAGATTTCATTTTCCTTTGGTTTTGATTAATTTCATTTTGATTTACAAAAGTTATGATCATTTTAGTGCAGACTCGTCAAAACCTGATTTTATGAAATTCGACTGATGTTTTTTTTGGTACATGTACATATGACATGATACAGATCCAAAATTTATATTTCTAGAAAGTTATTTGAGTTAGCTTTCATTTTACATTGGCTTGGATTAATTTTATCTTCATTTAAAAAAAGTTATGATTATTTTAGTGCAGACTGGTCAGAACCTGATTTTATGAATTCTGACTGATGTTTTTATTAACCTACATGCACATATGACATGATATAGATCCTAAATTTATATTTTTGGAAATTTATTTGAGTTATCTTTCATTTTCCATTGGTTTTAATTAATTTTATCTTGATTTGCAAAAGTTATGATTTATTTAGTGAAGACTAGTCAGAATCTGATTTTTTATGATAGCAGGTTTTTCGATTATCAAATGACATATTATCTTTGACAAACCTAATTTTCTACCATGTGGGGTTGACAAGTTGTGTTTCTTTTTTGATGAATTTTTATAACAGTGGGTTTCATGTACAATAATAGGTAATTTTTTCATAACAATGGTTTGTAGGTGCAGGTGCACGTACATCCTGTGGGTACAAAAGATAGAAGACAAATGCTCAAAAATTGCTAAAATAGGTAAAAATCTACTAAGTGCATTGTGAGGAACTCAGGTATTTTGTTAAATCTGATAACACTTCGATTTGGAGATAAAATGAACTCTCTTGTGTCAAGCTTGAGTGCCTTTACAACTTTCATAATTCACACTTCAGTTTTGGGCTATAAAACAAACATAGATTTTCCTTTTGCATATCTGTTACACATAGTAAATAGGCCCTATGAACACTATTTGTGGATGATATTGAGAGAGTGGGATTCATTTTATTGTTCATGCATGCAAAGCTCTTCTTGATGATAGATCCCCTTTTAGGTAGGGAGGATACTGTGATTGTCTCACATTCTACTGGGTTTGGTCCTTAGCTTTTGATCGATACATTATCTCTCCAGAGACATTGATAGACATAGTTGTTGACATCACAAATCTTGGTGAGATAATTTTAGTCTTAGCATGTTGGATTAATCTATCTAGTGTGTTTGGGTAAAAGTGATAAGGCTAGAGGATTATGCTCTACTCCCTTTTTGGGTAATATCAAAAACTCAAATCCTTGGATCTGGACCAAGTCCCCATGTGGTATCTTTTGTGAGTCACCTTTAGAGAGGGTTAACCATAGTGGACATTCCCTTTATTGGGTCAACCACGTGGATGGAACCTCAAGTGGTAATAGCCATTTTGGCCATGGTAGCAATAACCACTATATAAATATCCTTATGGAAGAAATCTTCACAGGTGTGGTCTCTTGTTGGGCTGTCAGATCTCCCTAGCAGATCTTGATTCATTAAATTCTTGGACTATGTCAAAACCTTGGTGTGCTTGGATTGGAGTTTTCCCTCTTGAGATCATAAAAGTTGTAGAGTCGGACCATTACTATAAACCTTAGCGAGGCCAATTTTTCATTTTCTAGGACTATGTGTGTTATTGAAAAACTTTTGAGAACATACACAATTAGCATTCCTAGGGATTAGCACAATAAGTCACTATTGCTTGTTCATGTGCAAGGTTGCTTTTTCCCTTGTTCATTTTTTTGAGATGATTTCTTGCTTCCCTTTGCTTGTTGTTCTACATGTTTGCTATCTATTTGGTCCTTTGGAAATGAACAATCCTAAACTATTACACAAATCTACAAACTTAAATAGAGGATATCTTACAAACAATCTGAAATTGAAAACTGAAAAATTGCAAATCTGAAGCAAAAATCCTTTATGGTGTCAAAAGTCATCCTAAAATTTCAAAACTCGTATCAAAGCTAAAGTCAAAGTTGTTAGAAGCCTTCAAAATTTGTCAAGAATCCTATTTTTGCAGCCTATTTCCAGATTCTGTCAAAATATTCACTGTGTTAGGAGCATAGCAGAAACTAGAAAGAATTCGATCATTTACTTGAAGTGGTCTCTTGAGTCTGATTTAGCCTTCTGATTTATCGATTTGAGTCTTTTTCATCTTGTGTCAAAATTATCTTCAAATTCAATCTTCATACAAAATGGCTAAGTGTTGTGAGCTCGTGTCCACCATCTTTTGGGTATCTAACCATAATACTAGGGCACAATATCCTTCATTTACATCCAATCTATTCTTCAATCAATCCAATCTTGACAAGGTTGCATTATTCGATCTTCTTGAATCAAGTCATTCTTCAGTGTCTTCATCTTTCTCTTTTGCTTCATCCAAGGTTAATGGTGGAAACTAGAGCTTCCTCACACAAGAAATCTGGAGAAGCACCCAATACCTTACCTTTTTCTACTCACGTGGGTCCAACCTTTGAACAACTCTAAAATTTAGGTCTTTATGAAGATGATGGTCTCGAAAATCTTCAATTAAAAACTAGTTACCTCCCCCCCCTCCATCAACCCATAGAGGTGATCAACAAACTCTACATCAATCTATCCCAGGGAGTCCTAAAAATCCTAAAATGTCTCAAGGAGGGACAAACCACGGGTCTCAAGGAAATCACTCTCAACATGGTGTGGATCAAGAACCCACACCTTCTGAAATTTCTTGATATCAAAATGATGATGACTTCAAGAAAATGATGAGGCATTTCTTGAAGGAAGATAGAGAAACATACTTCCTAGAGTTAGCTTGTCAAGGGGCTAAACTTCCTTCCAACTTTAACATTGAAGATATCATTACACATGAGGAAGAAACTACAATCACTTCTATGATGAAACAAATGCATGCCATGCAAGTCAAACTTAACAAACCTAAAAAAGAAAAGGAACCTAAGGAGTTCTCCATGGAAGCTCTATGCCCTTTTCCATTTGATAAAGACTTGTACATGTTTCCATTCCCTAAGTGAGTGGAAATATCTAAATACGATAAGTATGATGGAAACTCTGATCCTCAAGATCATGTTAGAGAATTATGTACTCAATCTATGGAGTTCATGCATGAACAAACCTACCTAATGCATCTTTTCCTTTGATCTCTGGGAGGGTCAGCTATTCATTGGTTCTAAAAAATGCCTCCAACTATTAAAACTTTCAAGGAGTTAATCAAACTATTCTATCAACGATACTCCTACAACATCCAACATCTGGTCACTATGACCAACATCTACAATCTGAAATAGAATTCAGGAGAACCATTCCTAACTTTTCTCAAATGATGGAGGAAGAAGCTTTCTCTATATTGTAGACCCATTCTAGAAACTGAGAAGCTGGAAATTTTCATCAACAATCTTGTTCTAGAACTCAACTACCATTTGCAAATGCAAGATCATACATCTTTTGATAAAATGGTAGAAAATGCAATCATAATTGAGAAAGTACTTGTGCAAAAAGGAGACACATCACTTCAAAAGGACAAGTATGAATCTGGATCTAATTCTAAAGATAAACGCAAAAACTAGAATAAGAATAAGGGTGTTGTCATAGATGGCATTGTTGATACTATCTGTGCCCCATCTAAGGTACCCACTTTCAATCTCACTATTGGCACCCAAGCCATCAAAGCTTCCAAAGCTAAAGCAACATAATCTAACAAGAAGCCATCTGACTATAAAACTTGGGCTATAGATCCTAAATGTAAGTTTACTCCTCTTGGAGAATCCTTGGAATCTGCCATGAAGACTATGTTGGCCAACAACATCATCTCCTTGCCTGAGATAAAGGTATTTGATCCTGAACCTAAACCAAAATGGTGGAGAGAGAATGATTTTCGTAACTTTTATGAATAAGGTTCATAAGACTAATAACTGCATACGCCTAAAACACATCATACAAGACAAAATTGATAATTGAGAAATTGTAATTAACAATCATAAAAGCAATAATGATCATACAACATTCACAGAGCCCTTTCCTAAAAATGGTCAAGGAGATTCATCTTCTCAGCCTAATGTGGGTGCTAAAGTCAATTATACCTATTCTGGAAATAATGTTGTCATCAATATGGTTGAACCATGTCTATCTGAGTGTTGCAATGTCATCAAAATTGTAAGAAAAGATAGAGAAAATCAATCAGCAAATGTAGTTACTCGATCACAAGCTCAGGCACATCTACAAGGACAAATCCCAGATTCATCCAATGTCCCTAAGATACCTTTTAATCTTTCATCTGCTTCTAAATAAAAGGCTTCCTCTAAATCATCAAATCCTAAAGACACAAGACCAACATCATAGAGTATTGTCCAACAACTCCAACATACAAATGCAAAAATCTCCATGTTTGAGTTGCTTTGGATATCTCTAGCTCATAGAGCCATTCTAGACAAAGCTCTACTCGGATTGAATGTTCCTAAAAACCTTTATTTAGACAGATTCCAGACTATGGTTGGTCATCTCACGTCTCCCCAGTATATCTCCTTTTTAGAGGAAGATGATAATTCCTTGAGTCATCCGCATAACCAGCCCTTGCACATTGAAATCTTGATCCAAAACCATTGTGTCAAATGCATGTTGATAGATGGAGGCACTGGTCTCAAAATTTGCTCTTACAGCTTGGTCACACAATTGGGATTCTCTGAAGCTACCATTGATCCTAAGAAGAAGATAACTATCAAATCATATGTTGAGCAAGAAAGATCTTCCAAGGGAACTATTGTCTTACCTATCAGAACATGACCCGTTATCAGAGACACCATATGTCAAGTTCTTGATCCACCTTTGGCTTCCAACATCCTTCTAGGAAGACCTTGGATACATGAAATGAGAGCTATTCCTTCCACATACCATCAATGTGTGAAATTTCCATATGAAGGAGTAGAGGTGACGATTCCAGCAGACCTATACACAACTTGTAATGCATTGAAAGAAAGTGCTAATAAACTTGTTCCTAATAACAAAGAATCTTCCACTAAGCAGAAAGGCATTGCTTCAACATCCAAAATGGAAGATAGTGCTAAAGAAGTCAAAATCAAAGAAAATGGTATGGGAGAATACACAATGGAACCTGTTTTATCTCTCACATCTCTCACGTTGTCCCCTAAATCTTATGGACAACCTTCTGACAAAGTGAAACCTACAGATAAAGAATCCCAAGTCATATTCAATGGAAGCTTTGTCACAGAACAAGTATCTAAACAAGAGTTTGAGGAAGAAGAAGCCATGATTGCATGGTTATACAAGGATGAGCCTCAATCCCAATCAATCCAGAAATGTGACTCCACTTCAAGAAAAATTCCTCAAAAGTCATATGGACCGGGGGACAAATTGATCACAAAAATGGGATATGCTAGAAAAGGACATCTAGGACTACAAGGTAAGGGTCTTCTATCACCTCTTGACCACCATGGTCAAACCAACAAGAATACAATAGGTCTAGGATATAAGAAGAAGCCTTTCTATCTTATCAAGAACTCCCCACATGTCTTAGAACAGATTCAACCATCCACAACAAATCAACTAAAGGAAGAAACAACTGAACAATCTGATAGTGATGATTCAAACACCATTGATGAGCTCATTCCTTATGAGTGTTTTCCTAAAGAAATAAAAGACCTCCTTGAAGCTGAAGATGATCTAGCAAAAAGAATCAATGTAGTAGAAACATAAGAACCTACTATAGAACAAGAGAAAGTTGCACCACAAGAACCAGCTGATCTCGAAGGCAATCAAATAGACAAAGAAGAAGGTGGTAGTTATTTTGAAATAGATTCCCATGAGTATGAATTCAAATCAAAATCTGAGGGTAACCCTTCTTGGGGTATTCATCCTGACTTTACACACATTCTTAGATTTCCTAGAGGCATAGATGAAGAATCAAATGACTATGAATGGAGAGCCATTCTAGAGGAAGCTGAGCTTATTAGAGAAAAACATATTGATGTTGTTCACCAATATGCACCTAAACCCAATGTAAGTCTAGAGAGAAATAATGAACTTAACGAGTTTGATCCACCGATGGATGTGTTAGCACATGCAAAAAATTTCATGACAGTAGCATTTTTCCTCTAGCCTCTGCATAATTTTTCCTGTCTTTGGCTAAAACCCTAGGCAAAAAATTCAAAATCTAGCTGTTTGAGTCCAAAACCCTAGTGTGCCCTGGTTTTAAATCTATTTTTGTGTTACTTTTTGGGCCACTTAAAAATCTTATAAGGCATGTGTTTTAATTTTATCACCCTGTGGAGGTCATCCTTTTATTTTTTCCTAAGTCCGGCGGTGGTTAATATTCCCTAAGTCCTATTCCTTGATTTTTCATAATATTTTCGACCTTTGTATTTTCTTGAGCCCAGCCTCTCTGACAACATCTCAATCTAATGGTGGGTGTGTGTTCTTATAGAATGTGTTAGAGGCATGCAATCTTATGATGACCATTGATTCTCCTTTATGACGTAGCTCTTCAAATGGGTGGGTCCACTACTACATGGCACAGATGGCATTATATTATTGGTTGCCAAGTAGTGACATGGAATTCTCAGCGAGGCCTAACTTTTAGTCCATTTTGTGATCAACGAATGGCATAAAAGTGGAAGGAATATTCTTCCTTTATCAGATCATATGATAGCCATTGATTTGGTATTAGACTATTATATTAGGGATGATGTCAGTGGGGCCTGAGGTTAGAGATTTGTGATCGAAAGTCAGTGCGTGATCATAGGGAATATTCTTTCCCCTTACGATCATGCGCCCATCATCCGATTAGATGCCGATGGGTTTGTTCTCAGTGGGTCCGTCTACCACCATGTTGCTGAGGTGTTTTGTTTTGATTGGCCGAGCTGGAAAGCGATAAGGACATGTCAGTGGGCCTGAAAGATTCAAGTGAGGTGCCAGTATGGATGATCTAATGGATGGTGTAAGATATCATAGGATCTGTCAGAGCTATAAGATTATAAGACCACCGTCTGATCTAAAGCTTATGCGGAGTGGATCCAGGCTTGCTGATTCATTGCTGACATGCTTGATTTTCATTGGTCGAGGGATTAATGGTGGAAATGGATTTTAAAGGGTTTTGTTGACTATTAAAGGATAATTACGGGCCACCTAATCTACTGGGAAGAAATTGGATCGACAGTCACATTTTAAACTCTGTTTGGATAACCGTTGTAATTCAAATTTGAATATTTTTAGAGGTTTTCCAACGACAAGAAGGACTAAAATTCAATGCTGGAGCGGCTAGATTTGGATTTTGATTTTGTCGACTATTGCAAAGTGATCCTGGGTGTCTATTAATTGATTGTAGGGGTTTTTGTACTATGATGGAGTTGCTCGAGGCATGTTGTAGGAGGATAATCTACCTGTTCAACATGGTAAAATTCATGATTTTATGATCTTCAGTACATAGGTCAGAGGAATTACCATGATTACAGATCTTTCTGGGATTTGTTTTCTTGAGGCTTCTTGGTTTTCCCTCAAATGAAATAAATTATGATTTTATTTTGGTTGGTTTGGTGGGTTAAACCCTAACCCTAGTCATTTGTAGCTTGTTGCATCCTATTTTGGGATTCCAAGATGACTAGGGGGTATATATGATAGAATTTTGAATTTTGTAGTGGTTGATGTATATTGGAAGTCAATGTAAAAGACTAAACAAGGAGAGCTTGGATTGAGGGTTTGTTTCCTAGCATTTTGTTATGGTAATGTATTGATTCTGCAAATTTTAATGAGAATACACTTGGATTCCAATCTTATATTTGTGTATGTCTTCTTATTGTATTCTTGGGCTCATATATGTTAATGTCACAAAGTGAGTTAGCATATGGTAAACAAAGAGTATTGTGGAGTCATCTTTGAGTTCCTAACAAAGTTAGGATTAAAGTCTTTGAGGTGATTTCAATAAGTTCATGGCTAGATAAGAATTTGATGTCCATGTATGTGAGGGAGAGGAATAATCGAAAAAGCACTTATTCTAAGTCCAAGAGTATTTGAGTTGGGATTTTCAGTTGATATGCATTGTTGATGACTCTATGCCCTTGGTTAAGGCACTGGTCCATTCTTTGGAAGCAGTTCATCATCATCAATCACACACACATAATACAAATGATAGAATTTTTAAATCAGTCAGTAAATGATATAATTGCTTATTATTTAGTGATTCCTTTCAAGAAGTGAATTAAGGGTACACCCGCTTGAGCATCTAGGCTCAAAGTGTAGGAGGATCCCTTTGATCCTTGTTAATTGGCCCTTTTCTTTGTAGACTTTGGAGTGGTGATAGAGTCAGTGACATTAAGTTGTCAATAATAGTGTAAACTTGCAAGTAGAAATGAAAAGGGGAACCAACAGGATGAAGTGGACTCCCGCAATAACATTGAGCCTATTCACGAATTGAACATTTTGAGTTCTAATATCACCTTCAAACTAGAGAGGTGGGTTAGGACCAATGATGAAAAATCCATATCTGTAAACACTATTTCCCAATCTTTCACCACTTTGACTATCCAACATCCTGAACTTCTTGACCAAACCTCCACAAATCTGAGCCAAGGTATCTATACCTTTCCAAATGACTATGCCCTTTCTTGCTACCTTAATGCAGTTGAGCCTATGACAACTTCCATCAGTGAACCAAGCGTTAGCATGATGGAGTCAGAAATCAAGTATCTTAGTCAAAAGAATAGAAGTAAAAAGAAAAAGAAAAGCAGCTTTGAGGGTGAAAACCACTTTTTGGCAGTCTCAAAACCTACAAAAGTAAAAATAAAATACATATCCAAAGGTGAAAAAATCTCTGAGCCACCTAAGGATGAGATATTTGATGTCCTTCTAAATCATTTACATGATAGATCTCCAGTTCTAATTAAGCCCACTCAATCCATCAACTTGGGAACAATAAAAGAACCATAGTTGATCCATATAGCACAATCCTTATCAAAAGAAGAAAAGCAAAAATTTACCACATTCTTAATAGAAAAGAAGATCAACTTTGCATGGAAATATTCAGATATGCCAGGGTTGGATCCTGATCTTATAATGAACTATTTATCTATAGCTCCAGGGGTCAAACCTGTTAAGAAAAAATTAAGAAAGATGCATCCACATGTTGCACTCTTGGTCAAAGATGAATTAGAGAAACTTCTAAAAGCTGGATTTATCTAAGTTATTACTTATGCTGAATGGATCTCTAATATTGTTCCTATTTCAAAACTAGACAAATCAATCAGAGTGTGCATAGATTCCAGATATGTAAACAAAGCATGCCCTAAGGATTATTTTCCATTACCTAATATTGATATGATAGTGGACATGACTATGGGCTTTGAGATGTATTCTTTGATGGATGGTTTTTCTGGATACAACCAAATAAAAATTGCTCTAGAAGATCAAGAGAAAGCTGCTTTCACATGTGTGTGGGGTACCTTCTATTGGAATGTCATGCCATTTGGGCTTAAGAATACTGGTGCTACATATCAATGAGCTATGACATCTATCTTTCATGACATGATGCATCAAACTATGGAGGATTATGTTGATGATACTTTGGCAAAATCTATGATAAGATCTGAACATCTAAATGATTTGAGCAAAATACTAGATCAAATGGAGAAGTTTAGTCTTAGGTTGAACCCTAAGAAGTGTGCTTTTGGTGTCACTTTTGGAAAGCTCTTAGGCTACATTGTTTCAAAGAAAGGTATTGAAATTGATCCAACTAAGGTCAAAGTTATTATGGAGATGCAACCTCCCAAGAATATCAATCAAATGAGAACATTACAAGGGAGAGTACAATCTATTAGATGCTTCATATCTCAGCTATATTAGTAGAACATTAGTAGCATATGAGAAGAACTATTCAATGATTGAGAAAGCTTGTCTAGCTGTAATCTTTGCATCACATAAACTAAGACACTACATGTTAGCTCATACCACACATTTGGTAGCTAAGATTGATCCACTAAAGTACCTACTAAGCAAAGTTGCCCTCACAGGTAGGTTAGTTAAATGGGTGATGCTATTAAGTGAATTTGACATCGAATATGTTGAAAGAAAAGATATCAAGGGTCAATTAATTGCAGATCAACTGGCTGAAACACCTTTGTTTGATGATACACCAATGCAAATGGAATTCCCAGATTCCTCTATCATGAATATTTCTTCTAGAGCATGGAAGTTATTCTTTGACGACTCCTATACATAGAATCGATTTGGAGCAGGTATATTGTTCATCACTCCTCAAGGATACTCAATCCCTAAAGCATTCTGAATCAAGTTTCCTTGCACAAACAATATTGCTAAATATGAAGCCCTTCTTAATGGAATGAAGATAGAAATTGAGTGGAGAGTAACAGAACTAGACATTCATGAAGACTCACTACTTGTAATACACCAAGAAAATGATGTGTATCGAACAAAATATGGAAAGCTAATCCCATACAAGAGAATGGTAGATGATCTAAAGAAATATTTCATATCTATCACATTTGAGAAAATTCATAGAATAGAGGACAAGGTTGTTGATGCTATGGCAACATTATCTACTTTATTACAATAGCCCGAACATGAGCTACACTATGAGTTCCTAGTGGAAGCACTATCATATCCTATATATGATTCCCCTAAAACCCGCATGATCTACACTACTATAGGTCATGATTCATCCATATATAAAAATATTTTCTCCTATCTCCAAGATCAAATAATTCCCGATTTCTTTAACCGATATGAGAAATAAAACCTTATCCACAATGCGTCTTGGTATGTCATCATTGGTAACGATCTGTACAAATGAGGTCTAGATGGTACACTCCTTAGATGTTTAGAATGGGAAAAGTCTCAATGTGCATTAGAGGAAGTTCATGAAGGTATTTGTGGATCACATTCTAATGGTTTAACACTAGCCCAAAAAATTATTAGGGCTGGGTACTATTGGCCTGAAATGGAAAAAGATGCAATCAAGTTTGCTAAGAATTGTCAAAAGTGTCAAGTACATGGTAACTTAATTCATGCACCAAGGAGAGATCTAATTCCCTTTACTACACAATGGCCTTTTCACCAATGGGCATTTGATGTTATAGGAGCCATACATCCTCATTCTTCTAATGGACATACCCATATCATTACAGCTACAGACTATTTTACAAAATGGGTAGAAGCAGTCCCTTTGACTCAAGCAAATGAAAAACAAATTTCAATATTCATCTTGAACTACATCATATGTCGGTATGGTATTCCACATTCTATAGTCACAAATAATGGTGGAAAATTCAAGAACAAAGACTTAGATGATCTATGTGCCAAATTCAAGATTACACAACATTGGTCATCAATCTACTATCCTCAAGGGAATGGACAAGAAGAGGCTTCAAACAAGAATCTATTGAAAATCTTGCACTGAATAGTTAATAAAAAAGGAAGAGATTGGCATCTCATGATCAATCCATCTCTTTGGGCCTATAGAACAAGTATTAGAATGCCCACTGGGGCTACACCATTCAATTTAGTTTATGGGTCTGAAGCGGTACTACCTATTGAGGTTGAAATCTCATCACTAAGAATAAGAATGTATGGTCTAGTAATTGATGATGACTACAGAGTGTCTAGGTTGCAAGAACTTTAACTACTAGATGAGCATAGAAAATCAGTGTATGATCATCTCAGAGTATATCAGAAGAGAATGTCTAGAGGTTACAACAAGAAAGTCAGACATAGAGAATTTCAGGTTGGCGATCTCATCTTGAGAGAGAATCCTAAAAATCAATCACATAGAGAACGCAAGGGGAAGTTTGAACCCAACTGGTTGGGTCCCTTTGTAATCACTGCTCCTTTTGGATCTAGAGCCTATCAACTCTCAATGACTAAAGGATAACAACTCTGAGGACCAATCAACATTCTTCATTTGAAGAAATTCTACGCCTAAGGCATTCAGTCCATAGTAAAATGTCTTGAAAAAAATCATAAAAATCAGAAAAAGTCCTAAAAAAATGAACATCTTGGTGAGAACCTAGCAATAGGCACCTTGACGATTCACAAAAAAACCAAAAAATATCAAAAGTACAAAAAAAAGGAAAAAAAATGAAAAATACAAAAAAATGAGAAAAAGAAAAAGTACCTTGGTGAAAACCTGGAAATAGCCACCTCTGTAGAAAAAATAGAATCTCTGCCAAGATGGTGAAAACCCGGCAAATGGGCACCACTTGTTTCAAAATGCTCCATCTATCAGCTCAATCTTGGTCTCTCCCAACTTTTAGTCTTTCTTTAGTTTGTACATACCTCCTAGTTTGTTTCTGCATTCCTGTTTTCAATAAAGTTGATCTGTGCACCAATCAGTCAATGTTCAAACTTGGGGGCAATCAAAGTCATATCCTACAATCTTTAATATCTCAGATGAGTCATATCCAGTCAAAGTCCTTTAAAGTTACATCTGAGTCAATCAGTCAATCTCCTCTCCAGAAAGGATTTTGCATCTCCAACAACACAAACAAACTGAAAACAATCTCTACTTCATTGCTTTTATCTCCTTGTATGCTTATTGATTCACATTGAGATTTTTGCATATTGTGTCCTTTTGAGCTCTTCGATGATGTCCTTTATAGGATTTAGAGAGTGATGACTAGGGGCATAATATTTTCTTTATTTTCTGCTTGTATGTGAAAATCTAACAACTTTTGAAATTTTGGATTGAAATGGTGTCCATCTGTAAGAGCCTCTATCTCGTATTGGATGGCCATGCGTACCTCAACCATTGATACCCAAAAATTAAAGGAAGTTTGATCTAACTATTGTCTTTTTGAGAAAGTTCTTACTCCTACTATGAAACGTGATCTTACCTAAGGATGTAAATGATAAAGGGTCACTATGGGTAATTCACATTGGATTTAGAATGATCTCTTGACTGCTTGATTTTTTTGTTCCACAAGGCATATTCTAGTCATCACAACATCTATGTTTTGATGCTTATACAAATTTCTATATGAAAATGGTCATAATTTTCAGGTCATCCTGGTGTTTGTTCCTTGGTGCTTATATCTAATTCGACATCCCAAAAAAAAAATCAATATTCATATGTCCATGGTTGTCTAGCAAGTGGGTGTTGTATTGACTTTGACACAAAAATCAATATTCATATGTTCATAGTTTTCTAAATAGTGGATGTTGTATTGATTTATTCGATTACCTAAAAGTTCAATGATGAGAACGAATTGACACATGATTAGTGACTAGGTCCTAAGTCTTAGGTTTGCATGTCACTTTACATTTTGCATGTTTGCATGGTCTCACAAATTGCTTGAACACTTAAACGATTCTTCAAAAACAAAAATGCTAAACATGACACAAGGACTGAGCATTGTATGAAGGTCCAACCAACGAAACAACAAGTAGAACTCATTTTCGGGGTCAAAATCAAAATATGAGATTGTTTACTTTGTCAAAATTGTGATTTAAAATTTTTGGACCCAGGATGACCGACTGCTTACATAATCGACCTTCAATCATCACAGAAATAAAAAATTCAACTTAATTGATTATCTTACATCAAACTATCAAAATTTCAACTTGGTCACCCATGGTCAACTCATGGTCAAAGCTAGTCAAACTTGGTCTCCATGACCTCCAAATGATGTAGAATGCATTCTCAAATGTGTATAACCACTTCTCAAATTAATTAACATGCTTCTAAATCATTCAACGCTGACTTTTCTTGTCAGATTTTGATTTTCATCCTGAAGAGGGCATGGTATTGCACATCAATCAAATCTATAAATCAAATTTATTTCCTCAGTAATCAAGACAACAACCACGTCTAGTTGTTGATTCATCAAAAGACCTCATCACTTGGGGCACATTGCTTGGGGCATATCAGATTCATCGAGATCCATATCAATCTGGTATCCTAATCAATCTTGTAAACTGTATCATCTTTTTGTAACCATCGGTTCATTAGTATTATTTCCTTGGTTCTTCATAACTAAAGGGTTCAGATGTGATACCATTTTGATTCCTTTGGACAATCAGGTTTGGAATCATGTCACTCACTTCTTCGTAATCATAAGGTTCAAAATCAGGCATTTTGATACTTTTTTATAATCACCGGTTCATTGTTGCTATAGTTAACATTATCTTTTGTCAATCATGACCTAACAACTTCAAATCTTTCAATCGGTTTATGTCTCAGAATCAGTTCATCTTTCAAATCAGTTTCATACATCAAACATAGACTAATCTTTGAACCACTACGCTTCATAGAGTGATTCAAAGAGGGGCAAAATGTAATACCCCCAAAATGGGCTATAGCTTCATTAACCTCTTACATCAATAATTCGATCGAAATTGACATCAAAGTCCTAACCTAAGGCACATTTGCACATCAGTTTATCAAAAACCTAATTGATTATCTTAATTTTGCATCAGGGAATATTCCTTGAATATTCCTATTTATCCCAATTATCTTTAATTGAATATTATTTGGCGATAAATCCTATTTATCCTAAAGTTTGATAAATTGAATATTTTGAATATTTAATTAATCAGATTTAATTTTGCCACTTAATTATTTAATTAGATTTAATTGCATTTATTCCTAATTAATATTGTTTTTATTTTGACAATAAATTAAAATTCCTACAAACAATCAATTGAATATTTATTTAATTGATTTAAAACCAAAGTTGTCAAATTTAATGATTTAATTGGAATAAAGTTTGATTTAATAACTAATTAACCCATGAATCAGTTATTTTAAATTCAAAAATTAGTTAAGTTGAAAATAAATCACTTTATTTATTAAATTAATTCATATTAAATCATGCACAATCAGAAAAATAGTTAACTTTAAATCAATTTTCAATTTCAATTTGTTAACTTTCTAAACTCAACATGTGATTGTGAGTTGGAAATTGATCTAAAACTCTATTTTGAGTTAAAAGTTGTTTTTGCATGATTTTGTGAGTTAATCTATTTCTAATTTCTTGTTGACTCAAAAATAAACCTGAGTTTATCAAGAGTGATTTATGGCTTTTCTCAATGCATCCTCAAGCCCTGGATTTCTATAAAATCAAGGCTCAATTCTTCACAAATTATCTCTCAAATTTGCACAATTACTCTGGCGAATTTACAATTGAAGAGAAAAGCTTTTGCGACAGACAATTTTGTGAGATCATTTCATAGTTTTTCATAGCTTTTGCATAATTTTTCATTCATCTTCATAGCATTGTTAGATTAATTGCATATCATTTCAATTCATTCTAGATTAGTTTCATATCAAGTTTTTCATCTAATTGCATAAAAAATCCCCCAAAAATAGATTAATTTGCATTCATATTTCATTGCTTTCATCATTTTAAATCCTTCGTTTAGGTGTTGCATTGTCACTGATCTTGGTCTAATCTAAGAATACTATACTCACACCTACTAGAAGGTAGTAAATTGCCTGGCTAGCTTAGTTTAATTTATTTACAGATTTCTTTGATTTGCTAACCTCTAATGTTTTACTGAAGTGTTGTGTCCATAGCTAGGTACAATTTTCACGCACACACAAAGAAATAAACTAAAATATGGATTTGATCCATAATTCTTTTAAGGTGTTTCATAAGACCAATGAGAGTATCAAAGACACAATGGCTACTTTGGAGCCACTATTTGGCATTTGGTCTGGCAGGGGATCAATTTTTGAGAAACTAGAGATGTTGCAGCCCCATAGGACAAATATCCTTGAATGAGTTGGGGAGGTTGGTGAGAAGATAGAAATAGTTAGTGCAACCTTGTCCTTTTTCAAAGGGAAATAAATTTAGGTCAAATCTAAAATAGAAATGTTCAGTCCTAGTTTTAGTAAACATATGACACCACTACATAAAGAAGATGGTAACATCAACAGTGTTGAGGAATGGATAAATGACATGGATGAATTACTGACAAGAGAAGAATCCTTTCTAAATAAGGATATTACTTTGAATATGGACATGTTTAATCATGTCTTGGATGACATGTTCAAAGTGGAGACTGATTGCACAAGGTTTGTAGCTGACACCAAGGCTATAACAGATTCCAGGTGGGATAGGTAGGTGAAACAGTTACAAGGTTTAAGAGAGTACACTTGGCCAACATAAGAGGAGGTTGCAACATGGGATAAAATCACAAAGCCCAAGAAAAAGAAGCCTGCAACTATTGATTTGGAAGCAATGGAGGAGGAGTAGGCAACATCTGGTACCTAATCATTGAGCACAGGGAGGGTAGTTAACATAAAGATGATAGTGTATGTTAGTCAGATGGAGGTCACTATCCATGTAACAAATTTGAAGCTACCTTGAACACATACAGAAAAAGGTTCCACATGTTGAAGATTTGATATGGTTGGGAAAGATATTCCTCCAAATTACTCTCCTTGTTTTATAATGATTGTAACTATTTTTGTCTTCTAGTGTTTTTTCTTCTCCTAGCCATCTGAAGCTTGTTGCATCTTGATTCTTCCAAGATTCCAAGATGGCTAGTGATTGATATATATATGTAGTTGTTGTATTTGTAAAAGGATGGTGAAATTACCAAATGAGTAGAGAGAATTTTGATCTACAGTTTTTGTTCTTGCATTCTTCCATTGTCAATGTACCGATACTGAAGAATTTTAATGAAAATACACTAGAATCCCATCTCAGATTTGTGAATGTCTTATTGTTATGATCTTGAGCTCTTATATATTAATGTTGCAAATCAATTTAATGTATGGTTTAGAAAGTAGATTGTGAAGTTATTTTTGAGTTCCTTTCAAGGGACGGGTAATTCTTAGGAATAATTTTTAGAGAATTCATGTTTCTTGTGAGAATTTGATGTCTGAGTGTGAGAGTGGGAGGAATAATTTGCAAAGAAATTATTCTGGGTTCTGGGTGTGTTTGAGTTAAATTTCTTGTTAATGTATGTTGTATTTGATTCTATGCCCTAGAATAAGACACTGATATGTTCTTAGGAAGTAGTTCTTCATCATCAATAAACTAATATATGATAAAATCTTTCAGTCAATGTATCAAGGACACTAATGCATAGTATTTGTATTGAGTAAATACAAATAGGTTTTACTGATTCCTTTTAAGAAGTAAATCCATAGGTATAGCCACCTAAGCATTAAGGCTCAAAGTGTAGAAGGATCATTCTCTTGGTCCTTGTTAATTGGTCCTTTCTCTAAATAGATTTGGAGTGGGGTTTAAAGAGTCAAAGACAATTAAGTTGTTATACAAAGTGTAAATATTTTTGGAATGAAAAAAGGAACCAACAAAAAGATCTGGTAAGATGAGGCAAGATTCCAATTCAAGGAATAGAGGTAGAGGAAGAGATCAAAGGGGTCATAGAGGTGGTCACCAAGGTAGAGGGACTGATTAGAGAACTCAAGGAGAGTCCAAGCTTGTGGAACAAAATAGTGAAACAAGTTCTAGAGAGAACTTTGGTAGAGGTAGAGGCAATCAAGGAGGCTCTAGAAGAGGGAGAGGTGCAGGAAGAAGAAAATCCTATTTTTCTAGAATGAAATATTATAACTATGGGAAGATAGGACATCCAGCCTACATGTGTCCAGAAAATGCATCTTCCTCTAATGTAGAAAAAAGAGTAGCCTATAGTCAAGAAGACACTTCAAGTGTGAAGTCACTAGATATTATCCATATAGAGTCAGAGATGGGAGAGAGCCTCATGCTAACGAGGATTCTCATTAGGCAACCAAAAAAAGAGGAGCCAAAGCAAAGAAAAACTCTCTTTAGAGTGAGATGTAAAATTATGGGAAAAGTATGTTAAGTAATTGTGGATTTTGGCTCCACAAAAAATATTATTGCAAAAGAATCAGTCAAGAAGCTCAACCTTACTAAGGTACCTCATAATAACCCTTACAAATTAACATGGTTGAATAAAGGGAAAAGTGTCCTAGTAAATGAACAAACATGGGTTGAATATTTGATTGGAGTGTATAAGGATAAGTTTTTATGTGATGTACTGCCCATGGATGCATTCCATCTTTTATTAGGTAGATCATGGAAATATGATAGAGTAGCCATGTATGATGGGAAAGGGAACATTGTCACCTTTAAGAAGGATGGAAGAACCTTCAAGATCCAATATTTGATAGATGATGAAGTGGAGCAGTCCAAAACTCCTAGTGTGTTGTTGAGTAGTGGGAAAGACTTGTTACATGCACTCCAAGAAGGGGACAATGAAGGGTATGATATAGTGGTGAAGCCTAAATAAGGGGAGAAGCCTAATAAAGCACCCATGCCAATAGAGATTCAATAATTTCTTGGAAAATATAAGGACATTGTGAGTGATGGGACACTAGAAACCTTACCACCTAAGAGGTTAGTAATTCATCAAATTGAATTCATAATAGGGGCCTCATTGCCAAATAAGGTAGCCTACAAACTCACACCAGAGAAAAATCAAGAAGTGGCAAGGAAGGTGCAAGAGTTGCTTGATCAAGGGATCATAAAGAAGAGCATTATTCCATGTGCAGTACCGGTGGTCCTAGCATCCAATAAGGGTGAAAAATAGAGGCTTTTCACTAATTGAAGAGCCATTAATAGGATTACAATCAGGTATAGGTTCCCTATACCTAGGATAGAGGACCTAATGGATTGTCTAGGAGGATCCCAATACTTCACCAAGTTAGATCTTAAAAGTAGGTACCATTAGATTAGGATAAAGGATGGGGATGAGTGGAAGATAGCCTTCAAATCCACTGAAGGGTTATATGAGTGGCTTGTGATTCCATTTGGGCTTACTAATTCCCCTAGAACATTCATGAGATTGATGAATGAAGTGCTAAAAGACTATATAGGTAGGTTTTCAGTGGTATATCTTGATGATATACTCATCTTCAAAAAAACAAAGGAGGAACACCTAACACATTTGGAGGTTGTGCTCAAGAGACTCCATGAAGAATAGTTAGCCATTAACTTGGAGAAATGTGAGTTACTCAAACAAGAACTAGTCTACTTGGGATTTTTAGTATCCAAGGGTCAATTGAAAATGGATCCAAGTAAGGTGGAAGCCATTCTAAACTGGCCTACACCAACCATAGGGATAGAAGTGAGAAGCTTTCATGGCCTTGCTCAATTCTATAAGAAGTTCATAAGGAATTTTAGTGGCATATGTGCACTAGTCCTAGACACCATAAAAGGTGGAGTGAAGACCAAATTCAAATGGACACAAGAATCCAACAAAGCATTTGAGAAGTTAAAACAACAATTGGAAATACAACCCATTTTCCTACTGCCTAGCTTTGACAAATTGTTCACCTTGGAATGTGATGCAAGTGTCATAGAAGTTAGAGGAGTGTTAAGTCAAGAAGATAGGCCCATAGCCTTCTTCAGTGAGAAGCTCAATGAGGCTAAGAAGAAATACTCATCCCATGACTTGGAGTTATATGCTCTAGTGCAATCACTTAGGAAGTGGAGGCATTACCTCCTTCCTAAGGAGTCTATGGTGTTCATAGACAATCAGGCCTTAAGTTACATCAACACCCAAGAGAAGCTAAGGAATAGACATCTCAAATGGATGGAATATCTGTAGGCCTTCAACTTCACCATCAAGCACAAGAAAGGACAGTTGAACAAGGTGGTCGATGCATTGACTAGGAGATTACTGACAGTCAAGGAAGTTCAACTCCAAAGCATTGGGATTGATAGCTTCAAGGATCTTTATAATGATGATGAAGACTTCTCAGAGGCTTATAAGGTATGCTCTAATTTTTAAAATCATTTCCATAGTCAGTTTGTTGAATATACCTTGCAAAGTGGGTTATTATTTAAAGGGAATCAATTGTGTGTTCCCAAGGGATCAATGCGAGATAATCTCATTCAACAAAAACATAATGGGAGTCTTAGTGGCCATTTTTGCATCAACAAGACAATGGAGTTAGTACAAAGGTTCTATCATTAGCCTAAGCTACGTAGGGATGTAAGGAGATATGTGGAGCAATATTTCATATACATGAAATCCAAAGGAGGAGCCATAAATGTAGGACTATAATAGCCCCTACCCATTCCAAATAGGCCATGGGAATGCATCAGCATGGACTTCATAGTAGGACTTAGTAAAACCAAAATAGGGTTGGATAGTATCTATGTGGTGGTAGTCAGATTTAGTAAGATGAGTCATTTCATCCCTTGCAAGAAAACACATGATGCCAACCACATTGCTCATCTTTTCTTCAAGGAGGTGGTAAGAATACATGGACTTTCCCTTAGAGTTGTGTTAGATAGAGATGAACAGTTCATGGGCTATTTTTGGAAGACCCTATGGAACAAATTGGGAACTAATTTATCTTTTGGTTCATCTTACCATCCCCAAATAGATGGACAAACTAAAGTGATCAACAGGGTACTAGGTAACTTTATAAGGTGCCTAACTAAGGAGTATGGTCAAACATGGGATTTAGTCCCCCCTCAAGCAGAGTGTGCTTACAATGATAGTGTGAACCGAACCACTCGTAAAAGTCCTTTTGAGGTAGTAAATGGGATGCACCGAAGATGAGTAAATGAACTCATAGACTTAGGAGACATGGATTATAGAAGTGGACATGTAGAGGACTTTTCCTGAACCATGAAAGAGGTCCAAGAACTAGTCAAAAGGACCCTAACAGAATTAACTCAAAAGTTGAAGGAAAAAGTGGATGAAAATAGGGATGTTCAGTTTGCATTGGGTGACTATGTCATGGTACACCTAAACAAGGATAGATTACATAAGGGAGTTCCTACCAAATTGCAGATGAAGAGTGTAGGACCATGTAAAATTCTGGCTAAGTATGGAGCCAATGCCTACAAAGTGGATCTTCCCCAAGATCTAGCCATTTCACTAGTCTTCAACATTTATTTACTCAAGTATAAAGGGCCATTGACTAAAATCAATTAGAACATTTAGGAGGTACTGTCGGATGTCAATCTAGTTTCCATACCTCAAAATCCCAAGCCTTAAGAAGAGAGGATACTATAATCTAGAGTAAATAAATAGACCACGTATAGGGTCTACATGGAGCATCTAATATAGTGGAAGGGTCATCCTGAATCAGAAGCAACATGGGTGGAAGAAAGTGACTTCAAATAGTTTGGCATTGACCCTTCTATCATATCCCCTATAGTACCTCAATTTATTTTGTGTAGAGGGAGAGCATGGTGCATCAAAACCCTAGTCTTTTCTTTGTTTTTAAGCCATTCTTGGAAAGTGTTTGATTTCCCTAAGGTCATGTTGACCAAGGAGTGTGTTCTAATAGGGATTTGGGGTCCATTTAGGTACCATGTTCTAGCTATTAAGACTAATGTGTGAAAGTCTCTTCCTGGTTAAGTGAGGATGGATGATGTCATTATGATTTCATAAGGCTTAGGGTATGTAAGAAATCACATTTGAGTCTAATAGGGAACTTAGAGCTCTATAGGACCTCACTAAGATCTATGGTAAGAAAAGTTGTAAAAAGTTATAAAATTGTTGTAAAAGTTGCATAGCAACTTTTGTAACTTCTAAAAGTTTCTCGGACCAAAGTTTCTTGGACCAAAGTTGTCCAAATGAACTAAATCAGCTTAGGAGTGCCCTAAATCCTACCTAAGACCATCCTCGTGCTATTTAAGTGAATGTTGGAACAAATCCTGAGGTTGGACATTCTAGTATAGGGAGATTTCTTTCTGTAGGTGTGCACAGTGTGTGAAAGTCTATTCAGTTTGATAAATAATGAATACAAGAGTCATGTTTTGAGTTGAAAGATAGGATGTGATTAATGGAGGATGTAGAGTATTTTTTTTACTTTCAGTGTGTGCCATTAGTTTAGTGTTTCTTTTTCATTTCATTGTCATTTCATTGTCATTTCAGTGTCATTTCATTGTCATTTCATTGTCATTTCTTAAATCTTTTATTTATCCATGTTCACTAGTTCATACCATGAGGGTGTTAGAAATGTGGATCTAACTCACTATCCCATCATTCATTCTATATGACCTTTTGGGGATAGTGAGTAGACTCCATGTATGTAATATTTATAAGAGGAGGGTCCCTAGAAATTTTTCTAAGGATTTATTCAGTCATGCCCTAGGTGAGCCTGGCTAGGAGAGACTGAGCCAAAAAGAAGTATAACTTGTAGAGGTGTATGTGGAAATGAAAATCAATGATTCAAGGTCATATACAAGGTAATTGAAAAAGAATGTATGAAGGGAGAAGGTGTTACCAATCCATTTGGTCACCAAACACTTGAAGACAAGCCATGCAATCAGTAAAAGCCTAAAACCCTCCCAAAAGTACTCATTTTTGTTTAGGGGGTTGTACAACTAGATGAAACCCTAAAACATCTAAAATCTTTGAGAGGTTAGGAATTGATCCAAGAATCCATAATCAACTTGTAGGGTTCTTTGGAAGAAAATAGGAGAAAAGCCCTAATTTCTTAGAATAGGAGGCCTAATTGGGGCTCTTCCTTGTAGCCCTAGTTTGGGAAAGAACTATGAGATTGGTAAGAAAAAATGGGGAAGTAAGACCTCCAAGACATTAATTTGAACCAATTATGATATATTCCAACACCTCCTCATCTCTACAAGATTTAATCTTAGTTTGGAGGTGGTGAGCCCTTACCATAGCATTGAGGGTCAGTATGAGCATGAAGGAACCAACACTAGTACATTTTGCACCTTTTTTCGATGGAGTATTGGTCAAAGTTTCTACCCAAATGGGTTGAAAAACTTGACCAAATGATTGGTCGCTATTTTCGTCATCAAAATATTGACATATCTCTTTGATCATAGAATGTTCAATGCCAATCTTGGTCGAAAATGAGGCCAATCTTAGTCAAAAACAAGATTACAAAGTGGTGATATATTGGTCAAAATATTTGGTCACTCTGACTAGGATGCCAAACTCACGACAGTCATATTTTGACCAAAGTTCATCTCACTTTAGACCAATATTGGTTGAAATATTTGGCAGCTTTGACTAGGATGCCAAACTCACGACTGTCATATTTCGACCAAATTTTGTCGCACTTTAGACCAATATTGGTCAAAATATTTGGCGGCTTCGACCAGGATGCCAAACTCATGATGCCATATTTTGACACAAAATGGTCAATTTTTAGACCAAAATAGGTCAGATTTTTTACGACGGTGAGTTGAAATGTCAACCATGGTTACTCAAAATTTTGATGAAATATGGAATGTTGAAAAAAAAAATTGAAGATAAATATCCAGATTAATCACCAATGACATCCTGATTGGTGATTAGTCTAGATATTTATCTTCAGGTGTCCACACTCATTCTATTGCTTGTTGCCGGTGGGTCCCTGCTTGTTCTATTTTCTAGATTGCTTTGGGCTCTAGCAATCCATTTGCTCTGCTCTGCATGAAACTATGGGTTTTTTCATTTTGTTTGAACTATTTGAGAGATAGGCTCTGACTGGTGATGCATAATTGGTTTTCATGTTTGCAGTGTGGAAGCAGTGTTGGGGATGCTGGTGGTGCTGCGAACAAAGTCCTTAACTAGTTGTTGATGGAGATGGATGGTATGATAGCCAAGAAAATAGTTTTCATTATTAGTGCTCCAAAAAGATCCGATATCATCGATCCTTCATTGCTAAGGCCTGACTGACTTGACCAGTTGATTTATATTCCCTTACTTGATGAGTCCTCATGTTATCAAATTTTCAGTTCTTGCTTGAGAAAATCACCCATCTCAAAGCATGTGGACCTAATGGCACTAGGCCATTATACCCATGGATTTAGTGGAGCCGATATTATAGAGATTTGTCAGCGAGCTTGCAAGTATGCTATTAGATAAAATATCGAGAAGGTGAGTTTCAATTGTGGCAGATTTTGCAAACTAGATTTGGTTATGAATTTCTTAATGGTTTTTTTTGAACTGGTTTGTTAGAATTTTACATTTTTTGATTCAATTTTCCTCAACTTGTATCTTATTATTTCAATTTGTCATGTTCTCTTTCCTCTGCACTTTTACAGGATATTGAACATGAAAGAAAAAGAAGTGAGAACCCCAAGGCAATGGATGAGGATGATAGTGATGAGGTAGCTGAAATAAAGGCTACTCATTTTGAGGAGTCAATGAAATATGCCCAAAGAAGTGTCAGTGATGCTGATATTTGGAAGTATTAAGCCTTTGCACAAACACTACAACAATCTCAAGGCTTTGGTTCTGAAAATTGATTTCCAGATAGACCTATTGCTACTTTTGTTGGTACTTCAGATGTATTGGCTACAATAGATAATAAAGATGATGATGACTTATACAGTTAGGAAACTTAGTACACAATTGTCATCTTAATGAAGTGAAAAATGTGTCTATTCTAGTAGGGACCTTCCACTGACAAATAGCCAATTCTATTCAATTTGGCTCTGGATTTTTCTTGTATGAGTTTTATCTATTCATACATTAGAAACTTTATTTATTTTATCAACCCTTTAGCTGAGGACTTACTAACTTGTAATTCTTTAGAGAAATATTAACTGTGGCAAGGAAATTTATCTATGGAAACTTTTTCTCAAGTGGTAGATAATGCTACAAAAACCTTGCTTTAAAAAAAAAAATCCTCATAGAAAATATTATATACTAAATCAATTCTACAACAAAGAAAGTCTAGTTCAACTGATAGGTATGGTGTGCATCCATTTTATGGAGATCTGCCAAGATGATTTCCCCCGCCAAGATGATGTGCATCCATTTTATGGAGATCTATTAAATTTTTTATATAATAAAGATCACTACAAGTTGGCCCTTGGCCAGATCAATATTGCTTGCAATCTCATTGCCAAAGTGGCCAAAGACTATGTTAGGTTGATAAAATATGGGGATTCTCTTTACCACTACAAATATTTGAAGGTTGCTACACTTGGATGGATATGTACCATTGTTAAGATAATTGGACCGAGTTTGGCTTACCTCAAATAGGTGAGGCAGCATATGGTTATGTTCTTTTTTCTATCTATCTGGTTTTCACTACCTGTCATTCCTTGGGATATCTTGCAAGGGTTCTATAAATTGATGGTCTATATTTTGGTGGGTGTCTTGTATGGGTTTATGAACTTTTTTAGCTTATCTTTTTTTTTCAATCCTACAACTAGATTTTGATACGTGTATTGCTTGTAAGGAACTTTGATACTGCCATTTCAGTAGTTCTTCATATGATAGTTTTTTATGAAGTCCCCAATCTAGGCTTTATTTGTAGATTTTTTATCTCAATATTAAAATAATTAATTTAGTTAAATAAAGTTTTATGTCTCAAACACAATGACAACTAGGATGTGAATTTAATCTTTCAGACAACTAAAGAGTCAAAAAAGACAACAGATGGTTCAATATAACCTACAACTTTATCCATGTAAGAGTTGAACTCTAAAATTTATGGTATGAAGACCTACAACTTGTAGCTAAGAATATGATATTGAATAATTATGACTTATTTTAAAAATTCAGGAAAACTTAACCATTTCTATAGCGATTACTTAAAAAAAAGTATACCTGATTGATGACTCAATATTTGTAACCTCTCATAAACTTTTCCTTTCCACTTCAATATCTTTCCTTGATAATTCTTGATCTCCTCAGAACCACTAGAAAAATAACAATGACAATAGAACTTGCTACTTTAGAAAATTGCATCAATACTTAACTTAAACATTACAATCATGAAGGGTGTAACAAAATCAACATAATGAATATATGGATTTCAACTAGTGTGCACAAAATAGTTCTATATTTAGAAAGTACAACCAACAAAATTTAGCAATATGAGGAGATACGAAAAGAATTGCCCACAACAAAAAGAAATAAATAAAAATATGGTAGGCTAACAACAAAAATGTAAACCCAATCCTAAGATATTGCAAGAAGAATACATCCCTCACAACATCTAATAGATATAGCTAAGGAATTTGATTTTTGTTGAATAGTTAACTTATCAGACATATTTAACAATGTTTAAAACACCCTCGACAGAACAGGAGACTTGAATGGTTTGATCAGGCTCAAAAAAGTCCAGTAAAGAGCCAAACAACAGACACCGCAATATTTTAAAGCACTGAAGCATTTGGAATTCAGTGTTTGCAAAGGCTCTTAGCATTTTAGTTTTATGTGTGTTGTCTTTACTAAATTTTGTGTACTTCTTGTATATGTAATAGGTTTGGTAGTAGCAAGGACTGTTGGTGAGCTGAGTGCAGTAGAGAGTGTTAACTCCCCAAGTTACAGAGTTGTTCTATAAGTGTTACTATGTTGCTGCTGTTGATTGGTGTCCTTGAAGGGATGGGAAGGGTAGTAAGCTTGTAACTTCACAAGGAGACAATGTCAAGGGAAGGTACAACCTTTCTATGCAAGATTTTTCATCACATCGCACTTCTCTATAGTATTATCTTGTGTTATTGCTCTATTTCTTAATGTTCAGTTCTTGTCGTTGAATTCATGCATACAATCATCTACAATTGCAACACTAAAACAATTGATTTTTTAGCACATAAGGACTGTTTGCTTAAGTAAATCCTAAGGGGACAACAAGTAAATTTTTTCACATGGGTGTAGTAGGCTATTAGCTATAGAATATCTATGCTACTTATAGATCCAACTGATATCTGAGCAATTGTATTCTTTGTAAATTATGGCTTTCTTCTAGTGTGACCCATTTTATAGATTGATGCATGATGCTAGAAATAGAATAGCTACAAATAAATCCCTTTCATTCAGCATAGCTCAGAACAACATGACTCAGGAACTGCACAAAATGGCATTAAGCATGGATTTTGGTTTACATGTGGTACATCAATTCCTTCATCAAAGACATTATCTATAATAACCTATTAAAAAAAAGAGGCCACTGAGGAAAATTACACAGGTCTCTACAAACAACATTACCCAACTCTTTCTCTCAATCCAAAGACTCAGTGTGTTCAATTGCCCAGACTAGCAGTCAATTCTATGTTGATTATATCTATTAGGCCCTCCTACAGTTTGAAAAAATTAAGAATAGAATATAGGAACTGATTTAACACTTCACCTACTCAAAAACACAAACCAATGAAATAATCCACATTAGGCCAAGAGAGGTTGACGCATTCAATATGAGAATACTTACACAAAATGAAGCCGAATCATGCCAAACAATGACAAAGAGAAGTTGACTATTGGCCCTTCTAGTTTTTTATTTGATAGTTTCCTCACAATGAAACATTAAAAATGCACTTATGAGCAAAGAACTAGAATGAATGAAATTGATTAAATAATGAAGGTATGTTAGTTTGAGCTTCACTTGGTTTCGAGAATACTTTAATATTCTCTACTTAACAAGGCCAATCACATGAAGGTGGAAGCTCCTCTGGCCTCACCCCCCCTCCTGCTAACATCAATCTAAATTCACCATTAACATCTAATTACACACTTCATTCATCCATTTATGAACTATAACATTCAATCAATACAATCACATAACATTCATTAATATGATATAACATTCATTAATAACAACACTAATCAAGAATTCATTAACACATAACAATATTCATTAACATGACATATAATTCAATATTAATACACAACATTCATAGATAATTACTTAAAACAATGTTCTTTCATTAGCTAACAAAGTTAGTCAAACAAGTTTTATCAAAGAGCATTTTTAAGAAATCATTTCTTTTTTGGGTTTTTCTTAGATTTCTTATTTAGGTAAAGGCTGAGAGGAGCATCAATATTATCTTCCTCCTCTTGTGCTTGTGATCTCAAATTATGAGGCTTCCTCATGTCTCGAGGAGGATGACACTGTTGCACTAAAGGGGGGTCTGTTGCAATAAAAAGTAAATGGGTTAAATTTGCATACTTTTTTTTACTGTTACATGTACTTCATTAACCAATAGAACATAACATGCATTTTTCTTTACCTGAAAATGCCACATCATCATGTACAATAACATTTTGATCTTCCACCACCTCAACATGCTCTAAAATATTCAAAAAAAGGTTACACGACCAATTGCAATTAAAGATGTTAAATTCTATTAATAATTACATAATTTATTTCTAATAGCAAATTAATACCTCCATCACTGTGATGCACATCATGGCCTTCATCACGCCTAGGTTCTGTGATAGGATTTGAAGACTATAGTGAAATGTCATGCACATTGTTATCATGAAATAGTCAATTTATGTTCAAAATGAACTATTCAATTTGATTTACTTTTCATTTGAACAATTTACTCGTGTCTCATCTGGAGCACCAGATTCTTTGTTGTGGCTTTTGAATTCTTGGTGAAGGTGTGTAGCCATGAATTCATAGCCTTCCTTCAAGGCTATTCTCTTGTCTTCATCTATGGGCTCTACATTGAATTATGTGCCCTATATTTTTTGTTTAATATCATCACTTTTACATGTATGATTTGATTAAACATAATTGTTTGCAACCTTATATATAAAAATTTGATATGAAATTCCAATGCTGCTAACTTACAAGTTGAGAGTGAAGTTTCATATAGCCACTAGAGCCAAGTTTGTGTTGGCCAACCTTTGTTAATCTCGTTTGTGTGGCTTTTGATGTGTCTTTTAGTCTATGAAAATTTTGAAACATGATAGATTATATATTTACAAAGATCACTAATTAGTGCATGATTACATTCTACTTAATACTATCACGACATACCTTCTTTTGTCATCTTCTGGTTGAATTCCACTACCCTTTAGCCTTTTCTCTTTTGCATCTTCCATTATTTCATTCCACTCCACCTCTAAGAAATAACACTTCTAACCTCATGTATTCTCCAAGATCGTATATAACTTGTTTAACACTATTGTCAAACTGGTCTGGGAGGGATAGAGGTAGGATGTACTCCAATGATTAAAAAATGATCTTTTCAATATATTGTAAAATAACACAATAAAAAGTACATGCAATTTTACAAATATATTGTAAATAGAGAACATGACTTACCTTGACGAAGGTATGACAATCATGTGTTTTCAACCCTGGCCCAAAATCACCTTTCTTTGATACAAGGCTGCTTATATTTTCAGCAAATCTTGTTGGAAATTTTGTATTTTTTATGACTTCTTTTAATGCATTACTTTGTTTCTTATTTAATAACCAAGGAAGGGCACTCGTATTTATGTGGTCTCCATTGCTATTTGATTCAATGAAACTTTTTAGTGCATGATTGGATTCATGAATGTCATTACAAATTTTGGCAATTTTTTCTTTGTCACGCCTTCGATCCAATATTTTCCATAGTGTCTCTGTTACATTCTTTCCAATATGCACAACGTCAAACAAATGCACGATTGGGAGATCCTTGTAGTATGACAACCTACTAAATTGAATAGGACAACTTTTTATTCCTCTAGGAAGTTGGTCATTGATGCTTTGATGACCTTCATGAGCATCAATAATATCATTACTAAATAAAAGACAATATCAAAATATAAATTTGAAACAAAAATCATCAGATGGAATGACATTACCTCGGTGATTTAATCTATTGTGTTCAAAATTCCATATACGAGGTGTCATTATTTGTGGCCTTGATGTTGTCTCTTTTTTCCCATTAAAAATATGTTTTCTGATAGTTCAATACTTATGATTATTATGGAGAAAGTGCCTAAAATCATCAAACACCTACTTTCCTAAACTTCCTAAATGATGAGATTTCATATTTGGACCACAAACTAGACATGCAAATTTACCTTTTGTCTGAAGACCTAAAAGATACTGTATAATTGGATCATGTACAATTATCATGCAAAACTTAAACATACAACAATAATGTGTAAGCACTATAACATACCAAAAATACGTGACCTTAACATGAATATATAACATACTGCAAAAATGAGTTGCCCAAGGGAATCATGTATTGTCCATACAAGCATTGCATGGAATTGAAATTTTCTTTGTCCTATTGGTCTAGAGATGTCATACATAGTGACCCCATTTCATAAAATCAACAACTCGTCAATAAGGGGCTCAATATACACGTTCATATCTTTAACTTGGTACTTACCTAGTTGAATGAACAAAATTATTACATAATTATTATGACCATCTTGATGTAGTGTTTATAAATTAATTTACATAACTATTAAATGAAAAAATACCTGGTACAATCATTGACAACATTATGTGCTCCCTCTTTATGGACATCCAAGGAGGAATGTTATAGTTAATAACAAAAATAGGCCACAATGAGTAAACAAATCTCATATCTCCAAATGGATTGACACCGTCTACTGCCACTAAAATCTTGAGATTACGAGGTTCTTCTATAAAGTGTGGCCATGTTGTTTCTATGTCTTTAAATGCAGAATAATCTGCAGGCATTCACATAATGTCATCTTGACTTCTATTGCGTGCATGGTAATCCATAAATTGTGCCAAGCTAGTGCACTTGAATAATCATTTAAGATGTGGAATAATGGGAATGTACTGAAGAGTCTTGTGAGGCATCTTTTTTGTTATTTGATCTAACCGATAGCTACTAATATGACAATCAAGGAATTCTGTTGCAAATTCATGTTGTTTATGATATAGAATGTGATCATTGGGACATGCATGTATTTTCTGATACTTCATTCCAATTTGATTCATAATGGTAGATAATTCTCAGTACGAATGAGGTAGAATGTTTGATGGTGGTAACAAAAAATCACCTATCAACCTACAACAACAAATATGAATTGTTAATATAATGAATCATAATGGTATGCTAACATTGAAGATGAAAAAAATGGCATACCTTAGCATACATGACATTGCTACATTGGATAAACCATTCATTACCTTCAAGTTCACCAATGACACTATAGCAAAGAGAAGAGTTGTTTGGGAGCCTTGGTATAGGGGCTCGTATGCCTTCTCAAGTATAGCTATATCAAGACCATCTTCGTCATCATTATCAGATGCACTAGTACCATCATCATGATCATCTTGATCAGCTACGCCAATACCATCTTCTTAAATCATGTCCTCTAGCACATTATCAACTATGCCAATACCATCATCTTTAATTGTGTTCTCTCCTAAAGGATCATCTTCTTCCATGGGAGAGTTATTGTCGGCTTGGATATTCAAACCTCCACATTCCTCCAATTGGACATCCACATTCACCAATCGACAAAAATTGTGCCCCCCTTCAATGTGACCATGTTGCCTACAATGAATCTAGGCTATTTTTATTAGA
Organism: Chamaecyparis obtusa; assembly: GCA_027943335.1. Lineage (NCBI taxonomy): Eukaryota > Viridiplantae > Streptophyta > Pinopsida > Cupressales > Cupressaceae > Chamaecyparis > Chamaecyparis obtusa. The sequence continues at coordinate 181,790 of BSBK01002077.1, read as the reverse complement.
ATTATTTGATTCTTTAAGCCCTTACAATTTTTGCAAGGGAAATTACATTTATCAACATCTTTTCTTTGGAACTGAGACCACAATCTAGCAATTGTCTCATTATTTTGTCCTGGGTTCATATTGCTAGGTGTGGACTTTCTTCACAGGCTATAAATATACAAAATGTAACCATACAAACATTAGTAGTATCTTGTATATAATAAAAAAAAAAAAATATTATAAGATTATACAATATTTACAAATACACACACAAATCATGCTCACTAGACCACAAAATATTCAAAAGGATAATTATTTTGGGAGTTACACAAATCTCCTCACTAGACTACTGAATCTGTGGATATTATTCTTGATGCTAAAGTAAATCAAGAATGTGAAGTTGAAGCAATTACATCTAATTAATTGCTGCCTATATATAGTCCGCTATTGTCTGGATATAATTCACTGATGTTTGTGTTGAATTTTATTTTTTTCATTGGATGAAGAGTTTCATCTTTCATTTATATGAGTCTTTACCTCCCAAAAGACATGTCTCCTACCTGGATGACTAGGCATAGTTGGCCAAATAGCATATAACAAATTTATTTTAGTTCTAATAGATCCATAAAGAAGTCATGTGAACTATAAAGGTAAGTATTGTTATTAGTAGACAGAGGTTGGAATTTTATCCAAGGAAGACTTTACTTCAATTTACACTTCAATTTGTAATTAGAGATTATAGAGAATATATTCTAGAGTTGTACAATCACATTGTCTACTCTGTAAATATATACAATATATTTTTGCAAAAGAAACTTGCAATTGATGATAATAACACATTAGAATTTGGCATTGTAGTGAAGGATTCCATACCTAGTACAAATTATATCCTCTAAAGCTTCTAGATGGCCTTTCTCTAGGAGCTACTATTATGAATGAATGAAAAGTATTTTGGCAGTCATTCTATAGTAGTTGTTGTTGCATTCATGACTTGGATTGTCATTGATGTCAACACAGTGATATTCTGGATATTAGCAGGAAAGTGGTATAATTTTGTTTTGCGCACATGTTGTATTGCAGATTGGATTTTGTGCAATTGATGGTATGTTCTTTGGTGTGTTATTAATCTATGGTTAATAGCACAAAAATAAATTCATTCATTTGTGAGAGTTATGAGCATTTTGGTGAAAGCAGTGTTTAGACAGTGTTTTTGTGAAGCGATGTTTAGAAATCGGAGGGTATCTCTTAGCTGGGATGGAATCTAATTTTATGCAATTAAAGGGATGTTGGAGACTCATTAATGATGGCATGGTTCATAGTGAAAACTTCAAGGATATGTTTGGAGAAAGTTACAGTATCTGGAAGCCGACAGTTTTATGTGAATTCTGTGTGTAGTGTGTAGAATTTATTATTTTGTAATTGAGGACTGACTCATTTGTAATTATTTGAGTTTGGTATATAAGAAGGAATTTTTTCCTTGTTGTAATGTGTACTATGAAGATTGTGATGCGAATATATGCATGAAGTGAAGAAAAGAGCTAATTCAGTGATGAAGGAAGACTTGTGAGTACAAAGATCTGGAATTGTGATCTTGTGTAGCAGAGAGTGCAGTTTTGGCACAGTGTGAAGGAGGTAATATATTTCATATTATTCTATTGAATGATTCTAAGATCTTTTGGATAGTGGGTTCAGAGATCTTGCCTTGAAGCTATTTGGGCAGTGGGTCCTTCTGTCTTCCATAAACTCTTAACCGGGTTAGAATCTTTTAACAGGGATTCAAAATCTCCTAACAAGGATTTATATGTACTAAATGTATTTCATAAGACTCCTAACAGGGTCCATCCTCTAACAAGGAACTTTCATATTAGTGCATCATTTTGTGGGCATCATTCCCACCGGGGTTTACTCTTTTCAAGAGGTTCCCTAGTCAACATATTTTGTGTTATTGTGCAATTGTGTATGATTATCTTTCTATGGTTGATCAGTACATTGATTACATTGTTTAAAGTAGTTGAATGGATAAATTATCTGATAACTGATTCACCTCCCCCCTCTTAGTTATCTTGGGGATCTTTACTTTCTAACAATTGGTATCAGAGCAGAAGGTCCTTGAAAGAAAAGTTTAACAACTTAAGGAGATCCATGGTGAATTTCAGAAAAGAAAGCCCTAAGTTTGATGGAGTAAATTTTGATAGATGGAAAGAAAAGATGAAGACACATCTATTGTGTTTAGGACCAAGTTATTGGTTGATTACAAAGAATGAGAAGACTATCATTGAGGAAGACAATCTAGAGGCAGGAACTAAAGATGAACTAGATCTATTCATGTGTAACATACTTGCAAGAGAAACACTTTTGTCAGCACTACCAGAGGATGAATATAGTTAGGTAAGATGTTTGAAAACATCTCAGGCAATTTGGAAAGCTTTACATTCTACTTTTGAAGGTGATGAACATGCAAAGAAGGCTAGATTACATAATTGGATTTGTGCATTTGAAGATATCAGAATGATGGAAGATGAATCTATTAGAAGCTATATTGGTAGGATGTCTGAGATTGTAATAGGAATAAAGTCTTGTGGAGGTGATAAGACAGAGAATGAAGTGATATGGAAAATTCTGAGAACTTTGACACTAGTATTCAAGTAGACAACACAGATGATTGAACAAGTGATACCTTGTACATCAAACTTTTCAAGAGAGACTCTTCTTGGAAGATTAGAAACAACAGAGATGAACTTGAGATTATCAGGAGAGCTACCTAGAATGGAAATAACATTCAGTGCTCTTAACATTAGACCTACAAGAAGCACTAGTGTGAATGGAGATTATGCCAGTAGTAGTAGATCTGAGGAAGATAAGAAGATTGAAGAAGGTATTGCATTACTTGTAAAAAGAGAACCAGATGGTAAGAAAATCTTTAAATGTTGGACTTGTCAAGAATATGGTCATTTTGCATCTAAATGTCCTAAAAGAGTTAAGAAGTATAGAAGCAACTTTAAACCTAGAAGATCTAAAGAATGTTATTATGCAAATGATGAAGATCTTGAAGCAGGAATTGAAAAACATTTAAGTGACAGTGATAATGATAACTTTGAGGAAATAGGATTTGTAGCAATTAAAGAAGAAAGTTTTGAATCTGATAAAAGGGAAGAAAAAACATTAGTTTCACAAGTTGAAAAGAAATCTGATTGGATTATAGATAGTGGTTGTTCACATCATATGACTGGAGATAAAATAAAGTTTGTTAAGTTAGATAATTATGATGGAGGAATTGTTAGGGTTGGTAACAATGCACCTTGTTTGATTAAGGGTATAGGATCTATTACTCTTGAAGGAAAGACTAACACTGATGATGTTTACTTTGTTGATGGACTGAGACATAATCTACTAAGTGTTGGACAATTGGCTGATAAGGGTTATCAAGTTTGGTTTTCTGAGAAAACTTGTGTGATAAAAGATAAAGATGGAAATCTAATTGGAAAAGGATCCAGAACTAGAGGTAATGTATTTCAGTTGAATCCTACTGAGATGACATGTTTGATAACTAGGATTGATGACAGTTGGTTATGGCATAAAAGATTTTGTCATATAAACTTTGATAATATTGTCAAGGTGAGCACTACACTTGCGGTAAGAGATTTACCTAGAATTATGAAACCTACTAACATGATTTGCAAAGAATGTATGATGGAAAAGTAGAAAAGGAGTTCATTTCCCAACAAGAAGTTCACATCAAAAGAGAAGCTGGAGATTGTTTATATAGACTTGAGTGGTCCTACTAGGACTAGAGGATTCTATGGAGAAAGGTATTTTATGATTCTTGTTAATGATTTGACAAGAATGATGTGGATTGCATTTTTGAAAGAAAAATCTGAAGCATTTGATAAAGTTAAGATCATGAAAAGAAAAATTGAGAATGAATCTGGAATGAAGATTAAGTGTCTAAGGTCTGATAGAGGTGGTGAATTTACATCTAGAGATTTTAACACCTTTTGTGAAATGAATGGTATTAAGAGACAACTTTCAGCCCCTAGAACACCAGAACAAAATGGTATTGTAGAAAGAAGGAACAGGTCAATAACTGAAGCAGCAAGAGCTATGTTGTTTGAAAATGATTTGGCTAAGACTTTTTGGAGAGAAGCAGTGAACACAACAGTATACACTATGAAGAGAGTACAAATCAGAGTAGATACAAACAAGACACCTTATGAATTATGGTTTGGACATACACCCTCAGTTAAGTGTTTGAGAATTTTTGGAAGTAAATGTTATATAAAGAGAGATGATGATATAGGAAAGTTTGATCCTAGAAGTGATGAAGGAATATTTCTTGGATATTCTTTAAAAAGCAAAGCATATAGATGTTATAACAAAAGAACTAAGACTATTGTTGAAAGTGCAAATGTAAAAGTTAATGAGAAGTTTAAAATTCAAGAAAGAAATCTTGATTATGAATCTGATGGAGAAGCACAACCTTAGCCTAACATTGAAAATGAAGAATTATTTTTTGAAACTAACAGTGATTTGTTGAATGAAAGTCATACTGAAGAAAATAGAGAAGAAAATAGAGAAGAAAGCAGAGAAGAATCTATAGTTAGAACAAGATCAGTAACTATGACACCTAACAGGTATACTTCAAGACATCACCCTGCTGAGCGAGTTATTGGAAGTTTAGATACAGGAGTTTTGACTCAAAATAAGGTACACTTATGTTTGATTTCTCAAATTGAACCTAAGACTACTAATGAAGCTTGTGAAGATGAACATTGGATTAATGCTATGAAAGAAGAACTAGAGCAGATTGAAAAAAACAAGACATGGGAGTTGGTCCCTAGACCTAAAGACAAGAATGTGATTGGAACAAAGTGGGTATTCAGAAACAAGATGAATGAACAAGGAGAAGTGATAAGAAACAAAGCAAGATTGGTATGTAAAGGATATTCACAACAAGAAGGAATTGACTATGAAAAAACTTTTGCACTTGTGGCTAGACTTGAAGCAGTGAGAATGTTTCTAGCATATGCAACTTACAAGAAATTCAGAGTGTATCAGATGGATGTGAAGTCAGCATTTTTGAATGGTGAATTGGAAGAAGAAGTCTACATTCAGAAGCCTGAAGGTTTTCCTTTGACACAAGAAGGAGATATGGTATGTAAGTTAAAGAAAGCTTTATATGGATTAAAACAAGCACCTAGAACCTGGTATGCAAGATTGGATAAGTATTTATTGAAATCAGGATTTATAAAAGGAACAACAGATAGTAACTTATACACAAAAGAAATTGAGAATGGTTTGTTGGTTATAGTTATATTTGTTGATGATATTATCTTTGGAGGAGAAGATGAAGCTAGTGACAAATTTGTAGATGAAATGAAGACTGAATTTGAGATGAGCATGATTGGAGAAATGAAATATTTTTTGGGATTATAGATAACACAAAGTAAGGAAGGTATATCTGTAAGTCAGAATAAGTATTTGAATGATTTATTGAAAATATTTGGAATGGAAGATTCTAAACCTGTTGGAACACCTATGGTAACCAGACATAAGTTATCTAGCAAAGATGAGACACCAGCAGTTGAGCAGAAAAAGTACAGATCTATGATTGGAGGATTGTAGTACTTGACACATACAAGACCTGATATAGCACATTCAATGGGGATTGTAGTAAGATTTCAAGAAAAACCTAGAGAATCACATTATGTAGCAGTAAAGAGGATACTGAGATATCTGAAAGGAATAATGGATTATGGATTATGGTATGAGAATTCTGATGATTTTACTTTATGTGCCTATACTGATGCAGATTGGGGAGGAAATGTTGATGAAAAGAAAAGCACCAGTGGTGGAGCCTTTTTTCTTGGAGGAAAATTGGTCTCTTGGCTAAGTAAGAAGCAGAATTGTACTTCACATAGCACAATAGAAGTAGAATATGTTGCAGCAGCAAATAATTGTAATCGGATTATTTGGATGAAGCAGATGTTGAAGGATATTGGAATGAAGTTTGATGAGCCTATTGTTATACATTGTGATAACACTAGTACAGTGAGTATGTCAAAAAATCCTATTTTACATTCTAAGACTAAACATATTGAGATCAAGTATCATGTTGTAAGAGAGAAAGTTACAGAAAAAGAAGTAAGATTGGAGTACATAAGTACAAAGGAGAAGATAGCAGATATATTTACAAAGCCTTTACCTAAGGATACATTTGTGTATCTGAGAGGTATGCTTGGGGTTATGCCCCAACCTATTTTTGAGAATTGATGCAGATGATTGCATTCGTCTAGTGGTATATGAACCCTATCTTTCTTCTGGATTAGATGTTGGAACTTCCTCTATGGGGGAGTTTATGAGCTGAGTCATGAGGACTCTTGTTATTGTATTTTTCTAAAAAGTGTCTTTTGACATTAAGTTGTTGTTGACTTAGTGATATAATTTCTATCATTGATGTCAATGGGGGAGAGATATATATGAAAAACATTGTGGATTGTATGAGAGAGCTGAATAGGAAAACAACGAAAGATTTGATTTGATATTTTACAGTGATGTTGCAGTATTGGATTTTTGGAACATTGGATGTTTTTCATCTATGTTGCAATCAATGCCAATGGGGGAGATTGTTAGAAATGAATGCAAAGTATTTTGGTAGTCATTCTATATCAGTTGTTGTTGCATTCATGACTTGGATTGTCATTGATGTCAACACAGTGATATTCTGGATATTAGTAGGAAAGCAGGTACAATTTTGTTTTGCGCACAACTTGTATTGTAGATTGGATTTTGTGAAATTGATGGTATTTTCTTTGGTGTGTTATTAACCTATGGTTAATAGCACAAAAATAAATTCATTCATTTGTGAGAGTTATGAGCATTTTGGTGAAAGCAGTGTTTAGACAGTGTTTCTGTGAAGCGATGTTCAGAAATCGGAGGATATCTCTTAGCTGGGATGGAATCTAATTTTGTGTAGTTAAAGGGATTTTGGAGACTCATTAATGATGACATGGTTCATAGCACAAACTTCAAGGATATGTTTGGAGAAAGTTACAGTATCTGGAAGCCGACAGTTCTATGTGAATTCTGTGTGTAGTATGTATAATTTATTATTTTGTAATTAAGGACTGACTCATTTGTAATTATTTGAGCTTGGTATATAAGAAGGAATGTTTTCCTTGTTTTAATTTGTACTATGAAGATTGTAATGCGAATATATGCATGAAGTGAAGAAAAGAGCTAATTCAGTGATGAAGGAAGACTTGTGAGTACAGAGATCTGGAATTGTGATCTTGTGTAGCAGAGAGTGTAGTTTTGGCACAGTGTGAAGGAGGTAATATATTTCATATTATTTTGTTGAATAATTCTAAGATCTTTTGGATAATGGGTTCAGAGATCTTGCCTTGAAGCTGTTTGGGCAGTAGGTCCTTCTGTCTTCCATAAACTCTTAACCGGGTTAGAATCTTTTAACAGGGATTCAAAATCTCCTAACAGGGATTTATATGTACTGAATGTATTTCATAAGACTCCTAATAGGGTCCATCCTCTAACAAGGAACTTTCATATTAGTGCATCATTTTGTGGGCATCATTCCCACCGGGGTTTACTCTTTCCAAGAGGTTCCCTAGTCAACATATTTTGTGTTATTGTGCAATTGTGTATGATTATCTTTCTATGGTTGATCAGTACATTGATTACATTGTTTAAAGTAGTTGAATGGATAAATTATCTGATAACTGATTCACCCCCCCCCCCTCTCAATTATCTTGGGGATCTTTACTTTCTAACAGCTACAACCTACATAGGGAAAATGATTGCATAAGTATCTATTACACCAATCATAAAAGTGAATCCATACATGATCTCTTTAACCACTCTAAATTTCTCTAGGATACAATTAGATACAACTCCACAAAAATCCTATAGTTACACTTTCATTTTCCCTACAAGTTGTCAAACATCATGGGAATGATTGGAAATTTCTCAAAATCTTATGAAAATCAAAATAAGAAACTACTCATTTCACATGATGAGTAATACTTGAGGAGATAGTGCCTTGTAGAGAGTACATGATTATGGGACAGATTGTCAAAGTTCTTGAAAACATATTGGTTTTTAGAAGCCTTACATATGTATAAACTTCCCTTTTCTTTGTACAAGTGCTACATGAAATGTTTTATCTAAGACCCAAGAGCATACCCAGTGGGTTGACAAGCTCAATAGATCAAATGTGCTTGGAAAAAAAATAAAATGTGAATGGTATAGGTTGAGAGCTATATCAAAGTGCAGATGGCCCAAGGAAGAATAAAAAAGGAATAAGTATGACTCTTCAATGAAAACCATATAAATTTTTACTATGCAAAATCACTGCACATAATTTCAAAGGTGACATGTATTGAATGCCTAAGCTATCACCATATTTTCTCCTAAGATAGTTTAATCCTTGATTTTTCCATTCCTTACTTCTCATTTAAAAGAATGGCATAATGGTAGTGGTATATAGTATTATATAAGAGAAGTATGAAATAGCATTTGGGCAATTACAAGAGTTCCTGTGACTGTAATGAATGCTATCATCATTGACGACATATTCTAGTGACCCTTAAACTAGGCTATCCAAGAAATCTGAGAATGTTCTTCCACTTCACTATCTACCCCGCATTAAAGAACATTTGAAACACAACATAATGACAATCCATCCTTCACAACTCCCTTCCATTCATGGAAAACATTAAGTACTATCTCATTACCCTATCCTCATGGTATTTCATTGGTGCACTATGTAGGAACAGTCACTGTTGGTTGTGTTTCAACACACCAACTTCCTCTACACCCTTGGACACTCATGAATGGATTCAAATTGATAAAAAAAAACCATTATAACATACTCATTATGCATGAAAAGGAAACAATCTTAAATCCAATCTTTGCATCTATCTAATCTGACTGGTGTATACCTTGACTGTATAGGGAAAATCACATCCAAAGGACCCAAAAACACTTTCAAACATGCACAAAACTATTCATAAGTCCAATGAAATGCAACACCATACCCTAGAAATCATTTGGATCCATATCAACCATAAAAATAAATGTTTTTCAATAGAATAGTTAGAATATTACTTGCAGAGATTTACATGACAGATTTGGCTCTATGGGAGTAGTATTTTGTATTCTCATTCACTGATTATAATTCCACAAGAAGGAATATACATATTGTCACAATGAAATACTGAATTTATCATTTTCAATCTCCAGTAATATTGTGATAGAATTTATTATAAACAATCATAAGACTTTCAATTTTTTTAAGGGAAGTCATTAAAAGAAGCATAGATGACAGTCTTCATATGGGTTAGAGCAGTCTTGTGAATATATAAAAGACTTAACAAAATGTGACAAGGTTAGTCTTAAGTACAAGTGGAATGCAAGGGTAGTTAGTTATCTTATAAATAGATTCATTAAGAAAAAGAAGACATCCCAAAGTATGAGTAGAAATTCATAAAAAAATGTGGCATGATCAACTTGAAGTGATACCATAGTCATGAGACCTTATGTCAGTGACCACTATGAGGAATGGATTTCACAATGAAAGAGTATACAAGCAACAAAGATAATGAAATATCATGAGCTAGGCAAGGAGATGGTCAAATATAGATGATATGCATTCTCTTATGTCACTATGAAAAGAACATAAATAAAGTTGCAGGTCAATTCAAAGGATAATGGTTACAAGGAGAGGTTCAAATTAAGATTCATAAGTGTAAGAATCCCAAACAAGTGACAATTCCATAGGTTATTTTGAGAGGAATGTGATGTGTATCATACTAGGAAATTTTGAGATAACAAATACATTACTTTGTAGACTTCATGAAGTGTAATGTTGGTGATAGTTTCATAGAAATAAGATTCTTCATAGGTCAAGATGTTTGATGAATGGTCAATAATGAGTAAGATATTAGAGGCATTCATGAGGGTGCACTCTTAAAAGATATAAAAATATGGCATAGATGCCATTTATTTTCTCCAATGCCATCCTAATAAGCCAAGCACCTTAAAAGCATGTTTTTCACATGGTTTATATGTATAAAGACCAAGTTGGGATAGTTTAGAAGTAATGATTTTTTTTGGACAGAAACAAGCATCTAATGAGAAGATAAAAGAGTTGGAATATGTTTCATTGTAACTTGAAGGTATTAGTGAACATATGAATAAGCACGTTTACTTATATTTAGCTTGTTGCCAGTCCATTAGATTAATTTTTAGAGGTGTGATGATGTAGATAAATTTTCAATAATGTGATCATAAGTTAAACAACTTTTTCCTAGAAAAAGATAAAATTATGTGTAAACTAGAAAGTGGAATAATTACATAAAGATTCCCTAGCTTCATGTAATGTGAAGAACATAATAAGTAGTTCATTAATGTAATAGCAACAATGTATATAAATAGAGATCAAAATCTCAAACACTTATACAGTGATAAAAATGTGCCAGCAAATACACAATACATGATGCCCTAGCACATTGCTCATGGGACCTAAGTAGGTAACCAACAAGTACCAATAGCATAGAAGCATAAAAAAATGCCAGAAAAATTCTTCCCAATCACTTGATCTTATGGAATGTGGTGGACTATGGATCTATCTCACTGATCACCTCAAGGATATTTGCTAAAGTAAACATCTTTTGGAAGTACAAATCAGGTATTGTAGATGCCATCTACATAACTAGGAGTATAGGGAAAGATGATCAAAGTTGAGTGGTAAGAGAATCTATTGCAAGAAAGGGATGGAACAGGGACAAAGTCACATAAGTGTAAGAATTCTTAGGTGAAAGCAAATCTGGAAGTAGCCTGGTCATGGAAGTATAAGAGAGATATTGTCATGGAAGACATCTCTCTTTATAAAGACTACTTGGATGAACAATTATATAAATGATAGTCCTTGGAATCATCTTTCTATTTGATAGAATGCACTTACAACTTAGATTCTAGCTTGTGATGAATTTTATAAGGAATGTATGCCTAGGCATCAGATCCGACACTAAGAGATGAGAAATATTTGACTTTTCTTTCATCAAACCTTCATATGGAGTACACCCTTTGAGAACTCAAGTCACTATTTACTATTTAGTTGATGATGTGTATGACATAGGCAGACACTTCTCCTTGGAACTTAACATCCACTACTTGACACAAATTATGCATCTAGCTATTTACATAATGGCATTGTGCTTTCTTCTAGTAAATATTGGAAAATGTCCTGATGGTCCTGGTAAGTACCATAGGACCAAATTCATGTAATAGGGAAACATGATGCATAGGCTAGTTAATTAGGATTTTAGAGATTTTTATGATGTAATAAGGTCACAAAATGACCCATGCTAAAGTTATAGGTCTATAGGAGTTTATTTGAATATAGTTTAAAAAATTCAAATATTTAAATCCTAACGACTAGTGTCAATTAGAAGGGAAAGCTTGTTGAAAGGCTTATATGCATTTGTAAAAAAAGGGAACTGATTGGAATTGGTTGGAAAAATTTTCATACATCTTATATAGCCTAGTCAAGGCATAAGGAAATAACAGTACGAAGGAGGAAGCATTTTGTACAAACTGTGTTGTTTGGAAATAATAAAAGTAACCAATTTATGAAAATTTCCTTATGGTAGTTTGATTTTCTATATTTCATAGTTCTTGAATGGTTAATGAACATTAACAAGTGTCAATGGAAGAAATTTTCATGATTTAAGAAACTATTGTAGACTATTTTTTCTCTGAATTTGCTAACATCGTATTAAATATGAGTTTTTCCTTAACTATTTTGAGTTTCATGATGATCCCATGATCATTCCATGGATGTAAAGAATTGGTACTCATGTAATGATTATGTTATAACATATATGATATGAAAATAATCTTAAATTGTAGAGGAGTGTTGAAGTTTGGTGATCACTATATGCATATTGGTTGAAGGAACACCAAAATTGGAGGCTAATGTATTGCAGTAGATAATCTACCATAAGGAGGGTACCTTTTTATGGTTGAAATAGTTAGTATATGTTGGATATATGGTGAACCAAAATTTTTTGGTTGATATTGGGTTTAGAAGGTGTACATTGAGTAGGCCCTAGTTTAAGGAGGGTTTAGAGGACAATTTGGGCATTTTGTATGTAGGAATCCTATAGAAACAAATTTGATTGTATTTTCCTCTCATTATTAAATTGTGAAATGTATCAGATTTTACACTATAACATTATTGCAATGATTCGTAAGGAATTTTTGAAACTCTTTTTTGACATACTTGCTTCCCTTGCCTTATCAAAGACATTTGAAAATTTTGAATGTCAAAAACACTTCATCCTTGCTTTTGATTTGGTAGAACCAAAGTAATTGAGAGCAGTCATCGAAGAAGGTAAGGAAAGGATTTATTAATTAGAAAGGCTTCTCAATGGATTTTTCCTACAATGTAGTCTTCTTAGATCTAGCTTGGAGGATTCTCACAAGAGATTCCTCTAATTGTGCTATGAAATTCTCACATAAACCCATAGTCTACTTTAGTTTTTAAAGTTGTTTGTAAAAAAATGGGGGGATTTTTTTGTGCTTCAGCTTTAGCATTTAGAAATTTAGGGTTTTGCAAGTTTTTGCTGAGTCATTGAGTTTGAATCAAATGTATATAAACAAAGATCAAAATCTCAAACACTTACATAGTGATAAAAAATGTGCTAGCAAATACACAATACATAATGCCCTAGCACATTGCTCATGGGCCCTAAGTAGATAACCAACAAGTACCAATAGCATAGAAGCATAAAAAAATGCTAGACAAATGCAGAGTAAGGAAATCCTTACAGGCGGTCCTCCTTTTACACTAAATAACAGTGGCAACCCTCACAGGCGGTCCTCCTTTTACATCAAAATAATAGTGGCAACCCTCGGAGGTGCTCCTCCTTTTACACCAAATAATAGTGGCAACCCATAGGCGGTCCTCCTTTTACACCAAATAATAATGGCAACCCGCAGGTGGTCCTCCTTTTACACCAAATAATAGTAGTGTAGACACCTAAAAAATCCTTTAGAAAATAAAGTATTTTTATTTTCTGAAAAATCCCTGATGACATTATCATTTATTAATTAATTATTTATTTAATTAATTAATTTATTTTTATGTCATTAAATCCCTTTTTCTTAATTTAAAATATTTAATTAAGAAATCCCTTCCAAAAATGTTTAAATCTTATTTAAACATTATCTCCTTATTTATTAATTATTTTAATTAATAAATTGACCAAAAATCCCAAAATAAATAATTAATTTATTTTTTGCCCAAAACTTGGCCAATTTCCTTTAGACCACTAACCTCTTCCAGAATCTTCTAATCCCTCCTTAATCTCGATTAAAAAGCTAATCCCATCTTTTCTAACCCTAATCCCAAGGCCAAATATTTAATTAAGATTAAATATTTAAATTTCATATTTATTGAAAATATTTCAATAAATATTCCCAAAACTTAAGCTTTTGGAATGAGTAACTTTTATTCCATGAAACTAGGGAGAAATCTAGACTCTTCTAGAATCTTCTCAAATCCAACCTCTTCACCCATCCTAATCCTATTTTGTCCTAATCTAATCCTAATCCTACCCTTAAACCTTTGTGCAATCCTAACCAAGCTTAAGACTTTCCTAAACCAAAGCAAAGTCTTCCCTTCCAAATATCTCAACCACAAAGCATTTATTGCTTCCCCAAAGTCTTCAAAGCCTCTTAAAGCCCATTCATTGCTCTTACAAGCATTTATTTGGAGAGTTATGAGCTTGAAGCCCCCTTTGTTGACTCCTCTTTGCCCTTCCCTTCATCCACTCACCTTGTGACATGTGTCACCTCCTGATTGGCTGAGAACTAGCACAATCCATGTGCTTCCCTTTGAATAAATCTTGGCCTCTCTTAAGGATTTCAATCCTGGCCATTCATTCCTGCTACCCCAAGCCTTTAGAAATCCTATAAATACCCATCCTTTCAAGAGAAAATCAATCCACTTTCATTCTCAAGCAATAGCAAACTTATAATGCCATTTTCATTCTAGACTTAACATAAATCATTTTAATTAGTTTATTTTCAAAGTATTTTAGCTCATCATAAGCTTAGAAATAATGGATTAATCTAGCTTTTCATTATTGTTTTGCATAGCATAGCATCATATCACATCTAATTTGGTCTAAAATCAATCCTAGATTACTCATCATGTAGCTTAAATCTCCATTAAAGCATAGCTTGAGTTCTTGAGGCCTTAGGGGCAAATCAGGTGTTCCATACCTGTTTTGTGCCAATTTTGAGGTTTTCATGAGCTTCAAATCATCCTAAATGCATTAGAGCATGCTCCAAATGCTTAGAGAGCACATCCACATCCCTCTAATCTGAGCAAATCAAACAGTGCATGGGTGCAAACTGTTTCTAGCTCAATCTGAGGTGGCTTTGCTTAGAGCTCTTTGTTTTTGTTTTGATTGTATGCTAGATTAAACTCTTAACGTTTGATTGATTTGAGCCTTTCAAAATAGATAACAGGTACCCTCGAAAGCCTTGCTCACATTCTGGCACGCCCGGTGGGAGCAAAACCACAATCATTTTGATGAGATTATACTTTATATGCTTGTATTTGCAGGAAACAAATGAAATGTCACCTTCAAGCAATTAAATGTCGCCTACAGCAATTAAATGTCACCTTCAAGCAAAGAAATGTCACCTTCATGAAAAGAAATGTCACCTACACAAAATATAGTCATGCCTTCAAGCAATTAAATCACGCCTTCAAGAAATCAAATCACGCGTACAGACACTATTTTCATGCCTGGTTACTGGAAGATTTCCGCCAAGCCATAAATTCTATTATGCCTCTACTTCTTCTTTTGTCGCCTGCATGTAAAGAAATCACGCCTTTGATGAAAGAAATCATGCCTCTGCATAGTTATATGTCGCCTATAAAGGTACAGAATGTTGCTTGTAAGAATGAAATGTCACCTCTGAACTTTCCAGCATCGTCTATAAGCTGGACAGTATCGCTTTTTGGTGTTTTTCTATTTGGGACTAGATTTATTTTTTATTTTGCAAAAGGTCAAACTCAATCTTGAATGAAACTAAAGGAAAGAACTTAGGTCCTAAGTGTCATTGTCAATTTGAAAATCAAACCAAATCTCAAATGCACTAAAAGGAACGAACAACTCTATTCCCTCTCTTGTTTTAGATTTCAAAGCAAGTAAACGAACTCAATCTTGAATGATCTAAGGATAAAACAAAGCAAATTTTCAAAGTTCCTAAATCAACTCGCAAATATCAATCTTGAATGCCCAAAAGGAAAGAACTTGCAAACGCTCAAATCATTTACATTTTGAGGAAAAGAACAAATCAAAATCTAAACATGTGTGTCTTCATTTTCAAAAGTTCAAACATCACTTAATCAATTTGGAAAAATGAACAAACTTGCTTGATGTGCATCTAGGAGCTTTCATTTTCTGTAAATCCTTGTTAAAGTAAGCAACGTAGAACATTTGGACTCGGACAAGTTCACTTGTTCTACTTTTAGCAAGGCTTGTCCAGGGAGAAAAGCACTTCCTCCTCGGAGAACGACCTCAAACCGATAACCCCCCCAGCCGGTATATAAATAAAGTGAAGGCAAAAAGTACTCACTTACATCTCCTAATCGCCGGGCATCTTGTGCCAAATACAAATGTCTCGGGAAAGGTAAATATTCCTCCCCCAGCGTTGTTGGCTAGGCTCTTAAGTGAGTCACAGGCGGTCAGTATAACCGAGTATGGAGACTCCATGAAACTATTAAAAACTTGATAAAATAGAGGCTACCCTATCTACATCCGAAAGTATCAAAATCCTTGTGCAAGGACCGATTCCAAGGGGTTTACCGGGTCGCCTCAACATTACTCACCATTTGTATTCCCTTCTGGGGGATACCAAGCTGTGGGCAAGTGATTTTGATACTCACCTTCCTTAGGTAGATCTATTTGAAGTTCTTGACAGTCAAAGACTCTGTGAAAACACTTGTTGAAACATACACTTTCAAAGCTTTATCAGAGTCAGTCATCCTATTTGGATCCCGCAAGGTTGCTTTGCCCTTGCGGAGATTGCTTTGTCAGAAGTATTTTTAATTTATCCTTTGCCACTTGAGAAAATCAAACCAATCAACAAAATTGATATTCAGAAAATCTTGCAGAAATCAGATATCCAAAGAGCCTTTTGTTCTCAAACCTATCAGAATTTTCCAAAAATATGCCCAATTTGATCAAACATCCAAAATCCAAGTTGCCCAAATCCAAAGATTATCAAGAGAAGAAAGTTGCAGAGAGGAACCTTAAAAGCCATCAATCCTTTGTCCAAGCAACCCAAGCAGAAGAAAAATATCAAGAAAGGCTTGATAATATTGGCTATAATGCAAGAGTCAAACAGTTTGCCTACCATTTCTGAGTAAACCATCGCTACATCAACCTTGAAAGAGAAGATTAGCTGGATCCATAACATGTCCATTCTACCTTCAGATCTCACAATCTTATCTCAGCAGTCTGTCATCCTAGCTTCATCTTAGTTTCACCCTTGCATAATCACCAAACCTTAGTTACATCCTAGAAATCCTTCTTAGTTGCATGCACCATCATCCTCCTAGCAGCATCATAGATCATCCATCCCAGTCGTATCTACATCATCCCTTTAGAAAGCACATTGTTCCATCATCCTCCACCATCTTTTCATTAGCAATCCACCATCAGAATCCCATATCCTTCATCCAAATCCAGCATCCATCATCTAAATCAGAACCCACCATCTTTTGTACCAAATCCAGAGATCCAAAATCCACAAACACTTAGTGTTCAAAACCTTTGAGTTGTTTCCATCCCTTATCCTAAATCAGAAAGCATCCCCTTTTTGACAGAGCATTGTCTAAAGGAAATCCAACTTTTCCTTGCATAGCCTCATCATCTCGAGCAAGAGATTAGCTTGTATTGATAAGCATCCAGTTAATCGAAGATTATCAGTCTATCCTAGGTTGGCCCAAATCTTATCACTGATCCTCCATCAGGGAAAAATAACAACTCATTGTTGACACTTAGTAATCTTCCACCAGCATCCCACCAATCCTCCACCCAATCTTGACCTAAATCAGAGCATCCCACCAATCCTCCATCATCACCAAGCTTTTTTACCAATTTGCCACCATCTCCCACCAATCTTCTACCATCCTTGATCCAAATTTGAGCATTTCATCCATCCTTGCGTCGCATTCTAGAAATTCATCATCCTTAGAAGTTCCTTAAGCTTGCATCCACCATCCTTTAGAGTCCTTTAGGAAACATCTTGCATCCATCTAAGCATCTGCATCTCCATGCCTGTTGAGACAAGATCTGGATCTAGGAAGCGAAGGCACATGAATCCTTATCCAATCACCAGCTCATCTGATCTGAACATTGTTACCAGTGCAATGGTAGCCTATGATCCCCAAATACAAACTGGAAATACATGGGATGATCCTAATATCCCCTCAGCTCCTCTGGCAATAGAAACATTTGTGAATCACCTAGAGAATCCACCAGCAGTCAATACACTCATAGCCCAAAACCAGTAGAGCATGTTCACTAATTTGGCACAAAGGCATACTCCCATTCTGCCATATCTCCATCCTCGTATTCCCATAAGCACTATCCAAATTCCATCACAAGTATACTCTCCATTCATCCAACCATTCCCTAATCCCACCTTGAAAACATCTCAAGCAACCTCCACCATTCCCCTTCTTCTGCAAGGAAGCTTCGCAAGCCCTGTAACACAAGCTGTCGCACCATCTGCTCCATTCCCTATCACAAGTACTTCATCATTTGCCATGGCCTCCCAAGCTCTTGCACAAATCCAACACTTGTCACAAAATCAACTCCCACCTCTTACACATCCATTTACACAAGCAGCTCCATCTCCTTCCACACCATTCTTTTCAGGAGGGATGCAATTATCCTTCCCCCTTGCTCCACAAGCTTCAACATCCATACCATCTTTCATAGGGTCAACACAATCGTTTCCCCCTTTCACCCAACAAACACCAGCATCATCTATTCCGGGGGTAGCACAATCGCTCCCCTTTCCTCCTCAGCAAGCTTCCGCATCAACATCACCCTTTTCATGGGGAGCGCAAATGTTCCCTTCCTTTCCCCCCCAACAAACATCTACCCAGGCACAAGCCCATCAAAATGCCTTCACCACAGGGATGCCTTCCATGGGATTTTCCAATCCACCATTCATATCCCAAACGCCCATCACATCCACCTTCCCGACGTCCGCTGCAACACAATTCCCACCACACATTGGCTCTTGTTGGGGCCTCACTCAAGAAGAAATGAAAGCTTGGGGCATACCAACCCATTCTCCTACATCTATTTTTGAAAACCAACAAGCCACCTCCTCACAAGTAGCACAACAACCATCACAACTTCCACCAGCTTCATCCTTTGCAAACTATCCATTCACAACACCTAATGCCTTTCAGCAAGTTCCTCCACCTTAGCAGCAAAGTTCATCCCATTTCGCAAGTTATCTTGCCCAGCCACCCTTTGCTTCAAGCTTCCCCACATCAAATTCACCCTTAAGTAATGCAGGAATGCACCCGACCTACATTGGTCAACCACAGAGCCAAGTTCAGCAAGGACCACCTTACCAGCAAGTGGTGTCATTCCACCAACCTCCCCCACAACAAACGCCTATCATTTCCCAGCAACAGCAAGCTTCCTCCTACCAAACGCAGAAACAAATTCCCATCATCCCATAACACCAGCAAGAAATCCCATATCCATCACCACAATATCCCCCTATGCCACATCAGCAGTATCCTCCCCAGCAAGCATCACTCCAAGATCCGCTCCAATATACCTATCCCTCTGGGCCATCTCCATATCCCGCTCCACAATACCCACCTCAAATGGGAGTAACTACTCCAACACCAATCAATGCCGAGTGGGAAGCTATGAAGAACGCTCTTAAAGAGCTCCAAACTGGTACTGAGAGCAAAACCTACAAGTTTGAAGAGGTGTGTCCTTACCCATTTGACTGATCCATTGTCGCTATTCCTTTTCCCAAGCACTTTGAGACACCTAAGTTTGATAAATATCAGGGGAAAGGAGACCCAGTCAATCATGTTAAGGAATTCTATATGGCATGCCAAGAAGTGGCTTACAGTGATAACTATCTCTTATGTTTATTCCCCAAAAGCTTGGGAGGAACAGCTGTTGAGTGGTTCTATAAAATACCAAGTGGGACCATCACAACCTTTGCTAAACTCTCTGAGAAGTTCATCAACCACTATGCCCACAATGTTGAGAATGAGTTGACCTTGTTAGATCTCTGCAACTCACAACAAAAAGATGGAGAAAGCCTAGCAGAATACTTGCAACGATGGCAGAACCTTACCACCAGGTTATCATACCAACCGCTAGAAAAGCATTTGACCAAAATCTTCATTGATAACCTGCATCCTAAGCTATCCCACTTCATGCAGATGAATTTTCTCCAAACATATCAAGATATCAAGAGCAAGGGGATAGGTATTGAAAAGGCCCTCCTAGATGAAGGCACAATCCGACACTTCAAAAATGATGCCCAAAAACCCAACAATGATAAATCCCGTTACTGGAATTGTAACAAAAATGTTGTTACTGATGGAGCCACTGATACCAAGCATGTCCAATTTGTTGTAGCTAGTCCTCTGTCAACTCCTGCATACCAACAACAACAAGCGCCCATCCATCAGCAACCTCCTCAAGTCCATCAACAACCCATGCAACAATATCCTTCTCAGAATAATCAACAGAATTATCAGCAGCAAGCCCATCAAGCCTATCAAGGTAACCCAAACAATCAAGTCAATGCCGTCAATATTGCTCCCAAGCAGAAAAAAACCAGAGCTCAAAATTATCCAAAGAAGACCTTCACACCACTAGGTGAACCTCTAGATGTTATCTTTCATCGGATGGCCAAGGCCAACTTAATTACATATCCACCAATTCAGCTAGTTGATGATACCACCTCCAAGCCTGATTGGTACAAAGATCATGAGTACTATGATTATCATCGTGTCAAAGGACACACTACCTTGAAGTGTATGAGACTCAAAAACTATATCCAAGATCTCATTGATCAAAA
Source organism: Chamaecyparis obtusa (assembly GCA_027943335.1). Lineage (NCBI taxonomy): Eukaryota > Viridiplantae > Streptophyta > Pinopsida > Cupressales > Cupressaceae > Chamaecyparis > Chamaecyparis obtusa. The sequence continues at coordinate 161,636 of BSBK01002077.1, read as the reverse complement.
AGAGATTCAAGTAGATACACCTGCTCAAGCCTCACCAAATGCCAATTTACAAATTTATCAGAATGTGTTCCCACAACACAATGCTGGGAAGAATCAAGCTAATACCAATCATCCCCAGAATCATGGTAAAGACAAGCAAGAAGATCACACTACTGCCTACATCAACTATGATAAATTTGTTGGATGTATAACCCAAGTTGAGCCCACAGTCAATACCATCCATGTTAGAGGAGTAGACAGTCAATGTGCTGTTACCACCCGTAGGGGTCAAATAACTATTGCTGGTGCCCGTCCAAGGCCAGTACAAAATGCACACAATGCACAGTACAACCTCATAGAACATCTTGGGAATACACCAGCCCAAATATCCATCTTGGACCTTCTCCGCACTTCACCTCTCCATCAGGAGATCCTTGACCGAGCTCTCAAAGAAGGACATGTCCCCACAGACATTAACACCACCCAGTTTGAGACCCTTGTGGGACATCTTTCCGCAGCTTGTGCTTTATCCTTCAAACCATCTGACATGCCAGTCATTGCACTTGACCATACTCTTCCTCTCCGCATTGCCGTCATGGTCAGAGACTTTGCCATCAAATGGGTCTTAATAGATAATGGCTCAGCTCTAAACTTGTGTACTTTAAAATTCATTCAGCAGATTGGGTTCACCCAGGCCGATATAGCACATGAAGTGATCACTATCAAAGCCTATGATAACTTGGAGTGTACCTCAGAAGGTACCATTACTTTTCCCATTCAGCTGGGCCCAGCAACACAAGATACTATTTGCCATGTTGTTGATCTTGACCTACCATTTAATATCCTCCTAGGCCGACCATGGATTCATTCCATTAAGGCTGTACCATCTACTTACCATCAGTGCATCAAATTTTTGCATCAAGGCACTGAGGTTACCATCCATGCTGACCCCCAACCCTTCGCATACTATCGTGCGATGGAAGCATCATTCCCCCACTCCACTCATTGTCCTGGAACTGACATTGGTACTTCTATTGCCAGCTCATCCCGATCCCATTGCGATCCAGAAACCATTCTCACCTCCACCCTCTCTTCCGTTAAGATCAATAACCAGGGTTGTGGTGAATATAGCCTACATGATGCATTTGCTATAGGGGCCCTTCCGCTTGATCCACATACTCAAGGGCGCCCTGATCACCAAAGCAAGCCTATTGAAGAGCATCATGAAATCAAGAAAATCGGATCTATGACTTTTGAATCTCATGGCAACATAAACAGTCAAGAGATGGATCCTGACATAAATAGGTGGTTGTATAAAGATCCCCCATCACCTGACACTCAACTTCTTGGCTATTTCAAAGATAAATATCCAAAACAATATAAGTATACCACTGAACAATGGCATTATCAAGGCGGTGGTCTAGGGCCATAAGAAGGTAGCAACCAATATCCCATCACACCATCAGAGAATCCTGAACATTAGGGTCTTGGTTTTAATACCCCTTTCCTGCATATACAAGGGCCCAATACCAAAACTGGGGGCACCAACATGACTAGCGTTCCCCTCTTAAATAGCCAGGATGACCTCATAACAATTGAAGACATCCCTGAAGAGAAAGAAATCAGATCCTACGATGATATCTTTGACGATGACACCCTCCTGGGGACTTCTGTCCTCCGACAACTCACCATAAATCTTATAGAACTTCCCCTCACCCATCCTGAACTCATAGACTGGGACCAACCAAGCATTACACACATCAATGAGTTCCAAAGCATGGAAGCACTCATAGAATTCATGGGGGCATCAGGCCCACAATCAGTTCAAGATTTAGAATCATCTCACATCTACAAGCTTGACCCAGAGGGATACTTTGGGGAAGAGGCAAGCTTTAGCTGCAAAAGAGAAATAGAAAGAGTAAAACATGAGTCCTTATGTGAAAACCCTTCTAGGGCACATTCTGATTCCAAAAAAGTAAAAATAAAGAGCGTATCTTCTAGTGAAAACTTGGCAATTCAAGCGCTAGAAGATGAAGACTTGCCTCTTCCTCCCATCCAGGATTACAGACTTGAGTAATCACCTATCATCATAGAAGAAACCAAGCCAGTCAACTTAGGTACAGAGGAATGTCTGAGGATCACCTACATTGCAGCCAACATGACAGAAGGTGAAGAAATGGCTTTCACGGCGCTACTTCAAGAAGCTACTATGAACTTTGCATGGTCATATGCACACATGCCTGGGCTTGATCCTAATCTTGTCATTCATCATCTAGCAGTGGATCCTAATGTCAAGCCAGTAAAGCAGAAGCTACGCAAAATGCATCCCAAAGTAGCTCTCTTGGTAAAATCAGAACTAGAAAAGCTCCTAGATGCAAAGATTATCAGAGCTATAGATTACTCAGATTGGATCTCCAACATGGTACCTATCACAAAGCCTTCAGGAGACATCAGAATATGCACAGATTTTAGGGACTTGAACAAGGAATGTCCTAAAGATGATTTCCCGCTACCTAACATAGACATGATCATAGACCTTACAGCGGGCCATGAAATGTTGTCACTAATGGATGGATTTTCAGGCTACAATCAGATTCATATAGCAGAAGCAGATCAACATAAAACAACATTCACTACTCCATGGGGTACCTTCTGCTAAAACATGATGCCATTCGGGTTAAAGAATGCAGGAGCCACATATCAGAGAGTGATGACAGCAATCTTCCATGACATGATCCACGAGATCCTAGAGGACTATGTGGATGATATTCTTGCAAAATCAAAGACACACCATGGACACCTTGACATTCTTGAGAGTGTGTTTGATCGCCTGTAGCACTATGGGTTACGGCTCAATCCAAAGAAATGTGTCTTTAGTGTTACATCTGGAAAGCTCCTAGGTTTTATAGTATTGCAATGAGGCATAGAGATAGACCCCAAGAAGGTCAAAGCAATAATAGAGATGCCTCCCCCAAGAACACTCAAACAGCTCAAAAGCCTACAAGGAAAGCTTCAATTAGTGCATCGGTTCATTTCTCAGTTAGCAGACAAGTGCCAACCTTTTACGCATCTCCTATGCAAAGACACAAGCTTCAAATGGGATCCCATATGTCAAAGAAGCTTTGATAAGCTCAAGGAGTATCTTGCCAATTCTCCAATCCTAGTGCCACCAATTCCAGGATGCCCTCTCATACTCTACATCTCGGCAACCACTACAGTACTGGGGGCACTCTTAGCTCAGCATGATGATGACAACAAGGAGAGAGCCATCTATTACATCAGTCGAACTCTTATCGGATATGAGCTTAATTATTCACCTATGGAAAAAGCATGCCTTGCAGTGGTCTTTGCCACTCAAAAGCTTAGACATTACATGCTCAGTCACACAATCAAGCTCATTTCAAAGGTGGACCCCCTCAAATATCTACTATCAAAGACAACTCTCACAGGCCGTATGGCAAAATGGGTCATGATACTCAGTGAGTTCGACATCCAGTATATTGATCGCAAAGCAATCAAAGGGCAAGTCATTGCTGATCAGCTAGTAGAAGCACCACTGGTGGATGCCTATCCACTAATCATGGAATTCCCTGATGAACACTTATGTGTGATCGAAGCACAACCCATGTGGAAACTATACTTTGATGGCTCCTACACATCACATGGATCAGGGGCAGGAATCCTATTCATCACACCTCAAGGTGACTACATCCCAAAATCATTCAAATTGGGATTCCCATGTACCAACAACATTGCAGAATATGAGGCACTCATCTCAGGTCTCAGAACAGCCATTCAGTGGAATATCACAGAATTACAAGTGTTTGGAGATTCACAGCTGATTATCAAACAAGTCCTAGATGAATATCAGACAAAGGATGACAAGTTGCTACCTTACAAAGAGCTGGTGGACAAACTGCAAGAGCATTTCCTACATCTACAGTTCACACAGATCCCAAGACTTCAGAACAAAGCAGCAGACGCAATGGCAACCATTGGATCCTTGTTAGAAATCCCACGCGACGCATCACAGTATGAATTCCTAATTGAGGAACTACATACGCCAGCTTATGAGAACGCCGATGCAGAAATGGTGTGTGTCTTGGTTGGTCCTCAGTCCCCATGGTACCACAACATCCACACATATCTAAAGAATGGTATCATATCTCCCCATCTCACCAATAACCAATGCCAAAACCTTATTCATAGAGCTTCCCGCTACACTCTTGTAGCCAACACCCTTTATCATTGCGGGTATCACAATATCCTCTCTAGGTGTTTAGATTCAAATGAGGCCATCCTGGCTTTACAAGAGGTTCACGCTGGAATTTGCGGTGCCCACATGAGTGGCATGGTTCTAGCTAAGCAATTGCTTCGAGTTGGGTATTATTGGCCAACCATGGAACATGATGCTTGTGAATTTGTCAGAAGATGTTTACCATGTCAGCAGCATGCAAATCTGATTCATGCACCAGCACAAGACTTGCAGCCCATTGCGCCACCTTGGCCATTTTCATGTTGGGGCTTTGACCTTGTCGGCTTAATCACTCCCCTTTCCTCAGATGGACACAAGTACATAATAACTGCCATAGAATACTTCACCAAATGGGTTGAAGCGATTCCGCTCACCCTAACTACTGGCATCCAAATATCCAAGTTCATCCTTTACCACATCATCTGCCGCTTCGGCATACCATCTACCATTTTCACATGTGGATGATCTGTGTGCCAGACTCCACATCCATCACCGTTTCTCCAGTCCATATTTCCCTCAAGGAAATGGCCAAGCTGAGGCAACCAACAAAACTATCTTGAAAATCCTCAAGAAGGTTGTCAATGATTCTGGTCGTGACTGGCACCTCCAAATCAATCCTACCCTTTGGGCCTACCACACTTCCTATCGCACTCCCACAGGCACCACCCCATATTCCCTTGTATATGGTGCTGAAGCCATTCTGCCAATCAAGGTTGAGCTCCCATCATTGCGAGTCTCCATGAAGAACTACACCACTGATGAAGATTATCGTGTAGCCCATCTCACACAGCTAGACCTGTTAGATGAAAAGAGACAGCAAGCATATGATCACCTGGTTGCATACCAGAATTGACTCAAAAGGAGTTATAACAAGAAGGTCCATCCTAGACAGTTCCAGGTCGGTGACATGGTTCTCAAAGAAAATTAGAAGGTCCAAGCAAATCGTGAAAAGAAAGGCAAGTTTGAGCCTACTTGGCTGGGCCCCTATGTGGTCACCTCATGCTTCGGCTCCGGAGCTTATCAGCTATCTACACCAAAAGGAGAGCCTTTGAATGATCCAATCAACATCATACATCTGAAGAGGTTCTATGCCTGAACCAGATCCTACATATTCAAAAAATCCATAAAAATTGGAAAAAAGCAGCAAAAAAGCAAAAAAAGAAAAAAAGAAAAAGAAAAAAATCATCCAATGGTGAAAACTTGGCAATTCAGGCACCTTGGACAAGTATGTTGGTGAAAACCTGGCAAACAGGCACCATACATAATGGACCGAGTCATTATCTATCAAACTCCCATCCCCCATCCCACCATCTCAGTCCTTTTTCTCCCATCCCCATCCCCATCCACCATCCCCCAGCATTCCTTTTTCCATCAACCTTCAGCAACACCACAATTCCTCTTGCACATATCTTGTACCATATCTTTTATCCACTCTTGTATATCTTGTACACTCCCCTATGTAGAGCAATCCTTCCTGTATATCCTATATAGCGAGATCTTCCTATCCCCAATCCTAAGCTTTTGTATCTATTCATTGTATATCTTTTCCCATCCGTTGTACATCAGTCCTTGTCAGTCCTGCAGTAGCATTTGATCAGAACACTTTATCCTACCCAGCCTTGTACTTCACCAACATCACTTGTCGACTATTCTTGATCACCGTGATTATTCTTTGACTTCATCTTTTGCCAGCAAACAACAACACTCATTCTCTCATCAATCAGCGGGTCCTTGAGGATGTATCCTTCCTCCTGTCCGATCTAATCTTCCCCCCATCAAATCAGTCAAATCAAATCTCTCTCCTTGGCAAAGGATGTCTTTTTGGAGTTTTCATTTTGACCTTGGATTTTGTCCTTTGGGTCTTGTTAATCTTTTACAGCTTCTCATTGTTCTCTACTCAACGTCACCACGATCCTTTATATCATGGTGTGCTGCGAATGAGGATAATCTGGGGCAAGGTCTTTTGATCTTTTGCTTCTGCCTGTGAGTCAGTCGTGTGTTTGTGGTTTCTTCAGCATCATTTCCACCATGCTTCCTCTTGGGTTCATGCATGATGCTGGGGCAACCCTGCGTCTCTTTTTAGTGTCAGTCCTATGCAACCCTGGTGATAAGGCCTCGTGATCCTAGTATCCTTGGCGGGTCTCTAGCATTGCTATATTAAACTAGGTTGTGCTCTCCACATTTGCACTTGGAGCTTCCCCAAATCCCCTGCATCCTACATCATATAGCTTAATCTTGCATCTTGCATCTCTCATATAGCTGCATCCTGCATTTTGCATTCCCTCTCATCTTGTATTCACCCATCTTTGCTCTTGGAAGCTTGGTTATTTATCTCCCCTTCTTCCTAGGCCCTTCCTTCTTTGTTTCCTTTCAAGAAAATTCCACAACATTTACTCCTTGCGTTATTTTCTTGAGGGGGCACAATCCCTTATTCTTCCAAATTCTAGCCTTGGGCATCTTATTTTCTTGTCTTTGAAGCCATGCCACTTGCGGCATCGCATCAAAGAGGGGCAAAATGTAGACACCTAAAAAATCCTTTAGAAAATAAAGTATTTTTATTTTCTGAAAAATCCCTGATGACATCATCATTTATTAATTAATTATTTATTTAATTAATTAATTTATTTTTATGTCATTAAATCCCTTTTTCTTAATTAAAAATATTTAATTAAGAAATCCCTTCCAAAAATGTTTAAATCTTATTTAAACATTATCTCCTTATTTATTAATTATTTTAATTAATAAATTGACCAAAAATCCCAAAATAAATAATTAATTTATTTTTTGCCCAAAACTTGGCCAATTTCCTTTAGACCACTAACCTCTTCCAGAATCTTCTAATCCCTCCTTAATCTCGATTAAAAAGCTAATCCCATCTTTTCTAACCCTAATCCCAAGGCCAAATATTTAATTAAGATTAAATATTTAAATTTCATATTTATTGAAAATATTTCAATAAATATTCCCAAAACTTAAGCTTTTGGAATGAGTAACTTTTATTCCATGAAACTAGGGAGAAATCTAGACTCTTCTAGAATCTTCTCAAATCCAACCTCTTCACCCATCCTAATCCTATTTTGTCCTAATCTAATCCTAATCCTACCCTTAAACCTTTGTGCAATCCTAACCAAGCTTAAGACTTTCCTAAACCAAAGCAAAGTCTTCCCTTCCAAATATCTCAACCACAAAGCATTTATTGCTTCCCCAAAGTCTTCAAAGCCTCTTAAAGCCCATTCATTGCTCTTACAAGCATTTATTTGGAGAGTTATGAGCTTGAAGCCCCCTTTGTTGACTCCTCTTTGGCCTTCCCTTCATCCACTCACCTTGTGACATATGTCACCTCCTGATTGGCTGAGAACTAGCACAATCCATGTGCTTCCCTTTGAATGAATCTTGGCCTCTCTTAAGGATTTCAATCCTGGCCATTCATTCCTCCTACCCCAAGCCTTTAGAAATCCTATATATACCCATCCTTTCAAGAGAAAATCAATCCACTTTCATTCTCAAGCAATAGCAAACTTATAATGCCATTTTCATTCTAGACTTAACATAAATCATCTTAATTAGTTTATTTTCAAAGTATTTTAGCTCATCATAAGCTTAGAAATAATGGATTAATCTAGCTTTTCATTATTGTTTTGCATAGCATAGCATCATATCACATCTAATTTGGTCTAAAATCAATCCTAGATTACTCATCATGTAGCTTAAATCTTCATTAAAGCATAGCTTGAGTTCTTGAGGCCTTAGGGGCAAATCAGGTGTTCCATACCTGTTTTGTGCCAATTTTGAGGTTTTCATGAGCTTCAAATCATCCTAAATGCATTAGAGCATGCTCCAAATGCTTAGAGAGCACATCCACATCCCTCAAATCTGAGCAAATCAAACAGTGCATGGGTGCAAACTGTTTCTAGCTCAATCTGAGGTGGCTTTGCTTAGAGCTCTTTGTTTTTGTTTTGATTGTATGCTAGATTAAACTCTTAACGTTTGATTGATTTGAGCCTTTCAAAACAGATAACAGGTACCCTGGAAAGCCTTGCTCACAAGTAGAAACCTGCAGGCGGTCCTCCTTTTACACCAAATAATAGTGCAAACTCTAGCTCGTAGGCGGTCCTCCTAAAACTCTCACCAAATAATAATTAAAACCCTCATAGGAGCTCCTCCTTCGTTCGCTCCAAGTTAAAACCAAATAATGAAATGAGATATGAAATCTTTTTTCTTTTTAAAGTTATGCCCATGTTGGTCAAAATTTTGACCTACATGGTATTTGGTTGAACTTTCAACCAACATGGGCATGGATTAAAAAAAAAGAAAGTTTTCCTTCTATAATCCGACCAACCAAAACCTTTATAATTGATGGTCAAAAATTTTGGTAGAAAAATGAGGTCAAATGTACCAGTGCAAGCACCAGGAATCTTGTTTGTCTTGGTAGATGTCACTTGGTAGTTGGGTTGGATTAGCAGACTAGGGGATTGAACCTATAGAGGGGTCCTAAAGGTCAATCGGTGCTAGTTGAGAACACCTAAGGGTCACTAGGTAGACCTAGGCAAGGGCTAGTGATTAGCTCTCCCAAACTCCCTATCACTACATCCTAAAAATTTGGTACCTATTCATGTGTTGGGCATAACTTGCATCAAAATAATAAAAAATGCAATCTTCTTTTTTTAAAAGTATATAGATTCAAGTGTAGAATGGTATTATGTAATTTATTTTGCAATAGGTTGAGTAGATCAAAATTTATTTAAAAAATGGTAGATATATGTTTGTGAGGCTTATCAAGACACTGGTAAAGAAAATTAAATTTCACCATGTTAATATTGGACCCAAAAAAAAATAAAATTATATGGTTAGAAAGATGTGTAAGATTATGGTGGTAATTTTAGAGATACCCACTTGATCACTTGTAAACTTGATGAAGATGAAGTTGAGAATTCATGTTGGAAGATGAAAAAATGTGTAAAGGGACTAAAATGGAGGGGAAATGGGCTTTCAAGCCTTAGGGTCATTTACTAACCCTTTTTCCAATCCTAAAAAATGTATGGGTTTTTGTGTCCATCATAATCTGATTGGGTTTTGAAAAGAAAAAAGTACATTTCAAATTTTTCAAAACTTGTATGTGTTTTGGAGATGTAAAAAAATGTAATTTATGTTTTATAGAACATGTACGGGTTATGAATACATCAAAAAACATGGTCCTAACTTAAGAATACACTAAATTTATGTATATAATATATGTCTATGTTTCTATATATGCATACCTATAGTTTTATATACATATATTTATATACATATATTTATATATATATGCATGTGTCTATATAAATGTGGTCTCTCTCTCTCTCTCTCTCTCTCTCTCTCTCTCTCTCTCTCTCTCTCCACCTCTTTTCGTATCCCCTTCTCTCCATTCTTCCCTCCCTCTTTTCCCACCTCCTTCCCTCTTCCTATCTCCATCTCGCCTCCCTCCCTCTCTCCCTAGCTTCCTATTTTTACAAAACCTGTACGGGTTATGGAAAAGAAGAGGAAATGAAATATGTTCCTCATAAATCATACGGGTTATGAGGAAATTTTGGTTCTTCATAACCTGTATGGGTTCTGGAGATCCCAAATATTTTAATATTTAAGTGAGGCTTGGGAAAGGGTCTTTTTTCCCAAGCCTGCAAATTTTGAATTTCAAATAACCCAAGCGAGTTATGAAAAAAATTGATTTTTTTTATGTGGCCACTTTTTTGCACACCATCTTGGTGCACTTACCCTAGTGTGTACAATTTTGTGAACTAAAAACCTCAACAAGATATTAGTCTAAGCATTTAAATCAATACGTGATAGAAAAGTTGATATTGTTATCTCTATTGAGCATTCAAGGTTGTCATTAGTATCAAAGGTTATCAAAGATATTAGTCAGTCACTTACATTGAGCAAATAGGTAGCTAGAAGCAAGACAAACTAGTCAGTAAAGCTTACACATCGAGCATCAGACAGTTTACCGAGCACCAACAGACACCGACACTGACAGATAGTAAACACTGAGCATCGTAGCATACACCGAGAAGTTTATACAATGTTTACCAAGGATCACAAAAAATGACATAGTAATCTGAAATGGCACATTCTTTTATGCAAATAGTTACAAAAAATTAGAAAATGTTTTACCAAGATCGAGGAATATTTAATGTTATGATATTCATTAAATGCAATGTATATCTTATGTAATAGTCTAATCTAGGTCATGTTTGTACACCGAAGATCTTAGGGTTATGATTAAGTTGTGTAACCTAATTTTGTTAAAGCGGCAAAAGTAGATAGCTATATAAATGTATGTTTACATTATTTTTGGTGTGAACTCATACGAGAACAGATATATGAATCAAGGAGAACTTGAAGCATTTACCTAACTTCAAGTCTATTAGTTAACATAGAAAATTGCAGAGGATATCATATTAAACAGAATTAGAACAGGCTACCGAACAAATTCAGAGTAGAGATTCATCATAGTCAAGGTGATATTTTGTTAGAACTTATAGATCTGTATCAGACAATTGATTTTTTAATTAGCAAATAATTGCCTATTGCTTTCTAACAATTGTAATAGAGTTTTGGATAAAATATCTTAACAGAGTAGACTTAATAGTCTTATGTAAATCTCTTAACCAAGTGCACACTTCATTAGTGTTGTTAAAATCCTATAAATAGGTAGATCTAGCTGATCTAATATGTTACTCCTAATAGGGTAAGATCACCAGAAGTGATAAAAAATTGTAGCCCTAACAGGAAAACCTTTTCTATTTGCAGTAGTGAAGAATTTGTGGGTGTCATCCCCACTGCAATTTTTACCTTCTAACAAGGGTTTTTGTGTTACCAAAATACTTGTGTTATGTGATTGCTATTTGATTTCATGTTGTTTACTTTCTTAAGTTAAATGAATGATTGATACATGCAATTAGATACAAGCTATTTTGCAAAGGTTATCACTATTTATAGTCATAGATCTGAAAGGTTTATAAGTAACATTATTTAAGGCATTGATTCACCCCTCTCCTCTCAGTACCTATCTCTCCTAATTCCAACAATTGGTATCAGAGCACAGTTCTCTTATTGAATAGTTTAACCATTGAAGGGTAAAGATCTAAGTCATGGAGAGATATAAACTTGATAAGACTATTGAGAATCAGAAGATACAGATGTAGATGTTTGTTGAATAGTATAAGCAAGCTAAGGAAGGACTAAAGAAATTACTGGTTGAAAGGAAGAACCTAGCTATTCTAAAAAATTAGATCAGTTGCCATGAAGAATCTATTGATGAAATGTTTGAGCATATTGGATCTAGTTTTGGAAGCATCTCTGATGGATCTGAAAGCATAATCACTGATTTAACTAAAAAGAATCAACATTTAACTGATCAAGTGAAAGCACTACAAATCGGTCAAGAATCTTAGATGGTGAGAATGGTAGAAACAATGAACAATGCTAGACAAGCCGAGAAAGAAAGGAATCTGGCTATTGATGGCTGAAGATAGATGACTGAATAACTTCAAGCTAAAGAGAATGAAATACAGAGACTCACTGATCATCACTTTCAAGTATCTAATCAAATGATGACTATGAATCAAGAAGTAAACCGAGTGAATGGAGAATTGTCAAGAAGACTAGAAGATGTTGCAAGACTCAAAGAGGAGAATGAGAAGCTAAGGAATGAAGTGAAAAATCAACAGCAACACAATGAGATGATGAAATTGGCCGAGGATAGTTCTAAGAAGATTGATAACTTTCTGACTAATCAAAAAAGATTTGGGAGTAGATTTGGTATAGGCTACACCGACGAAGGAGAATCATCACAACAAGCTGAACAAGTCAACAAAAATCAAAATCATAAACCCAAAGCATTGACATGTTATCACTATGGAAAACCAGGACATACATCTAATGTGTGTAGAAGTAAAGCACAAGGTAAATCTCCTGTCACTCCTAGGTTTAATGGATATTGTTATTACTCTGGTAAGTTTGGACATCCAGCTTATGAGTGTAGAGCTAAACAGAATGATATTGCTAACAATACTACTGTGGATAAAATATGCTATACTTGTAATAAACATGGACACACTTCATGAGAGTGTAAGGCTAAGATGAGGCAAGTATGGACTCCTAAGAAGAAAACATAGCGAAAGCCCTATCAACCAAAGAGACAAGGTAATTCTTATGTTTGGGATTATAACACTAGGGCTAACTATACTGCTTGTGGTAGATATGGATACATTGTAGAAAATTGTTACAGAAAGAGTCAGATTGGACAATCAAGAAGCTAGACAAGCACTGGAATGGCATGTATGCACTTTCATAGAGTCGGTCATTTAAGCAAGAACTATAGAGACCAAACACCAGATGAAAACCATGTATTTGAGAGTGGATATACTATTGCAGATATCATGAAGTTAAGGAACACTATGTGGAAGAAGGCATCTAATGAGAATGATGAGTCAAGTAATGTTGTTGGTGAAACCTCACCCACTAGATTGGGTGACATCGGTACCTCCATTTAAGGTGATATAGGTATGTATGGAACTGAAATTTCAAAATGATCACATTTTACATACATTTTCTTATATATGATATATAAATACCAAATCTGCATGAATAAAGATGCATTATGGTTTATGTGTTATGAGCTAACAATGTTATATAGATGGTAAAAGAGAGACCAAGAGTTGGTTACCCATCAGTAATCACTACACAAGGTTAATCGGACAACAGTGCAAACCGATGAAGAAATCCTATGTTAACCGAGTGGATAAAGTTTTTAGTTGTCACCGAGCTGACAATTGTTTCATATCAAAAGTTAGGTCAAGAATTTATTGCATGAAAGTTTGAATAGGAATATCGAAAATTCTATAAATACATGAGAAACAGAGTTCATTTTTACATTGCAATTTTGAAGAAGTGAAGATTTCATAGAGAAGGGTTTGAGCTAAAATATTTTCAAAAGAATTCAAGGCTACTGTAGATCGAATTGACATCAATCTTTGGCAATTCTAAGTAAGTTTATTTGCTACCAAACACTTTATTTACCTGTTGCTAGCCGAAACCCTAAATTGATTTATGGCATCTACATCATCCACTAGCAAATGAAAAAGTGTTGAGGAAGAAGTTAATCTAATTGTAAGGGCAAATTTCGATGAACCTAAGTTCAATCCACATCCAAAGGTTGCAACATAAACATATTTAATGGGCACTTTTTCAAGCATACCAGATAGGGTTTTATTGAAAGAAGATGTAAGAGCGTATATTCATTACAAAATTGGAGAAGTAGGAGACTTTGAAACTATTGTAGCACATTCACTACTCTGTGGCACATATGGAAAATTGAAACCAAAATACAAGAAGATTACGAAATTAGGGTTATCATGTATCACATACTATCTACAATCATTTAAGACTGATTGGATTAGAATCGTATTGAGTAGGTACCACAATGGAAAATTCTAGCTAGATAAATTGATAGAGGTCACTAAGAAAATGATTAGTAGGGTTACTGGGCTCCCTAAAACCAACAAGGCAAAAGCCTTCTTTAGTTTGTCATGACCGGATGTTGAAAAGAACACTAGATCACAATGGGATAGTTGGGCACTGAAGATTTCAACAATCAGAGACCCAATAGTTAAGTTCACAACACATGTAATCGGGTATAAGCTATTTCAATCGAGCAGACTCAATAGCATACCCTGTAGTGCAGTAGACATGGCATACAAAATTATGGAGAAAGGTCACCAGGTTGATCTTGCCAAGGTACTGTTACATCAACTACAGGAAAACATGAAGACAATAAGGTCAAAGAAGTCAAACATATGCAAGTTTGGATCGCTACTTGTGTGTATATTTTTCTTCATACAAATGTTTGTACCTGATGTCGGTAAAGTGAACTAGACAATAGATAAACCTATAACTGCACAGATTAACGAGATGATAAATAAGTTAGGAAATAATATGAATATAGTATTTGATGCATACTTCAAAGAATTTCAGACCAAAATGCATCAAAGAAGTAGAATTCCAAGGGAATTAGTTGAAAAATTTGAGATGGACATTTATTTTGTAGTTGACATAGATCATTCAATGATAAAAGTAGTTGAACCTAGAGTAAAATGGTTGGCACCGATGGGTTATGAAATGAACCATGATTTTGCACTGAAAACTATTAATGCACTACTTGCATTACCAAAAGACCCTATTGCCACTAGGTTCAAAACATATGAAGAGGCCAAATCTAGAATCACTATAGGCATAGAGATCGGTAAAATGTGTAGAAAGGAAAAGAAGATGAGAAAAGATCTTACTGCTAGATATGGAGATGTCTCTGAAACACCTAAGGAGACACTAGTTGAACAAGCAACCGAAGGTCAGATAATGTTATCTAACAAGCCATATGATAGTGAGGAAATCGAGTTTAATGAAGGAAAAGATCCCACACTGGTTCCTCCACCTGAATTTCTTATGAAGAAGCAGTTACTAGTACAAGAAGGTATTCAGACAAGATCATCAACTATAGCTTCACCACCTGAGAAGAAAGAAGAAGAAAAGGTATTAAAATGAAAAGAAGCTACACCAACTAAGACTTATGCAAAGAAAGGATCCAAGGTTGCAGTTGAAGCACCAAAGAAAAGGAGAAGAATAATAAGAGGTAGAAAAGACCTTAAGGACACTGAAACTGAAGATGACACAAATCAATTCAAGGTGGTTAGCAATAAGGTAAAATCAATAGACAAAGTTATTGAAGATATAATTGAGAATGAAGACCTTACTGATCCAGAAATAGGCAAAGTTGACAAGATGTCAAATAAGGATTAGACCAAGATGGAAGAGGCGGTCATCCAAATGATGATAAAATTCAAAAGAGTACCATTAGAATTTGCATGTTCATTACCAAAGGAGTTGGATGAAAGGATCAATCAGAAATGGGGCTATGCACTTGAAACCAAGAAAAGAAAGAGAGAAATATCTCTAGTTCAGGCTGCTCCACATCTAAGCCTAGGAGAACTTGATGAACTCATGGCTAATCATCAACTGAGATTTTCTGTAAAGAATCGAGCCATGATGATACTGGATGAGAACATGGTAGATGTAGAGGAGACTGGAGATGACCTATGGAGAGAAATCATTAAAGAAAAAGAACAAGCTGAGAAAAAAACATACTTAAATCTGTCTAAGAAGAGACAAAAATTCAAAAGGAAAAGGTATATATATTGATGATACTATATCAGAGAAGTCAAAGGATTTTGGTATATCAATTACCAAGGTAATTGATATCACTGAGAAAAAGGAGGAAATAAGTATCTCACAGGATGCACCAGATAAAGTAGAAATCCAAATGAAGAAGAAAACCGATGATGATGTACTCATTGAGGACATCACAAATGGTGATCTTGATGACAAGGATGATGAGGATGTAAATATTGCACCCCTAAACACTCAAGATGAAGAAAAAATCACAAAATGTGCATTTACATCACTACCGAGCAAGCTTCCTATACTTGTAGAAGCATTAGAAATTCTTTCATAGGAACAACCCAATGGCTCAGACCCCGAGTAACACAAAGACATCATAGGGGAACCAGACACTGAAGAACCTGCAGAGACAGATGAGCCTAAACAAACAGAGGCACCTTCCACCAAGACCAAGGTAACAAAAGAATCAAAGGAAACTGAGGTAATCCCATCTGACACCACACTCGAGGCTCCAACACTATCAACTGAGACAATAGCTATCAAGGAGAAGAAGAAGGATGAAAGTGTGTCAACTGGGAAGGATACTTCAAGGACTGGAGACAAGTCTCTTGTTGTTACTAAGAAGAAATCACCATTAGTATTGGAGAAGAAGAAGAAAAAGAAAGGAAAAGGGTCACTCACCCTAGATGAAGTGATAGTTATTCCTGAGTGTGACCCGAGGACCTTGAGCCCCGAGGAACTAAGTAAATATGGGGAATTATGTCAAAGAAAAGCAACACAAGAGAAGTTGAAGAAAGAAACAAAATGAAAAGAAATCTTAATAGATGTGAGGGATATCTTACAATAGGTAGTACCTAAGGTGAATATTGATGAAGATACTCCCATCAAAGATCAATTTGCTATATTGATAGAGAAGATCAATGCCCCAGATACTGATGCAGACAAACAGATTGAAGAAAGGGCATACTCAAGGATTCAAAATAAACTGGCAGAGAAAATAAGCCAAGAAGTGGCAATAAAAAAGGTCAAATTATCTAAGGTAATAACTAAGATAAAATCTATCACCCAGTTAATTTGTCAGGTTTTACTAAAGCTTTGTACTGTAGACACCTTCATTGTTGAAGTCAGTGAAAAGATAAAAGGATTGGAAGTAGAAATCAAAGTCAGTACAACTGTAGCTATAACCAAGCCAAATTATTTTTCAAAGCACATTCAACGAGTTTAGGAACTTCAGTGGTTAATAGAAGATTTAAAGAAACAAGAAGAGAACATAACAAATTAGGTCACTGAGTTAAAGACAGAACTCTTGCCATACCTGAAAATTTTTGAGGCACACATTGTCAAAGTAGAGAAACTTGTTGCAACACCCAATATTTCGGTGTTGGAGAACATATTTGACATGCATGCACAAGTCGGTCTTGAGCATATTGCTCTCACCAACTTGAAAGAGGAACAGGAAAACCTCTTGGAGTCAGTCAAGAAAACCCACCAGCATATTTTTGACAAGATGTGAGTATACTACTTAATTTTTGTATTTGTCATTACTATAAAAAAGGGGGAAAGTAATGTATATGTCATATGCAAAATAAGTACATAGATGCTACGTATACTACATATTACTGAGAGCATACACCAAGGGGGAGTACTATTTTTAGAAATTTTGATAAGTATATGTATATGGTAGAGATATAAGGTATATATAGAAAATTTTGTCTATATACATTCAATTTTTGATACTAATGCCAAAGGGGGAGATTTTTATCTCTATTGAGCATTCAAGGTTGTCATTAGTATCAAAGGTTATCAAAGATATTAGTCGGTCACTTACATTGAGAAAATTGGTAACTAGAAGCAAGACAGACTAGTCGGTAAGGCTTACACATCAAGCATCAGATAGTTTACCGAGCACCAGTAGACACCGACACTGATAGACAATAAACATCAAGTATTGTAGTATACACCGAATAGTTTATACAGTGTTTATTGAGGATCACAAAAATGACATAGTAATCTAAAATGGCACATTCTTCTATGCAAATAGTTACAACAGATCAGAAAACATTTTACCAGGATCGAGGAATATTTAATGTTATGATATTCATTAAATGCAATGTATATCTTATGTAATAGTCTGATCTAGGTCATTTTTTTACACCGTAGATCTTAGGGTTATGATTAAGTTGTGTAACCTAATTTTGTTAAAGAGGCAAAAGTAGATCGCTATATAAATGTATGTTTACATCATTTTTGGTGTGAACTAATACAAGAATAGATATGTGAATCAAGGAGAACTTGAAGCATTTTCCTAACTTCAAGTCTATCAGTTAACAGAGGAGATTGTAGAGGATATCAGATTAAGCAGAATTAGAATAGGCTACCGAGTAGATTTAGAGAAGAGATTCATCACAGTCAAGGTGATTTTGTCAGAACTTATAGATTTGTATCAGACAATTGAGTTGTCAATTAGCAGATAATTGCCTATTACTTTCTAACAATTGTAATAGAGTTTGGATAAAATCTCTTAACAGAGTAGACTTAACAGTCTTATGCAAATATCTTAACTGAGTGCACACTTCATTAATGTTGTTAAAATACTATAACTAGGTAGATCTAGCTGATCTAATATGTTACTCCTAATAGGGTAAGATCTCCAGAAGTGATCAGAACTTGTAGCCCTAACAGGCAAACCTTTTCTATCTGTAGTAGTGAAGAATTTGTGGGTGTCATCCCCACTGCAATTTTTACCTTCTAACAAGGGTTTCTATGTTACCAAAATACTTGTGTTATGTGATTGCTATTTGATTTCATGTTGTTTACTTTCTTAAGTGAAATGAATGATTGATACATGCAATTAGATACAAGCTATTTTGCAAAGGTTATCACTGTTTATAGTCATAGATCTGAAAGGTTTACAAGTAACTTTTTTCAAGGCACTAATTCACCCCTCCCCTCTTAGTACCTATCTCTCCTAATTCCAATAGATATAGCATGAAATAAATGAGTCAAGAAATCCTATCTCTCAATATTCCTAAGGACCTATTAGATTTAGCTCTTATATGCAATTAAACTCATAGGTGACAACTTAGAAAATGAGAAATAAACATATAATGAAGATATGTGCTAAAATGAATGCAAAATTATGCTAAATGATGAAGAACCATGCACATTAAGCTATGAATTACACTAACCTAAGCATGATGCACTCTAAATTTGACATGATAATAATTAGTTTAACTAGTCCATGTGCCATGTTTTGATAGGAGGATAAATGATGAAGGGTGCTCCCCTTAATACCACAAACACATAACAGAAACAGAGAAACCACAACAATATGCAAGAGCAGAAAATTGGCTTCTTATTATCTCCACAAATGTGGAATTACAAACTTTCAGAATTACAATATATGCAAAGCCACATGGGCATTCCCTTACAATATTCTGTAGGACAAAGCCTCGAATTATTGCCCAGATCTACTACCCAGAACTATTCTGAACTGCCTAAGACAATAATACAGCCTTCCTTATATAGGCAATTTTCCACCGCCTGGGAAGGTTCCAAAATTTTAGCCAATAAGGCCGACCAAAATTAGAATTATTTTATTTTACATTTCATTACATCATAGTCGGCTCAAGATAACCTTGAAACCCGAACAGAAATTTTGAAGAAAATTATTTTCTGCCATTTCAGG